>CAMZMU010000037.1:18355473-19054459 GCA_947311845.1 Poa pratensis
ACTCATCATTGGTTCCGCCATGGTCGAGTCAATACCCTACAATCTTTTGTTATCTGAGACTATTATATCAATTCATGTGACTTAAACCATGTCTGCTTCCATTTATTGTTTGCTAAAAACTCAAATTTTCTGAAAATTAAAGCTTTTCAGTTGGGGTTCCTTAAAACTGGAAATACAACATGAAATCTCGAAGCCCAGAGTCAACACTAGTTGGTTCTGGATCAACATCATAGGGATATTAAATCAAATTTTGTTTCTTACCTGGAAAATCTTGCGTTCAACGATCCTGAGTCAGTGATTTGATGTATTGTTATGGTATATAAGCATTGCAGTCTGCTGGAATGAAAAAATTCCTCTAGGTGAGTGGTCAACAGTATTGGGATTCAGATTTGTGAGTGGTCAACAGTTTATTTGAGACTAGTGTTTTAACAGACTTTAGAATAGAATGCATAGTATGAATAAGGTAAATATAGGTACAAATCTTCTCTGAGATCACTATGATGAATATGTTGTATATGTTGTAACTTGGATCTCATAGTAAATATAATTACCTAGGTTTTATTGGAGTGACTACTGCTGAGAAGAAATCAACACTGCAGCCTCATAAGAATGTCCAATTTCCGAGAAAGCTGTCAGGGGCAATCTTCTAGGTCCGGACATTGATGCTACGTCTAAAACAGGAGGTCTGCATGATACACATGGATCACAGACACTGCCTGATTCTAATGCTTCGAGGTACATCCCTTATTCTTGCTACTCTTGTGTCACTAGGAATTTTAAACTTCGAACAATATTTCCATCTTTTCTGTGGTGTTTGACAAAGACGTAGTGCTATTTTATCTTACACGTCTTAAACGGTCATTTTGTTCACTAATTCGCTAAACACGTTTCACGACCTAGATTTAGTAGCTCATCTCCTGTGGAGATCCGAGGAGCAAAACCAGAACCCCTACAAAGAATATGTACCTTCTATGCTCAAGGCCATTGCAAGAAAGGAAAGAATTGTACTTTTTCTTCATGAAGAGAGGGTCCTGTAACCTGTGGAGTGAAGAGGAAAAGGCTGGTCACTTGCACAGTTGGTATTGGAAAGCTAGAGGTATGAGCTTCTTATAGGATAATCTTTAAAAATATCTCATAGCCACAAACTTTGATTGTCCGCAAAATCTAAGGACTTCTGATTGCCCCCATCCGTGCTCAGGGTCTGAAGAGGATCTGAAGCACAAGGTTTATCCAACTTGAAAGATCGAGACTTCGAGAATTTGGCTGCTTCATCGAAACATGGGCTATATAGGACCCTCATTCATTCTTATGGTGAAGAGCATAAGGGGGTGGCACATAAACTCGCCGACCCTTAAGGTTTCAGAAGAGAGGTCTTGCAGAACTGATGATTTGGGGACTACAAAGCCTACCCTCTGTAAATGAGCTGCTGCAGATCCAGTAGTTCAAGAGAAGAATGAAGAACCTTATTTCACGGGACGCCATGCTGGTTTGCCTTTGATAGCTACTTCGATGGTAGGGGAACCTTACCCAGATTTCATATAGATGGAGGAAAGCTGTGGCAGATGTGGCCAATGCATGCAGCCTAAGTGATTCTCATTTATCAGGAAACTTACCTTGAAGGGCACCCATTTACATCCTGATCCTCGGTACGTCCATTTGACTATCTCCAATATGGTGAGAAGCTATCTGCTTATGGTGGACCAACAGAGATTCTTCTCACAAACATCAGACAGAACCTAGTTCAAGCCTGCCTCATACAGTTCAAATAGTATGTGACAGGGTTCAGAAATCCAGGCCACAATAGCTTGATCATATCTTGGGTAGCCAACCTTTCCGAGCAACTGCTCACCTAGGAATACCGTCCCTCCATCAGTTAACACCTGGTATCGAGAAGTTTGGTCTCCATAAAGATGTTAGATTTGAAGGGCTGTGGTGCATCTGGGTCTGCTTTACTTGCAATCAGTTCACATCAACCTGGGCACCTTTCCCAGTCAAGGACGAGCCTTGGATCAACTTCAGTGCCTTTTGTACCTGTTGTTGATTTTCCTGTCAGTCATCACCTCCGTATAGTCAATATGACCCGCTTGTTGACAGTAGGACCTTCCAAAGTTAAAGGCAGTAATATTCTCAAGTCCTCGAACATATCTTGCAGCACTTCAAGTCAGCACACTACTGGGTATGTTGTTACAGATGGAGATACCAACAAGTCACTGAATTACGATGACAAGTTGGCAAGGAATATGTCAGCCAAAGGGTCAAATGAGTTTGCAGGTTTGGCTGCACCTGATAGGGAACGCTGTTGTCTGGTGGTGATACTATGGTGAAGATTTTGAAAGAAAAAATGATGCAGCAATTAACGAGAAAACAAGAGTTTTCCGTTTTCATTTGCAGAACATGTGAAGGAGTTGCTGAAACCATTTTGGAAAGAAGGCAATCTGTGTAAGATGCTCATAAACTGATAGTGAAAAAATCTGTTGATAAAAGTTCTTGCTTCAGTGAGCTGCATCAAGTACAGTTACTAAAGAATTTGATAAATGATTATATAACCATGGCCGGACAAAGATTGAAAAAACTCGTGAAGGTAACTTGAATATGCAGTTCAATGACACACATAGCGTTAAACTACCTATGTTGATTCCGTCTATTTATTTCATCACAGGCATATGTTGATAAGCATCGTACGAGATGGATCCAAACTATTAAATGTTGAGCTACACCACCATACACATGGGGTTTCAGCAGATGCCTTTCCGATGTGTTTAATCTACAATGCAACGTGTTTGACCTGATCAGTTTTTGTTGGCATACTAGATATTTCCTAGTAAGGTATTCTGTTTCATGACCGTGGCTGTTTGTAGACTTAGTCTAGACTTCCTAGTAGTACTTAAATGGTGGAATTTTAATTTGATATGTCCGCCTGTACCTGAGTGGACACCTAATGCAACATATCTCGAATCTTAACTGCATGTGTGGTTAATATATGGAGTGATAGTTTATATCATTGTTCAGTCTGTTTGGTGAAGTATTCATCTTGCTTAAAGTGCAATGACATTTCCGTTCAGTGTGTTGGTGAAGTGTTCATCTTAATTGCATTCTCTACTTAACCCATTGCGCTTTGAATTTTGATTGAGGGGGATAGAAGAATCAATAGTTTTTTTTGAGGAAAAACACCAATGGGCATCTTAGATGTGATAATTATCAACGTCAAAATAATAGCGAGTAAATGGGAAGACAGACGCAAAAAAGAAACTGTAAAAATAAATTACTTTGAAAAAAGCATACTAAGCCTTCTTTCCCGATTGTACGACCATGGTTTTTAAGGCGTCCCTAAGGCGACTCCTAGGCGTCAAGGCGCTCCCCCTCCGCTTTGCAAAAACGGCCGCTTAGGCGCCTAGGCGTCCAAAGCGCCTGCCCTAGGCGTCGCCTAGGTGCCAAAGCGCCCCCTGTCAAGGCGCCAAGGCGTCGCCTTAAAAACCATGTGTACGACGCATGTCGGGGATTAAAAATTGCACTAAACCAACAAAAAAGGGAAGGGACGCGTGCACACGCCCTCGTCATACCAGGCTTTAGAGCATCTCTAGCAGATCCCGGAAAACGCAAACGCAAATCTGATATCGGGACCTCCGGAAAAACGCAAAACTGATATCGGGACCCCTGGAAATTGTTTTGCTGTACGCGCGTGCTCGGGCAGAACGGATACACGAAACGTACTATAGATTAAAATAAAAGAGTTAACACAAACTAAGTTTTTTTTACATAGATAGAACTTACATAAGTATATGTAAAACTAGACAATGACGATCTTGCTCTTCACCGGCGTGCTCACTCGTCGATATCGAGGTACTGGTTGAATGCTGACTTGCGCAATGCCTACGCGAGCTCTTGCTCCGCCTTGGCGGCTTCGAGTGGGCATGAGCACTCGGTTCACCGTTTCGCCATCGCTTTCATAGCGATAGCAAGTTCATTCTCGGTGATGCGGGTCCGCTTAATTGTGGCAAGATGTGCTCGTCGAGCACATCGAAGCCATCCATTGCGGTTCGCCCGCCGCCTAGGGAGATCAACACGTTGCCCGACATCGCTTCTAGCATAGCGCGAGGGCTATCCGTCTCCGCGTCGTGCGAGTGGTTGCCCGACACGGCCTCGTCGTGCGAGTTGGAACCCAGTGAGCGCAACTCGGCCACTAGAGCCCTCGAAGGCGGGCGTGCTTGCTCGCGCTGGTCGAGCGGTGGAGGCAGCGCTCCTCCTTGCGTTGCCACGACCTTCGCTACTCCTTCCTGATGGCCATGACAGCGCATGGATGATCCTACCATGAATCTACGGGTGAGGTCTAGCGTGGAGGCGGACACATGGAGGAATCGCTCGCCGGAGGTTGTCGATTTCGCGCGGCGACGGGGAATGATTTCGCAGCGGAGGGATTGGGTGGTGGGTGTCACCCTAAATGCCTCTAGTACCCTTGATATAGTGGCGAAAGGCATGCATATTCGGAACCTAGGATATTTTTTATCCAGACCGGGGACGTTATACAGGATCTGCTAGAGATACTTCCTATAAAGATCACAATAGCCACTCGCAGCTTGAGACGAGATCTAAATATCGTTGCAAAAACATTGGTTCGAGCTTCACCCCACGCAATATAGGCTGGCAATCCATCACCACCGGTCTAGAGAATTGACGGAACCAGACCATGCCTCAAAACAACACAGAGGATGTCGAATCACCACACCACCGACCAGTTAATTGCCCTCCTTGTTAGACACACCAACTGCCAAGATCCGAAGAGCAGCCAATATATCTAGCGCCACACTCTGCAGACCCTCCGAAGATTGGACGTTGTCGAGGTAGAGAGACACCGGAGAGGCCTTATTCTAAGCGCCATCGCCGCCACCACCTCGTGTTGCCAGGAAAACGAGACCTAAGGAAAAGATAACCGGATGGGTCCTCATTCCTGTTGATGCTGACGAGGCCGAGCGGGAGGGAGGGGGGTGGTGCATTTGGCGGCGACGCGGAGGAGACCTTGGGCATTGGCTAGGATTGCGAAAAAAGTGGGTCTTTCTTTTGGATAAGAAAGATCAATAGTTTGTTGTGAGACAAAAAGTGCACAAAAGATGTGAAAGACAAAAGGCATAGAGGAGAATGGGAGGGGTTAGAATGTCAATGCAATGGTTAATTCTACATGGGTAGTAGATAAAGCAAACACTGCTCAACATAGTATGTACCATTATTTATAATAGTACTGAAAAACCTTGGGTGTGGATATTATACATACTCTTGGTTAAACTCATCGAGGTCAATGTCGTGTTCCACGACTTCACGTCTTGGATTAGGGTCTCTGGCAATCTAGGTTGCTGATACAACACTACCTGGTAACATAATGAGAGGCAAGAGTGAAGAAGAAAGATAGAGAGAGAGGATGAGGGTATTAAGCCAAACCTTTGCATCGGTGATGTTTGGTTACAGAAAACGATTGATATTTGTATGTCGAGCGATTAAACCATGCCTTCGGCGCACGAACCATGAAATGAAAGAGGACTAGATGAATAAAAGGGAAGTAAGGAGGAAGAGAGAAGCTTGAGAGATAGGTAGGCATAAGGACAGTGGCTACACTATTGTCTTTTTATTGTAACAGTGTGTTGGAAAAAGCAATGCGGAGAGGCGACATAATGAGGGGTTAAGGACATCATTGCTCTTTCCTTCATTATGCAGGAGAAATATGCACAAGCATATCTTCATACTCATTAAGTACTACTAATCAAGCTGAGGAGAGCAAAAGCCAAATTGCTTAGCCGAAATGGCAACAGGTGAATCTTCTCAATGCGTCTCTCTTGATTTGCACGAGTATTTGTTACTTCCTAAAGTGCATACTATGTGTGTTATCAGTTATGAAGGATATATTGCAAAGGAGTTGGGCGCACCATGGAGAAGAAACCCACTAGAGGCAAGGGAGGATGGATTGCGCACTAACGAGTTCATTGACCGCCTTGGGTTTTAAGGCGTTCTCTTAGTTCGCACGAAAGCTAAGTGCCTTTGGATGGTAAGCTGTCGCACTCGCGTTAACCATCGACCATATGGTGCCATTGAAAGTGTATGGCAATCATTGAAAGTGTATGACATTGCCATGGTCTCTGCTCCAACCCTATCGTTGTTTTGGCCGATCTTGGGGCTTATAAACAACGATCGGCCATCTCCTTGCTTCTGAATTTGCCTCCCTTCTCCGATCTACTTGGGAGCTGGATGTAGGTGTAGCAGTCGAAGCCATTTGGTTTGACTACATCCATGGAAAATGCGAAAACAATGACTTTCGCGATGTCCCAATAAACGTTCACGGGGACCGACAAGACGTGACTCGAAAACGTGTGCCACAACGAGAAAACCGAAATAGAGTAAGTTCTGGTGACGTCCTAGTAATCGTTTATTGTGAATACATGATCCACCGAACTTGGAAGTGATCTTGGGACCCTGAAACACTATGTGCACGAAAACGGCTAGAAAAACGTGATAACGATTAATTTTTATGATGTCCTATAAACCGCTTAACGTGATCCAACAGTCCTGTAAACTAACTTGGTACCCCAAACTGGTGTGTCGCATCTCTTGTTTCTTTGGCGGCATCTTTCACCTAGCATTCATCTGCACCTTCTGCGCTATCTTTATCCAAACAATATGAATGCCCTACCCAAAACATTAAAATATGTATGCAACAATAATAACTAAAACAATAACAACAAAGTTGTTTATCCTAGCAAGTTCAGGTATAAAACCCTACAAAAATTGGTGTCAACTAGAGTGAAGAGACAAAAAAGTAATCAAAGTACATTAAAAGTAAATTAAGGTTCTAACACATGGATTGTTGGTACCTATGTAGTCTATCAAGTGCCAAATCTCTAGGTACATTCCATTCCTTCATATCCCTTTTTACCGCTTTCTCCACATGGCAAGTTTGGTCGCCTGCTTCTCTTAGTATCTCACTATTCAAATGGTGCTTTAGGCTTAGTATCTTCACTACACTTTAGATCCCAATATTCAATGGTGCTTTACTCTTAGTATCTTTGCTACCCTTAGAATCCCACTATTCAATGGTGCTTTAGGAGGCCTGGGTATGCAACCACCTTAGTCGTAGTTGGACAAACTTCTCTTTGAGCGACGTCGTTCCTACCCTATCATATATTACTTCATGATTGGGTCCTTGTATGGCCACACACCCACCTTAGCACGAAAACATCGCTATGACTCATTGTTATATGTGTTGTTTTTAGTGGGCCAACATTCTGCTCCATATAGCGACGTAGGCTTGACTGTGGTCCGACATGACTTACCTTGTCATAGAGGATTGCTTGTCGCGCCTCATCCACTGTGCTTTGATTATGGGGCTGATATCCTCATCAATATGACCATTGCTTTGGTAGCATGGATTCCAATTATCGAAAGGTGTTCCTCTTTGTTTTGTCTTTCTATAAGCTCTCCCTCTTCACACCTCATATACTCGGTTTTGGTCCTATTGAGTCTAAACCCTTGGATTCCAAAGTCTGTCTCCAAAGATCTAATTCCTATTGATGCCTTACCTAGTTCCATCTACTAGCATCACATCATTAGCACTGAGCCTGCACCAAGTAATTCTATCCTGTTGACCTCATCTATCACTAAGGTAAAACTGTACGACCTCAAGGATGTCTTAATATTGTCCATCGTATACGTAAGGTATCGGTCTCACTATCACCTGCAGGTAGAACCAAAGGGAGATGCCTAGCCCCCATGTCGCTCTTAGGGCGACTCGGTTGCAAAACACTAGCCGAAACCCAATCTCCATCTCCTTCCTCCCCTCGCCGTCGTTGGAGGATGTCGGCGGGCGAAGCCTACCAATGGACGGCGATGTCGGGGTCCTCATTAGTGTGCGCGGTGGCACAGCGGGTGGTCGCCTGCACGGGGAGGTCGAGATACGTGGGCCGTTGGGTGCGAGCGGAAGAGACGCGGTCGTCTAGAATTAGGCTACGTGGGCCCACCTGGCCCGCAACAACCTCTTTGTCCCCTACCCACCCTTCTTCCTCCCACCCCCGCTTCCGTCGGTGGAAGCCGGCTGTGTAGGCTAGCATGCGTGCGGCGGCCCTAGGCGGTGGTCGTTGTGCCCTGACAGTTCTCGGCGGCAGCGGTGCAGGAGGCTGGCCATAACGGTGCCGCTAGTCTTGCTCGATGCGCTCCCTGGTGATGTGATGTCCTGCCTCCCTCCCTCGACGAACAACACTACTCGGCTTCCAACTTGTGTTGGTGGTCTTCTCTAGGTCTTCGGGGTCTATTTCATGGGTCGAGCGAAATTCTTGCGTGGCGACTGTCGGTGTGACAACGGCGGGCATCTGACGGCACCATTACCTCCAGGGAGACGTTGTCATGACCTCGATTGGACCTCGACTGGCGTGGACCTCCGGGGCGCAATGAACGCCAACGCTAACACTTTGCAGACTATAGCTACACTATTTCCGACTAGTTCCTGACTTCCACCCGTCGACTCTCTAGGCACATGGGTGCGAGGTACGATGACCTGGAATGTCCCGAAGATGCGATTATCTTTGGAGGCGTTTGGCAACGACTATGGCGTGGCTTTGTTGCTCCGAGGCTCGACGCCTCCCCATTCTTGGCTGGAGGCCAGGCAGTGTGAGGCCTTTTGTCCTTGCGGTCCAAAGTTGGGGTCATCTCCTCTAGAGGTTGTATCTTCCCATAAGATGGCGTACAATGGAAATTTCCTTTGTAGGATCGTCCGAGCATAAAGCCAAATTTGTTTTTTGTGGCATTCGGCACTCTTCTTGAGAATGCTCAGCCACTCCCAAAACTTCACGGCTTGGCATAATTCCTTAGTTTATGGTATATGTGGATTGCACTAGCCCTTTCCATCAGTTTGGACTTCTGGTTGCGTTGGCTAGTGCATAAAGCTTGGCATGGTATCAGAGCCTGGGGTCTCCTGCTTCTTGCAATTTATTGAAAATTGGTGGTGCCCCCTTTGTGTCCACGGTAGGCCTTTGAGCTATACTTCCGCGTATAGGTCTTGAGCCATACCTCTGAGATTGTGAGTGTTCTATTCATCGTGTTGACTTCACGTGTCACATGTGGGAGGGGGTGTTACAATATATGTGAATTGCACTAGCCCTTTCCGTCACTTGGATTTCTTATTGCATCCGCTAGTGCATGAAGCTTGACATGGTATCAGCAGTTGGCTCAAGTTCAAGTCCTGGCTTTCGTAATTTATTGAAAATTGCTGGTCGCCCACTGTGTCCACGTATAGGTCATTTGAGACACACCTCTGGGATTGCTCTATTCACGTGTTGACTTTCTGTGTGACGTGCGAGGGGTGTTACAGCATATGTGGATTGCACTAGTCCTTTCCATAAGTTTGAACATTTGGTTGTTGTTGCCTAGTGCAGGAAACTTGAGAGAAACGTGGGCAATCCACATATACTCTAATACCCCCTCTTAGGCTCTGTTCGTTTCTAGTGTTTTTGTGGGTATTGGTGGGGATTATCCGGTCAAACCCCAAATCCCCACGTATCTCCAAAAGACCGTTTGTTTCTAGTGTATTTCATCGGTTTTATCCCCACTTTTCCCCGGAATTGCCCAAACTCTAGTGTATTTTCTTCAATACCCAAAACACTACCCCTACCTAGTGGATTACCCCTACCTAGTGGATTGGGGATTAATGGGGATTTGATGGGATTGGGTGAAGCTTGGGTTTCACCCAATCCCTGTGGGGATTATCCCCACTAATCCCCACAAAAACACTAGAAGCAAACAAGGCCTCACGTGTCTTCCTCTCGTGAATTTACCATCTTGTAGACGTCCTTTTCGCCTTCCTTTGTGCCTATTGGCTGATATTGCTAACGACGGGCCCGCAGCCTTGCTTCACTCACAACTCGCTTTTCTTCTTTTTGGTTTCTTTGTACTTCTCCATGTAACTTGTACTCCTATCATGAGTTCTTCTCCGTGATAGCCTTTTGGACGTCTTCATTCCACCGCCAAATGTCCTTAGGCTCGTGTTTCTTACCTTTTGGCACCCCAAACACCTCCCTAGCTACCTTCCAAAAGCAAGTTACCATCTTCACCCACATGCTATCCACATCTCCCTCTTTTGGTCCTTTCGCGATCATCCTCTCCTTAAATGTCTGTTGTGCTTCGCCTTTGAACTCCCATCACATTGTTCTTGTGATTTTGGCATCCCGCAGAACATGTGCATGGAAGCGAAAATCAGCCTCCGTAACCTTATGCTGAGTCATAACACACTCCCATGTATCACATTACAATCCTAACAAGACTGCCTATGCATTCTATGTATGCCCGTAAAAATACATAAAGGGGGTTCACAGGAGCCCATAGGACAAATAAACCATATAGATACTTAAATTTGACATAACCACTCGCTAAAAGCAAGGAGCATCTGAAGTCAAGTCCTCACTTTTAACCATTCTGAATTGTGCATAACCAAATAAATATCTAGCATATCTTTCATAACGTTTATCATATTTTTTCTGCGTATTTGAGTTCTTCTAGTGGGAGATATGACCTATGCACCAAGACACTACCGCAAAAGACCACAAATAGGGTTTTATAATTTGTATTTCACCTGGAAGCTTTTGTGTAAGATAAGTGAGTTTTGTTTTGTTAGTGAATTCCCATGGACTAAGCCTGGTTGAGATAGGGCCCGATTTGCTTGATCCACAAAAGAACATGCCGTAAATTTATCATAAACTCGAGTACTTGAAACAAAAGGGAAAAGCCTTTTTGCTCTTCCCAAATGCTAGTGTACAGTTGTACACGTGTGTTCCTGTGCCTAGCTCTGTTCTTCTTCAGAAAAAAAATGCATATTGTTGTCAAACTGTTTGTTGACAATTGATGTTTCTGTAAGCCTGTTACTTGAATCTTGATGAATGGCTTTCTTTTCTGCAGCCAACCTGAAGTGAACTGGACTCAGGGAAGTGTTAAATTTTACTTCTTTAAGGTTGCCAGATATTAGGGTCCTCCTTGAGGCTGCTGATTTCCTCATTTTATCATCATTGATGAAATCGATGAGAGCTGTCATAACATGAACGCAGGTACGCACAATTACCATAGCTCCTGCCTTTGGGGTAACGGGAATATTTCCTTAGCTTGCAGTTACCAATACCTGTTTTTTTTTTAGATTTCGCTCCAGCGAAAATCTTGTGTTTTCACTTATACTTGATCCAGAAGTAGCAAACTATTCCTTCCCTTTGCTATGTCCTTGTGTTATTTTACATTGTGCCTGATACATTCCACTATATTGTTTTCAGTACGTCACACTGCAGAAACAAACACAGAGCTGATCTGGCATTAAAATTCCTTCTCCATTCTGCTGAAAAGGTATACCACACTGTTCCTGTATTGCTATAACCCCAAGGCACTAAGTATTTATAGTCTCTTTTGTGTTATTGTTGTTGTTGTTGTTCAAAATGGCAACATAATGGTGAAGCTCCAAATATGATGTTATTCTCCCGCTCACTTCTGATTTCAACCTACGCAAATACTTCCAAGTTGGAACCCTAGGCCCCACTTCAAAAGAACCTTTTTTAATTAAAAAATAATAATGGGTGATATGGGCTTATAATTTGAAAAATAGAAGTGACACACTCTTTAGTAGCCATTGGAGCATAATTTTGTTGCTAACAGAGCTACTAAACATATTTTGCTATCTGAAGGCACTAAATGGAACCTTTTGGTAGTAAGTCAGCTATCAATATGTGACGCATAGATATAAATGCTACTTGTAATGAGGGTGACAAGGTTTAGGTTTCTGCTTGTTGATGCATCCAACCAATTTTCGAGAACACGCAGGAGGTCTGCGTGTCTTTTCATTAAGCAAACGAGGGAAACAGATTGTTACAGGAAGGCGCAGGCGCCAAACATGAAGCTCAACACTGCTGCTACAGAGTATTGTACCTTTTCTGTATTGCAAGCTTTGTAGTCTCCCTTGGAATTTGCTGAAATGTGTTGCTTCCTGATGGTCTATCATTTTGCTTCTGGTTTTCTAAATAGAACAGGGAATGAATTGCTCAATGTGCTCACTTAGTACTATTGAATGCTCTTGCAGGGTCTAAAATGGCTATAGAGTACAGATGAGCATTTCACTGATTTTCAATGGATTCATTACAGACAGCACAAAGTATCCTAGAAGGAAAGTGCAATGGATTCTTCTGAATGTCTACGCTATGTTTATCCAACCGAATGTTCGGCTCGCTCTAGTGTGTTTTTTCCCTAGTTTCATCGTGCAAACCTGTTCTGTCATGCCAGATCTGTCTGCTTCTATCTGTCTTTGGAACCCTCTTAAATTGGCACTGATGTTTGGTTCAGGATCAAGGAACACAGTTGCTACTGCTCCCTGTTCCCTCCCAAGACTTATGTGGCCAAACTGTTCAGCTATCCAGATTCAGGACATGCTCTTTTCTTCTGCGAATTATCTTTTCAATTATGTTCTTGAAGTTGGACAGTGCTCCTAGTCCGAGATGCTCTCCGATGAAGAAACTTTCAGATTGAAAGATATCAGAATACTCAAAAATTCAGGATGCATACTTCAATTCCTGGCCTGCTTGCTTTATTTGTAGTGCATATCACACGGTCCAGGGAGGTACTGAACGCCTAAGCCGTATGATTTTTGCCTCTTACTGATTTGCTGGCAGCTAGTGGTTTATCTGGACTTGTGGGTGTTACACGTCCAATTTATGAGGAGAGGAAGGCCAGTACCTATCTTGTTTTTTATTCTTTCTTTCAGTTTGAGACCGTGCACACTATGCTAAAACTGCAATGTAAGGATTAAGCTCAAGCATGTCGTTGCATTTTTTTTCGTTTCTGAACGTGGTTGCTAAATGAGATCCCTGTGACCATATATGCTCTTGTCAAGTTTTAGATATTGCTTCACCTGCGATCTCAGTTTGGTGTCGTAATCCAAAATTTACTACTCCCTCTGTACCTAAATATAAGACGTCCTTGAACTTGTAAAACGTCTTGTATTTACGGACGCATGAAGTACATGTCTATTGTTCAATTGAAATGACACAAGCTTATTCTCGTTCAGTTCAAATTTCCACTTGTTGTCAGAACGAAAGAACAGACATATGCTTACTTGCTTGTCCTACTGAATACGATAGATTATACAGAGAATCATGATTCAGAGGTCGATTGGTCTTGTATCTTCGCTATTGGAATACTCTGAGCATATGGCACGTCTCATTAGGTTCAGAATATATTCTTGTAATTTTTTTGAGGGTCCCATTCTTTAATGTAAATTCTGTTTTTTCGAAAATAACCCTCAGTCGAACCGTTATTACTAGAGAAATGCCACTCCACCATCCCGTACGTCTCCTCCTCGCTGTAACGCTTCATTCGTTTGGCCTCCATTCACAGGGGAATTTGATTTTTTGCCCACTTTACATTGGGACTATACAATTTGCCCTTCTTTTTATTTGACTCTCTGTTTTTGCCACGCTTTTCTTTGCTTGTACTAGTATATTATTTGCCCCTTTACAGATTGGGCCCACACACAATTACTAAACTACCACTCGAGCTAGACCAGAGTCGATCGAGCGAGCACACGGAACACAGCTCCCTGTCCCGTCCGCCCAAACCAGAGGAACCAGTCGGCGGCGGCGGCAACCCACACGGCGGCCACACCAAACGGGCTAGGGTTTCAGCCCAGCCCGTTGCCGCCGCCGCGCTCCGGCTACCCGCTCCCCCTCTACCCTCGATCCGCCGACCTGGCAGCAGCGCCACCGCCGCTTTCCCCAACCTCGCATCCAGGAGCGCCGACGGCCCGACCTCGCACCAGCTCCGCCTGGCCGACCTCGCTTCAGCCCCGCCTGCCGCCAAAGAAGAAAGGTAATTTTGCATCATTACTGCTTCTTTTGTAGACGCGCCGCTGTGCTCGTCCAGGTGATTGCTCGTCCAGGTGATTGCTTGTTTTATATTTTACTCCAGAACCCAAATCGAGAGGTACTGTTGCCCTGTTGGTGAAGCTAAAAAAAATTGGCCCATGAAACAAGCGGCATACTTTGCACAATGCGCTGCTGTAATTGGGCCGGCCCATCAGATGGCAAACCTGTAAACGATAATATTATACTCCTATATACTCCCTGTTTGCATAATTAGTCAGCCCAACAGCACTAACAGGAAATCCTGAAATCCCCTCGTCCACTACTGGCGCCACGCCACGACCGCTGCCCTCGCCGCCGCCCTTGCCGTCCCTACTCCTCCTCGACCCATCCCGCGCTCTCTGCCGCCGTGACGCTGTCCCAGACGCCCGCCCCGCCTCCCCGTAGGCGCCTTTCTGCACCCCCCCCCCCCCCCCCCCCCCCACCCCCTTGGGCCCGGCGGGCAGCCCGGGATTCAGCCCTGGGCACTGTTAGCCCTGGTATGGCTTCCGAACCCAATTGTTCTGTTTGATGTGGATATAAGACAGGACGCGATGAATATTGATTAAGAGCCATAATGTTTCTCCCAATATGCGCTTGTTTCTGTTGCCAAATTGGCTTTCAGCATTAGCATATTGCCCAAGCACCATATCGGTTGCCAAGTACTTTTGGTATGATTTAGTATGCAGGTTGACACGGCGACATCGCCCCTGTGTTTCTGCATCTAGTAATTTACTTTACCCCTCAGAAAAATAGTACCAGCAACGAATTCATTTTTCTCTTATTTTGTTGTCTCAGATTACATATTGCCCCTTTTTCATTGTACGTTTCCCTTACTGCTGCTTTCTGAAGCTGCAATGTTGTGACTTTGGCAGGTCAAAACAGTTTATTGGAGGCCATAACAGTGGTTCGAGATGATTGATGATGACGCTGACTTTGGCGACATCTTGGATGCCTCGGCAGAAGCGCCACCAGCTGCAAAGTTCATTCCAAAGAAACGGGCCAAGCCCCGAAAGCCATCTATGCCATCAAGACCTGTTGTACCCAATCAGTCTGTGGAAACAACTGATGAGAAGGCTGGAGCTTCAAGTCAAGTTAATTTGTCTCAAGGACTTGCTGCCAATCAAGAAATAGCACCTTTGACCGTCCTTGGTAGTGAAACGATTGGTGACGCAGAAGCTCGCGGGGGTACTCTTCACGCACCTTCTGATAATGTGCCGACAGTTTCTGCTGTAGATGCGATTTCTCAAAATGAAGATCACGATGACGACCAGTCTGAAGTAGCTGCACACCAGGAAAGCTTGGTTGTTGCAGATACCCAAGCATCATCCACCCATTCAACTAGCAAGGCAGTTGATGATTTAGCTGACTTTGGAGGACTATGTGACACACATATTGAAGAGGAAAGAGTTACAAAGTTCAAGCCAAAAAAACAGGTGAAACTCAGTAAGGCAGCATCCAAGTCACGGAAGACGGACCAAAAGGCGGTAGCTTCCGCTGTAGACACGGTCTCACAAAATAAAGAGGATAGTACTAATAATCTCACAGGATGCGGTGATGAGCAGGTACAACCTCCTAGGCATCAAGAACGTGTACAAACCTCAGATTCTCAACCACCCTTGGGAACCGATGGTGGTTCAGTTGAGAATTTCTCTGACTGCGACCACATCCTTGAAGACCTGTTCAAGAGGAAACGGCTGCAAAGTTGCCCCCCAAATCGCAAATAAAACCTGGTAGGTTTCATCCAGGGTTGTTGGGACAAGTGATGATCCTGCAGCAGCTAATCTAAAGGTTTTTTTTTTTTTTGCATCAGATGTGATATCTCAAGATGATAACCATGGTGAAGACCAGAACAGTGATCTGTGCCGGATATCTACAGATGGGGAAGCTACTACTGTTCCAGACACTTGGTCACCACATGTTAGTCTATATTTATAGGTTTACAGATCCATTAGGATTTTAACTAACTTCTCAAATATGATATGCTGATGCTCTGCTTTTGATTGTTTTTAGGATATCAATGATACCGTTGATTTAGACTCTCAAGATGGGCTCATAAATCCTCATAGTGATGGCACCCAACCAATCTTTGGAGAATCCTCAGGTGTGCATTTGATTTACTTTTGCACTTCCTTTTCCATGCGACATCTTCTAGTTCAAAGATTACCGGCTGATTGATAATGCACACAAAAGAATATTAACTACAGGATACCTCCCTTTCTAGAGAATCAGAGCAAAAAATCCATGCATTTATCTTTTAAAATAATTAGCTACCCTTTTTCGACAGCATCTAGGGCTCTTTCAGCCAATGGCCCTTTGAAAGTCGTATCACGTAGGATCAAATAAAATTAGAGTCATCAAGCCCTATGTAAAACATCAGCAGGCCATAAATATGAACAATAACAGAAAAGGTTCACACTTCACCACCCTGTTGAGATCTGGGAACTCAGTTTATAGGGTTCCTTCTTCACTACCAGGTCTTCTCAACAAGGTCGGACCGCGGATTCTCTCATGCCTGAAAAACGATCCAACCACAGAAAAAAGAGAGGAGACAAGTTCAGTTCAACATGTTGCATAAAGAAGGCCCTGCAACTCTGTTAACCTACTGCTTTTGCATGCAGTCGTTGTATCAACTCCTTACATCAATTCTACCAACTCTTTACCTTGCAGCAGGCCCGCACGTACTCTGAAAAAAAAACCAATTTTCATACCATTGTAAACAATGAAAATAAGGTGATTTTACAAACAAAACTACGCCAGATCAGGGATGAGTAATGTCAATTTTGCAATCAACTTATGAAGCAATAAGAATGAAAAAGATAGGAGACAAACTGCTGAAAACAAATGTATTGTGTTGGCTGGTCTTCGACAGGCTGCTCAAAGGGCAAGACCAAGCTACAGCTACCTGCAGCATTGGCATGACTGCTGCCACGGACGCCAGCTACAACTACCTGGAGTATCGATCTGCTTGTCTTTGTGTGTGAGCGCGTATTCAGCGAGCATGCTGGTGCATATGGATAGCTTATTAATGTCCACTAACAGCATCGCATCCATTATCTGAACATAAAGATATGCATGAACAGCTCAACCTGAAGTGTGATTTGATGTCATGGAAAGATATCACAAATATATTACTCCAGCCAGAATATTTGCCATCCTAGATTGCTCTCAACAATAGTTAGCACAATAACTGAAGAAAATAATGTACTTTTATTCCTGAAGATTACAATGCCACTACAAATACAGACTAAGACTGGAAAATGCAAATTGTAGGCATAACAAGAAAATATTGCTAGCTGATGCTAGCTAGCTTACTATTTTTTTGCCATTGCTATCTAACTTGCTGCTGCTTGGTTTGAAACATGGAGATACAGATCTAGCTAGCTTGTTGCTCTGGAATATGGAGGAAGATTGTTTTCTGTAAATTCCATTGATTTGCATGCAATGTGGAAAGTTAATAATTCTGCTCTGCATCAATTAACTAACATCTCCCTAGCTAGCTCCTCGATCGGTCCTTTTATAATGAAAGTGAGGTCTTGCTCTGTATTTTCACAGGTATGCATCTCAACAATATTTAGCACAATAATAACTAAAGAAAATAAGGTAATTTTATTGCTAAAGACTACAATACCACTACAAATATAGACCTAAGAATATTGGCATGGTTGTTCAATTTCTGAAACTAATTTCAAAATCCAAATCATAAGATAAAGAAAATATAATCACTTGCGTATGGAAAATAGAAACGTCAAGACTATATATATTGTTGTTGCTTGAAGAATAAATATATATAGCTTGGCTATCTGAAACCACTGCTCCGAGGCTCTTTAGCTGATAGGCTTTCTTACCTAGCATTTAGGTGTATTTGTCTTCATGTTGCTACAGGTTGTTGTGATTGAAAATTAGGAAGACGAAGGTCAAATATTGGAGGATAAAAGAATACCGCTGCAGCATGGTACCTTGGTATTCACTCTTACAGTATCAAGTGAAAACCTATATGAAGTATGGCATCTCCTAAAATGACAATATCAAGTGATAATTTCTCTAGCTTCTCAACTTCTATTCTTCTCTTGCTTATCAACTGTAGGAGGCATGAAATCCCCAGGATAGCTAAAGGGAAAACCTTTCCATTAAAAGTATAGCGGAGATGCAGTAAAATATGTTCTCTGTGATCAAGTAGTGATACAATTGGTCAAGCCCAGATTGTTTAATTGACCAACCACCAATGGTTTAATCAATCACCCAAAATTGGTATTGAAAATATGCATCAAAGAGACAGAGTACCTTCGTGCAGCAAATTGATTCGGGCCGGAGGTGGCTGAAGTCGCCGAGCCATGGTTCCATCAGAGTGTGAATGTGAGTGTGAGCAGGAGCGGCGCTCCGGGGTGGGGGAGCGGGAGAGGCACAGAACTCCAAGGCGGCGGCGCAGCGCCTAGGACGGCGGCCGTCGGGAAGGCGCTCTGGTCGGCGATTCGGGGGAGCTGGAGAGTGAGAGACGCGGCGGAGTCTGGTTGAATGGACGCGCTTAATGATGTTTAGCACTAGTGCGAGGTAGCTTGGTTGAATGGACGTGATGGTCCCGATATCCACTGGGTCTTTTTATATTAGTATAGATATTACTAGTAATCTTAATTAGCATTTGTTCTGCAGGTATCGATTTTCTGATGCATGCCCTAGTTTGAATTATTTCTAAACTGCATGTATAAACCTAAAATTGCCAACACACATTGGGAAAACATAAATTGCCAGTAGCCTCAGTACTTGTATTATTTCATATGTTCCCATGCCCTTAATCTTCTAGGAAATACAATAGAATAAAAATTAGTTGCTTCTTTTTTATCACACAGTTTATGGACTTGCATAATGCCCATTGTGACCAGACAGTATCTTCTGAGTTGCTGACTGCATTTATTACTTTATACAACTTTGACTAGCTTTCCTGGTTCTTATTTTCTCATAGTTGGCACATATTTCTGATACAGCTGAAGCCACTGCTGAATTTACACTTAATGTTCGAAGGAAAAAGGGCAAACGCAAATCAGTAACATTTGTTCTACCGGATGATTCTGAGGTGGTCGCTCCAACAGATATCAATTCTGAGGACCATAATGACATAGGGACTGATGAAAATTTGAACACCTTGCCTCGGCAAACAGTTCAAAACGTAAGTCTGCTAAATTTTGCACTTGTTTTTTTTTTCAAGAACTCTACTCTTACTTTGTTAATTTTTTCAGCATTGTCTTACTGAAGAAGAACTTTCAGATGATCGGGAATATGCTGACAAAGAGAGTCAGTACCATGAGGGAGCGCCATCAGATCGTGGTTTATCTATGAAACTAAGAAACAGGGAAAAATTACAGAAAGTTGGGGTATCTGAGCATATTACTGATGATAATTCTGATGAAGAATATGTTGAACCTTCAGCAGCCGAACAAGATAATGATAGTGGTGATGAGTACACTGCTGGCGAAAAGCAGAAGCCACAGAGAAAGTCAAGGAAGAAAGATCCAAATAAAGAACCTTTGAGGGGTTCGAAACACACCTCGAAGAATCCCACTGCAGAAAAGCCAGCACAGCAGAACCAGCACAAAAATAAAAGTGAAGTACCATCTCGCGGTCGTAAGAGAGCCTTGAAAGACACATTGACAGAACAGCCTGAGAAGAAGAAGCTTACTCACAGAGTTCGTCAAAAAAGAACAAAAGGTATCTGGCTAAAATAACAACAGCACCCAGATACAAAGCATCAGTTTCACATGATATGACCTCTTAACTCTTGCAATTTTTGCCTTTGTAGTTTCAGAAGTCCAAACCTTACTGGAAAAACCTGATCATGAGATAGATCGCATGAAGCTAAGTATGACGCATCTCAGGTTGTTACAAGAGGCCAGAGAGCGTATTCAGGTGAGTTGTGTTGAGGCAGGTTTGTTGGTGTTATTTATGACATTATTATGCTGTTGCCTCATGATTTTTTTCTCACTCTTCCTAGAGTAAAACAAATCCGTCAGGACCATCATCCTCTAATCAAAGGTGTGCTCTTTTTTCCACTTCAAAAATTATGCATGGATATTTTCTCTTTCTCGTGCTTAAGTGTCATTTCTTATTTTATATCCAGGTAGTGTATTAAGATAACCAGTTTCAGAGGTTATTTTAGCCAGCTCTTCAATCACATTTTTTACTGACTTTCGCTCTTTCCTGTTCTTTGTTGTTGTTTTTTCACAGCAGTTCCCTATATGGAGACACCGATGATTTTGATCCTTTTGGAGATAACTATGTCAATGACGGAACAGAGGATCAGGCGTTAGAAAATGCAACCAAACTGAATTACCATTCCTACATGAACAGACAGACACGGGCCAGATGGACAAAATCTGACACTGACTTGTTCTATCAGGTATTTAGAAATCAACTACTCAAGCAACTATTTTCATGTTGTATATACTTTTCTTGTGCTGACGTTTTGGCTTGCCCATCTATTGGGAAACTTCAACTTTTTTATCTGTTCTGGTCCAGGGACTTCAACAATTTGGTAGTGATTTTGCAATGATACAGCAACTATTCCCTGATAAGTCCCGTGATCAGGTGCGGCAAAAGTTTAAATCTGAGGAGAAAAAGCATCCAATGCAAGTCCATGATGCTATACTTCATCGATCAAGAGGTTAGCAATTCCTTTATAAGTGGTTCAGACCATATTCTGATTTGTGATTGTGCTTAACTTAATGCTTCTGTTTTGCAACTGAATACAGATAATGTGTATTTAAAACAAGTAATCAAACAGCTCAACATTGAAGATTTACAGAAAGACATCAACATTACGCATAAACAAGAAGTTGCCTCAAATGAAGGAGACATTGGGAATGAGGTTTTTTCCGAAACTAACATGCGCAGTGTTTAATACTGAATTATTTCATTAACCTTTTTTCTGTATTTTTATGTGTTTAAGAACACGTCGCATGATGTCATAACCGAGGAGGAAGAGAATGGTCCCACTTGGTCAGATGAAGAGCTGGGCACGCACCAATCTGAGGTCAAAGAAGGGGAGCATGTTTCCGGAAATGCTGATGATGATGACCTGGATGATGTTTTTGATTGGTACTAGCATGATAATCATGCTGAAATAGGACATCATGATTCTTTCATTCCTGTGAGTAAAGGACTTGTTCTTTGTGAAATAATGTTTGCTCGCGTGATTAATGAGTTACTGATTCTGTTTTTGCTCTTACAATGTCCGGAACCAGAACATCGGGTAGTGTTGAGCAAAACTATACTCACTCTTGGTAGCCACAGGAGCATAATTTTGTCGCTAACAGGGCTGCTAACCATACTACGCTATCTGAAGGTACTAAACTCAACCCTTTGGCCACCTTATGAAATAGTTGAGGCATATATAGATTCTTACCACCTATCTGCAACATATCTCATGCAGTATGGTAGTGCTACCGCTAATGAGGTGACAAGCTGTAGGCTTCTGCTAGTTGATGCATCCGACCTAACCTGAAGCTCAACATTGAAGCTGCGTACTCTGAATAGTTGTAGCTTTTTCTATGCAAATTACTGCTGTACTCTTGAGTAGTTGTAGCTTTTTTTATGTTTTAAATTTTGTAGTCTCCCTCAAAAGTTGCTGAAGTCTGCTGCTCTAGTTTTCCGAATAAAAGAAGTTGTGGTGTGTTCAGAACAGTCATATGCCTATCAATTGAATTGCTCCACAGACCCGCTTCGTCATGTTGAAAGTTCTTACAGGGAGCATTTCATTGTTTTTCTTATATATATGTACTGTACAGCCAGCACAAAGTATCCAAATGGAGGGGAAGTGCAAATGGATTTTGCATTGTGCCCGTTTTCTTATTAAGGTTGGGACTGAAACTTTTTTTTCAGGGTTCCTCGTGACTGTTTTCCGCCGTTTTCTTTTCCTCTTCGTTTCGTGTATCTGGCCCGTAAAATCTCGTGGACCACTGGAGACGCTGATTAAAATCCGTCCGTGTCCCACCATTGGATACTTTGTGCTGGCTGTACAGTACATATAATCAGTTGCGGCATCAGTGAGCGAGAAGAAAAGTAGCGCACTCCATGTTAATCAGTCGTTGAAATGGAACTGGGGCTGTAAGATGGATGTCCTATTGTTTGCTTGGTGAGGCTACTACAGGGGTTTTGAAACAATTGCTCCGCCGGTGGATACACTAGATCCCTCAATTTTGATTTCCTATTTCCCGTACGCTCGTCTTGCAATCTTTTGGAGTTGGTGTTTGTCTCTTTACCAAATATAATATAATGGTAATATAGGAGTGATTCACAACAAAACGACCATCAATGCTCTGTCTGGAGGCAAATTTGACCCTTTTTAAATCTTTTCACACAAAATGAACCCAAATTTAAAAAATTCACGATCTAACCCTTTTTCATATCGCCCAGTCCTAAGACACCATACGACTGGAAGACGCCCTAGGCAAAGACGTGATAGAGGATGTAGCATGTTGCTTGCTGACAGAGCCATCTCTGGTGTGGTCAATGCAGGCTAACACTCGTGGCGAACAGATCAGAGCCACTTTTTGGTCCCGAACTCGTGACGCAACAGCACCATACATACAATCCCATCATACTGATGCTATTAGCCGTTGGGACCCGGGCTTGGATCGGCTACTATTATCAGAGTCAGGCATGCAGGGTAGAGGGAAAATGGCTAGATGCTCCACTCCACGGGCATGGTATCAGATCATATATATCCGCTCTCACGCAACCCCTTTCGCAGGAGCAGATGCGCGAGGTTTCCCGAACAACTGCCAACGAAGAATAATGATCCGCCGAAATCCGAGACGTCGTCATGGAGGAGATCCGCCGGATCCGATACCGGAGGAACCATCCGTCACCGCGGAGGGGACACATCCAAATAAATCCATCACGATCGTGCGTCCCCACAGGCACAGAACAGCCCATCACGCACGCACGTACGCCCCTGTCGCCGTCCGCCCGTCGACAGAGCAGCACCAGTAGTTGGCCGTGGCTCAGCTCGGATGATCTTGTAGTAGCAAATACTAAACAAGGATTGAAGCTTGCGGCGCCGCACCTGCGTCCTGCGTCCACACCACGATGATACAGATAACACTCAGATACTTCTAGCACCTACTGCGGGAGGGGGAGCGAGAGTCAACGAAAGTTACAAGATCGTCGGGAGCACTACCCGACCTGCAGAACCACTCGCTGACATGTGTTATCCGGGGTCTTTCCTTCTGGACGCGTACGGCTAGTCTGGATTATGATAATCTAGAAACAGATGAGGAGCAAGCACACGGTGTCGCTGACCGGACAAGGAATCTGGAACGCACGCGCCGGCGACCCCCCACCTGCCGCTGTCTGTCTCTCTGTCACAGGCTCACGGCTGCACATATGCGCAGACGATCCGGCGAATCCGGGCAGGGTCATGCCATCCAAGAGCGTGGGCAGGTAAACAAATCGGTCGTTGAGATCGGGGCCGGCCAGCTAGCGTGCAGTGCAGAGACTTGCTGGAGTTGAGACGCAAAGACGATCGACGACCCCGGCGCCGAGCGAAGGTGGAGAGAAAGAAACCAATGGCACGTCTCTGTCTGGCCGCCGGTGGGCACGGGCCCGGGCCCGGCGGCGGAAATCTGGACAGGACAGCGACCACGGGCGTAGTACCGACGACGTACGTACGCCGATGGCTTTGTTTGCGATGTGCAGTGCGGGCGGTGGCTGGGTGTCGCTTTCCGGCCGGCCCCGTGTGTGGCGACGGCTCACGCGAATTATTCGGCGCGACCAGATCCGTGCCGTAATCCGCCTACCATGAATCTATGATACTCACTCGATAAGCCGCCGGCCAGGGGCCCGCCAGCCCATGCTAGGTAGTCGACGCGGTGTGATCTCAGGACGGCCAGTCGTATTTTTCTAAAGCAAAAAAGAGGGCGGCGAGAACGATTTTGTTCGAAAAAGAAATGAAGGAAGGCGGCGACGTGTGGTCCTGCCGCGGGGAGCATCGGCGGCAGGCCGGCACCTTCCTCTCGATTAGCAGCCAGTGAGAAAAATAATACACTGCTCCGCTTATACATTCAAAGTACTCCCTCCGATCCAGAAAAAGATTCGGAGGTTGTACATAACGAGAGGAAGGTGCTGTGTTGAGATCAATACTCCCTCGGATCCGTTATAATAGACAATACTCCCTCCGATCCAGAAAAAGATTCGGAGTATTGTCTTATCAAATCGAAATACAACTTACATTCTGAAACAGGGTGGTAGCAGAAAAACACTAGACTTTAATTCAATTTGGCTTCTTGGACTGTCCATCTTGCTTTTTCATGACCCCAGGGCGGTGTCTCCTGCGTCCTGTTCCACCGGTAGAGCCGGCGGCACTTTCATACCTATCGTCGTCTTCATCGACCTCAACCTCATATGTGACTTTGCTCTGTGTTTTTAACTGGTGCCTAAAGTTCGTCTGCTTCTCGAGCATCTGCTCTTTTTTGTACTCTCTATACATGGCCATGTTGGCCATCATGACATACAGGTTTGCCGCCAGCTTCGGGTCGTGCTTGATGATGGCCTCGTGCACCTCCGGTTCCTTCAGAGCTTCTGGCTTGTAAGATAGGACGTGTTTAACATACCAGCCTGGCTCCTCAACCAAGATCTTCTTCTTTTTCTTTGTCTCCGTCGTCATCTTTGGAGCGTTTTCGGCCGACTCCTCTCTTGTTGCTTTCTGATCCTGCGGATCGACCAGATCTTCCTTCACCAAAGAACTTTCGCTTGCCATCGGGTTCTGCACCACCTGCGATTTCAATGTTTGGGTGAGAAAAAATCAGCCGCCCCCCTCTCTATATACAGGTGCGAGCGAGCCTTGGGCGGAATCAATACGACTTGACTCTCTTGCCGGAATCGGCAGAAAAACGTCCGGGTCGATTTTGGATCGACAGATCCCGGAACTAGTCCGTTTGGGATTGAAACCGGGCACATGTATACAACTCCTCCAGTTCTTTGTTTTGTACTTCTTCAGAACGGCTAGGGAGTTTTAGCCAGCCGTGAGAGGGTATTTATTATGCAAATTCTTTCGAGCGAAAGAATATACCCACTCGATCCACCGTGATAAACGTTCGTGTCTCCATAGCTTTACCGAGATGCGACTTTCACTAAATACTCTATACCCTCCATTTTCTTCTTCCACACATGCCATGCTCTAAATATAGCGACTCTTCGCTAATCTAGTGATCACTATTCAGAACAGGCTCTAACAAGGATCCCTGTTGAGACTAACCAAGTAGAGCCGAATCCAGGCAGGATAAGGGAGGGGAAAGGAACAACATAGATAATACTAGCCTTTGTTTAGATTTATGTATTCAATGCTGGAATCTAGTTGGGGTAGGAATATCAAAACTGAGTTGCGAATGAATTGGCCTCCAACCGCAAATCTGTTGTTTGGATGTGTATGATCTTTCCTATTTGATCCAAGAATGGCATCCAATTACAATTTAAATTCCAATCATGGTTGGAAGTGCAAACCATAGAATGAATGTTTAGTTGAATATAAAGTTGTGTAGTGTATGGAAAATAGTTGCATGTATATTTAAATGTTTATCGGAAATCAATTTTATTTTGTGTGACTAGATGCTCCTATTATTAAAAACATATTTTGTAATGTTAAAAAGTTCCAAAAGGAATATCGGGTGTACATATAGATATTAGATGTTGGGACATAAAATTTCATCAAAAGAAGACATTTTTTGTGCCCTCTGTAAAAAGGACAAAATCATGTTTAGTTAAAAGTCTTTTTTAGCACCTAATTTGTCTTTTATATACATAAACACACACACACACACACACACACAAATCGTTATACTTTGTGTTCCAACATAAAATGTTTCGAGGTACACTCGAAATTTTATTTAATAATTTTTGGCATTTTAATATATTAAAAATGCACTTCTCATAGTGGCATAATATTTTAAAAATGCACTTCTCATAATGCGAGCCAAAACACCATGTCCGATGTTTATGTATTATTTTTCACACATATAACATTAAAACAATCCGAATAAGGCCACAAGAACAAAAACAAGTAGGAAAATCATGGAAAATATGTATGTGAAGCATGACATTATTTGTTCTAAAAAAACATGACATTATTCTGATCTGTGGGGTGGGGGGAGGGGGCAGTGGCCCCCCTGAAGTACACATAGCTCCTCCATTATTCTGAGCAGTATTACATTATCATGTTAGTTTTCATAGCAGCCTTCTTCTTCTCTTTCCTCAATTCCTCGAAAGCCTTTATGTAGAAAGCCTAGAACGTACCTGAAGCGTTCTTTTTTGCGGTGTGCTCGTCCCGCGCCCCCTTGAGCATCGTCACGATGGCGTTGAGGTCAAGATTCATACGCGTGAGTATCATTGTTGTGGTGGCTTTGTTCAGATTTGTGGGGATTGAACAGGGGTAGGAATACCAAAACTGAGTTGAAAATGAATCGGCCTCCAATTCAAATCTCTGTTTGGATGTGCATGATCTTTCCCATTAAATCGAAGGATGGCATCCAATTCCAGTTCTTGGTTGGATGTGGAACTGTAGAACTAAATGTTTGTTGAGTTTGGACAATATAAAGTTTTTTCACACAATATAAAGTTTGGAAAATTGTTGTGTGTATATTAAAATGTTTATGTATTATTTTTCATACGTATAACATTAAAACAATCTGAATAAGCTCACAACAACAAAAACAAGTAGGAAAAATCATGAAAAATACGTCTGCAAGGCATGACATTATTCTGACCGGTAGGGGGGCGGCAGTGGCCCATGAAGTACACATAGCTTCTCCATTATCCTAACTAGGCAAACTGCCCGTGCTTCGCTACGGGAGAAAAAAACTGAGTTTCAGTTTGGATTTAAATTGTGAATCATTTTAAAAGGAAAGAAAATGGTAATGGATTAATTGGGTCATTAAATCATTTTCAAAATTTATAACCTTGGTTCCCCTGGACAGAGGATGAAATTCTTGACATTTAACAAAAGGATTCATTTTAAAAACATTTTTAGAACTCAAGTCTTGAATTATACTGCCGAAATGCATCTATGTATTTTGATCAATTAAAACAGATGCAAAAAGGAAAAGTAACGATGCCAAATTAAACTACATGGTCAGAGCTTTGCATTGATGTAAAATTTGTTAAATTTGGAGTTGTGGTTTGGAAGTTATGAATTTACAAAGTTTAGTTTGTTCTCTGTTTATTTAAACAAAATTTAGAAAACAGATTAATCTCGGCCGTCCGTTCCAACTTAAACGCACGCTCCAGATTCCCCCGTACCCCTTCAGTGCCGTTTTTGCAAAAAGGCCTCTGGGTTCTTGGTAAATTGAGATAAGTCAGTACGGCGTTCGCTCTGTGGAATGTGGGTTAGTTTAACAGTTTGTCAGGGTTTGTTTTGCAAAATGGCGGGACGAACCGGTATTCACTTAAGCGGTGGCAGTGGCTGTAATTACCATCGAACGCAGGGGCAAAATCGGGAAAAAAAAACGACGGACGAAGGAAGCCTTGCTTCCTTTATTAGTAGGTATAGATTGGTATATTATATTATGGTGTTATTTTTCATACCAGCCTTGGTCACCGCAACATGCATCATCTTCCCGGGGGCCGCCTCTACACGCTAGGTAGTCGACGAGGCGTGATCTCAGGACGGGCGGACGGGAGTTGTGGTAGCAGTCGTGTTTTTCTAAAGCGAAATGTGTCGGCCGGGTTGGTTTGGAGGAAGAAAAAAGAGGGCGGCGAGAACGATTTCGATAAGGAAAAAGAAACAAGGCGGCGAGTCCACAGCTTCCTCTCGTTCAGCAGCCGGTGAGAAAAAAATACACCGTACTCTAGAAAAAAGGAAGAAAAAAATACACTACTCCTCTTATACAGGTATACAACTCCTCCGGTCCTTTCTTTTGTTACAACACACGGTGCACATGCCAACTTGCTATACTTCTTCAGAACGGCGAGGGAGTTAGCCGTTAGCGGCCTTAGCGGGTACTCTCTCCGTTTTTTAATATAAGATGTTTTAGGTGGTACACATGTTATTTATATGCACACTAAAATGAGTGAACATATAAAGTATATGGTGTCTACATACATTTGTGTGCATGTGAATGTGGACAAAAGGTAAAACATCTTATATTAAAAAACAGAGGGAGTATTTATTATGCAAATTCTTCCACTTGCGGCGTCCAAATGGGCGCCCAAAGGCCGTCCGGACGAGCTGCAGGCTATGGGCGTCATACCTTGTGGTGCAACCTGTGCATCTTAGCGATCGATTCTCATAGCATCCTAACACTCTTGAGTCTGATGTTGATCCCTCTTGACCAAGTAGAACACGGAGAAATTTCATGTTCCAGTCTACCACACCTAGCATGTTAGTGGTGATATCTTGGTGCTTGTTCCTATACCTTCCATTGTTAGTAGTATCAACAAACACAAGAATATGACACCCATCTAGTGCTCCAAGTGCATTGCTAAAACACTTTCATTTGTAATCATTGGGAGGGTGGACAGAAGGATCGGGAAGTTTGATGAACTCCCTAAATAGAGATAGGATGGCTGATAACACAGTAGAGAAGTTCCTACTAATAGTCTCTAAAGACCACATGTAAGTGCCACACAACAATCTCATTTTAAGACCATGTCCGACAACTAGTAGGGACATAGGAACTTTTTCTTCCATTAACACATATATGCTATCTTTGAGACCACCTCTCTCGCTCTCTGATAGTCGGATCCCGGTTGAGACTGAACAACTAGAACCAAATCCAGACATGGGCAAGAGTATGGTTGGCAACTAATCTAGGCAAGCTTGGGTGGGGTTGTGAGAAAAAATGCTGCTTGTTGTTGCAGGTGTGCTCATCTTCAAGATCGCACTGAGGGGGTGGTAGTACGGCGGCATAGAGAACTGCGGCCATCGCGATTCTAGAGGTTGTGACGCCGGCTGACATGTGGTCCCAGAAAAATTCATAGCATTACCAAGTTGACATACCATTTCAGCGAATTTAGAAATGTTACCATGTTAGATCCTCTCCTGAATGTTGTTGCTGCTCGAGTCTTCTAGTGAGTTTGAGAACTTCCTGAGGAAGACGACGCCCTATTTCTTCCTCTGCATGCGCTTGAGCTTGCGCCGCCTCCAGCAGAGCGGCCTCCTCCACCGTCTTATCAGGCGCATCCTACGAACGAGTTCGCATCGACGACATCGAGAGGTAAGGTGATCCCTTTGGTAGAAGCTCGCGACGGCAAGATGGGGGTGTTGTTGCAGAACCCAGATCTGAACAACGAAGGGGGTACGTGCATATCAAAGTGGTCAGACAAATCTTGGCGACAATTTTTTTGGATCAAATAGCCAACCTTGTGATAGCCGGATCCCGGTTGAGACTGAGCAATTAGAACTGAATCCAGACAGGGGTAAGAGTATGGTAGGCAAACTAATGTAGGTAGAAATAGGAGCAAATACATGATAATGAAGAGAAAAGGGAGACCATAGATAAACTTAAAGTTTTTGATATTTCGTCGAGCCACCCATTTGCCCACTCTCGGATTATATGGACGACCGCGATTCTCGGCTAATAGCTCAATTATTACAACAAAATCACTACTTAGTGCTAATCCGAGGTTAAGTCCAGCTATTAAAGGGTTATGTAGGGAATCATTGTTCAAAGGAGTAACTTTGTGTTGGATCTTCATCGATCGACCTTTGATAACTGAAAACAAAGTAGCTCCAGGGGTGAAAAGATGGATGATACACGGATCCTGGCATCGTCTTGCTTAATTTCAATTGTATATTAGGTTAATTTTGGCTATGCTGGAACGCCTAGTCCATAGATCCTCTCATCGGAAGCATGGCAGTGGTATGTAAGTGCGACCAAGAATCTCTTTATCATCATCAAGACATCGACTGAACCCAAGTCCTAGTTGAGCTCATTAGAGCATCTCCAACTGGAGTTACCAAACCGTCCTCAAACATCCGGACGGATAGCCCGGACACGATTTGGGTTAAAACATGCACCCAACCGCCTCTCCTAAAATCACCCCAAACGACCCGGGCTGTCCGGCAACCCCGAAACCCACCCCATATATGTGGAGGGTTTGGGGGCGACCGGACGCGCCCGGGCTGTCCGGCAACCCCCAAACCCACTCCACATATGTGGAGGGTTTGGGGGCGACCGGACGCGCCCGGGCTGTCCGGCAACCCCCAAACCCTCCCCAAACGTCCGCGGATAATTTGGGGGCCCATTTTGGGGGCTCCGACTGGAGATGCTCTCACGGTTGCCAAATCCTCCCCAAACGTCCGGACGGACGTCGGACAGCGTTCGGACAGGAGAGAGAGTAAAATTGTGTACACAACCATGGTCCCCAAACTCTCCCCATACGTCCGGGCTGTCCGGCACACCCCAAACCCACCCCATATTTGCCTTGGGTTTGAGGGCGCCCGGACGCGCCCGCTTTCTTTTGTTTTCCTTTCTTTTATCCTTTATTGTTTTTCTCTCTCCTTCTCCACCAATCACATGCAAATGACCCCACGATTTGGAGAGGCTATGGAGGACACGGTTGGAGGAGACCACTTTTAGAGGCGGTCCGGTCACTGTCCGCGGACGGACATGTCCGCGCACAGTTTGGGACCAAATTAGCCCGTCGTGTTTGGAGATGCTCTTAGGTGGCAACCCAATACAGTACTATTCGTGTGTACCATGTTGCTTAAACTATGTGGAAGCCGACATTTAAAAATTACACTCATGTAAAATCTGATCGATGCACGTGATAAGGTAGTAAGACCATCACTGTGCGGTCCAAAGAATACAATTCCACCTACTACAGAAGCAAGTAGAGTAAGGTCAACGAAAGTCACAGGGAGATCATGAGCACTAGCAGCACCACTCACTGACATGTGTAATCCGGGGTCTTTCCTCTCGATCGACGCGTACGGCTAATCGGGATTAAGATAATTAAAAAAACAGATGAGAAGCAAGCACGCGGTGTCGCTGACCGGACAAGGAATCTGGAACGCACGCTCCGGCGACCCACTGGAAGAAGAACACCCCACCTGCTGCTGCGAATCCGGGCAAGGTCATGCGATCCACGAGTGAGCGCGTGGGCAGGTGAACAAATCGACGGATCGGCACCAGATCGGAGTAGCGTGGAGAGAAACTTGCTGGAGTTCAGACGCAAAGACGACGACGAATCCGGCGCACCGAGACGCCCCACTGGCTCAGACGGAAGGTGGAGAGCGCGGCGCGGGCACGTACGCTCCACGTCTCTGTCCGGCCGCCGGTGCTAGCGATGTGCAGTACGGCCGCGTGTGTGGCGACGGCTCACGCGAATTATTCGGCGCCGTGCGCGACCAAATCCGTGCCGTAATCCGCCAACTATGATACTCGTATCATATGGTGCCACTGGCTCGATCAGCCGCCGGCCCCTACACGCTAGCTAGTCGACAAGGTGTGATCTCAGGGAGGGCGGTCGTTGTGGTAGCAGACTTGCACTCGTGTTTTTCTAAAGCAAAATGTGTCGGCCGTGTACTAAAGTTTGGAGGAAGAAAAAGAGGGCAACGAGAACGATTTAAAAGAAAAATGGGAAGAAGGCAGGCGACGTGTGGTCCTGCTGTGGGGAGCATCGGCGGCTGGCCAGCAGCTTCCTTATACGTACAGGAATACAACTCCGTCAGTCCTTCGTTTTGTTACAACACACGACTGCGAGGGAGTTAAGTAGCCGTGAGGCGTGAGGGAGATGGCGATTTGGGTCGTGGGTCTAGATTGCACCCGTAATGTAAAACATTTTTAATTTATTTTTAAAATGTTAGAAAATTGTAAAAAAAAATCTGGATTTACGTCAGCACCCATTATGTTAGCACAAAACGTTTGACGAAGAAAAACATTTTTTGTGGGCTGTGCAAAAAAGACAAAAACATGTCGCGTACAGAGTCATTTTGAAAAACCGGAATTTATCTTTTTTGCACAGGCTGGAATTTTTTTTTCACGAAACTTATTGTGCTAACATACAATGTATATCCGAAATTTTTATTTGGATTTTTTTTACATTTTAAAAATTGATTTTTGAGCAGCGGGTCTATCTAGACCTATGACCGGATATGGATTTCCGCGAGGCGTGAGCGGGTATTTAATATGCACGCGACCGTGGGATTGGTACGTCTCAGTCTACTCCTACTCCTCCCTCACTCCCCTCTCCTCCCTCTGGTTTTCGGTTCTCGGTTCTCGACACAGTGCCTCTAGACCACCTAGTGAGCGGGGACCTCGCCTTGAGCATATTGCGGCTATCAAGACTAAGATCATCTCCACCGGGGGCCTCCAAATGACCCCCCCAAAGCCAAGGTTCGTTGAGATACCCCAAGAGAAAGGTATGATGCAGTGCAGCAGCAAGTTTTTCTTTGAGTACAAAACCAAGCTTGTCAGATCCAGTAGGACACAGAGATGCTTCAGAAGGTGTCAGCGGCGCAACTGACGTGGAACCTGCACACAACGCAAACAAACTACTTTGTCCCAACGAAACAGGAAGGTTATCAATCTCCTCGGCTTGCTGAAAACAAAGGATTAAATGTATGGTGTGGAAAACAGTATTAATTGCAGAGAAATTAAGAGAACAGATAATTGCAGTTGGTGGTTTTATCAGTATGAGGAAATGGACCGGGGTCCACAGTTCACTAGTGGTGTCTCTCCATAAAAGATAACTAACATGCTGCGTAAACAAATTACAGCTGGTCAATTGACAAATAATGAGTGCATGACAATGCAGTATATGACAAGATGATTACTATGAGATTTATTTGGGCATTACAACAAAATACACAGATCGCTATCCAGCTGCATCTATGACTAATAATCCACCGCCAGGTTAACATCCGTGTCCCCCGTTGGTATTAAGTTGCTAACAACAAATTATCGCAGTAAGCAAAGTGTGTAATGTAAACAATGCAAATGACACGTAGACATATTATCATTGTTTTATCCCTAATGGCAACAGCACATCCACAACCTTAGACGTTTCTGTCACTCGAGCCCAGATTACTGGAGGCATGAATCCACTATCGAGCATAAATACTCCCTCTTGGAGTCACAAGCATCTACTAGCAACGGAGAGCATGCAAGAGCATAAACAACATATATTGATAGATTGATAAACAACTTGATCATAGTATCACTATTCATCGGATCCCAGCAAACACAACATGTAGCATTACAATAAGATGATCTTGATCATGATAGGCAGTTCACAAGATCTAAACATGATAGCACAAGGTGGAGAGACAACAATCTAGCTACTGCTATGAACCCGTAGTCCAAGGATGAACTACTCACACCTCACTCCGAAGGCAGGCATGGCGATGTAGAGCCCTCCGGTGATGATCTCCCCTCCGGCAGGGTGCCGGGAAGAGCTTCAGAACCCTCCCGAACTAGGGTTGTCGACGGCGACGGCGACAGAACTTTTCGTGGAATAATGATCGGGTATTTAGGATTTTCAGGACGGAGAGAATAAATGGGCGAAAGGGAGGCGTCGGGAGGCGCCCGAGGGGCCCACGCCACCCCCCGGCGCGCCAGACATGTGGGCCGCGCCCAAGGGTGGCGTGGAGGCTCCCTGGCTCTCCTCCGTACGCCCTTTGGACTCCGTGAACGTGTCGGTGAAATATTGGGGTGCGTTGATTTTCGTCCAATTCCGAGAATATTTCCAGACTAGCTTTTCTGAAACGGAAAAACAGCAGAAAACATGAACTGACACTCTGGCATCTTGTTAATAGGTTAGTCCCAGAAAATGCATAAAAATGTTATGAAGTGTAAATAAAACATGTAGCAATTGGTATAATAACAGCATGGAACATTAAAATTATAGATACGTTTGAGACGTATCAAGCATCCCCAAGCTTAGTTCCTGCTCGTCCTCGAGTAGGTAAACGATAAAAACAATATAATTTTTGTAGTGACATGCTACCAACTCAACCTTGATCAAATAATAGTGTAAAGCACATGAACTGAATGAAGTGATCCAAGTCAATGGTCTATAGTTTGCTAACAAGTAAACAAGGAGTGAACAAACAGAATCATATAAGTAAAAACTTTCATGAATAGTACTTTGGAGACATTGGAGCTATAATAATTTGCATAAGAGTTAGCTCACCAAGCAATAGATTCAAAGTAAAAGTGTTTGATCAACACAGAGGAAGATTTTAGTTTCAGCATGTGCTTCAACTTCAACATACTTATCTCATGGATATTGTCAAGGCAAAGCAATATAATAAGTCAAACATATCACCATATAACAATTGTTGTACCAAAGTTGACACTAATGTTTGCTTGTGGAGATAGAAAGAAGTAGGAAAACTGACTCAACATAAAAATAAAAGAAAGGCCCTTCGCAGAGGGAAGTAGGGATTAAATCATGTGCTAGAGCTTTTTAGTTTTTGAAAGCATATAGAGCGCAAAAATATATTTTGAGAGGTGTATGTTAATGGTCAACGAATCAGTGATAGACAATACAGTATGACCCATGCCAACCAGACTTTACAAGAGCGGCTCCCATGAAGGACGTTATTTCTACCAAGCGGGCAGATCATCCCTCTTTCTCTTTTGTTTACACACTTGTGGATATTGCTTGACTGATTTCTCAGGGGCAAAAAGATGTGAAGAGAATTATGGTTAAAGTTGTAATTAATTGGGACTGGGCACCCTGTTGCCAGCTCTTTTTGCAAAATTATTGGATAAGCGGATGTATATGCCACTAGTCCAGCGTAAAGTCTGATTGACAAGTGAAATAAAGACCATTTACCACATCCTCATGAGCTTGGTAAACAGTGACACAAAAAGGAGTAGTAACAGTTTTGAATATTTAAAGGTAGCACATGAAAAATTTACTTGGAGTGGCAGGAAAATACCACATATAGGTAGTTATGGTGGACACAGATGGCATGGATTTTGGCTCAAGGATTTGGATGCACAAGCAGCATTCCCGCTTAGTACAGAGTTTAGGCTAGCAAGGTTATTTAAGCAAACACAGACTGTCAACCGGTACAGCAAGAACTTATATGATAAACATACTTGAAAAATTATAAGACTCCACATTGTCTTCCTTGTTAACCAAAACCTTTTACTAGAAAATATCTAGACTTTGGAACTACCAATGATACAAACCAAATATCAACAAGCTTTACGGTAGTTCTTCACTAATGGCCTTTACTTACATGATGCACAAGTTTAAACATTACTTACTTGGTAACTCAAAACAATTGACAAGTATCAAATTACTCAAGACAGTGATCTACAAGACTATGTAAGCATTTCTTATACCACTACCACATGCATAGCATTTTCTGTTCCAACCAAACACCAATCAACTTATTTGAAAACTCTCCAAACAAATATAAGTGAAGCAAGAGAGTACTTTCTTCAAAAGAACTAATAGCTCTGAACAAGAGATACACGAAAACAAGAGCTAGAAGCTTTAGCAGTGCTAGACAGGAATACTCAACAAATATAAGTGAAGAATAAGAGTATTTTAATGAAAAAGCGGAGCGTGTCTCTCCCCAAACAAGAATGCTAGGATCCAACTAGTTATGACCAGAGAACAAAACATAAACAAACTAAAAGTAAAACACACAGACGCTCCAAGAACAGCACATATAATGTGAAGAAATAAAAATATAGTCTCACTAGAGATGACCTGATAATTTGTTGATGAAGAAGGCATGCTTGGGCATCCCCAAGCTTAGATGCTTGAGTCTTCTTGAAATATGTTGGGGAGATCCAAGGGAGCCTCCCCAAGCTTAAGCTCTTCACTCTTCTTGATCTTATATATCATCCTCCTCTCTTAACACTTGAAAACTTCCTTCACATCAAAACTCAACATAATCCTCATTAGCAGGTTAGTGCATCAAAACAATAAACTCACTTGGTTATGTAAAGACACAAACATGCACATCATGTTAAACATTAGCTACTGTTACTAGCCTTATGTGATACTCTTCTTCCTTTAAAGAATTTCACTTAACACTTGTAAAAGAGAGAATGCAAAACAAAGACAGAATCTGTCAAAACCAGAACAGTCCGTAAAGACGGATTTTTTCGAGACACTTACGTTGCTCAAATCTAAAAATGCTAGTTGAACGAAAGATGCGTACATATCTCAGGAGTACGCACAAAAATTGTAGATCAAAAAGAATTTTCGTTATTTCCTAACGAATTAAACGGTGACGATCAGAAATCTGTTCCTGTGCAGTTATCCAAATTTAAGCACCATCTTGTCATAAGAGACTTTTCTTGGCACAACAAAACAGAAAATAAAAGATACAAAGGAGGTATTACAGAAGTAAACAATCTACTTGACTAAAAAAACAAAAAAACAAGAAGTAAAATTGGGTTGTCTCCCAACAAGCGTTTTTCTTTAACGCCTTTTAGCTAGGCACAAAACATGAATCAAGTATTATCAAGAGTGGCATTGAAAGCATAACTTGTTCTAACAATAGACTCAAAAGGTTGTTTCATCTTCTTTTTAGGAAAGTGTTCCATACCTTTCTTGAGTGGGAATTGAAATTTAATATTCCCCTCTTTCATATCAATAATAGCACCAACAGTTCTAAAAAAAGGTCTTCACAGCACAATAGGACAAGAAGGATTGCATTCAATATCCAAAACAACAAAATCAACAGGGACAGAATTGTTGTTAACCATAACAAGAACATTATCAACTCTCCCCAAAGGTTTCTTCATAGTAAAATCAGCAAAGTGAACATCCAAATAACATTTTTCCAAAGGTGCTAGATCAAGAATATCATAAAACTTTTTAGGTATAACAGAAATACTAGAACCAAGATCACACAAAGAATTACAATCAAAGTCATTCACTTTCATTTTAATGATGGGCTCCCAACCATCTTCTAAATTTCTAGGAATAGATGCTTCACGTTTCAACTTTTCTTCCCTTGCATTCATGTGAGCATTAGTAATATGCTGAGTAAAAGCCATGTTTATTTCACTAGCATTAGGATTTTTAGCTAGCTTTTGCAAGAACATAATGACTTCAGTAAGATTACAACCATCAAAATCGAAATTATTATCATCAAAGGTAATGGGACAATTATCTCCTGCACTTCAAAAAATTTCAGCACTTTTATCAGTTTTAGTGCTATCAAGCAATTTAAAGCTTTTTGCAACAGAAGTAGAGACATTCCCAACACCAATTATCGTACCATTAACAGTAGGTGGTTTACTAGCACTTGAGGTTCCAACATTTTCAGTAGTAAAAATAGTGTAAACTTTAGCAACACTATTTTGTTTAGCAATTTCAGCTTATTTTTCCTCTCTTTTCCATCTTTCATGCACTCAGCTAGCATCCTGATGTTATTATCAATTTTAATTTGTATAGCATTGAGAGTTTTGCTCTCTTTAACATCATGAGGCATAACCTTTATTTTAAAAAATTCAACATCATGAGCAAGACTATCAACCTTAGCAGCAAAACTATCAAGTTTTCCTAGCTTTTCCTCAACAGTTTTATTAAAAGCAGTTTGTGTGCTAATAAAATCCTTAAACATAACTTCAAGATCAGAGGGCACACTCCTATTGTTGTTGTAGGAATTACCATAAGAATTACCATAAGCATTGCTACTATTAGAAGGATATGGCTTATAATTGCTATTCCAAAATTATTCCTATAGCATTGTTGTTGAAGTTATTATTTTTAATGAAGTTCACATCAACATGCTCTTCTTGAGCAACCAATGAAGCTAAAGGAACATTATTAGGATCAGCATGCACTTGACCATTCGAAAGCATAGACATAATAGCATCAACTTTATCACTCAAGGAGGAGATTTCCTCAACAGAATTTACCTTCTTACCAGTTGGAGCCATTTCGGTGTGCCATCAAGAATAATTTATCATCATATCATCTAAAAGTTTTGTAGCAGCACCCAAAGTGATGGACATAAAGGTCCCTCCAGCAGCTGAATCCAATAAATTCCTTGAAGAAAAATTCAATCCTGCATAAAAGGTTTGGATGATCATCCAAGTAGTCAGTCCATGAGTGGGACAATTTTTTACCAATGATTTCATTCTTTCCCAAGCTTGGGCAACATGCTCATTATCAAATTGCTTAAAGTTCGTAATGCCACTTCTCAAAGCTATAATTTTAGCAGGAGGATAATATTTTCGAATGAAAGCATCTTTGCACCTAGTCCACGAATCAATACTATTTCTAGGCAAAGATAGCAACCACTCTTTAGCATGTCCTCTCAAAGAGAAAGGAAATAACTTCAGTTTAATAATATCACCTTCTACTTCTTTATACTTTTGCATATCACATAACTCAAAAAAATTATTAAGGTGAGCAGCAACATCATCAGAACTAACACCAGAAAATTGCTCTTTCATAACAAGATTTAGCAGTGCATGCTTAATTTCATAAACTCTGCTTTGGAAGCAGGTGGGCAATAGGTGTGCATATGAAATCATTGTTGTTTGTGCTAGTGAAGTCACACAACTTAGTATTTTCCAGATTACTCATTTTAGCAAAATTAAAACAGGACAGGTAAAATAACAACTCGAAATTAACAAGACGCAGCAAATTTTTTGTGTGTTTTTGATTTTTAACAGCAAACAAGATAAAATAAAATAAACTAAGCAAGACAAAAACAAAGTAATGAGATTGGAAGTGTGAGACTCCCCTATCTGGAGCTTCCTGTATCCCCGGCAACGGCGCCAGAAAAAGTCTTTGATTGCGTGCAAACACACGTTCGTTGGGAGACCCCAAGAGAAAGGTATGATGCAGTGCAGCAGCAAGTTTTCCCTTGAGTACAAAACCAAGGTTGTCAGATCCAGTAGGACACAGAGATTCTTCAGAAGGTGTCAGCGGCGCAACTGACGTGGAACCTGCACACAACACAAACAAACTAGTTTGCCCCAACACAAACAAAAGATTAAATGTATGGTGTGGAAATCAGTATTAATTGCAGAGAAATTAAGAGAACAGATAATTGCAGTTGGTGGTTTTATCAGTATGAGGAAATGGACCGGGGTCCACAGTTCACTAGTGGTGTCTCTCCATAAAAGATAACTAACATGCTGGGTAAACAAATTACAGCTGGGCAATTGACAAATAATGAGTGCATGACAATGCAGTATACGACAAGATGATTACTATGAGATTTATTTGGGCATTACAACAAAATACACAGACCGCTATCCAGCTGCATCTATGACTAATAATCCACCGACAGGTTAACATCCGTGTCTCCCGTTGGTATTAAGTTGCTAACAACAGATTATCGCTGTAAGCAAAGTGTGTAATGTAAACAATGCAAATGACACGTAGACATAGCATCATTGTTTTATCCCTAGTGGCAACAGCACATCCACAACCTTAGACGTTTCTGTCACTCGAGCCCAGATTACTGGAGGCATGAATCCACTATCGAGCATAAATACTCCATCTTGAAGTCACAAGCATCTACTTGGCCAAAACATCTACTAGCAACGGAGAGCATGAAAGATCATAAACAACATATATTGATAGATTGATAAACAACTTGATCATAGTATCACTATTCATCGAATCCCAACAAACACAACATGTAGCATTACAATAAGATGATCTTGATCATGATAGGCAGATCACAAGATCTAAACATGATAGCACAAGGTGGAGAGACAACCATCTAGCTACTGCTATGGACCCGTAGTCCAAGGATAAACTACTCACACATCACTCCGGAGACAGGCATGGCGATGTAGAGCCCTCCAGTGATGATCTCCCCTCCGGCAGGGTGCCGGGAAGAGCTTCAGAATCCTTCCGAACTAGGGTTGTCGACGGCGGCGGTGATAGAACTTTTCGTGGAATAATGATTGGATATTTAGGATTTTCGGGACGGAGAGAATAAATAGGCGAAAGGGCGGCGTCGGGAGGCGTCCGAGGGGCCCACGCCACCCCCCAGCGCGCCAGACATGTGGGCCGCGCCCAAGGGTGGTGTGGAGGCTCCCTGGCTCTCCTCCGTACGCCCATTGGACTCCGTGAACGTGTCGGTGAAATATTGGGGTGCGTTGATTTTCGTCCAATTCCGAGAATATTTCCAAACTACCTTTTCTGAAACGGAAAAACAGCAGAAAACAAGAACTGGCACTCTGGCATCTTGTTAATAGGTTAGTCCCAGAAAATGCATAAAAATGTTATGAAGTGTAAATAAAACATGTAGCAATTGGTATAATAACAGCATGGAACATCAAAAATTATAGATACGTTTGAGACGTATCAGCACCCCCCCCCAAAGGGTCGACCCGAGCGAAATCGTGTCCGGCACCCCCGAAAGGGCCTCCAAACTTGGAGGCCCTCTCGAGGGTGCCGGACACTGCCCGGACATGCCCTCCGACAGGGGTGGCCCGCCCGTCATAGAGACAGCGCCGGCCTGGCCATGGGTTTAAGGCGCCGTGCAGGAGGCCGTTCCGCCCGCGTTAATGGCGACGCGTTTCCGCGGGAGACGAAGGGACGGGACGGGGATGCATCTCCCGCACGCCTCGCATTTACGGCGGCGCCTGCTGAGCGCCCAGCCTTTCCCGGCTTCCCAAGCGGCGCAGTGGCGGAGACGTGTCGCCGCCATTAATTCCGACACGACGCGTGCTCACCCACCCGGCGCTTCCCGCCGAGTGCCATCGCTTCCCGCCTCGGTTTCCCGCCTCTTCCTTGGCCGGCTATAAAGATGTCCCCGCCGTGCAGCCATTTCGCCACACCAGCACCGACGCTCGCCGTAGCCCAGCGCATAACCATGCCTCGCTGCCTCGCCACCTCATGGGTCACGCTCACCCAGGCAGCACGCCGGGCACACGACACGACACAGGAGGATGCCGCCGCCGCCGACGAACATCCGTTCGACTGGGCGGATCTGGACGACGTCGACGTGGACGAGCAGGAGGAGCAGGAGCCGGTGCAGGACCCGTACCCCGGCCAGGAGCCGCCACCGGTGCTCGATGAGGTGCCGCCGCCACCGCAGCAGGCGCTCCCGCCGCCACTGTGGCCTGACCAGGTGGTTGCCGCCAACTCGTTCGAGAGCTGGCACAACGAGCAGGCAAGCCGCCAGGTCAGGCTTGGCTACGAGGCGGCTGGGAAAGCCGTGGAGCCCGCAATCATCCAGACCTCCATCCTGAGTGCGTAGCACGACGAGCGTTGCCGCGCCTTCATGGCCGCCGAGCGGTGGCGTACGAGCAGCCCAATGCCCAGGCGGAGGAGCCCACGCAGCAACAGCTCATCGCCCAGGCGGAGGAGCTAGCGGATGCAGCCTCCCGGCTGCGCGCCGAGCGGGAGGCGCACGAGGAGCTGAACCAGATGTGGGCGGAGAGGCAGGCTCGCGGGAGGCAGGCGCAAGCACCGTCGGCGGCGGAGAGGGATGCCATGCGTCGGGCGGCGAGTCAGCTCCGGCAGGAGAGGCGTGTGCGCTCCCGCTTAGCCCACCAGAAGGCCGCGCACGACGGCGAGGCTGGCCCGAGCGGTGGCATTTAGATTAGGCTTTAGTTTAAGTTTTAGTTTAAGTTTCTATGGTTTTAGTTTAACTTTGTAACATAATAGTTTAAGTTTGCAACTTGTATCGTTTTAGTTTAAATTTGTATCTTTTTAAATTAGCTCGAATGCCGCGGCCGACACAAGTTGCCGCCCGCAAGGTGTTCGATCATATGTCGCGTTTCGAGGGCGGACCTTTGGGTGCGCCGATGTGGGCGTGGTCAAAAACTTGGGCGGACACATGTCCGGCACCCCCCAATTGGGCCTCAATTGGGGGGTGCCGGACACGAATTTGGAGGCCCCCGATGGAGATGCTCTAAGGAGGTCTATGAGGGGGCCCTCGCGGCGGCTCGTGCTCAGGCGGCGCACGAGCGGCATGGGGCCCCCAACACCCGCTTGACCTGTGCAGGAGGCACCAGGGTCCGGCAGTGGGGCCCCTCCTGTGCCTGATGGTATAGCACCTCCAGTGGCTTCTTCTCAAACGGGCAAGAAGCACGACAGGCCCCCTAAGGCAGCGTCCTGGCCCTAGACCTCTGGTAGGGCCCGATCGGTCCCCCGTATGGGGACCAACCCCGATAGTGTTATCCAATCAATATCCTCTCATTTATTAGGAACATGAGGGGGTTTGGACAGGAGGGCCGGCGCCGCCAACCGACCAACTATCTCAGAGACGAAGATGTGGACATTGTGGGACTTCAAGAGACGATTCGTCAGGATTTCTCGATCTCTGAGCTGGAGAGTCTTAGTCGCCACAAGTTCTCGTGGCATTGGCTCCCGGCGACGGGACACTCAGGGGGGGGGGGGGGGTCATCCTTGATGCCAAGGAGGATACCTTTGAGATAGAGGATATGGACCGCGGGGGATTCTTTGTGAGCATGTCGCTTACCCACAAACGGTCTAACCTCCGGTGGGAGGTTATTATTGTCTATGGCCCCGCAGATCACCGGAGGTCTGCCGAGTTCCTAGCTGAGCTTAAGTCAAAGGTGGAGTGTTGCCCCACCCCCGTGGTTGTGGCGGTGGATTTTAACTTAATTCGCTCCCCTGATGACAAGAGCTCTGATAATGTGAACCTCCCTAGGATGCGCATGTTCAATGACTTCATCGCCGACCTCGCTCTCCGGGCAAACTTATCATCAAGACAAAGAATTCATCCTGCTTCCTTACCATCAGGCGTAAGTTTGTTAGTCAAAATTACCTGTACATCCTACACATGTTATGTGATGTAAACCAACTTATTTTCCTTTGCAGTGATCACTGGATCTTAGCTATCATCATTCCTAAACACGACAAGGCATTGTATTTAGCTTCCCTACACAGATCTAAGTATAATCTAAAACCCTTAAAGGGCTTCTTGGACAGGTATTACGTCGTTCCCTAGTTTGCTCTCCGATTTAACTTTCACGTGTTGTTTTCTTAATCCGCCAACTCATTACTTCTCTAGTGTGTTCAAAAAGTACCTGACGATAGTCAATAGACCGTTGCCAAAGAGAGGAGAACAGAACGACGAATTGACACACGAATGATTTTCCCGGGAACAGTTGCTACTTTATTCCTAGTTTTCACAAATACCTGCTAGCAAACCAAACTAAGTGAGCTATTTTCTCAACGACATTATAGTGCCCACAGCAACCAAGTGGTACAAGACTTTGTGGGTTTTATGTGTGCCATGCAATGACAAAAACCGCCCCGACCTCACAGAAAAGTGTGTCAAGCCTCTAATCGGTTAGTAAATTAGGACATCATCAACAATTCATGTTTCCTAACAATATTTGCAGACATATATGGTGAAAGATACCTAACTTAGAATCTGCCTGCAGCTTCTAAGTGGAATGGGTAAATCACCTTTGAAGACGGATGTTCTTTTTGACTTGAGAAACAGTTTGCTACGTTCGTCCATAGAGAAATCCTAAGCAAGGACGGAAAACTCTACAACCCTAATCCAGAATGGTGAGCTCCTATTCGGCTTGTTCATTTGTTAACGTGTCCATACCGGTATTCTGTCTGGTGAGATGATAAATTTTTCCAAAACAATTGTTGTGACCGTTGTGATGTAACTGCGATAAATTGTGTCCACTTTTTTTTTCCAAACAATAGCTGAAAACTTTGTATTTCGAGCAATAGCAATAGATGTGAACTTGTATTCCAACATTTGATGTAAACTTTGTATTCATACAATTGTTGTAAACTTTACAATTTACTGCAGATAAATATTTGGCTGGTTCATGTGTATTGCTGAATTTCTATGATATAATTGATGTAGCATGGGCGTGCAAGCGCGGCTAGTTACTAATTAGCTTGCAGTTAACGTCGGAAACGGGCAAATAGAACTAGCCGTTGCCGAAATGATACCACATTGGCAACGGAGCGTACCACGGCTCCGTTGCCGAAATTATCTCACATCAGAAACGGTGTTTTGCCACCGTTACCGATGTTGACCTTCACATCAGTATCGTAAGCGGGGAAACGGACCGTTTCTCCGTTTCCGATGAGGGTTTTGGCCCGTTTTCGATGTGTTGTTCTGTACTAGTGTCCGTCTTATCAAACGCATCCTACAAACGAGTTTGCACCGACAACATCGAGAGGGAAGGTGATCCTTTTGGTAGAAGCTCGCAAGGGCAAGATAGGGGTTGTTGTTGTGCAGAACCCAGATCTGAACAACGAATGGGGTACATGCATATCAAAGTGAGATCAGACAACCCTTGGCGACAAAAAAAAATTTTAGATCAAATAGCCAACGCTGTGATAGCCGGATCCCGGTTGAGACTGTGCAATTAGAACCGAATCCAGACATGGGTAAGAGTATGGTAGGCAAACTAATCTAGGTAGAAATAGGAGCAAATACATGATAATGAAGAGAAAACGGAATAAGATAGATAAACTTAGGGTTTTTGATATTTCGTCGAGCCACTCGTCTGCCCACTCTCGGATTATATAGACGACCGCGAGTCTCGACTAATAGCTCAATTATTACAACAAAAATCACTACTTAGTGCTAATCCGAGGTTAAGTCCAGGTATTAAAGGGTTATGGAAGAATTCATCGTTCAAAGGAGTAACTTTCATCTTCCGCGTTGGATCTTCATCGATCGACCTGTGATAACTGAAAACAAAGTAGCTTCAGGGGTGATGAAGCTACTTTGTTTTCAGTTATCACAGGTCGATCGATGGAAAAGATGGATGATAGAACCTATCGCGAGACCTCCCCTTCCTTATCCTCTCGCTACAGTGAGGAGAGGCGATAAGGAGGCGACCCTCGTTTCTCCACCGTGGTGCCGGCCAGGCCGGTGGTTCCCTCCCTCTCCGCCTGCCACCGCGGCGGCGGGAGAGTGGGGAACCCCGGTCCTGCGTTTCCGGCTAGTAGGATGTAGATTAGATGTAGGTTTGGGTGCCCTATCGAGGTCGTCGAAGACGGTGGCGGCGGCTTTGGCTTGCTGGGCGTGGTCCTCCCCCTCCTTTCCCCGTTCCGGTGTCGTCTTCGTCGCCGGGAGGTAGTGGAGGTTCTTCGTCGGGTGCGCTGCTCCGCGTTTGCTCCTCTGGCCGGCCGTGGCGGCGAGGGGAGGAGCTGGCGGGGCTGGGCGTTCCCGTTTTGTTGGCGGTGGTGCAGGTGGCCTCTTTCGTTGTCTCAGCTCCGGCCAGCCGTGGTGGCGAGGGGAGCGGCAGCTGGAGGCGGGTGCTGGATGGTGGTGGCTGGCTTGGGCGACGTCTCGTCGGCTGGAGGTGAGGTGGTGCTGTGGGAGTGGCGCTGGGGCCGTGCGCGTTCATCGCGACAAGGTGCCGTCGCGCAGCGGCGGACAAGTTCTGCGGTTATCTACAGAGTGTGGCGGTGCTCTCTCCACGGTGGCTCGAGGTACGGCGACGGCGGCGTCGGCTAAGCGTCTTGGGAGCCGGCGAGGATCTGATTGAAGTTTCTCCAGGGTGCTCAAGGTGCTTCGTGCATTTTGCAGGGCTCGTTTGTAAATTTCTTTTCTTTGTGGACTTGCCTGTAATTTGTACTGTGCTCTCTGTTTAGATCCTTTTCAAAAAAAAGAAAAGATGGATGATACACAGATCGTCTTCCTTAATTTTAAATTGTATATTAGGCTAATTTTGGTTATGCTGGAACGCCTAGTCAGATCCTCTCGTCGGAAGCCTGGCGGCAGTGCGACCAAGAATCTCTTTATCATCATCAAGACATCGTTTGACCCAAGTCCTAGTTGAGCTCATTAGGTGGCAGTAGCAGCACCACTCGCTGACATGTGTGTAATCCGGGTCTTCCAACGCGTGCGGCTAATCTGGATTGAAATATAATAATTTAAAAAAACAGATGAGAATCTGGAACGCACGCTCCGGCGACCCACTGGAAGAAGAAAACCGCACCTGCCGTTGTCTGTGTCAAATGCTCGCGGCCGCACGTAGGATCCGGCGAATCCGGGGAAAGGTCATGCGATCCACGAGTGACCGCGTGGGCAGGTGAACATGTCGACGAATCGGCCGTCCAGACAGCTAGCGTGGAGAGGAACTTGCTGGAGTTCGGACGCAAAGACGATGACGAACCCGGCGGCCGGCGCTGTACCGTGCGCCCCACCGGCTCAAACGGAAGGTGGAGAGCGCGGCGCCGGCACGTACGCTCCACGTCTCTGTTCGGCCGCCGGTGGGCGCACGCGGCACGGCCCCCCCGGCGGAAATCTGGACAGGACAGCGACCACGGTGGGCGTACCGACGACGTACGTACTCGGATCGCTTTGCGATGCGCTGGGTGTCGCTTTCCGGGTCCCCTATCCACGGCTCACGCAAATGACTCCGCGCCGTGCTCGAGCAGATGCGTGCCAATCCGCCAACTATAACCCGCGAAAGCTGTACTTCGGTTATGATTGGAGTCGTCGATGTCGGCGTCTATGGGCGTCTCTCTCGTTGGAGGCATCGATGTAGTTGTTCTCACCTTTCCTGTCTTGACATGCTCCAGGGGAAACCCTTGATTTAGTCTTCTAAATCGGTCGATGGCGGTGCTATCCGGCGTCGTGTTCTCTCTTGGGGGCATCGTCTTGGAGCTGGATCCGACCAGAGAGACCCGTGACTCGCTAGGTTGTGTGTTGTAAGTGAAAGGCGTCGCCTGTATGGCTGTGGGTATGGTTTCCCTCATAAACTGGACCAACTTTCTATCTATTCAATAAATTTAGCAGTGATTCTGCTAACATTCAAAAAAAATCCGCCCACGCTAGTCCACGGACGCGGTGTGATCTCAGGGCGGCGTTGTGGACCTGAAGTCGTATTTTTCTAAAGCAATTGTGTCAGCCGAGTACCGTGAGTTGGAGGGAAAAAAAGAAGACGGCGAGAACGATTTCGACGGAAAAAAAGAAGGCAGCGACGTGTGGTCTTGCTGCGGGGAGCATCGGTGGCAGGCCGCCAGCTTCCTCTCGATTAGCAGCCGGCGAGAAAAAAAAATACTGCCCCGCTTATACGTACAGGTATACAACTCCTTAAATCCTTTGGTTTGTTAAAACTTACTGTAGAACACACGAGTGCACATGCCAACTTCTTCAGAATGGCTAAGGAGTGAGCAGTGTGCGGGTATTTTATACAAATTCCTTGTATAGTTTATTTTGAGCGAAATAGTAGACACACTTCACCGTGACAACGTAGATTTCTCCGTAGCTTTACCGAGAGCCGGCCTTCACGAAATACTCTATACTCTCGAAATTTTTTTCCACACACACGCATCACGCTCGCAGTCTCGCAGCTCTGGGCTAAGAGATCGGCACCCTCCAAACGACCCTCAAAGCCTAATTGGGGGTCCGGACGCCAAAACTGCCACCAGCGGCACCCTCCAAAGGATAGACCGGAGCAAAATCATGTCCGGCACCCTCGAGAGGGCCTCCAAATTTTGAGCCACTCTCAGGGGTGCCGGACATGCCCTCCGTCAGGGGTGGCCCGCCCGTCATACACAAAGCGTCGGCATGACCTGATTCAGTCGCTCCCCCACCCTCCTTCTTTCCCCTCTCGGTCGGCGATTCGCACCATCGCCGCCACTCTTGTCGTCGTCTGCTTGATTCGCACCCCGGGGCCCAAGCCGCAACGCTCACACAGGTCTGCTTGTCGCCGCTCCCCGCCAGTCTCTGAGCTCGTCTAGAATCGCCGCAGCTAATTCAGCCCGGGTACGCCTCCTCTTCCCTCCCGCCCCGCACGCAACCTGTTCGACCATTGGTTGATAGGTTGATTTTATTGATTGGTCATTCATGGCCTTGTTTCATTGCTTTGTTTCGTCCAATAGGCTATGGACAGCGACGACGAGATCATGTTTTTCCAAATGATGGGGAGGATGCCGCCCTTGCGGCCGACGACGAGGAGAATGAGATGGTTATAGCCGCAGTTCTAAATGCCGAAGTCGAGGCAAATGCGGCGCCGAAGTTTGGAGGATCAGTGAAAGGGGCGGAGGGCCAACAAGGACCGTCACAGAGCAACTGGACACAAGCTCTTGTTAGCCGACTACTTTGCCCAGAATCCGGCGAACTTGCCTCATGAATTTCGCTGGCGCTTTAGGATGAGCAGGGACGTGTTCAGGAGGATCGTGCATGGAGTTCGGGAATACGACGACTACTTTGAGCTGAAGAGAGACTGCACCGGCCTTCTTGGGTTTTCATCTCTTCAGAAATGCACGGTGGCCATACGGTGCCTTGCTTACGGACTTCCCGTCAATGCTATGAATGACTATCTCCGTATGTCTAAGTCCACCGCCGTCGAAGCCACCTACAGGTTTTGCAAAGCAGTTGTGAAAGTGTTTGGAGGAGAATATCTGAGATCACCAAATGAGGCAGACACGACTCGTCTCTTGGCACAAGGCCAAGTAAGAGGATTTTCTGGGATGCTTGGAAGCATCGACTGCATGCACTGGAACTGGAAGAACTGCATGTTCGCTTGGCAGGGGATGTATAAGTCAGGGCATCACGGAAAGTGCAGTGTCATACTTGAGATCGTGGCAGATTATGATCTTTGGATCTGGCATGCATATTTCGGCACGGCCGGTGCCGCCAATGATATCAATGTGCTCCAACACTCCCCGGTGTTTAAGAAACTTTGTGATGGCCTAACTTCACCATGCGACTATGTGATCAATGGCCATGAGTACACCAAGGGGTACTACCTTGCCGACGGCATTTATCCTACTTAGTCAACATTTGTGAAGACTATCTGTAACCCTGTCGGCGATGCAGATTGCCATTTTGCAAAGAGGCAAGAGTCTGTCTGCAAAGATGTGGAGCGGGCATTTGGAGTGCTCCAGGACAAGTTTGCCGTCGTCCGCTACCCTTGTCTTTCATGGTCGCTAGATCAAATGTCTGAGATCATGGAGGCTTGCGTTATCATGCACAACATGATCATTGAGAGTGAGCGTGATATGAGGAAGCCATTGATCAACGAGGTGTTTGATTTCCAGGGGCCTATGGCCCATCCACAGTCGGGTGTGCCTTCGCGGTATTCAGAATTTCTTGGCATGCATCGGGAAATTCGTGATGGAACAATGCATAAGCAGCTGCATGATGACCTCATGACGCACCAGTGGGCTGTCAAAGCAACTAAGCCGGCGCCGGTTTGATATGTCATGTTTTAAACTTGAATTCGTATTTGAACTTTGTATTTGAATTTGAACTTTGTGTTGTAATAATATATACTTCTCTATCTTCAATTCGTATTGAAAATTTGAAATGCAAGAACAACCGTCGATGTGGTTTAATGAAAAAAAATTGGAGTGCCTGTTTTGGGGCGCCGCTGTGGGCGGCTTCCAAAACTTGGCCGGACATGTGTCCGGCACCCCCCAGTTGGGCTTCAATTGGGGGGTGCCGGACACACCATTGGAGGCCCTCGGTGGAGAGGCTCTAACCTAGTGACTAGTGGGAATTAATGGGGTCTAACAATCATCTACCAGGGTCCCTGCTGAGACTAAGCAACTAGAGCCGAATCTAGGTAGAAATAGGATGGAAACTACCGGAAACGGGCAAATGACTTCCGAGATATATGGAGCTCGTTTTTTGTAAAAAAATTCAAAATCGGCACTTTTGAGTATTCAAAAATTATGAAAAAAATTCGATAGTATCGAGATCTACAAACCGTGTACTCAAAGTTCATTATATCTTGGGCTGCACAAAAAATACAAATCGGCAACAATTTCATATTTTTGAAAATGTCCACTATCACCACCCATTTTTCATTTTTGCCCAGCCCACAATACAATGTATTTCGATTTAAATTTTGCACACTTGTAAATCTCGATATCATCTACATCTGGGAATTTTTCACGATTTTTGAAAACTCAAAAGCGCCAATTTTGAATTTTTCAAAAAACAAGCTCCATGCAGCTCGTGAGTCATTAGTCCACTCTCGAAAAATACAACATAAGGAAGAAGAAAGGATCCAAGTAGAAGTACCAACTGCTCAGTGTCATGAACCTTTGATTGGATATCCTTGACAAAGGGTACTATATATATCATAATCTACATGTAGCGGGTATAGTTTAGTGGTAAAATTGATATTGGGCTTTATTTGAATTTATGTTTTCAATCTTGGAATTGAATTGGGGTAGGAATACCAAAAACTGAGTTGAAAATGAATTGGCCTCCAATTGTAAATCTATTGTTTGGATGTGCATGATCTTTCCTATTGGATTGAAGGATGGCATCCAATTCCAATTCCTCGCTGGATGTGTAGACCCCAGAATCGAATTTTTTTTTTTTTTTTTTTTTTTGGACTATAAAGTTGCGTAATGTATCGAAAATAGTTGCGGGTATATTCAAATGTTTATGCAATTTTTTCACAGATAGAACATTTAAATCAATCCGAATAAAGTTGTAGGACATGCCATGCATTTCACACCGGGATCATAAATAAACGTTGAGAAGCGGTGTATCCGCTGCAACCATAATGACCGAATAGAAGAAAAAAATACACTAGGTGGCTCATCACTTCACCAAGCTCCACCTCGACTGTTACTGTGCCATGGCGAAGCACCAAGTCCTTCCACTACTCGCCCTTGTACTGGCGTTCCTCCTTGCGGGGGCAGCTGGCTTCGACCAGCCATTGCCGTGCAATGCACGACTGGTTTGCTGGCTTTGTGGCGAACTCATGCGTATGAAGCTCGACCTCAACGCCAATGGGGTGATGCTCGAGGGGGCACGGGACGAGGTCAAGAACGAGCGAAACCGTTCAGAAATATTCATGCTTTGTACATGAAGGCGTTCGAGGAATTGAGGAAAGAGAAGACCAAGGAACTTTGGGAGTTTATTTCTAGTTGGATCGCCGTGCTAACCGAGTGTGTCCTCGCGATCGCCATCATAAAGGCATGAAGTTGTTGTGCTTGGCCAACGGCGGCGGCGACAACGTTGTGCTCGACAATTTTGAAGACGGAGACATGGCGGCAAACATTGTTGCGCCACAGACAATGCAGAAGCCGCTGTCTGAGAAGCTTTGTTCCAAATATAAACAAGGCTGATATGAAAAATAACATGATAGTAAAATGTCCGATAAGAATAATGGAGGAGCTATTGTACGTCAGGGGGCATAATGGACAAGCTATATATGTGTACTTCAGGGATATAAATCAAAATCCATGAGTCCATGACCCAACCGACAGGATGGTAGTGCTTACAGGATAAATGAAACTTGTAGGGAGAGAAGATATTAAGAGTGAATGTAGAATGCGACAATTTCATTAATTAGCATGTTGTTTTGGGCTTGGCGAACGGTGGCGGCGGCAACACTGTGCTCGAGAATGTTGAACAAGCAGCCACAGCAGCAAACGGCGCTCTTCCCGCCACGGATAGTGCAGCAGCCGCCGTCTGAGAAGCTTTGATCCAAATATCAGCAAGGTTGGTATGAAAAATAGCACGATAATATAATACCGATAAGAATAATGGAGGAGCTATGTGTACTTCAGGGGGCTACTGCAACCCACCCCCCCCCGCACACACAACCGGATTGAGTTTGTTTAGGTTTTCCAAAATATCATGTATTTGCCCCCACCTCACAATAGATGCCAAAAATGCCTTCCTAGCGAGCTAAACCTCCCAAATGACTTGCTGCAAGTGTCACCACTGGAGCAGAAGCACTTTATGAAATGAGAAGAAAACATTCAACCAATTTATTTGCTCAAAACAAAAAATGTTTTTTGAGTAAGTTTTTGCGATAACTGAGCGGGAACACCTAAATTTATTGGATTAAAATTGAAGAAATCATTAGCCATGTGTGTCCTTCATTCCCCGTCCGGCTATGTACAAACATTCGGAGGAGTGAACGCTAATGAACCATCGGTAGACGAAAAAATAATCAAATTATCAATGGGGATATAATTCAAAATCCATGAGTCCATGACCCAACAGGCGGGATGGTAGTGCTTACATGATAGATGAAAGTGGAGAGAAGAAATTAAGAGTGAATCAAAAAAATAGTAGAATACGGCAATTTCATTAATTTGCATGTTGTTTTTTTTGGAGGGGGAGGGCAATGAAGAGAAGCGAGAAAGGGAGAAAAAATTGCGGCCGCCTACACATGTGGCTGCCAAGTGAAGATCGACTCTGATTGAAAGCGTGCTTTTTAATTGTATTGATCCAACTGTGGTGTACCGTCTCGTTTCTAAATTAGCTGGATGGAACTTAAGGATCTTTATTTTTCTTATTTCTTTTCTCCACTGTCTTTAGGCCCTCATAGTTGACTATCTATGCCTTTGCTAGTAAGTTTCATACTCCCTCTGTTTCCTTATGTAAGGCTGATAGTTTTATAGGAAAAATTCCAAAATATAGAATGTATTGCGATTTACGGACAATTTTATTCATCCCCAAATGTGTACCAATCTCGAACGGAGGGATTTTATGGATTGTTATCATTCTGTGGCTTTTAGGGACTTCTCTCTTTAGGAGAAATAAATGAGTTCACCATATGTCAAATACCAATATCTTAATATTCATACAGAAAACTATACGCGTTATATTAAAAAATGGAGAGTACTACACAAGGTATCAAACACAGAGTGTGAGCCCCGAAATAGGCTAGACCTGTGCCGTCGCTCTTCTTACCCTGCCCCACAGGTCAAGAGCCATAGTTTCTTTAAGTTCACGGGGGCGTCATGACTCATGAGTGATTTAAACAAGCCCTTATTCATGATCAAATCCTTTTTATTTGTAATGTTTTTTTAGGGTGGGGGGTGGGCAGTAACCTTAAATTGGTTGGACAAATATCCGACAAGAATTTGACGCGTGCCGAGGACGCCGCTGGAGACGATAAACATGATGAGGTAGCAGAACCATGACTGTGCGATCCTCTAAGGCTGCCGATGACGTGACCACTGCCTCACCTCCTACGCGAGCTCCTCGGTTCCAGCAGCTTCAGCTAGTCTGCCACGGGTGCTCCCGGCACGCCACCGACCGTGGTCGCCGTGAAACACCTCTCAAGTAGCAGGAAGAAGTCTAGGGGCTATGGGATTAGAAGCTCTCATTTTATAAGGGGCTAACCACAAATTTCCGCACCAGTCTGGGCGGGTCAGTTCCAATTTAGGAACTCGGCTGAACCAGTTGAATAAAATTTGGGACCTATATGTGCAATTTGAAGATTCAGAGCCTTTTTTTTTACCTTCAGAACCTACTTGACAACTCGGGAAAAAATTAGTACAGTCCATTCATTTACTCATCTCTAAAATATAGAAGATTTTATTATTTTGTGTAGCCTATAATATAAAGAATTTCACACTGAGATTTCAAATGCTACTAGGATCCATCTTTGAGTTCATCCGAGTTTTTTTTAATTTTTTGAAACTTGTAAATATACTATTTGAATTTTTAAAATTATAAGGAGCACTGTATGTTGGGAGTCAAGTGACTTTCCATCGTTTTGCTCTTTTTATTAAATCTTATATGGTAATATAATAGTGATCCTCAAAAGAAAAACATAATGACATGTATGCTCTTTCTGGAGGATGTAACATGTTCGTTACTGACTGAACCATCTCTAGTCTGGTCAATGCAGGCTAACATTGGCGGAGAATAAATCAGAGCCACTTTTCTGCTCCCAAACTCCTTAGTCAACGGCACCATACAATCCCATCTATGCGAATAGTGGCATTGGCACTCGGGCTACACATAGTCCGTTTTGATTTTTCTAAAAACGTTTAAAAAATTCGAGAAATGCATGCTAACATCAAGACATTTTTACCCTCTTAGTGCATAGTTTTGTCTACATCGTGTTTTTTTAATATTTCCGAAACTCTAAATTTAAAGTTTTCAAATAACGGGCTCCCTGTCGTCCAGGAGCCCCATATCGTGGCTCTCCTCATGTCACTGGACCTGCTTGGATCGTATACTATTATCAGAGTCCAGCTTCTTCCCTACATACAGCAGGTAGCTTTGTGCTTAGCGTTCAGGGTAAGAGGGAAATGCTAGATGCTCCGCTGACAGCAACCACGGGCAGGGAATCAGATCAGGGACGCTCTCACGCAACGCCTTTAGCAGCAGCAGACGCGCGAGGTTTCACACTTGCTAACAAGTACTCCTAACAACTGCCCAACAAAAGGTTGATCCGCCGAAATCCGAGACGTCATGGAGGAGATCCCGGCCGATCCGATACAGGAGGAACCATCCGTCACCGTGGAGGGGACACATCCAAATAAATCCATCGCGATCGTGCGTCCCCACAGCCCATCACGCACGTCCGCCCCTGTCGCCGTCCGCCCGTCGACAGATCCATCCATCCCCAGCAGCAGCAGTAGTTGGCCGTGGCTCAGCTCGGATGATCTTGTATACTACTGTAGTAGCAATAATAAACAAAGATTAAAGCTTGCACCTGCGTCCACACCATGATACTGCTGCGAGTGCGAGGGAGAGAGAGTCAGCGAAAGTCACAGGAGATCACGAGCACTACCAGTACCACTCCACGCGTACGGCTAATCGGGATCATAATATTTTAGAAACGGATCAGAATTCAGAATCAAGCACGCGGTGTTCGCTGACCGGACAAGGAATCTGGAACGCACGCAGCGGCGACCCACTGGAAGAAGAACACCCCACCTGCCGCTGTCTATGAGTATCTGTCACAGGCTCGCGGCCGCACGTACGCGCAGACGATCCGGCGGATCCGGGCAGGGTCATGCGATCCACGAGCGAGCACCGCGTGGGCAGGTAAACAAATCGGTCGTTGAGATTGAGATCGGGCCGGCGGTCTGCACGCCGGACACAGACAGCGAGCGTGGCGAGAGACTTGCTGGAGTTCAGACGCCAGAACGACGACCCCGGCGGCCGGCGGCCGGCGCTCTGCCGTGCACCGTGCTCCGTGCATATGGAGACGTCCCACTGGCTCCGTCCGAGCTCGGAAGGAAGGTGGAGCTGGAGGGGGAAAGAAACCGAGGGCGCGGCGCCGGCACGTACGCTCCACGTCTCTGTCCGGCCGCCGGTGGGCGTTCGTGTGCGCACGCGGTACGGGCCCGGCGGCGGAAATCTGGACAGGACAGCGACCACGGGTGGGCGTACCGACGAAGTACGTACGCCGATGGCTTTGTTTGCGATGTGCAGCGCGGGCGCTGGGCGTCGCTTTCTTTCTGGGTCCCCGACGGCCCGTGTCTCGCGACGGCTCACGCGAATTATTCGGCGCCGTGCGCGACCAGATCCGTGCCGTAATCCGCTAACTATAATATGCTGCCGCCGGTCCGGGGCCAGCCAGCCCACGCTAGTCGACGCGGTGTGATCTCAGCGCGGGCGTTGTGGTAGCAGACTTGCAGTCCTGTTTTTTCTAAAGCGAAATGTGTCGGCCGGGTACTGAAGTTTGGAGGAAGAAAAAAGAGGGCGGCGAGAACGATTTCGACGGGGAAAAAGAGAAGGCGGCGACGTGTGGTCCTGCTGCGGGAGCATCGGCGGCTGGCCGGCACCTTCCTCTAGATTAGCAGTCGGCGAGAAAAAATACACTGCTCCTCTTAGAGCATCTCCACCGGGGCCTCCAAATCGGTGTCCGGCACCCCCAATTGAGCCCAATTGGGATGTCAGACACATGTCCGCCCAAGTTTCAGACCCCGCCCACAGCGGTGCCCCCCAAACGCCTGCCCCCCAAACGGTCCGAGATGCCGACCAAACAACAAACACCTTGTGGGAGGAATTTATTAAACGAGATTTAACAAACTTACAATTTGAAATCTAAACGAGATTTAACAAACTAAACCTAAACTACGCCGTTACCGGCTACACACTACAGCGTCTAGCCAACCACTACACGCGCCGACGTTGAGGAGAGATGCCGCTTCATGGCCTAGCGACGGGGAAGAAGATGCGAACCAGCGCCAGAATCATCAACAAACTTGCATGCCTCGATGATCCGGCGCCGGAAGTTTCATCTGCTATTGCCGTCGGCTAAGGCCTTTAGAAACATAGTCTCGGCCGTGGCTGAGCCTTCTAGTTTCGCGGCCGGCGCGTGGTGTGATTTCATCTACCGGCTGCCCGCCTGATGGGAAGCCTCGCCGGCTTCAGCTGGTGCCCCCTTCTCCGGTGCAGGCGACGCTGCTGACCAAGATGCGCCTGTCGTTTCTATTGGTAGATCGGGCAGCTCGGGGTCGTCGTCCTCGGCGTCGTCGTCGTCCGATGCAGACAGCTCCGGCGTTGGCTCCCGCGCGCCGGTAGGGAGGAAGTCGCCGGCACAGCGCGCCTCGTACTCCGCGTCCACCACGGCGTGCCAGTAGGGCGGCGAGATGGAGTACTTGGGGTCGAGTTTCTATTCGTACGGCATCGCCTGCCACTTCCGCATGATGAAGTCGACGCGCTCCTTGCCGCTCAGCCACGGCGCCACCGGCACGTTGACGGCGTTCCTCGTCCACCCTTCGGGTAGGGACGCGTCCTCCTCCACCGCCACGCTGTGGCGGCTGCACAGCTGCGCGGTCTCCAGCGACACCACGTACGGAGGCGCGTTGGCTGCGTACTCGAGCCACCGCTCGCGTTGCTACGCCCTGGCCATCTCCGCTCAGCAAGCCAAAAGTTCTCTCTAGCAAGAGAATGGTGGAAGTTATATTATTGTCTGTATTTTGGGGGTTATTGTTGATTTGAAACCCACTCTTTCAAGTCGTATCGAGTGAATCTGAATGGGAATAGAAATCCAGATCCATCGGTGTAGCCAGCATCAGCTAGGTACCATTTCTTATTATCAAGCAGATAAGTTAGGTACCAATCAAATATGAGATAGAAAAATCCAAGAGAAAGAGCCATACCCTGTGTTGCAACCAGTGCATCTTAGCGATCGATTCTCATAGCATCTTAACACTCTTTAGTATGATGTTGATCCCTCCCAACCAAGTAGAACACGGAAAAATTTCATGTTCCAGTCTACCACAGCTAGCATGTTAGTGGAGACATCTTGGTGCTTGTTCCTATACCTCCCTTTGTTAGTAGCATCAACAAACATAGGAATATGACACCCATCTAGTGCTCCAAGTACATTGCCAAAACACGTCCATTTGTAACCATTGGGAGGGTGGACAGAAGGATCGGGAAGTTTGATGAACTCCCTAGTTAGATATAGGATGGTTGATAACACGGCAGAGAAGTTCCTACTGATAGTCTGTAAAGACCACTTGTTAGTGCCACACAATAATCTCATTTTAAGACCATGTCCAACAACTACTAGGGACATAGCAATGTTTTCTTCCATGAACACATATATGCTATCGTTGAGACCACACTTCTCTCGCTCTGATAGCCGGATCCCGGTTGAGACTGAACAATTAGAACTAAATCCATACATGGGCAAGAGTATGGTTGGCAACTAATCTAGGAAAAAATAGGAGGCAATACAGGATAAGGAAGACTTGGGTGGGGTTGTGAGAAAAAATTGGTGCGTGTTGTTGCAGGTGTGCTCATCTGCAAGATCGCACTGAGGGGGGTGGTAGTACGGCGGCGTAGAGAACTGGGGCCGTCACGATTTCGGAGGTTGTGACTCCGGCTGACCCGCAGTCCTAGAAAAATTAATTGCAGTACCAAGCTGAGATACCATTTCAGTGAGTGTAGAAATACTACATGTAGATCATCTCCTGAATGTTGTTGCTGCTCGAGTCTTCGAGTGAGTTTAAGAACTTCCCGAGGAAGGCGACATCCTATTTCTTCCTCCGCATTCGCTTGAGCTTGCGCCGCCTCCAGCAGAGCGGCCGCCTCCTCTGTCTTATCAAGCGCATCCTACGAACGAGTTCGCACTGACGACATCGAGAGGGAAGGTGATCCCTTCGGTAGAACCTCGCGACGGCAAGATTGGGATCTTGTTGCAGCACCAAGATCTTAACAACGACGGGGGTACATGAATATCAAAGTGGTCATACAACCCCCGGCGACAAAAAAAGTAGATCAAATAGCCAACGATGTGTAGCCGGATCCCGGATGAGACTGAGCAATTAGAACCGAATCCAGACAGGGGTAAGAGTATGGTAGGCAAACTAATGTAGGTAGAAATAGGAGCTAATACATGATAATGAAGAGAAAAGGGAGAACATAGATAAACTTAGGGTTTTTGATATTTCGTAGCCACCCATCTGCCCACTCTCGGATTATATAGACGACCGCGAGTTTTGACTAATAGCTCAATTAGCACAACAAAATCACTACTTAGTGCTAATCCGAGGTTAAGTCCAGTTATTAAAGGGTTGTGGAAGAATTCATCGTTCAAAGGAGTAACTTTCAATCTTCCGAGTTGGATCTTCATCGACCGACCTTTGATAACTGAAAACAAAGTAGCTTCAGGGGTGAAAGGATGGATGATACACGGATCCTGGCATCGTCTTCCTTAATTTCAACTATATATTAGGTTAATTTTGGCTATGCTTCTTGAAGGTGGTGCTTGGTACTCGATGTTTCCCTGCTATGAGCGTGGTGGTAATTTGTCAGAGAGGGCACAGCGGTTACGGGTCTCCATCGTTTAGTTGATCCGCCTATGTCTCCTTTTTTATTTCTTCGTTTCTTTTGGTGTATGTTTGTTGTCGCCCCAGCATGGCAAGTCTGTTGATTGTATCAGCTGTTTGCTATATTTATATAGCGGGGCTACAACCTATTACGTCATTTTTTTTTTCTGAAACGCGTAGTCCATAGATCCTCTCATCGGGAGCATGGCAGCGGTACGTAACCTAAGTGCTACCAAGAATCTCTTTATCATCATCAAGATTCAGGACATCAACTGACCCAAGTCCTAGTTGAGCTCATTAGGTGAGGTGGCAATCCAATACTGTTCGTGTGTACCATGTTGGCCTATACTATGTGCAAGCCCCCATTTAAAAATTACACTCATGTCAAATCTGATCGAAGGAATACAATTCCACCTACTACAACTACTACATGAACGAGTAGAGTAAGGTCAACGATAGTCACAAGGAGATCATGAGCACTACTAGCAGCACCACTCGCTGACATGTGTAATCCGGGGTCTTTCCCTCTCGACGCGTACGGCTAATCTGGATTATAATACTCCCTCCGATCCATATTAGTGGACATAACTTTGTCTAAATTCATATGTATCTAGTTAACTATTTAGACTAGATACATATGTATCTAGACAAAGTTGTGCCCACTAATATGGATCGGAGGTAGTATTTTAGAAAACAGACGAGAAGCAAGCACGCGGGTGTCGCTGACCGGACAAGGAATCTAGAACCCACTGGAAGAAGAAAACCCCACCTGCCGCTGTCTGTCACAGACTCACAGGCTCGCGGCCGCACGTAGGATCCGGCGAATCCGGACAATGTCATGCGATCCACGAGTGACCGCGTGGGCAGGTCGACGGATCGGCCGTTGAGATCGGGGCGGCGCGCTGCACACCAGACAGCTAGCGTGGAGAGAAACTTGCCGGAGTTCGGACGCAAAGACGACGACGAACCCGGCGGCCGGCGCTGTACTGTGCACCGTGCGCACGGAGACGGAGACGCCCCACTGGCTCAGACGGAAGGTAGAGAGCGCGGCGCCGGCACGTACGCTCCACGTCTCTGTCCGGCCGCCGGTGGGCGCTCGCGGCACGGACCCCCCGCTGGAAATCTGGACAGGACAGTGACCACGGGGGCTCACGCGAATAATTCCGCGCCGTGCGCGACCAGATCCGTGCCGTAATCCGCCAACTATGATTTCATATCATGCCACTGGCTCACTCAGCCGCCGACGCGGTGGTGATGGACGTTGTGGTTAGAAGCAGACTTGCAGTCGTATTTTCTAAAGCAAAATGTGTCGGCCGAGTACTGAAGTTTGGAGGAAGAAAACGAGGGCGGCGAGAACGATTTCCTTGAAAAGGAAAATGGGAAGAAGGCTACGACGTGTGGTCCTGCTGCGGGGAGCATCGGCGGCAGGCCGGCAGCTTCCACCGGCCACCGGGAGAACTCGTCTCTTGATTAGCGGCCGGTGAGGGGGGAAATACAGCTCCCTCCCCTTATACAGGTATACTACTCCACATGCAAAGTTGACAGTTTTGCCATATTTCTTCAGAACGGCTAGGGAGTTACCCGTGAACAGGTATTTATCATGCAAAATTCTTTTGAGCGAAAAAGAAAAAAAAACTGCTCCACCATGACAACGTCTATGTCTCCGCAGCTTTACGGAGATGTGACTTCACTAAAAAAATACTCTACACCCTCCATTTTCTTTTCTTGCACACACGAGCGCATCACGCTCTAAGTATTGCGGCTTTGGCTAACCTAGTGACTAGAAGAAATAGGCTTTCGCCCCGCTATAATAATAGCAACCACCCGATACAAGTTTTGAGACCACTGCTGGGGCAAAACAGCACAGTTACGCCCAAAAGAAAAGAAAAGAACAAGAAAAGAAAGCCGACATTGGCGGATCAACGAAAACAAAGGCGACCCGCTACCGCTGCGCTCTCTCCGGCAAAGTCCCACCACTATCCTAGCACACTGGAACGTCGCGTACCAAACAACACCTCCAAGAAGGAAAACAGCGACGACGCTGCTGCTGTCCGGACTAGTCCTAGGGTTTCCCCCGGTACGCTACAGGTAGTGGGGAAGACGTACACCCGACGCCCTTCAGGAAGGAGCGGCGACACTCACAAGCATCACCGCGTCGGTGTCAAAAGACAAGGATTTCTCCCGACCTCGAAAAACCACATCCCTGGACAGTCCGACGTGCTCCACCCATCTGGCCGCCCACCAACAAACGCCACCACGGAAGAAGGTCACCATTGTCGTATCACCAGGTAAGCGCATCACGACTGGTCGAACCGAGGAAGACCCGCCATAGCCAGAGCTGCAGTACCACAACCACGTGGGAGGGATCGACCTCCACCGCCATAGACGGTAACCGACCGGACGCAGCACGCAGGAACACACCAAGCCACATTGGAGCCGGAGGGCGGCTGCAGCACAGCCACCTGGAGGGCTACCTCCACCGCCATCTCGTGACTAGTGGGCCCGGTCTCCTCCATCTCGCTCCCTCCCGTCGCCGCCGTCGGCAGCGGCCGCCGGGCGCGGCCCGCGCGGCGCCGGCGGCGGCGGCTTGTCCCTCCCCGCGCTGGATGGGTGGAGGCGGGGCTCTGCCCTCCGGCGTCGGTGCGGCGGCGGCCCGGTCTTCGGCAGGGAAGTGGCGTGGTGGCGACGGGCTTCGGCGGTCGGCGACACGGTCCTCTCTCCTCCACCTAGTGACTAGTGGGAACGGGCTCCAACAATCGTCTGTCAGAACCCCTGCTGAGACTAAACTAGAGCCGAATCTAGGTAGAAATAGAAAGCAAAATACTCCCTCCGTTCCAAAATAACTGTCTTAGATTTGGCAAAAAATGAATATATCTAGACTTGAAACAAGTATAGATACATTCACTTTTGGACAAGTTTGAGACACTTATTTTGGGACGGAGGGAGTACATGATAAGGAAGTAGCGCGGACGATCTGAACCCAAAGGGCATATGCCCATTTTTTTGAAACATGAATTTTAAGTGATTCAAAATGTAGAAAATCCTGAAACAAAATTTTACGTGTACATCTCCACAAATGATGCGCACGGCCCAAAGTTTTGCAAAAAAAAAGACTTTTTTATTTTGCCTCCACAAAAAAGACAAATTTCGGTGCTAGAAAGAAAAACTTTTCACTTGACATACTTTTGTCTTTTTTACACAGACCAAATAAAAAGATGTTTTTGCGCAAAATGTTTTCCGCACACTTTGAACATGACTATGTATGCCCGCAATTTTTTTTCGGATTCTTTTTACATTAAGCAATACGTTTTTGAAACCGGGGCACATGCCCCCTCTGTAGATGTGTATTTTCCGATAAGGAAGGGAAAAGGAAGAACATAGATAATATTAGGCTGTGCTTGGATTGGCGTATTCAACGTGGGAATTGAATTAGGGGGCGCGCGGCGAGATCAAGAACGAGCGCAACCGTTCAGAAGCAATCCACGCTTTGTACATGAAGACTTTCGAGTAACTGAAGTAAGAGAAGACAAAGGATGTATGTGAGTTCATTTCTGGTTGGATTTACGCACTAACCGAGTGCGTCCTCATCGTGATCGCCATCATGACCAGGTGGAGTTTCACGAGTCCCTCGTCCGCCGTCGCTCTCCGCCACTCCACAGCGTCATCATGCGAGAGGAGAAGCTCTGTGACGAAGAACTCGACCTCCACGCGCACAGAGTCTCCAGACACATGGCTTGCCATTCGATGAGCTTGCCGCGAAAGCTGACCTCGAGGTGCATGTCGTCCATCATAAAGGCGACAACGTTGTGTTCGACAATTGTGAAGATGTGGCCGTGGCCACAAACGTAAGTGCAATGTGTACTTCAGGGGGGCCACTGCCCCCCCCCCCCCCCACCCGGCTTGAGTTTGTTAAAGTTTTGCCAAAATGCCTTGTATTTGGCCGCACCTCACAATACTGGCCGAAAATGCCTTCCTATCCCCCGAACCTCCTAACTGACTTGCCGCAAGTGCCACCATTGGAGCAGAAGCATTTTATCAAAGTAGAGGAAAAAATGTGACCCATTTATTTTCTCAAAACAAAACAAATATTTTTTGAGTAATTTTTTGTGATAACTAAGCGGGAACACCTAAATTTATTGCAGTAAAGTAGAAGAAATCATTAGTCATCTGTGTCCTCCATTCCCTATCTAGATATGTAAAAAAATTCGGAGGAGTGAACGAAGTAACAGAATACGAAGGATGTATGGGAGTTCATTTCTGGTTGGATCTACGCACTAACCGAGTGTGTCCTCATCGTGATCGTCATCATGGCCAGGTGCAGTTTCACGAGTCCCCAGTCCGCCGTCTCTCCACCACTCCACAGCGTCATCATGCGAGAGGAGAAGCTCTGTGACGAAGAACTCGAACTCCACGCGCACGGAGTCTCCAGGCCCCTGGCTTGCCGTCCGAAGAGCTTGCTGCGAAGTGTGACCTCGAGGTGCATGTCGTCCATCATAAAGACGACAACGTTGTGTTCGACAATGTTGAAGATGCGGCCGTGGCCACAAACGTAGGTGCAATGTGTACTTCAGGGGGGCCACTGCCCCCCTCCCTCGGCTTGAGTTTGTTGAAGTTTTGCCAAAATACCCTGTATTTGCCCCTACCTCACAATACAGGGCGAAAATGCCTTCCTATCCCCCGAACCTCCCAAATGACTTGCCGCAAGTGCCGCCACTGGAGCTGAAGCACTTTATCAAAGTAGAGGAAAAAATGTGATCCATTTATTTTCTCAAAACAAAACAAATATTTTTTGAGTTGATTTTTTGCGATAACTAAGCTGGAACACCTAAATTTATTGGAGTAAAGTAGAAGAAATCATTAGTCATCTGTGTCCTTCATTCCCTATCTGGCTATGTTAAAAAATTCGGAGGAGTGAACGCTAATGAACCACCGGATAGCCAAAAAATAATCAAATAATCAAAGGGGATATAATTCAAAATCCATGACCCAACAGATGTGAGGGTAGTGCTTACAGGATAGATGAAACTTGTAGGATAAAAGAAATTAAGAGTGAATCAAAAAATAGTACTAGAATACGGCAAGTTCATTAATTAGCATGTTGTATTGCGGGTAATGAAAGAGAAGCTAGAAAGGGAGAATAAATTGTGGCCGACTACACGTGTGGTAGCCAAATGAAGAACGGCTCTGATTGATAGTGTGTTTTTAATCGTATATTGATCAAACTGGGGTGTATCGTCACGTTTCTAAACTAGCTGGACGGAACTTACTCTGAATGGAACTTAAGGAGAGTGGACTAATGGCTCCCAAGCTATATGGAGCTCGTTTTTTAAAAATTCGTAATCGACACTTCTAAGTTTCCAAAAATCGAGAAAAAAAAATCAGATGTAGATAATATCGATATCTACTAGTAAATAAAATTTTAAATCAAATACATTGTATTTTGGGCTAAACAAAAATAACAAATGTGTGGCGAATAGTACACGGTTTTAAAAAGTAGAAATTGTTCCCGGTTTGTCTTTTGATGCAGCCCAAAATATAACGAATTTTGAGTTGAAATTTTGCTAGTTTGTAAATCTCGACACTGTCTTCATCTGGGAATTTGTTCACGAATTTCGAAAACTCAAAAGTGCCGATTTTGATTTTTTTCAAAAAAGAGCTCCATGCATGTGGCTCGGGAGTCATTTGCAATTTCCGGAGGGCCTTTATTTTTCTTATTTGTTTTCTCCATGGCCTTTAGGCCCCTCATGGTTGACTATTTATGCATTTGCTAGTACGTTTCATACTATACAAGTTATCAATGTGTGTGCACACAGTGTGAGCCCCTAAGTAGGTTATCCCCAGTGTCGTCGCACTTCTTGCCCTGCCCAGGGATGACCCAGGTCAAGAGCCATGGTTTCCTTGAGTTCACGTGGAGCACCATGGCTTCTTCAAACAAGAGCTCATTCATGATCAAAACCTTGTTATTCACATTTTTTTGGGGGGGATCCCGGTGTGGGCAGCAACTTGAAATTGGTCGGACAAGTGTTCGTCACTCCCAAATTAGACACAATTTGGAATGTGCCGGACATACTTTCTGAGGGTGCCGGTGGTAATGATCTAACGAACACCTTCTTAGAATTCGACAATATTATAGGTTCATTTTGGCTTATTCCGTGGGAACACGTTTTCCATAGATCCTCTGATTGGAACTTCGAAAGCATAGGGCGGCAGTATGTAAAAGTGACACCAAGAATCTCTTGATCATCATCAAGACATCAATTGACCCAGACACAAGGATGCAATCTACTCCCTTCGTTCGGAAATAGATGACTTAGCTATTTCAAAATTTGGATGTATGTATACACAAAACATGTCTAGATACATCCAAATTTTGAGAGCTATGACATCAATTTCCAAACGGAGGGAGTAATACGGAGTAGCATTGTTCGTGCTGGTACCATGTTGTCTTATACAAGTACGTGGCAGCCACCATTTTTAAAATTACACTCATGTCAAATCTGATCGATGCTCACATGATGAGGCAGTACAACCATCACTGTGCGGTCGAAGGAATACAATTCCAAGGCCGACCGGACATGGTATGGCATCCATGTATGCCATGCCACGATGAGGGAAAGCTTCAGTGATGTGACACCGGACACGAGCTGCGCGTGTGCCCTGGATCGAAACTATTTGCAGGCTTTCTCCAAACTCATGAGGGAGTGTCTGACCCTAATTACGTGCTAATTACCGGCAATTCCTTGTTGTAAAAAGAACATCAAGCCAGTGGTTGTTTTTCACCAACGGATAGCTACAGAGAAAAAAATGCGCTCCAAGGAATACAATTCCACCTACTACTACTAGTAGTACTACAGAAGCAAGTAGAGTAAGGTCAACGAAAGTCACAAGGAGATCATGAGCACTAGCAGCACCACTCACTGACATGTGTAATCCGGGGTCTTCCCTCTCGATCGACGCGTACGGCTAATCGGGATTAAAATAATTTAAGAAACAGATCAGAAGCAAGCACGCGGTGTTCGCTGACCGGACAAGGAATCTGGAACGCACGCTCCGGCGACGCACTGGAAGAAGAAAACCCACCTGCCGCTGTCTGTCTGTCACAGGCTCGCGGCCGCACGTAGGATCCGGCGAATCCGGGGGAAGGTCATGTGAACCACGAGTGACCGCGTGGGCAGGTGAACAAATCGACGGATCGGCCGTTGAGATCGGGCCGGCGCGCTGCACTCCAGACAGCTAGTGTGGAGAGGAACTTGCTGGAGCTCGGACGCAAAGACGACGAACCCGGCGGCCGGCGCTGTACCGTGCACCGTGCGCACGGAGACGCCGCACTGGCTCAGACGGAAGGTGGAGAGCGCGGCGCCGGCACGTACGCTCCACGTCTCTGTCCAGGTCCGGCCGCCGGTGGGGCGCGGGCCCGGCGGCGGAAATCAGGACAGGAGAGCGACCACGGGGGTGCGTGAACGGCAACGTACACGACGTACGTACGCCATGCTAGCGATGTGCAGTGCGGCCCCGTGTCTGGCGACGGCTCACGCGAATTATTCCGCGACCAGATCCGTGCCGTAATCCGCCAACTTTGATATCATATGGTGCCACTCACTCCATCAGCCGCCGGCCTGGGGCCCGCCCGCCGCTCCACGCTAGCTAGTCGACGCGGTGGTGATCTCGGGGAGGGCTTTAGAAAAATACGACTCTGCAAGTCTGCTGCTACCACAACGCGATGTGTCGGCCGAGTACTGAAGTTTGGAGGAATAAAAAGAGGCCGGCGAGAACGATTTTGTCGAAGGAAAAGGAGGAAAGAAGGCGGCGACGTGCGGTCCTGCTGCGGGGAGCATCGGCGGCAGGCCGGCAGCTTCCTCTCGATTAGCAGCCGGTGACAAAACAAAAGGAGGCGGCGATTTGGGCAGCAGGAACCTATTATGTAAAAATAAAAAATTAAATGTCAAATTTTTTTAGAAAAAATTCGGATATACATAACATTTTGTGTTAGCACAAAAAATGTCGTGAAGAAAAACTATTTTTTTGACCTGTGCAAAAAGACAAAAAAATGTCTCGTACAAAATCATTTTGGAGCGTCTGAATTTGTCTTTTTTGCACAGGTCACAAAAAATATTTTTTCTTCACGTAACGTTTTGTGCTAACATAAAATGTCTTAAACTATATGCGGAAATTTTATTTTGAATCTTTTGACATTTCAGATTTTGTTTTTTGGGTAGTGGGTGCATCTGCACCTGCTACCCGTTATGGATTTTCGCAAAATAATACTGCTACTCTTATACAGGTATACGATTTTCCTATTGGGTCGAAGGATGACATCAAATTCCTGGTTGGATGTGCAAACCGTAGAATTAAATATATTGTTGAGTTTGGACAATATAAAGTTGTGTAATGTATGGAAATTAGTTGCGTGTATATTAAAATATTTATGTGCTACTCTATTCGTTCCATATTAGATACACCCATATCTATATATAGGTGAGTTATCTAATATGGAAACAGAGGGAGTACCTCCATTTTAAACATAAAACTTTTAGTTTTTTCTTGATTTATACATATGTAGATGTATCTAGACATATTTTAGTGTGTAGATTCACTCCTTTTCCTCCATATGTTGTCAACTTTTAAATATATCTAAAAGGTCTTATACTCCCTCCGTTCTTAGATTTGTCAAAATATGAATATATCTAGATATGAAACACGTTTAGATACATCCATGTTTAGACAAGTAAAGACACTTATTTTTGGAACGGACATAATATTATGGAAAGGAGGGAGTATTATTTTTCACATATATAACAATAAAACAATCCGAACAAGGTCACAACAACAAAAACAAGTACTTTCTTCGTCTGGAAAAGGATCCATTTTAGTGACATTCTTTTCTGTACGGAGAGAGTAGGAAAAATCATGGGAAATAAGTATGCAAAGCATGACACTTTATTTTTTTCATGTACCATTAAGGAAAGGTCAAGACGCGCATACGGTGTCACGAGTTAGCTCCAGCAGTTTTGTACTAGGCTGCATGAACATGTCGCAGTTCAAGCTAAACCTTGAATTACACTTCTTGTTGGACATTCCACGCATTTCACTCCGGGATCATAAATAAACGTTGAGAAGGAGAGTATCCGCTGCAAACATAACGACCGAATAGAAGAAACAAATACACTATGTGGCTCGTCACTGCGTCAAGCTCCGCCTCGAATCATCACTTTGCCATGGAGAAGCACCAAGTTTTCCCACTACTCGCCCTCGCGCCGGCGTTCCTCCATGCGAGGGCAGCTGGTGACGGCTAGCCGCTGTCGTGCAATGCACGACAGACTGACAAGTACCGGAATCAGCTTTTTCGTATCAAGCTCGACCTCGAATCCACCGCGACAATGCTCCAGGGGGTGTAGGACGAGCTCAAGGACGATAATTATGAAAATCCGGCCGCGGCCGCAAACATTGGTGCTATGTGTACTTTAGGGGGCCACTGCTAGGGCTGGACTAACGAGCTGCTCGGATCGTTAAGGCTCGGCTCGTTAAGGCTCGAGATCGTTAAGGCTCAGATCGTTAAGCTTGTTAAGAATAACGAGCTGAAACTAAAGCTCGGCTCGGTTCGTTAGACGTTCACGAGCGCTCGCGAGCAGCTCGTTAAGACTCGTTAAGAAGATGTAAAAAAACTTAAAATGCATCTGAAAAGATTTCAGCCATAAAACGTATAAAAGTAGTTTAAAAATGACAAATCGACAACAAATAGTCACAAACTCATAGTAGTTTCACACACTCAAATGAAAATAAATATTGCTAACTTGTTAATCGTTGGATGGGCTACAACATATAGATTTGTAGCCATGCTGCCACGACGCTAACGATCTTAACGAGTAGCTCACGAAACTCGTTAGTTTGATTGTTAATCTCGTTAGTATTAACGAGCTAAAATTGCTGCTCGGCTCGGTTCGTTAAGATAACGAGTCGAGCATAAACGAGTCGAGTTACCGAGCGCTCAATAAGCTTAACGAAATTCGAGCTTTATGTCCAGCCCTAGCCACTGCCCCCCCCCCCACCCCACACACACAGAGCTTGAGTTTGTTAAAGTCTTACCAAAATTCCACGTATTTCCCTCGCCTCACAAACCAAACCAAAAATGCCTTCCTAGCCCCCCCCCAAACCTCCCAAATGACTTGCCGCGAGTGCGCCCTGGAGCATAAGCACTTTATCAAAGGATAGGGAAAAGTCGACCAATTTATTTTCTCAAAACAAAACAAATGTTTATTTAGTATTTCGACGGAGTGAACGCTAATGAAACCAGAAAATAATCAAAGGTGATATAATTCGAAATCCATAGTGCTTACAAGATTGATGAAATTTGTAGGGATAGAAGAAATTAAGAGTGAACCAACAAGTAGTAGAATACGGCAATTTTATTAATTAGCATGTTGTTTGGGGGCAGCCAAGTGAAGACCGTCTCTCTGATTGAAATCGTCTTTGTAATTGTATGGATCAAACTGTGGTGTACCGTCACGTTTCTAGACTAGCAGGATGGACCTTGAGGGTCTTTATCTTTCTTACTCGCTCTGTTCACAAAATGATGTCTCAATCTATCTCAAATTTGCATGTATGTAGACATAATTTAGTGTGTAGATACATACATATTTGAGATAGGTTGAGACATCCTTTTGTGAACGGAGCGAGTATTTCTTTTCTTCACGGCCTTTAGCCCTCATAGTTGACTATTTATGCCTTTGCGAGTAAGTTTCATACTACACAAGGCATAAAAAACGTGTGCACAGAGTGTGAGCCCCTAAATAGGCTAGACTCTGGTTGCCCTGCCGCATGGATGACCCAGCCATGGTTTCCTTAAGTTCACTGGGAGCGTCACGAGTGCTTTAAACAAGCGATCAATCATGATCAAATCCTTCTTACTCGCAATGTTTCTTTTGTTACGTTTGGGGGTGTTGGTGTGGGCAGCAACTTGTAATTGGTCGGACAAGTGTCCGGTACCACCAAAGCGGACATAATTTGGGGTGTGCCGAACGCATTTCCGGGGTTGTAGGTGCTTCTAGGAATTTGACAATATTGTACAGGTAGTCCATAGATCCTCTGATCGAAACTTCGAAAGCACAGGGCGGCAGTATGTAAGTGCGGCCAAGAATCTCTTGATCATCATCATCAAGAACAAGAACTTGGTGTCAGCATTTCTTTAATGAAATACAACATCAACTGACCCAGGTGACAGTGATGCAATCCAGGAGGAGCATTGTTCGTGGTAGTACCATGTTGGCTTATACTAGTACGTACGTGGCAGCCAGCCACCATTTAAAAATTACACTCATGTCATGCCTGATCGATGCAGAGATGATGATGATGTAGTGTAGTATAACCATCACTGTGGCGGTCCAAGGAATACAATTCCACGGCCGACAAGACATGGTATGGCATCCATGTATGCCACGATGAAGGAAAAAAGCTTCACTGATGTGACACGGCAACAAACAAATCGTGAGTAGACACAGCAAAACCATCGAAAATATTTTCAGGTCTTGAGCGGGATTCAGAACCGGATCGAGATGTTCTTCCAAACTCATGAGGGGTCTGGAGTAGGTACGTGCTAATTACCTGCAGTTCGGTGTTGCAAAGGAAAAATCAAGCGGTTTCACACCGACCGACGGAGAGATACAGGGAAGACGGGCGGTGCCGCCGCATCTTTTGGAAATACGGCGACTCATCGGAGCAAGCACGGCCTGTGGTGGTTAAGCGTACGTCGGCGAGCGTGAGCGCCCGACAAGGTTACTACCGTCCTGAGAGAGACCCACCTGGAATTCCGTGGCTCGCCTCCTCATCCTCCTCGCTTTCCGCGCCCGCCGGCCCTGTACACGCACGCCGCTCACCCGAAATAAATGTACTCTACGCACGGCACCAGAGGCGGTGCCTGCCTGCCTGTAGTGAGTACGCGCGCGATACGGCGTACTACGCGCACCGCACCGCCCACCCTCCGCTCCCGTCACTCACCACCACCCTTCGCCGTGGTCCTGGAAACTGTGGCAGCAGCGCCGCGCCGCGAGCTTGCGGCGTGGGGACGTCGCCGTCCACACCCCACGGCCACGGCAGACGGCAGTACAGCAACCGGCTCGTGCCGGTCAGCCCGCGCTGTCGGTCCGGTCCGTCCACACCCCATACGCCGCTCGCGCTTTCAATGCGGGGCCAGGGAAACGGTTGGTGGCTACACTCGATCGCCGGCCGATCCGATCGTCCATCCAGGCAACACGACGCAGACACTTGGCTAGCTAGCCGCTGCCGCCTAGCGTGACGTCGTCGCCTCACACTCACCTGTCCCTCTCTATACCTCAGATTTATTCACACACATATTTATTTTATCGCCGCACTTTACGTGGTCGCGACAGGCCCAGCGGCACCGTTTCTCCCGAATCGCGACCCGTGTCCGCTCCGCCCGCGCGACGTCACGCAGCCGGCGCCGACGACGATGCCGTTCAACCAGATTCATTTTTTCCATCAATAAACAAACAAAACTGACGGCGAAACTCGAGCTTTCTCGCAGCGCCTGCGCCACTGCGGTGCGGTGCCGTGCCGCGTCGTCGAGCCGGCCGGCCACGTATCCACGGTGGCGGGCGGCGGATCTGAGACCCGCACGCCCGCCCGGATGCTGCGTCTGCTGGGGACGCACGGATCGCGAGAGATGCGTAGGAGGCGCGCCTGTCGTCGTCGTCCTTCCGCCGCTGGGGCCCGCGGTGCCCGTGACGTGCTGCTGCCACAACGTGCCGCCCTACGCACCGCGCCTCGGTGGGCCCCCACAGCGAGCGGCGGCTTTGATGCCCGTTGTTTATGCGATCAGACGAGACGAGACTGGGCCGGTTTTGCGGTCTGGTACCCGGAAGATGGTCTTTTTCTTTTGTTGCGATCCAAAAAAAGGTTTGGCATCCCGCTATTTCGGGTGGAAAGCCCGAGGGCCGAGGCTCGTTGTAACTGCATGGTTTCTCCGCAGAAAAAAAAACAGTAACGGCAAGCTCAGCTCTACCGTGGTGTACAAAAAAAACAAGTGCAATCTTAGCTCATGCTCCTGTTAATTTTCTTCTTCTAATTAATGGTTGTGACTTTCAGTTAAGATCAAAGGACTGAACCTCTTTTTTAAAGAAAATCATTTATGGCATGTCCTCCGGAACGGAGTTTATACATTGTGGTAGAGAGATTATACATGCGCCTAATAACATGAAAATGTCAATGTTACGTTCATAAGCGTCTGCCTAAGATGAAAACAGCTAGGAAACAATCACATAAATAATTTTAAGATCAAAAATTGTTCGAAGCAACCGGCTGGCGTCCGATTCCCAATTCAAGTGGTGACGCCAATGCCGATGTCGGATTGAAGGCACGATTTTTTGCCCAAGTGACCCTTGTAAATGTCACGTTGTAGATGGCCCTAAGATCAAAGGACTGAACTTCTTTTCTAAAGAAATCATTTAGGGCATGTCCTCTGCAACAGAGTTTATACATTGTAGTAGAGAGCTTATACATGCGCTTAATAACATGAAAATGCCAATGTTACGTTCATAAGCCTCTGCCTAAGATGAAAACAGCTAGGAAACAATCACTTAAATAATTTTAAGATCAAAAATCGTTTGAAGCAACCGGCTGGCGTCCAATTCCAATTCAAATGGTGACGCCAATGCCGATGTCGGATTGAAGGCACGATTTTTGCCCAAGTGACCCCTTGTAAATGTCACGTTGTAGATGATCCTAAGAGTTCTGTTCCGTAAAATAAGGCGTGTAAATTTTATCAAAAGTCAAATCATATCAAGTTTGACCAAACTTTTAGAAAACACTCAACTTTTGCAATGTCTAATAAAACTTGTTAAATACATCATCAAATTATTTAGCTAATCAAACTTTTAGTTGTTGATAATTTTATCTATAAAATTGATCAAACTTCACATGGTTTGACTGCAAAACAAAATTATACACCTTATTTTTAGGAACATAATTAAAATTAAACTAAGTTCAAACTCAGGGTCAAAAGAGAGATCTCTTGAGCTCACGCACTGAGCTTACATTTTTTGTTAATTTTGTTGTATTATGCTCTTTATGAGAGCATTAACAAGGTAAATTATACGAGCATTGTAGTTTTGATATAGTAGTTTGTTTGTTGTCATATTACTTATGTTTTGGTCTTAAATACATTTTGCCACAGTTAATAATATATTACCACAAAGAGATTAATTGTAGCGAGAGAACTCAGAGAAGAACTCTTGTAGCTCCACACCATGGTGAACTCTTCAATCTAGACATGCAGGAGTAAGGCTTTTAGCCTCCAGGCGGCCTGAACCTGGCTAACTCTCTGTGTCACCTTTCTGTGCGTGCCATCACACATGAAGAGCTCGAGTTCCTCATCGACCCGGAAGAGACGCTTCCTAGCCTCCTTCGCGCCCCGTGCTGTACCTAAAAAGGGGTATCCTTTACTCCGGTGTCCGTCCGCCGAGACACGACACTCACGCACTGATCTTACATTTTTAGTTAATTTGGTTTTATTGTACTCTTGATGAGAGCATTGACAAGGTAAATTTACGTTGTAGTTTTGGTATAGTAATTTGTTTGCCGTCATATTTCTCATGTTTTGGTATTAAATACATGTTGTTGCAGTTAATAATATATTATATATTACTATAAAGAGATTAACTATAGCGAGAGAAGCGCTCTTACTTGACACGTGTCATGTAAGTTTGCACCATGCCACAATAGGAACATGCAAACTCAGCATACATCACACTACATGGAGCCATGTACTACGTGGCGTAGCGTTGTAAGACATACGTCCACACGATCGCCCATTATAAATTGGATACTACAAATTAGTAGGCTACTTCAGATACACCATGACTAAGTGCGCAACACCAGCTAAAACCGAGTGAGAATGAGCACATGATATTAGGTCTTTTGTCGTATCACACGTCATTGTTTTATGTTCGGATTGCGGTAAAGGTTAGAGCTGTTGTCGTCTCAAACACTCATAGAAAGCTGAATACGACAAAAGAATAACGAGAATGAAGAAAGCGTATTACAATACTTTTGAAGAAACATAAGTACTAATTATTATGGTTGTAACGCTCTACTGATATGCATTATATACGCAAAACAATTGTTAAATTCAAAAAATACCTTAATCCAATTGCAAGCATATTGACGAATATTTTGCATTTGAATTTCCAGTGCACACAAACCCCATGCTCCACGCGTGGCCGAGAAGCAAACCAAAATGTAACCGCTCCATAGGTAACGCAAATTCTCCCTATCCTGAGGGACCGGATGGAAAAGCGTCCGGAACTAAACAAACTGTAATGCCGGCACGCAAAAGACGAGGGGCGGCGGCGGGCGCGCGGACAGTCAAAGCGACTGCGCCGAGTTTTATTCCCTCTTGCCGCTCCACCACTCGCTCCCTCTTTTTAACCAGCCGCTCCCCGCCTATAATAAGCGCCTCCTCTCCCCCAGATCCTACACGCATCCATACGCACACACCATCCGCCCAACAAGCGAGAAGAAAGGAAGGAAGACATGGCGCCGAGGACGTCGGAGAAGACGGCGGCACCGCAGGCCGGGTCGGCGACCGGGCTGGCGCTCGGCGTCGGCGGCGGGCCGCACTTCCGGGGCGTGAGGAAGCGTCCGTGGGGCCGGTACGCGGCGGAGATCCGCGACCCGGCCAAGAAGAGCCGCGTGTGGCTGGGCACGTACGACACGGCCGAGGAGGCCGCCCGCGCCTACGACGCCGCCGCGCGCGAGTACCGCGGATCCAAGGCCAAGACCAACTTCCCCTTCCCTCCCTCCGCGCTCGCCACCGCCGCCCTGGCCGGCGATAGCAGCAACAGCAGCACCGTGGAGTCGTTCGGCGGCGACGTGCAGGCGCCCATGCAGGCCATGCCGATCCCGCCCTCCGTCGAGCTGGACCTCTTCCACCGCGCCGCCGCCGCCGCCAACGCCGCCGCCGGCGCGCGCTTCCCTTTCAGCGGATACCCCGTGTCGCACCCGTACTACTTCTTCGGCCAGGCGGCCGCCGCCGCCGCGGCGTCCCACATGTACAGCAGCATGCCGCCGCAGGTGACGTGGCGGCCACCGTGTCCCAGAGCGACTCCGACTCCTCGTCGGTCGTGGATCTGGCGCCGTCGCCGCCCGCCGCCGCGTCGGCCAAGAGGGCCCCCGTCGATTTTGACCTCGATCTGAACTGCCCGCCGCCCGCGGAGCTCCTCTGATCGGCCGCCGCCGGAGCTGTTTTTAGCTGATATGACCCGATGCTAGTATCTTTCTTTCGTCGCCTTTTTTTTCTTAGAAGAAAAAATCCTTGTATGTTTAGGCGAGCGGTCCTGTTGCAGTCTTCCGTAACGGAGGCAAGGCAAGGGCGGTTGATCTGTAAATACGGTTTCTTTTTTTTCGCCGGAGAGGAGGTACTGTACTAGCTTGAGATGGAAGACACCCAAGATGATGTACTGTCGCCCAAGACCGGCGTTGTTATGGACCGAATTATATTGAGTTATTTTACTACTTTGACAGCCTCATGAAACCACTCGCATTTAGTAATTTACTTATTCAATTATTCATTATTTTTGCATCTACTATTCGGGTTCTTGTTGCGAAACGGAAGTGGGATGGATGGAGTAAGTGCGTTTGCACCCGTCGTCTCGTCTCATCTGGCGCTCTTACTTGCGACCCATGCAACATGGTCATAATTGGTCACGGCAGACGCCGCGCCCCACCCCGCACGGGCCACGTGTGCCGCCGCTGCCGGCCACTCCCTGCCGGACCCGGATCCACGCTGCGCCGCACAACCCTGTGGCCCTCCGCGTCTGGGCGTGGAATCTCGCTGTGGTGCATGTACGTCGATGCGCAGAGGATCTGGGGGAGGGACCTGGCGTGCGTGGTCGCGGCAGACAGCGGGGTTGTGGGCCCGCTGGCGAGGTGCGCAGTGATTCGCGCGGCCGCAGTTTCGCCCTCGCCCGCGGGCACGGGGTGGGCGCCGCGCCTGCCATTGTTTGCCTGATCCATTCCAGTCCAGCCACGCAACGCCGGTTTCGTCGCGGCTCGCTCGGTGGGGTGGGAGTTTTTTTTCCCTAGAGTATCACCACTTTTCGTCGTGCGGCGACGGCGGCGTGTTTTTTTTGAACAAGACGGCGGCGTGTTGGAGTAGTTTTTTCTTTCGTTTGTACGTACGTGTTCGCGTGGGAGGAGGCCGGGGAGTTGGTTGCGCCATGACCGGAGGCCGGCGGGATAGTATACTACTCTGCTCGTGGATCTCGTCGGCGGCTCGAAAGGGACGCGCGGCCCAGCGCTTCCATCCGATATTTTTTCTCAGAAATGCAAATCGATGATTGACATACAAACTGTATTTTACATGAGTAATTCGGTAAAGTTGAGAGTTTTTTTTTAGCGAAAGGATCAGACAACATTACACCTCCGTTCATATAGAAAGACCCAGAAAGAAAAAGAAATTACAAAGAAGTCCTTCTTCTTCTAGGTCCCAACTCAAGATGGCAATATTCCCCGTGGGGACGGGTACCCATGGGGATTTACCCATCAGGCTCTGTTTGTTTCTCAGGTTTTACTCCGGTTTTAGTGGGGATAATCCCGTAGCATTCCCCAAACCCCAAAATCAAAAAAACTCAGTTTGTTTCTCGAGTTTTAGGGCCGGTATTATTCTGGCCTTTTCCCCACATCTCCAAACCCGGTCCAATCCCGGCCCAAAACACCCGAAACCAAAACGCGAGGTAGGGCTCGCGTTTCTCCAATCCCGATCTGAGCGAGAAAAAGAGGAGGACGGCGGAGAGAGGGGCGGCGCGACGGCGGCGAGAGGAGCGACGGCCGGAGAGAAGGACGGGGCGGAGAGAGGCGGGGTAGATCATCTCCAGGGCCTCCTTCTTGGATACGCGACGCCAAGCTCCTCGGACTGTCGTCGAGGTCGTCGCCTTTCTTGGACCCTCAGGTACGTACCGTCGTCGCCGTTCCCTTTCTCTCTCTCTCGTCGGTATGCGCTGCGCCGAAGACGGCTGGGGCTTCTTCTTCTTGGGGACCTTGGTGGTGGCGGCGGTGGCGAGGTCGGGGAAGTCGGAGGCGGGGACGGCGAGCGGGTGCAGGGACGAGGACCCCATGAGCAGCGCGTCGAAGAGCCAGTTCTTGTCGACGACGAGCTGGTCCCAGCCCGGGCGCCGTTGAGCTTGACCTCGAGGTCCCGGAGCATCTCCTGCGCGCGCTCGTAGGCCTTGAGGTGCGAGTCTGCTCGGCGGAGGCCGTCGACGCCGGCCGGGCGCACCTGCTTGAGCACGTCCTTGGCCTCGTGCACCCGGCCCTGCTTCATGAGGCAGATCCCCAGGTTGCACATCTTGTTGTTGTCCGGGCCGATGAGCACGCCCGGCTCTACGCCCCCTCCGCCGCCGTCTTGGTGCGCTTGCCGTTGAAGGCGTGGCCCTGGTGGATAGTACGAGCAGACACACAGACACACTCTCTCTTTGGTGGTGGTAGTACGAGCAGTAGTAGAAATAGAGTGGGCAATCCTTTGGCTTCAGCAAGAGATTGCAGAGCTGCCTTGAGGTATAATTACCTTGTGCCTCTGTATGTATCTACTGCTGCTTCTTATGTATCTACTGCTGCTTCTTAGTTCTGAATTGTTAGCAATCTATATGCTTCAAGTCCCTGTTCCTGGAACTGAAGATTTTACTTTACCTATTTTGTCTAATGGTTCACAAGAAGTGTTGATCATTCAGCCAGTGCGACCTGTAGTTGTAGCTACATGCTGATTCTTCTAGAGTGTTTTCTTAGTCACACAAAAATATTCTTGCCACTAACAAACAAGCGCGTGGTTGGAAATGTTATCAAGTCACTCAATGCTAGTTGTATCAACATGCTGACCCGTCCATAATCTTTTTTTAGTCACAAAAACATATTTTTTGTAAATGGGAAACTAGCATATGGTGAGAAATGTTGAGCAATCAGCCAATGCGGCTTGTACCAGCATGGTGACAATCTGTAGTATTTTCTCGTCAACCAAATACAAGACCAATTTCCCAACATCTCGAACTAGTATGGGCAAATTTGGTCCCTAAATTGTCTGCATAATGTTTGATATGTGCTAAAATTACCAAGTCACTTTGCTCTGCTTTTGAATATTTATGGACTGATCTGCCTCCTTATTTTGGTTGGATATATGCTTAGCTAGCTGTCCTGTGATGCTATTTATACAAGAGGATTTTGTGGTAGTCTTGAGATGCATTTGTGTGACTTATCAACTGAACTGCTCCTTGTTTTCAGGTTTGATTGGGTTGGCATGACGCTGAAGTGTGGTGGAGCTAATGGTAGCTTGAGAGTTGGTGCTATCTGGATCAATACTCAATTCATTCGCTTGATGTTTTGTTATCTGGATCATTCGCTTGTGTAACTGGAGATGGTGTTCCATATTGCATTTTGCTCTACTACAATTGCCACTTATATTTTGTTGTCAAACTGAAAATGTTGTTCAGCTCGACTAATTAAACAATGCTTGTTGTCTGTATTGATGTTTGCGTCCTCACGGTGATAAAAATTACATCTTTTAGTGAAATGCTTTTGAATTTCTGCACTGGTATGTGCTTTTGCTATAGAACTTGTATATGGTTTGTAAAACTCTTTTTACTGTTTGTTTCTCAGGGATTGATATTGGGGATTGGGGATTGGGGTTTGGGGATTTTCTGGGGATTGGGTGAGGGAAGGGGTTTCCCTAATCCCCTAGGGGATTGATCCCCACTAATCCCCCAAAAAACCTGAGAAACAAACAGAGCCTCATGGAGCGGGGATGGGGGACAAATTCTCCCGTGGGTATTGTCTGGCGGATACCCGTTAGTCTCGCGGGGCGGGGATGGGGATAAAATCACCCCCATGGGGACTCCATGGATACCCGATAACTGTGCCACGTGTACTAGATATGCACAATATATAGGTTAAAACCTATAGATTCCACACAATTATTTTTCTCCACCTCTTCCAGCAACCATATCCTCTCTAATCTCACCTCTCCAAGTATATATTAAGATCCCCATGGATACCCGACGGATACCGGGTACCCGCTATTGACGGGGATGGGGGCCGTATTGTCCCCGCGAAGCTTCATGGGGCTCACGGGTATGGGGATTGACGGGTATCGGGGCGGGGATGGTGAAGTCATCCCCGGTCATCCCCGTCCCCGTTGCCACCTTGAGTCCCGACACAGGCGACGCATAGGAGCCGTCGGTGACGCGCCGCTGCCGCTGCTCCGCTTCACGCCTTGGATAGGAGCCAGCCCCTTGGCAGTCAGGAAGTCGCCATTGACAATACATATATTTAGAATTTATTTCTATTTGATCATTTATTTGTTTAGTTTAATAAAAAAATCTGGTAAAATTTGGTTATGGCTGCTTGTAGATATGTATGGAGGCATTAACCCAAACCATAGATAGCGTTCTATTTTCTATATTGGCCGTGTATCAGTTTCAATTGTTCTATTCTATTTTCATGGACATTTAGTTCTTTTTTGTTTGTGGATTATGTCAATCATGCTATGCAAAGAACGCTTGTTTCCTCTTGGTGCGAGTTACAAAGTCATGAAAAACACCCATTATTAAAACTTTGTTTCCTTTATAAGATCTGATACACGCAATAGTTTAAGGAAACTTATTCACTACAACACAAAGCAACACGTCCCTTTTTCAAGAAAACATACATGATACCCCCAAACCAACAGGACATGACCTTCAAATGGATCAGGCATGATAGCTTCATGGCTTCTCTTCCTTAACTTGATCTTTGACAGAAGATGGTGCTTGTTGCAATGGTGGCACGCTTGGGCCAGCAGAGTCCGAAGACAAATGATTTTTAATTTCCATCTTGATCCGCGAGAGCTCTTGGAACAACGTGTGAAGCTCCTCAAGGTTGAGATCTCTACCTTACGGAAAATCAACGCGGCCACCGTCCCCGCGCTCTCTTTCTCGGCCTCCTTGATGCGTGCCATTTGCTATTTTGCCCTTTGTTTCTGCACTACCGCTTCTCTCTCCAATTGGGCAAGTTCAGATTGCAATAATGCAATCCTTGCCTTCTTCGCATCATTGGTATCCCTCACTGCCGACCTACTCGCTTTCTTTGGCATTCTTGGTATCGAGAGTGGTTTGTGATTTTTTGAACATCTGAAGATAGCACTCTTGAGGGATGAGTTGTGGGATGAAAGAGGAGTTGGAGCCTCCTTTTATAGATGGAAACTTTTCCTTTCTAATTAATTGTTCTGAGATAAGGACACTTCAAATTAATCGCAATGAATCATGTATGCAACGTTACGCAATTGTGGACCGCCCATCCGATGTTTTTCTTGCTATGTAATATTTTTCTAAAGATAATTTATTGAATACACACCTGAAATTAATTCCAAAGCGATGCATATGCAATGTGACGCACTGCTAGACCGTTCAAGAGGTCTTGGCACTATTGCATAATTAATTTCCATTATTATCGGATAAGGACAATGGAAATTAATCGAATCAAACTTATGGACGGTGCTAAACGAGCGTAGTCCCCAATGCACAACGGGCTACTTGGAGTATCATATGGCCCGTTTAGGCCCAGCCCTAAAGCACTTATACTACGGACTACTCTGCTCGTGAATTTCGTCGGCAGCTCGTTCGAAAGGGACGTGTGGCCCAGCGCTTCTATCCGATATTTTTCCTCGAAATAATGTTTGCAGATCGATTGATTGACATAAGGATTGTATACATGAAGAAATTCGGTCGAGATTCATAGGTTCTCTTGAAATATGGTGGCAGCGACATAGTTGTTCATACGGAACAGAATAGACACGTAGCAGGACAAGCTGACAGGGCGATGAATATGGCGTCTTTTCCTTGTCTTCTTTCTTCATCCCCTTATCGTAACCGGAATTTGCGCAACGAAAGTTCAGAGTTATGCATTGCCAGTACATATATTTAGGATTTATTTGTATTTGAGCGTTTAGTTTTTTAAATAACATTTCCCTGGTAAAGATGGCTATGGCTGCTTGTAGACATATATATGGAGGCATCGACCCAAACCTTAGATATGTTCTATTTTGTATATTGGTCCTCTATTAGTTTAAATTGTTCTATTCTATTTTCATGGACATTTAGTTCTTTTTTGTTTATGGATTATGTAAATCATGCTATGCAAAGAACGCTTGTTTCTTGTATAGTCTCAGTGTGAGTTACTAAGTCATGAAAAATACACATTATTAAAACATTGTTTCCTTTATAAGATCTGATACATGCAAAAGTTCAAGGAAACTTATTCACTACAACACAAAGCAACACGTCCCTTATTCATGAAAACATACATGATACCCCTGAACCAACAGGACATGACCTTCAGATGGATCAGGTATGAAATCTTCACGGCTTCTCTTCCTTAACTTGATCTTGGACAGAAGATGGCGCTTGTTGCGATGGTGGCATGCTTGGACCGGTAGACTCCAAAAACAAGTGATCTTTGATTTCAATCTGGACCCATGAGAGCTCTTGGAACAACGCAAGAAGCTCCTCAAGGTTGAGATCCTCTACCTTGCGGAAAATCAACCCGGCCACCATCCCCGCGCTCTGTTTCTCGGCCTCCTTGATGCGTTACATTTGTTGTTTTGCCCTTTGTTCCTGCACTACCGCTTCTCTCTCCAACTGGGCAAGCTCAGATTGCAATGATGCAATCATTGCCTTCTTCTCATCATTGGTATCCCTCACTACCGACCTACTCCCTTTCTTTGGCATTCTTGATATCGAGAGTGGTTTGTGAGTAGAAGTGTCTATCTCAAGATATTAATCTTGAGCGATGAGTTGTGGGATGAAAGAGGAGCTAGACACTCCTTTTATAGATGGAAACTTTTGCTTTCTAATTATTGGTTCTGAGATAAGGACAGTTGAAATTAATCGCAATGAATCATGTATGCAACGTTACACAATTGTGGACCGCCCATCCGATGTTTTCCTTGCTATGTAATATTTTTTCCAAAGATAATTTATTGGATACACACACTTGAAATTAATTCCAAAGTGGTGTATATTTAATGTTACGCAATGCTAGACCGTTCAAGTGGTCTTGGCACTATTGCATAATTAATTTCCATTATTATCGGATAAGGACAGTGGAATTTATCGAATGAAATATATGGATGGTGCTAAACGAGCGTTGTCCCCAATGCACAGTGGGCTTCTTGTACTATCATATGGCACGTTTAGGCCCAGCCCTAAAGCACCTAATGCTAAGGCCACTCCAAGGTTTTTTTGAAATCTTTGTCAACTGTCCATTTGAGAAAAAGCAGGCATAAAATAAACCCAACAGACTTTCCTCTTTATCCAACCTTGATCAACTGCAACATGGAGATTCCACTTGGGCATTCAGCCACCAGCCTTATCTCCAGCCCAATGGTGATTGTAATCAATGTTGAGAAGTGCAAGTTCAGAATGAAGCATCTTCAAAAGATCCCTATACTTGAAAGTTGCAATCCATTTGAAAATAATGGCCAAGTGGAGATGATCCTGTAAGAGGATTTCCTTATAACAGTACCATGGGGGAGAAATTTGTGAGTCTTTACCGAGTGGAGCGGAACGATCAACATCATCATCATCTAAATCAAGTGAAATGCAGAAGGCAAAGGTATGATCTTGATATGGTTTCTATTTTACCAGTCTCGTGGTGTTATTTTATTAGTCTCGAGTGGAATGCTCAAGTCTCTCATGATCAATTTCGGGTAACCCCTCGAATAACACGTTGGTCATCACATATTATTATTCTTAATCATATCAAATACATCCATACAAATCGATGATATTGAAGCCAAATAATCATTCCATTTCATTATCTTCATTTCATCAAGACTTGAATCAAATACATTGACTCCAAGCATTTCACATGGACAAGTCCTTCAAGTATAACTCAATGAAAATATATTTCCATAGGAATTGTCCTTAATTATCAAAACCACATATGAAGACCCCATGCTCTTTCATACATAGTCAAGGAGGCAAAAATGGTGATGAATAAGCCTCCGTCGATCATTCCCCTCTCCGGGAGAGTACCAGAACAAGGCTAAATATTGTATACAAAATCCCCGAATCAACTCTTGATACACACTTTTTAGGTCATAGAGATTATATAGGCAAGGAGGCTGCGCAAGGGGGTGCACCAGGAGGTGGCATGGGTGGCCATTGCGGCCACTTCGCTATGGGGCCCACCAAGGGCCCGTCTGGCGGTATATTCAGCGATGCCAAAACAAATAGAAAACATCTTTAATAGGTTAGTCCGATAAAAATGATGTATATTGGAATGAAAATAGGTTAATCAGTGGAACTAGCATTTTAGTCCAATAAAAATGATGTAAATTGGCATGAAAATATAGCAAAAGATTAGCAATTAATCCATCCGCTCGAAAATTGCTGACTTGAAATTGTCTAAATACGGATGTATCTATGCAATAAAACACGTCTAAATATATCTGTATTTAGACAAATCCATCCACCCGACATCATAGGTCACTACGGCGTGACCTAAGACGCGGCCGACCTAACCAGTCGTGCAACACCCGGACAACTCTCAAGATAACGTATGTGGGATGAGAAAATATTAAAGATCTCACGCAGACATAACGTACGAAGACATGGAGGTCTCCCCGTACTCTAAGAGAACTCTGAGAACCTACGCTTATACAAAGGAAACATTTACAGCGGAAGAAGTAACCGAACATATGGGACAAAACAATGGAGACACACGTGTTCTTCATCACAGTCTTCCACACAATCATAAACCCTAAATTGCTCATCTCATCGAGTTTTTTTGTATAATTTGTTGAGATCTATCATTGTAACCTTGTGTTTATCCCTCTCTTGACCTTATCCCATTTTTGTTTTTGATGCCACAAGTGAGGAGTAAGAAGACATCCAGGTAGGAGGCCCGAAAAAGAAGAACGCAACAGGTGGCGCGCAAGGTGAGCTCGATAAGGTTGATTTTTTTGTTGGAGATTTTTTGGTTAAGACAGTACGGGAAAACCTACTCCCTCTTGTCCAATTTAACTGTCGTGAGAAGAATACGACGCTTGTACAAAATACTAAACGACTGGCGACAATAATTACAGATGAAAGTGAGTATAATTTCGAGCACCTGTTTTTTTTAGATAAAGGGAGCTTTATTAGTTAAAAAGTTTAAGTATTACACCCAGACTCTGCATAACCAAGATGCACACAGCCGAAACAAGTCTGTACGACGAAACATAAAAGAAGACGAAATACATATCATAATGAGAAATTGTAAGAACGCCTATGGTGATGGAGGTCTAATCCGCAAATTATGCTGCCATCCATGTTGGGATAAAAAATCCCTCGCCGTATCCTCCAGTCTTGTACACACCTCAATAAACAGGTCTCGATGCCCCACACGTTGCAACTGAGACCACGAACGGAGAGTAGCAGTAGTCCTGTAGATAACCTGCATAAGAGAACAATTTTTATCATTAAAAACCTTGTCATTTCTACATAGCCAAAGCGACCATATTACGACAAGCGCTCCCACCCTAATAAGTTGTTTGAACCTATTATCCACCTCATTCAACCAATTGCCAAAAATATTGGCAATGCTTTTGGGAGGATATATAGTAGAACCTATCTGGATGATGGACAATATAGAACTAGCAAATTTGCACTCGAAGAATAAGTGCTTGATCGTCTCGTCTTTATGACAGAAGACACACTGTTTACTCTCATGCCAATTGCGTTTTGCAAGGTTATCTTTTGTAAGAATAACTCCTCGACGAAGGTACCACGCAAAAACTTGTTTTTAAGTGGGATCTTCATCTTTCAGATTTTCTTATTGTTATCAACCGGTACATCTGGCTGGATGAGCGCTGTATACATAGAGTCCACCGAGAATTTAACATTATTGCGTAAATTCCACCGAAACACATCAGTCCCTTGTGTCGAATTGACATTTGCTAGGCGCTGTAGCAGCTCATGCCACGCCGCCAGCCTGGGACCAATAAGATCTCTTCTAAACGTCACAGTTGGAATGTTATTTACCAACACTTGAGTAAGCGTATCGCTCTTGTGACGTCCAAGGACTATATTGTATAGGGCCGGATATTGTTCTCGAAGCGAGGTAGTAACTAACCACTTATCCTTCCAGAACCTTATCTCCGACCCATCCTTAATGGAGAAAGAACCGTATGGAAAGAAGAATTTTTTCGTCGCCATTAGGCCAGCCCAAAAATGTGAATCGCCTGGTTTTCAAGAAACCTGTGATAGCGCACTTGAGGCTAAGTATTTTTTTCGAAGAAGAGTTTGCCACACCCTTCCTCAGTTAGTAGCTTAAACAGCCATTTACCAAGAAGGCTCTGTTCTTGACCTTGAGGTCATGAATCGCAAGACCGCCATGGTCCTTCGACCACCTGTTGGGCCAACACTTTACATAGGTGGTTTCATAATATCGGACACGTGAATCTACAGGGCCTAAAGTAATGTGAAGCATGTCTCTGGTCACATAGCCACTAGGCCTTAGCCGAAAACTTGGAGTTGGGCCGGCGACCCCAAGGAAGAGCAAGGAAACAGATGGTCAAAAGGTCCTTGCGTCTGTTGCATCATGCATCACTATTGCTAATCACATCTACTGGTACTAATCCAATGGGTTTTTGCCGATAAAGAGGAAAGTGATATGCTCGGTGGTGCCCCAGCAGGTTAGCAGCACGCCGTCGCGTGGCTTTACACTGCTTCCGAGTAGGAATTTAGCTAGGAATCGTAGCAGTTAGCCTTGAAACTATGCTTTCTACTGTATGATTTTGTGTTACGTTTGGTTCCCTTTAAATTTGGCTCGGTACCATCCATAGGTAGGCACGGCAAGCCGGAGCTGCATCCGCACGAGCGGGCCTGGTCTGGGACACCCACCCGTGCGAACGCGACCTGCCCACGCTTTGTCCTTCCCTCGTCGCTCTAGACGGCACGCAAGGCCTAAACCAGAGTAGTCCTAGCTAGCCCGCTGCAGCAGCAGCTACGCCCCCATTTCGTGGTCGCCTGTCTACGCTCTACCACCGTACAGTAGTGCTCTACTACCGCTAGCTCCTACCCTGCTACTACCTGCTCCTACAAATGCAAAAAAAAAAAAAAAAAAAACTACCTGCTCCTACAAGTATACTTACTATTTTCTTCGTGGATTCTCCTGTACGATCTTACCTTTGGTCTTGGCTTCCGTCATGCGGTCGTGGATACTGGCGGTAAAAGTTGCAGGTGGTGCGGCGCCGCTGGTCAGAGCGTGTGGTACGGCCGGTATAGTTACACGGCAACGACTGCTTTTGTCCACGTGATGCGTGTAGGACTGGTAGAGAGGCGTAAGCTGATGTCAAAAAGCCATCATTATTCACTCCCGTTTCGTCGTGTCACGCATTCATTTAGTTTACATCACTGGAGCTTTTTTTTTTTTGCATAAACTATCACAGGAGGTTGCTTTGTTCATGATGGCTGCGTCTTGTACGTACAGTAGTATCCTACGGCGGATCTCCTCAAACGATACTCCAGCAGTCCAGCTACGGTAGCTGGAGCAGGAAATAATTATGATCTGAAGCGAAATGCACACTGACGGAGACGGCTCAAGCATCGTGAACGTGTTACCAACGGCGAACCACACGGAAACTCACTCACGGAGTCAGCGGTCAGAAAGGGCAATTCGATCGAGAGAACTTCGGGATCGATCCACGTGCGCCGGCCCGACCGTGCGTGCCCGTGAAATTTCACAAAATTGACCCTTGGGCCAAACTTCAGCAAAAAAATAACCCTTTTCAAAATTAATTCAAAAACTAACCATTTTGCATAGCGCCCTACCACGGATCGCTATGCTCCACACCATAGCGCCCTCCGATCAGCCGCTATGACCCTGCCAGCGTGGATCGGTGGGGCCCCAGGCGCTCGACCATAGCGACCTAAAACGCGGCGCTATGTCTCCACCATAGCGACCTGGTAGGCGGCGCTATCCTTTGCATAGTTAGACAGAGAGTTGGCCAGCCCTGCGAGCCCCAAATTTCGCTAAGTGTAGGCATAGCGCCGCGGTGCGCGTCGCTATCCCTCTACCATAGCGTCTCGGAGCGCGTCGCTATGCTTCGCAACTTACATAGCCCCAGCCGCCCACCCGCACCCGCGCGTCTGTCCTTTCTCTTCTCTTCCTCTCTGTTCCTGGAGAGGCCGGCGGCTCCCTCTCTCCTCCCTACTCTAGATCTTCACCAAATCCGGACCAATCTGAAGGGGACATCCGTGGATTTTGTCCCCATCTACTTCCTAAAGGTATTCTCCTCCTCTCCCCTCAATTTTCATCCATAAAATCCGGTAATTTATCCCTATTGTTACTAGAAACCCTAGTTCAATCTAGATTCCAAATTTGTTGTAGTATATGCTAAATAGTGGCAATTTGTGGAGGGGAAACCACTCTCCAATATGTATATGTGCTATTGGTAATTTGTTTGTTATTTATAGCATGTTTATTTTGTATATGTGACATAGCTATTTTGTTCATATTTTTGCAATCCTATAGCATGTGATTATCTATAGCATGGTTTATATAGCAATCATATTTTAGCAATCCTATAGCATGGTTTATGTAGTTTATCTATTGTTGGATATATGTTCATGTTTCATTTGTAATTTTAGGATTTACCTAAATATGCATGTAATTAGTTTTATTTTTTGCAAATATGTAGGATAGCACTACTCGATGAGTTGTATGATAAAAGGCATTGTGCCCGCATCATTACGGAGGGGGAGAAGGTAACATATATTGTCCATATTGTTTCATACGTTTTGTTGTAATGAAATATATTGTCTAAGATTGTTTTGTTGTTGTAGGTGTTAAAACCACTTCGTCTAAGGTCTCACGAGGTATCAGACCCCGCGAAGATGCCATACGATGAGAGGTACACCCCGTACATCAGGAGGCTAAGACTCCTTCCGTTCATCCATCTTGTCTCCCGGTCGACAGTCAACATGAACCCTGCAGCCATCACCGCTCTTGTTGACCGGTGGAGGCCGGAGACACACAGTTTTCACCTCCGCACCGGGGAGATGACCGTGACTCTGCAGGATATGTCGATGATCCTGGCACTCCCTATCGATGGTACACCTGTGTGTTTCAGCACAGATTCAGATGGATGGAGAGCAAATATGGAAGGTATGATCGGGATGTCTCCTGAACAGAATGCCGACCCCAAAAAGAATAGAACACCAGTCGGGGCGACTTTTCTTTGGATCAGTACACATTTTTCACATTGCCCCGATGATGCCAATCACGATGTGATTGAGCGGTACGCACGCGTATACGTGTGGTACGTGATCTCGCGTGCCCTGTTTGCTGACAGTAGTGGCAGGACCGCTCCGTGGATGTGGCTCAAGGCCCTAAGTAGTTGGGACTCAAATTTGAGTTGGGGTTCGGCGGCGCTGGCATACTTGTACCGTCAGGTAATACTTTTAATATCTACTTGCATGTAGCATCTCTCCAACAAGATTCTTACCGTAATGTTTGTGGCTCTATTTGCAGCTGGACGATGCGTGTCGCAGGATCGGTGATAAATGCGGAATAGGTGGGTCGTTGCTCCTACTTTCTGTGTGGATGTGGGAGCGCTTCCCTGTTGGAAGGCCAAGAAATAAGACATACCAGCCTTGGGACGATAAGAGGGACCTCCTGCGTAGGCCTACTTCGGTGTATGCTTGGGATGTAGTTCAGGAGTACAACGGCGACACGGAGAAGGACTACGTGCGGTATACCAACGAGTTCGACGCGCTAAGCCCTGAGCAGGTAATATTTGTGATGATATCTTGGACTTGTACTTTCATGTACCATACTCCGCACCCTAATATTTCGCATTGTATCGTAGGTGACATGGCAGCCATATGGTTGGGGAGAGAATTTGGGATACAATATGGAGTTTCAATTGAACCCTATGTGCATGGCGGAACAACATCTTTGGTTAATGATGACTCCAATGATATGGTTGTATGCCGTTGAGTATCACTTGCCGCAACGAGCATCATTAAGTTCTTAGCCTCAAGTGCCTTAATTTTCGCTTGCTCAATCTCCTTCTTGGCCCGCTTCTCTTCACGATCTTTCTCCCAGAATAGCTCCCACGCCTTGTCAGTCATATTTTTTACCTCCCACCGGTAGAGGTGATTTTGCTCAAAGTCTATCCACCGGTAGTATTGGCAAATAGGCGGAGGTGACTGCAAACATAATAGCGAGTCAAAACATGCAACTAGATAAAGATAAATTCTTTACAAGAGAGGCGGAGGAGACATTTACCCGCGGACGCTCAATAATATTTGTTTGCTTCGGCTTGCGTTTTGTTTGTTTCGACTTGTTTTTTGTTGGCTTCGGCTTCTCCCAAGCATAGTTCGGGCACATCCAGAACCTCCTTCCTCTTCTCTCGTCCCAATCGCTGGACTGCTTCATCTTGCAAATGTCACCACACCAACAAGTCGGCGCATCGTGCCCTACTCGACTGTCAATGCTGTGTTGCCATGCCACCGGCTTCTCCTTCAGATCGGAACAGTCCATCCCTACAAAATTGCAAGTTTGAACTTAGTTGACAGTAAAATGGAACAATTGAAAATAAGAAATAACAAAGGGATAAATTTCAATCATACCAATCATCTACGTCCACCACCTCTAAATCATCTACCTCTACCACCTCTACGGCCACTACGCCTACCCCCTCTTAGCTCGTCAAACATTGATGTACGCCTACCGCCACCGCGACCGCCACGATGAGAATGACCATGTTGGCTACCACCGCCACCGCCATGTTGAGAATGATCATGGTGGCTTGTGCTACCACCGCCACCGCCATGTTGAGAATGACCATGTTGGCTACCACATGGTGGCTTGTGCTACCACCGCCATCGCCATGTTGAGAATGATCATGGTGGCTTGTGCTACCACCACCACCGCCATGTTGAGAATGATCATGGTGGCTTGTGCTACCACCGCCACCGCCATGTTGAGAATGATCATGGTGGCTTGTGCTACCACCGCCACCACCACCGCCACCATGTTGGACACCTTTCGATCTCTTGTTTCGACCACAGCCTCTAGCGTTGTGCCCACCACGATTGCATTCTCCACAACGGGCACTACCACGAGGCTCCTCAAAATGTTGGTTGCCCCATTCTCTCATGCCTCCAGCACCCCATGCATCCATGTCATTTCTAAAACGCTTTGTCTTCCGTCTTCCCCGTTTCGTTACCTTCAACCCCGGATCCGGCCATAGTTGAATACCATGATATTCCGGCCATTGTGATTGGTCATAGTAAGGTTCAAATCTACCCGCCCATGTCTCCATGGTAGCCTCGATCGAGTACTCGGACAACCTCACTGGATTGCTATATCCCACTTTTCGAAGGCGTGCGGCCGTCCGCAAGTGCGAGCATGGGAGATGAAGCAATTGAGGCCTTTGGCATGAGCACTCACATTTCTTTAGGAGGACTTTGCACGCCCGCCCTCCGTGTTGCACACCACCTAACGTGGTTCCTCCCGGCTCATTGACTTGGTAAATCCACTCATTGTTGTCAAAACATTGAGCCGTATTTGTGTCCGCCTTCCTGGACTGGTATAACATCCATTTGTCAACTTCAGGTGGATACTCGTACTTCTTCTTTTCTTTTCTTCCCTTTCATCTGCTCATATGTTTCCTCGCTATATTTCTGAAAATATTCATTCAACTTGTCGAATGTGTATTGCACTATGGCTGTCACGGGCAATGCACGGACACCCTTGAGCACATTGTTGAAACACTCTGCCATGTTGCTTGTCATGTCACCGTACCTCCTACCGTCCGGGTCAAAAGCTTTAGCCCACTTGTGCCTCAATTCCTCATGCCTATGTAGGAATTCTTGACCCCCCGCCGATGTTGTGAGAATGAGCAATCGGTTGTACAATCTTGCAAAATGTCCTCGGTGAAAGCCAGACAGATCATCGGACAACTCCCTATTCCCACATGCCCTATAGAAGTTGGACACAAAATGCCTCATGCACCATCGATGGTGCAAAGGAGCATGTCCGGGAATATCAATATCCATCACGTGGAGTATGCCTAGGTGTCGGTCTGAGATAACACAAACCTCTCTTTCTGGCGCAAATACCTTGGTCCTCACTAGACCCATAAACCACTCCCAATTGTCATTGTTTTCCCGTAACCAAAGCAAAAGCCAACGGCAACAACCGGTCATTGGCATCATGAGCTATGGCAATCAAAAGTGTGCCCCTGTACTGGCCGGTCAAGAAGGTGCCATCCACGGAAATAACCGGCCTACAATGCGTAAATGCATTTATGCATTGCCCGAAAGCCCAAATGCACGGCCAAATACACGGACGGTTGCACCCTTGTAATCCCTCGTCTTTTGGCCAAAGGGCTCCACCACAAAACACATGCCCGGATTTGTAGCGGCCATAGCTCCCAACATTCTAGGGAGTCGGTTGTATGCTTCCTCCCAATCACCATACAACATCTTGAATGCGGCTTGCTTAGCCTTCCATGCCTTCCCATACTTCACCGAGTAACCAAAGATTTCTTCCACCGTGTCCATGACAGCCTTCACCGTAAAAGTCGGGAATGCCTCTATGGAATTGCAAAGCCTATAGCCAATGAACTCGGAGGTAAGTTGCCGATGACCGTGCTTCACATCCTTGCCATCGCCATCCTTGACACTACACATGTGAGTTGACACACATTTTTTTAGAATCCATTGAGGGCCCCTTTCCATGGTCTTGCACGCACAATCCATGGACACCCATTATGCGCGTCCTCACACTTAACCGTGTAACGTTTGTTGACGTCCGAGTGCACCACTTTGTACGGGCGGAAGTACTTAAGCGCATACTCCTTTAGCCATGTCTTCAACTCCAACAAGCTTTCAAACTTCATTCCCTCCGCAATACCATACTTCTCGGGATCAATATCCTTCTTCGAGATTGGCCTTGCTTCAAGCAATTTACCCGAGCCACCATCAACCACGGCTTTCTCCGAGAGACTAAGATCTCGGAACAATGATACCCGATGATCCCGGCCCACAACCTTCTTAAATACTTCGGCTTCTTTAGCCGTGAACCCATCCTCATCAACATCTTCCTCGGGACCATCGTCATCCGAGTCCGATGCGTAGCATCGGTTATAGGGGATTTCAGGGTCCATGTCCTCATGCGCACAATATGCCTCCATGTCACCAATAGCATTGTTATGAAGTTCAACCTCCAACTCATCTCCTTCATAGTCATCACTCTCCTCCTCCCGTTCTTCATATTGGTCATTTCGAAACGGACTTGGGGGTTGGCTTCTTTCATGTTGGGTCATGTGAGGCGGACTCGACGTTGAGTCGTACACTTCATGGTTATGAGGTGGCTCTTTTTGAACCGGGCTACTAACTTCATGTTCGGAGCCACACCGGTTCAAGTCAAACGTCTTGGTGGCAAATAACTCGAGAGCCTTGTCTTGAGATGCCGCAACCGTCTCCTTATACACAATCCAACACAACTCGGAGTTGAGAGGCATGATCTTCCAACGCGAGTGCATTCCGAAACCAACATTATGCCTTCCCTCCAAACAAACTAAATCATTTGGTTCCGTCCAATTCAATGCAATCCTCACTTTCACAACAACCTCCGCGTAGTTTGGGCTACGGTCAAATACCACCACTTTCTCCTCCGAGTCATGCTCGACATTGCCTTTCAAAAAGGCATCCTTGTCCACATGATGAACACTAACCATCCTTTCCATCTAAAAAATTATTTCAACAACACAAATGCATCAAATGGTACACAAGTAACAATAAGCTATGCATTTTCAAACAAATATAATAACACAATCTAGCTCATTATCTACTAACCTAGCTAATAGCCCTCATTATCCACATCCACCAAAAACCCTAACCCTAGCCTACAAATGAGCACGCTCAACTCTTCATAGCCATCATACTAACACCCATTCACCAATATAATCAAGGAAAAACCCCAAATTTCGCACCACACAAAATTTCTAGGGTTTCAAGAAATACACAAATGGCACCAAATTGAAAGATTTTGATTAGACAAAAACATAGAGGATGGGGGAGATTACCTCTCACCAAGATGGGGAGCCGAAATCCACGACCAAATCGGACCAAAGAGAGGGATTTGTGAGGGGGGTGAGAGTAGGGAGTGAGGAAGAAAGAGAGTGAGCTCGGGGAAGAGAAAGACAGAAGGAAAGGCGCGGGCGTGGGCGGCTGGGGCTATGTAAGTTGTGAAGCATAGCGACGGCTCCGAGACGCTATGGTAGAGGGATAGCGACGCGCACCGCGGCGCTATGCCTGCACTTAGCGAAATTTGGGGCTCGCAGGGCTGGCCAGCTCTCTGTCTAACTATGCAAAGGATAGCGCCGCCTACCAGGTCACTATGGTGGAGGTATAGCGCCACGTTTTAGGTCGCTATGGTCGAGCAACTGGGGCCCCACCGATCCACGCTGTCAGGGTCATAGCGGCTGATCGGAGGGCGCTATGGTGTGGAGCATAGCGACCCGTGGTAGGGCGCTATGCAAAAGGGTTAGTTTTTGAATTAGTTTTGAAAAGGGGTTATTTTTTGCTGAAGTTTGGCCCAAAGGTCAATTTTGTGAAATTTCACTGCGTGCCCCCATCTCGGCGACACGGCACCTCGATACTTCCTCCCACGTGCGCCTCCTTGTCTCTCTCAGACCGTCTCCGTCTTCCTCCATGACGAACGGGGCCATCCCCTCCACCTCTGCCTAGTCGACACGTCACACGTGCGACCTCGCCTAGCCGCTAGCCATGCCGCTACCAGCTCGTTCGGATCCATTAATGGCGTCCCCGATATGGTACTAGTACTACCTCTCGTCTCGTCTCATGGGCGTGGCCAAGCCTTTTATCTCTCCGCTTTTTACGTGGTGCAAGTACTTCGTTATGGCCTATCTGCCCTTATTCCCTGAGTCCGCTCGTGCGCCTTGATGCCGTCGATCGACACATCCATGTCGGCAATGAAAGTTTGCACGGCGTCCGTGGCAGGCGCCGAATGCGGCAAAGCTGCACTGATCTTCAAGGCCAAGGAACAAGTCGTTCGTTCTAACAGCCGATGAGGTAGTAAATGACATCAGGGGGGATCGCCGGTGGCAGGTGGGCTCACGTGAGCACTGAGCAGGCAGCGGCGGCCGATCGGCCGGGGCCACGCCACCGGGCGCCAGCGGCGCCGAGGGCGTCAGAGGCGGCAGCGGAACACCCATACGGCAGGACGAAATTATTGTTGGGGGCACAGCACGGGAACGCGCCGCGCAGAGCAGAGCGTGCACACGGCGCCGGTGAGCGGCAGGCCAGCGTACGTACGTGATTCTCTCTCTCTCTCGTACGTGCGCTGGGCGTCACCGGATTAGACCGGACAGGGCCTCCGCCGTTGCCCGTTGGTAGTACATAGGCACGGACGACGGACAGAGGGCGTAGGGTTTCCACGGAGAATTAAGGCGTTTGTAGCCGTAGCGTGCGGTTGCGTGCGATGCCAAGCAGTTTATTCGCACCCTGTGGGTTTAGTACGAGTGCGAGAGATAATTAGGTCGACAGTGGAGTCTACGATTTCGTCCTACTAGTACCTGAAATTTGGTATGCGCTATTAGTGATCGACGTACAAGTGTATTTGCACCAGGAGTACTGATTTTTTTTTTGCGAAACACAGTACAATACAGACGTTCACATACACGTGCACACACTCACCCCTATAAACGCACGCACGCATACTCTACCCCTATGAGAGAACTTGCCTGTGGCAAGATGGTTAGTTGGGTGGTTGTACCCCTAGCCCACCAGAGTTCAAACCCCAGGTTTGACGATGGTGTTTCTCATTTAAGGCGGAATATTCTTCAGTGGGAGGCGACGTTCCCGTCGACAGCGAGGCGCCCGTGGTGACTTCGTCAATCTCAAGACTCGACCCGCCGACTCAGTCTCTCGGAGGTGCTCATAGGGGTAGGGTGTGCGTGCGTGCGTTCATAGGGGTGAGTGTGTGCGCGTGTATATGAGCGCTTGCGTTGTACTGTGTTTCGCAAAAAAAAATACTCTACCCCTATGAGCACCTCCGAAAGACTGAGCCGAGGTAGAGTTGGAGAGACCCGTCCCTCGCGTCGCCCCTCACGGGCGACACGAGGGAAACCCTAGCCCGCCGCCACTTCTCTCCCTCCTCCGAGCTCCCTCCCCGCCGCCGCTGCCGCCGGTCTCACCGCGGTGGCGGCGGCCCCGCGCCTCCAAAAAGGTGGTTTGCGGGAGAGCTGCGGTGAACGCGGGGCGCCCTCCGGCGCGACGTGCTGGCGGCGGTTGCAGGCGAAGGATTGGCGGCGGCCTTCCTTGGCTTGGGGCTGCTCGGCGCGGTGGTGTGGCCGGCCTGCCGGCGCGGGGACAGAGACGTGGTGCCTGCAGCGCGCTGCCGGCGACGCGCGGGCTCGATCTGGGCCGCGCGGGCCCGATCTGGGCTTCACGGGCCACGCCTGTCCCTTGCGCTAGGGCTGCTCGGCGGCTCCGTGGCTAGCCCTCCCCGGGGCGTGGCTAGCTGCGGTGGTGGAGTGGAACACTCGACGGCGACGACGGATAGGTGCGCGCTTGCTGCGGCTGGGCTATGGCTGGGTGGCAGCCAGCCATGCTCCCGGCGAGTCCGGCTACCATGTGTGGACTATGTGCAGCTACGAGTTCAATGGTTGGGCGTGCTGTGTCTCGGACGAAAGTCCTGCCCAACTTCTTTTGGTGCCGGCGACGACGGCGCCTTTGGGCGTCGTGTTCCTCCATGGAGGCGTCGTCGTGAAGCACCGGCACTCCCCCATCCTCGTGGTGCTGTCTCCGGGTGAAAACCTTGATCCGGTGTCCTGGATTGGCGATGGCGGCGCCTCAACGTCGCTACTTTGTTGAAAGCATCGCATTGGAGACAAAACCTTGTGCTGCAGGTGTCCTTTGGTGCCGCGGCGGTGTTGCTCGGGCCATGAGCCTCTAGGGCGCAATGTTCGCCTACGCCGACATCTCCAAGATGGCTACTTCCTCAAGACTAGTTTAGCCCTGCCTCTCGCCTGCCGACTCTCCCATGGCATTCAAGGGTGGAGGTACGTCGACGCGGTTAGTCTAGGCGTAGTGGTTTCTTCGGAGGTGGTTGGTGTAGGTCGAGACGCGGCCTCGATGCTCTTGTCGGGCATGGCGAGCCCCCTTGTCGTTGGTGTTGTGTGGGTGGTTGCTAATCTCTGATTAGCGGGTGTTGTAGCCATCTTTGGCTTTGTAGTCCTCTTTCAGCTTAATATAATAACGCGCAGCTCTTTCTGTGGGTTCTCTAAAAAAAAAAGACTGAGCCGACGGTCGGGTCCTGAGATTGACGAAGTCACCACACACGACTCTGCTAATCAGAACATGTAGTACTACACGCATTGTTTAGCATGAAGAGAACCAGGAATTCAGTGGTAACCGAAGTTGTTTTATTATTTCTTGAAATGTTCCAGATTTTTTTGGGCTATACAAAAATGACAAGCTTGTGGCCCTATAAAGAAAAGAAAAACTTTTTTTTTATCTTCCACATTTGACTTTTGTGTGTGTAGATCATGGATGATAAAACATTTTGATAAACCTCTGCCGTTCTACATAGTAATGTGTAGATGTACCTTTTTCAGAATTATTTAAGATTAAAAATGACATCCTTAGTGCTATAAAAAACAAAATCAGTGATCTCAAAAATATATTTCGAAATCTCATTTTGGCCACTGAATATTTTTTGGAGAGCACTACGAATGTCCTTTTAGGACAAAACTGTGCCGTTCTACTTGTATTTGGCTAGGAGTAGGTGAGATCTGGTGCCAAGTTTTTTTTTTTTTAATGTTTCAGAATTTTTTTCGCAACTTGGCACTCACCACGTAGAAGACGTGTATTCCGAAACCTGGCACTCACCAATTTGTTTCAGATAATTTTTGAAATATTTTACTAATTTTTTGATTTTTTATTCAGCTAGGAGCAGGTGAGCTCGGTCATGTGTGCCAATGCTCATTGAAGTCAGCCCTTTGAGTTTGAAGTCGATGCTCGTACCGTTCAACACCATCTCTCAAAAGGTGGCGAAGACCAACAAATTCACCATGTGTGGCATATGTCACCTTGGTTCCTTCCATTTGGATCATCATCGGAGGTTGATTTTCCATTTGTACTTCCCCTAAACATGTTCTCAAAAGACAAGTGAAATGTGGAGCTATATGTTGCTCAAAAGTAGAATGTCGTAACCTTGAATGATAGTATTGGACCAATGGCCTTACCAAGAGAAATGATTTACAATTGAAGGTGCTTGGCTTGACAAATGAGAATCCAAACTAAACCAAACACACACACGCACTTATGAGGAGCTATAGGAAGGTAAAGTGGCAAAGGAAAACAAGTAAATCCAACAAAAAGTTTGATGTAAGAAGTAGAAGATAACCACAACGATCAAATTGAAAAAGGCAAACTAACCACACAAATCTTATGGAAACACACACACAAACAAAAATTGGGGTTAGTGTGTGATACGTCTTAAACGTATCTATAATTTTTGATGTTCCATGCTTGTTTTATACCAATTGCTACATGTTTTGCATCTACTTTATATCACTTTTATACATTTTTTGGGACTAACCTATTAACAAGATTGTGAGAACCCCGGACTAGCTGTCCGAAATCCCCTTGTGCCTACATATCAGCGATCCCATGATCAGTGCGTCGCTGAAGCACAATTAAACTGGTAACCAAAGAACATCCATACATACCGAGTTTATTTACTTACTTGATGGAAGTGATCAGCTTCAACAGGTACTTGCAGCGGAAATCACCATACAACGTGGAGCCCAAGTCATTTGCCTTAACCCTACAGGCAGCTGACTGGGAAGCGCCCTAGTTCGCAAAGACGCCAGTGAACTCCTCTTCTTGGACTGCTCTTCTTCTAAAGTCTGGCTAAGACAATAGCCAGGGACGAAACCAATATGAGTACATTTGATTGTACTCGCAAACTACCCCCGGACGAGCATGCACTAGTTTTATTTTTTTTTCATAAGTCTTTTCTTTATTTAAAACATCTCTATATCTTTATTGAAAAAGGTGGGAAGAATTTTATAACTTTTCATAAGCCTGGTATTTTTAGAAAACATCTCTAGCCTTTGTTGAAAAAGAAAAGAAGGCCTTGAGATCTTTTTCCTATAAATCTTCCTTTGTAAGAAATCCTTTTTTTTTAAACGTTTCCCCGACAATAGATGCTTGTTGAAAAAGGTAAGAAGTTCCTTTTAAAACATTTTCCCGAAAATCATCCTTTTGTTATTTCTCTAAAACTCCTCCTTTTTCCCGACCAGATCTCAGCCTGGTCCAATCATCTTCAACAACCTCATACCATCTCATTGGTATAGGTATGTAACGTCACCTTCACTTCCTTTCCAAAACTCAAAGTTTTATAAAAACTTGCACATGGTCTTAGCAGTTCTTCCCAACTGTCCATATCCGAGGACTCGGCTATTCGAATAGTTTTACCCTCTGCAGAGGTAGCACGCTTTTCCCACACCCATCCGGTCACTCATCGTGTCAGCCACGTCCCGCCATACCAGGGGTATGCGAAGTTGAGTTCCCGGCCATAGCCTGTCCTTTGCTCATGCTAGTATAGGATCCTACCGCTACGAAACCGGTTCCATCGACACTTAAATCCATGCCCGTCGGAAACTAAGTGTGAGGACTTCGTAGTTCTGCCCGGCAGACCCAAGGGAGCCCTTCAATCCTCTTTCTACAATACAATCATACCGGCTTCCGGTAGACTTCACTTAAGAGGACCCAGGTCAGGGGCAGGTCACCAAACCATCCCCTCATGGAACGAGGTCATCCTCGTTGTTGAGGCATCCAGTACTAACACGAGCAAATTATATGACTACGCCCTTTCCCATATGTGGGTAAATGTGGTCGCACAGATTTTTGGCTGGGGATGTAAGTACAAGGACACAATGTGCATTTTTCATAAACAACTTTCTTCACCCTTCTTCACTTCCATGCCGACATCTCGGCATTTCATCTTCATCCAAGTAATTTCAAAGGAGTTTTGAATTAACATTGTTTTTCCATCCTATAGTTTTAGATAACTACCATAAACTCCTACATAGGGTGGCAAAAATAGTTTTCTTGTAGTTGTAAGATGGTTTTCAAAGTCTTTGATACTTGTGAAACTCATGTGATCAAAGTAGATGTATATAAGTGCACGCTCAGTGAAGTAGCTTGCCTGATTTCAGCATGATGTCCCTGGACTTCTTCTCACTGATCAAAGAAATAAACTCCGACCCTTCTTCAATAAATCCTTTCCAGCGATCCCCCGGTAACGTTTATATCTAGCGTCGCAAAAAGAAAAGAACACAATCAACACACAGTAGGACACTCCAACAACAGCATCAAGCAATACTAACAAACACAATCAAGAGGGAAGACTATCATTTAACAAACAAGTTGGGCAATCACCACGCTACTCATGCTTATAAGGATATGGTTAAAGTTGTGATTAAGCATCTTTATTTAAATAGGAAATACTTCAGACAAAAGTTATCTGTAAACCAAAATATCTCACCAAGTGAAGGTGAAGACATTAACATGAACAAGCAATACCTACAACTACTAAACTACTCAATCAAGCATCACACACAGCTACTGCACACACAAAGCAACACAATTTGATTTCAATTTAATTGAATTGACTATTATTTAATTAGGCCTTAAATATGGCAGAAATTAGTGGTGCATGTTTAATTGCATAACTTGGGTTCTGTTGGTCACAAAAATACAAACTAAATTTCTACAGAAAGCTACTGATGTGTAGAAGACCACACAATTGGGTTTGATTCATTTGGAGTTATTAAACTCCCTACACAATTGTTTTATTACAGAAACTATTTAATCAAGTTTTTGCTACAACTCAAGTTATTTTTATCCAAAAATCAAATCCTTTTGGGGCATCTAACCTTGACTAAATGTGACCTAACAAAATTGGTCCTAACCCATTTGGATTAACCATTATTTTTTATAATTGTTTTAGTCCAGAAAGGTTTTCTAATATTTAATCTAATGCCAATTAATTAATAAGGCTCAAATAATTCTACCAAAATTAGGGGAGCTAAGTTATCACAGTACTAAGCTAGCAAAATTGGATTGGCAACATTTGGACTATTTGAGTATCAGAAACAAACAAGTTTAGAATTTAAACCTTCTGTGGTATTTTTAATATCACATTTTTAATATTAATCTAAAAGAGATGAAACTACTTCAGTGAGTTAAAGAATTTCATAAGTTTTCCAGAACATTTGAGTTTAATTTATTTGGATTCCTAGATCTTGAGATATGAAGTTATTTACTTTCTATAAGATTTATTTTAGCCAACAATTAAAAAGTCTATTCACCCAAAACTAATCTAACCATAAAATAAACAAGCATAGCACTCACTAACAGTACTAACATAACTTAACATGTTAAAGATCAGTAACACACATGTCGCAGTACCAAAACAATCAACAACAAACATAACCCACAATTTCATAGTAAAAACCATTTAATCTATTTCTTGCTTAATAGTGGCAGAACCACATTTTTACTAAAAATTGCACCTAGAAAGTTCTGCCCAACAAACAACCATGAAATCTTGGATGTGTGTTCTCTATTGCTATTAGAAACTATTCCAAGTGAGTTTGATCCAAAATGTAATTTACATAATTTAATAAAAATGCACAAAGTGCTTGCTGGCCTATTCTAGAAATGCATGCAACTATTGTTCTAAGCATCCAAAACACATGAGACCAATTTCTATTGAAAGGTAATGTGAATATCTTTCCAAAACAATTGGGTTCATAAATTTTTGATCAATGAAACTCAAGTTACACATAAAATGGTGACTTGGACCAGTGGCAGTATAACAATTTTCATGGCTACACCATTTAATATTTTTCAGATCTGTAAGTTAGATATGACTCCAAACTCATTAGGTTACTTGGGTGATTTTTGGTTTGGTCAACATTGCATTTAAACTATTTTAAAACGATTTAAACTAAAGGTCTAGAAACAGATCTAGAAGGAAATAGATAACAACCTAAGAAAAAGGGTTAGTGGGCTGGATCTGGCCCGGATCTGGGCTGAGCTGCAAGGGGAGGGAGGCCCAGCTCGCGGCCCATGCAGGGGAGCGAAGCGGTATCGGGCTGGCTTCTCCTTCCTCGATACTGCGACGGCGAGGCACGGTGGGGAACACGGCGATGATGGCGACGGCGACTCCGAGCTCCTAAAAAGAAAAGGTGAGGTCCATGAGAGAGAGCGTGACGAGGGGAACACATGGATGCAACAATGGAGAAGAATGGTGGGCTGAGCTGCTTGCGAGCTTGCTCGACAAGCCGCGGCCGGAGAAGAAGAGGATCGGGACGGCCTGCTCGATCCAGGGCTCCCCTCTGCGATTCCTTGCGCAGAGAGGGGGAGTAGGGCACGGCGAAGGTGCTGGTAGGCTTGGATTGGGACGGGGAGGTTTGAATCATCGGCGATGCGTGTCGGTAGCGGCGGCCGTGGTTTGTGTCCGTGGAAGCAAAGTGGAGAGGGGGAGAGTGAGGGAGCAGGGATGGGAGAGCAGCTGGGCGTGCTCCTTATCGTCTCACGGGTCTGCGCAGAGGAGAGGGGTCCAGCGGTGTCGACATTGCACGGGAGAGCACGGCGACGACGGTGTTGGAGCACGGTGCCTGTGCCGTGCCGCATCGCTACAACAGGGGTGATGGGGGACAAGGGAGAGCAGAGGAGGCAGCGTGCGGTGCTCTCATCGTCTCCTCCAGGGCGAGGCGTGCGTCAGGGCGAGGGTCACGGGTGAGCACGGCGTCGTCGGCGGAGGGAGCACGGCGTCGGTGGCGTGCAGCGTTGCTGCAACAGAGGGTCAACGAAGATTTTGCAAAACGCCCCCTGAACTCCTTTTTCCTCTCACAGATAGGTCCTCGGCTAATTCTTTTATTCCCTTTTTAAAACCAGTAGGTTTTCAGTGATTTAATTGGGGTGCTTAAACATTTTACAAAAAATTGAGAAAATTCAGTAGCCTCCCATCTACATGTAGAAGCTCACAAAAATTGGTTTTGCAAAATAAAATGTTTTGCTCCATTTTTGTTCATAGGTTTTAAATAGGTCATTTTTGGTAATTACTAAATTACATTTCTTTAATAATTTGAAACAAGTGATAAAATATTGTGTTGAACTCTTGGAAATGCTTTGACAAATATGATGACTTCAAATAAGTTATATTGTCATAGAGAAATTAATTATTTGAAGAAATAGGGAATTAGGAAGTGGAATTGATTTATTTAGAGCATTTTTACTTATGACTTTAATTTCCTCTGGTGGAATAATTTGAGAGGTGGATTTTAATTTGAAAATTATGTTTACTTGAGGAGAGTGAGATGGGGTTGAGATGATTATCAATTCATCTCATTCCTAGAATAAGGAAGTTCTGAATGTTTCCATAAAATAAAGGAATAGACAGGGAGGGAACTTTTATCAAAGTTATTTCCCAACTTAGGAATTTAACTTAGGTGTGGATAATTCTAAAGGGTTTGTGTTTGTTCAAATCACATTCCAATATTGTTGTCAGGGGTGGTTTATCTTAATGTTAAGCATAGTTGAGGAATTTATCCTCACAAGCAAACAACACACAATATCAACAACACCACAAGATCAAGATCACAGAAATCACAAGGATGATGCATTCAAAACAAACAAGTTACATACACAACATACCAGTCAACTCAAGTCACACAAGGTCAAACATAGCAATATAAAGGAAAACACAATCATTAGTGAAATAATTCAAAAAGTTTTTGTTGGTTCTGAATTTTGGGTCTTATTTATTCTTATTATAAATTTGGGATGTTACAAATCCTTCCCCCCTTAGAATAAATCTCGTCCCGAGATTTGCCCCGGGGTTACAGGGGAGTACGAGGGCACGGGTTTTGGGCTGAATATACTTCCGAAGTCGATGCTCCTTTAGTGAGGTCGCCATGTGAGATCTTAACAACTTGATGTTGCGAGGCCTTCTATTGGGTAGTTGTATAAGAATGTGGGTGTCTTTTATGACATCGAATTGCCTTAGTCATACAAGAAGAATTTGTTAACAAGGTAGCTAGTCTTGTCATCAAACTACTTTTCATATTCCAGAGGCTGAGATGTACTGAATTATCTGACGTTCTGTTTATTTGTATATGACACTCAATTGTTTGAGCATACAAAAGTGAATTGCTAACAAGTTCATGAGGCTTGTTACCAAAGTACTTTTATATAACACGAACAGTGGAATATCACATTATTTCTAGAGAGGTTAAGAAAAATAGATTCTGATATAAGAGTTTCCAAATACTCAATGATAGTTTGGTATATCGCTCTTTGGTTCGGGTCTTCACACAGCTTCGCAGGTGTCTTCACATGTAAGTTAGAGTGCACCAGAATAGTTAGGGTTTTCCCGGAAAACTTTGGGGTTGAGGGGCTTATGTTAGTTTTCAAGGGAGTTGGGTGCCATACCTTAAACATCAAACTTATTATACCTAAGATCCTAAACGTCCAACTTTACCTAGGCCTCTAATTCTTGATTTTTCAAAATGCCATTCCAAAATCTCTGGTAAGGCCACTACTATCAACTAGTTAATTTAAAACATGGTCCTTGCCCAGGCTAAAATTATTAATCTGCCCTCATCTTCCTTGGGCATAAACTCTTTATCATGGTATAGTTCAATCTATCGGGTACCCATCAAATCTTTTTAGGCATAGTCTTCCCATTGCCTTCTATCACAAAAATCATAGTGCTCCACCAATTATTTCCTGATTGATTTTTCTCTCCAGATAGGCATACCTCATAATATCTGACTCCTTCAGGTTGCCATTTTCCCACGACCATATCATCAAAGCTAAATGAAGCATCCAACAATCATGTGATCATACCATCCAGAATTGACCCACTTTCTAACCAAATTCAGATTGTTATCTCAACACTTTTGGGCCTTGATCTCATAATCAAAGATAAATGATCTTTCTAAGAACAATCCAAACAGAGCGTGACAAGCTCTGAAAACTACTGTCACCTAGAATGCCTGGCTACTAGACCAAGTCATATTGATTCCTAGAATCCGATAAACATTCATTCATCCTCCACCAATTATTTCTTGCATACAACGATCTGCTCATTTGCTAACTCATCTTTGACCACTTCCTATAATTCTATAAGAATTTATTACAAAGGTCACTTGCGCTAAGAATCACCCTAAACATTCCAACACAGGAGTATTCTTCTTAATTTACTTGCTTCTAACCAATCCAAATCCTTTTATCAGCAAGTGCTTCCTAAAAATCCAATAACTTTCACCTTTATTTCTAAACCTTAAATCAAGGGTCACATCTTCTAGCTCCAGATAATCACCAATGGTTGGGGACCACAACTGGTTAGCCCCAGAGCATAAATCAGATATATCATTTGTCCAAATCCAATTAATTTATCGATCCACTCCAAGTTTTTACTTCTATTCTAAACCCCAAATTTTTGATATTACCAACATCATCCAACAAGTTTTGATCTCATCAACTAGATTCTTAAGGGATCCTTTTAACTAATAATCTTAGAGTTCAACACTCTTATATCCTCCTAAAGTTCTCCTTTCCACCAAATAGTTTTGAGTCGTCCTATGGCATCTCTTTCCTTTGTCTAGAAAAAGCAGTTAGTAGCTTTGCAAAACTTGGTTAGATGAGAGATTTAAAATTAGATCAATTAGGTTAGTTATGTTAGTTTTCATAATCTTTTGTTAGTCCGACGGGATACGACTAATGTCATCTAACGTCGGGTCTTGAATCTTCATCTTTCTTGATAGCTTGATGTGGTTGTACAAAACGATGTATGAAGGCCGCTATCCGTCTTGCAGAAGGTCGTTGAGTCTTGGGCCTCAGGGTTGAAGTAGAGAGTATTCGATATCTTGTTCCTTTTACTAGGACAAAATTTTCTGAAGGGTTTTCTAAGTCGGACTTTCGAAAGGGTACAAAAATCTCAGGCTATTTGGTTAAAGATCGGGGGTCTTTTGTATCTTGCGGAACTGTCAGTTCTGTTTGGGAGATGGTTTAGATGAGAGGGAAAAATACCTGAGAAGATTTCCTAGGCGGGTTTATATCCGCAACAAGGTGCAGCTATGGACAAGAGGTCAAGAATGGTTCTTTTGGTTAGGTGACAAAAAGAGTTTTTATAATAAGGAGAAATTTTTGAAATTACTTTGTGCTGCCGACAAGGCGTGATTGTGAAACACACATGAAAAACCTCACACAAACAGAGCACACACAAGCAAGGAACTTCACAGACAAACAACACACAAGGTACATTTAGTACCAATGGACGCCTACTACTCGTGGTAGTCGGGTAATATAACTAAAGCTCCTATCATAAGTTATACATGGTTGATGAAGTCTACATGGTTGATGAAGTCTTCATTTATCACCTTAGGCTTTAGCTGGAATACTTGAGATTGTCGAGGTTGCAACTTGAGTAGAATTGTTGACGTTGAGCGAGGGTCTTCGGAAGTCTCTTGCTTTGTTGATATTGATGATCTTGGCATTTGCAGATCAATCACCTTGATGTTGAATGTTGAATATTCAAGATGGATGCTTCTTCTCAGGTGCTAGCTAATTAGGTCTCCTTTGGGTTCATCGTCTAGTATTTTGAACGGGTAAGAGGGAGTAGAGAAATCCTTGGTAAATCTTAAAATAGAAGGGTAAGACTCAGAAATTATTTGAGAAGGTGAGAAGAGTGGAAGTCATGTTTGGACTTCCCTAGATAAAGATATATTTTTGGTATTAATATATTTTTAACAAAATATTTGCTTTCCTAACTAACGTCCATGCTAACTAAGGTCTGTTACAGTCAGGATGGCTCTGATACCAAGTCTGTGAGAACCCCGGACTAGCTGTCCGAAATCCCCTTGTGCCTACATATCAGCGATCCCATGATCAGTGCGTCGCTGAAGCACAATTAAACTGGTAACCAAAGAACATCCATACATACCGAGTTTATTTACTTACTTGATGGAAGTGATCAGCTTCAACAGGTACTTGCAGCGGAAATCACCATACAACGTGGAGCCCAAGTCATTTGCCTTAACCCTACAGGCAGCTGACTGGGAAGCGCCCTAGTTCGCAAAGACGCCAGTGAACTCCTCTTCTTGGACTGCTCTTCTTCTAAAGTCTGGCTAAGACAATAGCCAGGGACGAAACCAATATGAGTACATTTGATTGTACTCGCAAACTACCCCCGGACGAGCATGCACTAGTTTTTTTTTTTTTCATAAGTCTTTTCTTTATTTAAAACATCTCTATATCTTTATTGAAAAAGGTGGGAAGAATTTTATAACTTTTCATAAGCCTGGTATTTTTAGAAAACATCTCTAGCCTTTGTTGAAAAAGAAAAGAAGGCCTTGAGATCTTTTTCCTATAAATCTTCCTTTGTAAGAAATCCTTTTTTTTTAAACGTTTCCCCGACAATAGATGCTTGTTGAAAAAGGTAAGAAGTTCCTTTTAAAACATTTTCCCGAAAATCATCCTTTTGTTATTTCTCTAAAACTCCTCCTTTTTCCCGACCAGATCTCAGCCTGGTCCAATCATCTTCAACAACCTCATACCATCTCATTGGTATAGGTATGTAACGTCACCTTCACTTCCTTTCCAAAACTCAAAGTTTTATAAAAACTTGCACATGGTCTTAGCAGTTCTTCCCAACTGTCCATATCCGAGGACTCGGCTATTCGAATAGTTTTACCCTCTGCAGAGGTAGCACGCTTTTCCCACACCCATCCGGTCACTCATCGTGTCAGCCACGTCCCGCCATACCAGGGGTATGCGAAGTTGAGTTCCCGGCCATAGCCTGTCCTTTGCTCATGCTAGTATAGGATCCTACCGCTACGAAACCGGTTCCATCGACACTTAAATCCATGCCCGTCGGAAACTAAGTGTGAGGACTTCGTAGTTCTGCCCGGCGGACCCAAGGGAGCCCTTCAATCCTCTTTCTACAATACAATCATACCGGCTTCCGGTAGACTTCACTTAAGAGGACCCAGGTCAGGGGCAGGTCACCAAACCATCCCCTCATGGAACGAGGTCATCCTCGTTGTTGAGGCATCCAGTACTAACACGAGCAAATTATATGACTACGCCCTTTCCCATATGTGGGTAAATGTGGTCGCACAGATTTTGGCTGGGGATGTAAGTACAAGGACACAATGTGCATTTTTCATAAACAACTTTCTTCACCCTTCTTCACTTCCATGCCGACATCTCGGCATTTCATCTTCATCCAAGTAATTTCAAAGGAGTTTTGAATTAACATTGTTTTTCCATCCTATAGTTTTAGATAACTACCATAAACTCCTACATAGGGTGGCAAAAATAGTTTTCTTGTAGTTGTAAGATGGTTTTCAAAGTCTTTGATACTTGTGAAACTCATGTGATCAAAGTAGATGTATATAAATGCAAGCTCAGTGAAGTAGCTTGCCTGATTTCAGCATGATGTCCCTGGACTTCTTCTCACTGATCAAAGAAATAAACTCCGACCCTTCTTCAATAAATCCTTTCCAGCGATCCCCCGGTAACGTTTATATCTAGCGTCGCAAAAAGAAAAGAACACAATCAACACACAGTAGGACACTCCAACAACAGCATCAAGCAATACTAACAAACACAATCAAGAGGGAAGACTATCATTTAACAAACAAGTTGGGCAATCACCACGCTACTCATGCTTATAAGGATATGGTTAAAGTTGTGATTAAGCATCTTTATTTAAATAGGAAATACTTCAGACAAAAGTTATCTGTAAACCAAAATATCTCACCAAGTGAAGGTGAAGACATTAACATGAACAAGCAATACCTACAACTACTAAACTACTCAATCAAGCATCACAACAACTCTCAAGCATCACACACAGCTACTGCACACACAAAGCAACACAATTTGATTTCAATTTAATTGAATTGACTATTATTTAATTAGGCCTTAAATATGGCAGAAATTAGTGGTGCATGTTTAATTGCATAACTTGGGTTCTGTTGGTCACAAAAATACAAACTAAATTTCTACAGAAAGCTACTGATGTGTAGAAGACCACACAATTGGGTTTGATTCATTTGGAGTTATTAAACTCCCTACACAATTGTTTTATTACAGAAACTATTTAATCAAGTTTTTGCTACAACTCAAGTTATTTTTATCCAAAAATCAAATCCTTTTGGGGCATCTAACCTTGACTAAATGTGACCTAACAAAATTGGTCCTAACCCATTTGGATTAACCATTATTTTTTTATAATTGTTTTAGTCCAGAAAGGTTTTCTAATATTTAATCTAATGCCAATTAATTAATAAGGCTCAAATAATTCTACCAAAATTAGGGGAGCTAAGTTATCACAGTACTAAGCTAGCAAAATTGGATTGGCAACATTTGGACTATTTGAGTATCAGAAACAAACAAGTTTAGAATTTAAACCTTCTGTGGTATTTTTAATATCACATTTTTAATATTAATCTAAAAGAGATGAAACTACTTCAGTGAGTTAAAGAATTTCATAAGTTTTCCAGAACATTTGAGTTTAATTTATTTGGATTCCTAGATCTTGAGATATGAAGTTATTTACTTTCTATAAGATTTATTTTAGCCAACAATTAAAAAGTCTATTCACCCAAAACTAATCTAACCATAAAATAAACAAGCATAGCACTCACTAACAGTACTAACATAACTTAACATGTTAAAGATCAGTAACACACATGTCGCAGTACCAAAACAATCAACAACAAACATAACCCACAATTTCATAGTAAAAACCATTTAATCTATTTCTTGCTTAATAGTGGCAGAACCACATTTTTACTAAAAATTGCACCTAGAAAGTTCTGCCCAACAAACAACCATGAAATCTTGGATGTGTGTTCTCTATTGCTATTAGAAACTATTCCAAGTGAGTTTGATCCAAAATGTAATTTACATAATTTAATAAAAATGCACAAAGTGCTTGCTGGCCTATTCTAGAAATGCATGCAACTATTGTTCTAAGCATCCAAAACACATGAGACCAATTTCTATTGAAAGGTAATGTGAATATCTTTCCAAAACAATTGGGTTCATAAATTTTTGATCAATGAAACTCAAGTTACACATAAAATGGTGACTTGGACCAGTGGCAGTATAACAATTTTCATGGCTACACCATTTAATATTTTTCAGATCTGTAAGTTAGATATGACTCCAAACTCATTAGGTTACTTGGGTGATTTTTGGTTTGGTCAACATTGCATTTAAACTATTTTAAAACGATTTAAACTAAAGGTCTAGAAACAGATCTAGAAGGAAATAGATAACAACCTAAGAAAAAGGGTTAGTGGGCTGGATCTGGCCCGGATCTGGGCTGAGCTGCAAGGGGAGGGAGGCCCAGCTCGCGGCCCATGCAGGGGAGCGAAGCGGTATCGGGCTGGCTTCTCCTTCCTCGATACTGCGACGGCGAGGCACGGTGGGGAACACGGCGATGATGGCGACGGCGACTCCGAGCTCCTAAAAAGAAAAGGTGAGGTCCATGAGAGAGAGCGTGACGAGGGGAACACATGGATGCAATAATGGAGAAGAATGGTGGGCTGAGCTGCTCGCGAGCTTGCTCGACAAGCCGCGGCCGGAGAAGAAGAGGATCGGGACGGCCTGCTCGATCCAGGGCTCCCCTCTGCGATTCCTTGCGCAGAGAGGGGGAGTAGGGCACGGCGAAGGTGCTGGTAGGCTTGGATTGGGACGGGGAGGTTTGAATCATCGGCGATGCGTGTCGGTAGCGGCGGCCGTGGTTTGTGTCCGTGGAAGCAAAGTGGAGAGGGGGAGAGTGAGGGAGCAGGGATGGGAGAGCAGCTGGGCGTGCTCCTTATCGTCTCACGGGTCTGCGCAGAGGAGAGGGGTCCAGCGGTGTCGACATTGCACGGGGAGAGCACGGCGACGACGGTGTGTGGAGCACGGTGCCTGTGCCGTGCCGCATCGCTGCAACAGGGGTGATGGGGGACAAGGGAGAGCAGAGGAGGCAGCGTGCGGTGCTCTCATCGTCTCCTCCAGGGCGAGGCGTGCGTCAGGGCGAGGGTCACGGGTGAGCACGGCGTCGTCGGCGGAGGGAGCACGGCGTCGGTGGCGTGCAGCGTTGCTGCAACAGAGGGTCAACGAAGATTTTGCAAAACGCCCCCTGAACTCCTTTTTCCTCTCACAGATAGGTCCTCGGCTAATTCTTTTATTCCCTTTTTTAAAACCAGTAGGTTTTCAGTGATTTAATTGGGGTGCTTAAACATTTTACAAAAAATTGAGAAAATTCAAGTAGCCTCCCATCTACATGTAGAAGCTTCACAAAAATTGGTTTTGCAAAATAAAATGTTTTGCTCCATTTTTGTTCATAGGTTTTAAATAGGTCATTTTTTTGGTAATTACTAAATTACATTTCTTTAATAATTTGAAACAAGTGATAAAATATTGTGTTGAACTCTTGGAAATGCTTTGACAAATATGATGACTTCAAATAAGTTATATTGTCATAGAGAAATTAATTATTTGAAGAAATAGGGAATTAGGAAGTGGAATTGATTTATTTAGAGCATTTTTTTACTTATGACTTTAATTTCCTCTGGTGGAATAATTTGAGAGGTGGATTTTAATTTGAAAATTATGTTTACTTGAGGAGAGAGTGAGATGGGGTTGAGATGATTATCAATTCATCTCATTCCTAGAATAAGGAAGTTCTGAATGTTTCCATAAAATAAAGGAATAGACAGGGAGGGAACTTTTATCAAAGTTATTTCCCAACTTAGGAATTTAACTTAGGTGTGGATAATTCTAAAGGGTTTGTGTTTGTTCAAATCACATTCCAATATTGTTGTCAGGGGTGGTTTATCTTAATGTTAAGCATAGTTGAGGAATTTATCCTCACAAGCAATCAACACACAATATCAACAACACCACAAGATCAAGATCACAGAAATCACAAGGATGATGCATTCAAAACAAACAAGTTACATACACAACATACCAGTCAACTCAAGTCACACAAGGTCAAACATAGCAATATAAAGGAAAACACAATCATTAGTGAAATAATTCAAAAAGTTTTTGTTGGTTCTGAATTTTAGGTCTTATTTATTCTTATTATAAATTTGGGATGTTACAAAGATGCCGAAGTGCCAGTTCCTGTTTTCTGCTGTTTTTGTATTCCAGAAAAGCTAGTCTGGAAATATTCTCGGAATTGGACGAAACTACACGGGGGTGCCTATTTTTTCAGAACACGCCTGACGGAGCGAAGGAGCAGCAGAGGAGGGCCACCAGGAGGCCACACGCACCCAGGGCGCGGGCCCCCCTTCTGCCGCGCCCTGGGGTGGTGTGGGCCCCTCGGGGGTCCGCAGCCGCCGCCCTTTCGCCTACTTATTCCCCCCGACGCGAAAACCCTAAGCACCTGAGCAAATATCCACGAAAAGATCCAGAGACGCCGCCGTCGTCAACCCTAGCTCGGGAGGGTTCAGAACCTCTTCCCGGCACCCTGCGGGAGAGGGGAATTGTCACCGGAGGCTTCTACATCGCCATGCCTGCCTCCGGAGTGATGCGTGAGTAGTTCATCATTGGACTACGGGTCCATAGCAGTAGCTAGATGGTTGTCTCTCCACTTTGTGCCATCATGTTTAGATCTTGTGAGCTGCCCTACATGATCAAGATCATATTATTGTAATGCTACATGTTGTGTTTGCTGGGATCCGATGAATATTGAATATTATGTCAAGTTGATTATCAATCTATCTTATATGTTATTTAAGATCTTGCATGCTTTCCGTTACTCGTAGATGCTTTGGCCAAGTAGATACTTGTAACTCCAAGAGAGAGTATTTATGCTAGATAGTGGGTTCATGTCTCCGTTTAACCTGGGACAGTGACAGAAAGTTCTAAGGTTGTGGATGTGCTGTTGCCACTAGGGATAACCTAACGATGCTATGTCCACGGGCATATGTGTTTGTTTACATTACGCACTTTACTTAATGCAATTATCCGTTGCTTGCAACTTAATACCAACGGGGGACTCGGATGACAACCCGGCGGTGGATTATTAGTCATAGATGCTGTTGGATAACGATCTATGTATTATGTCGTAATGCCCAATTAAATATCATAGTAGTCAACATGTCATGTATATGCATTGTCATGCGCTCACTATTCGTCAATTGCCCAGCTGTAATTTGTTCACCCAACATGTTAGTTATCTTTTATGGAGAGACACCACTAGTAAACTGTGGACCCCGGTCCATTCTTTTAAACTGATTAAACAACCACAAACTGCAAACTGTTCCTTTTTCATTCTCTGCAATTTAATACTCATTTTCCACACCATACGTTTAATCCTTTGTTTTCAGCAAGCCAGTGAGATTGACGACCTCACTGTTTCGTTGGGGCAAAGTAGTTTGATTGTGTTGTGTGCAGATTCCACGTCAACAGTCCAGACTCCCTGCGACAGCTATTTTTCTGGCGCCGTGGACAACCTTCTGAAGAGTTGCTGCTCCTACTGGTTCGATAACCTTGGTTTCTTTCTGAGGGAAAACTTGCTGCTGACTACATCATACCTTCCTCTTGGGGTCTACCAACGAACGTGTGTTTCACGTCATCAGTGTGACCAAAGCGCGAGCATAAACAAAGTGAAGAACCTATCAAAAATTGCCTTGGTTTGGGCTTTTGCACAAGTGCCAACCTGTGACTCTCACTTTGGCGGTTGAAACTTTGTCAATACCTACAAGGGATGAAGCTTGGATCCTTTAGGGAATATCACATTGTAATACTGAAACATAACACAGAAACACAACAGAGGTTGGTTCTATTCTTTTCCGACAAAAGGAAAAGCAACTTGAGAAAATTGCTTGGGTGTATCATTGGGCAGTTCTTTTCCAACAAAAGGAATGACATGTACATTTAGGTCGAATGAGACGGTTTTCCTTCCTGAAGGCGTTTTGACATTATCCCGTAGTCTTAGTTCCAACTTCCAACCCACTTATAACTCACAGGTCACACGAATCGGGGTGCAAATTTAATGTCTAGTGAGTTGCAATCCATATGTAGCTATGTAGCTGCAAACTTTTAGTTGCAACTCACATATTAGACGAATCGCGATGCAAGTCTAATGGGTAGATAGTTGCAACCTATGTGGAACTGAAAAACTCTCGGTTGCAACCCACATGTGTCCAGCGACCGCGGCGATATGTGTTTTTGTGTTGTTCAAACAAAAGAAGAAAGCCCAACACCCAATTAGATCGGATTGGGTGTGCTCGATGGAAAACAAATATAATCCCAAAAAAGCACCACGAGAGGCCAGGCTTAAGCGGCATTTTTTCGGGTTCGTCTTACATCCGGCCGCAAATGTACGATCGTCGGCGAAGCTGGCGCCCAAGGCTCTTTCTCCCTGCCGATGCACCGTGTCCTACTCCTCCCACGGCTCGACGAGCATTTTCATAGCCGTGGAGGTGGAGTCTTGCACACACAAAAGGGAGAGCCCATCTTCCCTCCACTCGACATGGACACATGATGTAGGCTCTGATGCCAATTGTTATCTGGCCGCAAGTTATACTAGAGAGAGCAGAACATGAACTCTGAACTTTGTGTAATGCTTAAGTCTGCAGCTTTTTTGTTCTCCTTTTATTCATGTTGGAAAGGAAATCGTGCACAGCTACATGCTCCACTACTGACCGTGCCATTCGAGTTTTGTGCTTTACAGTATGCAACTTAGCCAGTGGCGCACATATAGAACCCCTTGGCGTGAGCAAACAACTTGCTGACAAAAATGCTACCAATTGAATCTAACTGACGAAACTGACAGAAAATAAGTTCAACAAAATGACATAAAACATCAGGATTTAGAGATGACGGTGACATGTTTTAAGCCCACATGATATGTGCGTCGGTCACAGTGGTCGAGTACGACGTTGAAATCGTCGCACTTAAGGCACGGTGGTTGACGACAACCATGAATACGCCGGTGTAGAGGCCGCCACTTCGGTGGAGGCGAGATGAGTAAGTAGACAACGCGATACTCGTCGAAGGGATCATGAACCATGGCGAAGGCAAAGAGGAAAATAGCTCACGATTTGAGGAACAAACCCTAGTTTCTTGGTGTCAATTGCTAAGAGCGGATGATGACATTTTTTTAGTTTCACCCTGCTTATTATTATATATTGTGAGATTAAGTGATTCATACAAAAAAATTGGAACCATGGCATACTACGTTTTATACTAAACTTTTATGCTTATTTTAATAATATTAATGTATTAATGTGTATAATTTTCAATTAATTATATAACATAGTTAACCACATAACAAGGTTTCGTAAAACTTGTTATAGTGTTTTTTGTTGTACAGTTGTATAGTATATCAATAAATTTTTGCTTTTACCAAATTGAAATTATATGTTGTAATAAAATTGCTTCCTGAATTATTTTTCATAATGAATAAAATATACAATGTATACATGTGTATTTGCGTGCATTTATATGTTCATGTATATATTTAATTATGTATATATCATGATACATATCTCTAACATGTATAGTCGAACAAATATCTTAATTGTGGTTCTGGTGCTTTTTGTAATCGACTCTATATATAGCTTCTTCAAAAAATGATGGTTTGTTCATCAAGTTTTGAATGACTTTCTAGTCACATCGTTCCTGCATTACAGATATTTAGTCTCTTTCGAAGCTTTAGATTTTACAGGCCGAAGTTTACCTTGTGATCACAATGAGATATTGTTTTAGGCGTGTCATACGCTATTGTGCCACTATGGGAATCTAACAATTTTGCTGACCTATGAACGATCTACATGACATAACTCTAAGATTCCGGCTGTGAGTTGGATAATGTCTGCAACATCAACGTTACGACAGGTAATATTATGCATTCTTGTAGAAATGTGTTTCTTAAGAAAAGTTGGACACTCATCTAACTTTTGAGCGGTCAAAACTAGTGGTAACCCCGGATATCGGTCAAGAGTGGGATCTCGGTTGCACTAGTGATGCTAAACCGGTTACTTAACCTTGCCTACACAATACTCATTCCCATACACCACTCTTTTTGGTATGGTATAATTCACTTAGAGATATACATTCCGGGAGCTCAACAACCAAAGTTAGCACTTGAGAGCATTGACTTGACAGTATTAGTAGTAGTTTCAAAAATCTCAATTTCTATTTGATCTTGACAACTAATAGTGCTCATATTTGACTTAACAAAAATAAATAAATAAATTGCAAATAGGAGGATCAGAAGTATATACCCTCATGCTACAATCAACTTTTACAAGGTGATGGAAGTTAAAAAAAGCTCTAGTGGTATGGACCTACAAATAATTTACTCCCTCCGTCCGGAAAAGGATGTCTTTGATTTGTCCAAATTTGGATGTATGCGTACACTAAAACATGTCTATATACATCTGAATTTAGACAAATCCAAGACATCTTTTTCCGAACGGAGTGACTACATAACTAAGCTTGTGTTGCCTTGCTTTCATTATGCGGAAAAAATAGGATACACCCAGTGGCAACATTTTTAGTGGAAAGTTAGATGGTCGCATTTTGTTCCGTCAACCTTCTTGATCTAAGAATATATTTGGGGATATTGATTAGTGGATTTTATACGTATTTTACAACTCATTTATTGTCATAAAATCCATCATATCATCCTCCACCTAGCCACTTTACTTTCTAATATGCATGATTACTAATTTTTAGCATTTTATTACGAGAATTATATAATATTTAGTTTATTAGGTCCTATTTGCTTTTCCATTGTTTTGGTGTGTGTCTAGGTGATGTGAAACTCTCATGTACTTTGTAGAATGAATAGACCCAAGTTGTAGTCATTCTAAAGAAGTTACACGCACAAAATGAAGGGCTTATGAAAAGTTTGAACATTTTTATATTTCCCAAATTTCTCAAATTGAAGACGCAATTGAATTAAATTGTTGGGCTCATCCTCATGAATCTAGTGAGCCGAATAAATCTCAAATCGATGTTTGTATGAGTCAATGAGTCCAAAATACTAAACTCCATGCAATCAATAGAAATTTTACCGACCAGTGGTACGAGCATGGCCACTCGTACTAGCTGTTCTGGGTGATGGATTCTTTGAACAAGTTTCTACTGATTTCTCCATGTTTGTTTCTCTACTTATCCTATGTGATAAGGAAAGAATTAGGGGAGGTCAAGAATCATGTAGAGCCCTTTGATCAAAAGGGAGCAGGAGGAGGTCGGCGATAAAGTCACCTCCATCCCTTTGGTACCCGAGCTCACCTGCTACTAGTTGAATACATGTTTTCTACATGTGTGTCAAGTTTCGTGCTAAAATGACATTCGTAGTGCTATGTGAAAAAAGACAAATGTGGAACATAAATTTTTATTTTCTTTATAGGGCCACAAACTTGTCATTTTTGCATAGCCCAAAGTACAACCTATTTTTCTAGATATGAGATCAATGACCACCAATACTATAAGGGGTACTACCTTGCAGATGACACACATCCTTATTGGCCGACATTATTGAAGACAATCCACAACTTTGTTTGTAAGTTAAAATCTCACTTTGCAAGGAGATAAAAGAGTGCTCGGAAAGATGTGGAGCGGGAATTTGGTGTGCTCCAAGCCTGGCTATTCGGTTGTCCGGTGCCCTTCTCTATCTTAACCACCAAATGAGATGTGGGAGATCATTAATGTTTGTGTTATCATGCATAACACGATAATCGAGAGTGACAAATACTAATATGATGTTCGATAAGCAGTTTGAGTGCCATCGGCACATCAGCGCGTCCAAGCCGAGTTTGTTGATTTTCTCGCCACGTATCAACAAAATTACTGATGAAACAACTCATGAACTCTAACGAGCGGTTGAGTGCGCTCAGAGGACAGAGACACGAGTAATTCGAGTTCCATGTTGTTTACTATAACTTGCTGATTTTCACTGTGTTTGAGTGTGAGTATACTATGCAATCAATTTTTATGTGATTAAGCTATAAATATGTAAATATTGATAGAAATGAGCCAAAAAAATGCACATGGCCGGTCGTTCGGGGATTGCCGCTGGGGGCACCACCGCGTTATGTCGTACATGTTTCTGGCCCTTTTCGAAGTGCGCACATTAGATTGAACTCATGAATAACACAGGTAAAGTGTCTCGATTCTACATGAATGAGTGTAAAAAAGAGTTCAGAGCGGAGTGTTGAAATTCCTATGAGATTGGGGTGTAAGAATGCAATCCTACTCCCCAATCCCAAGGGATTACTTAGAAAAAATCCTATGGATTAGAATCCTCCAGTATTCGAGCTTTTTTGGGTCGCAGATTACAAAACACAGAAATAAGAAAAACTCAGGAATTTGACAGGGCTGCATGTGCAAAATAAAGGAATGGAAAACGGAGTAAACTACATGAATGATCATTTGGATAAAACACAGGAAATATGCAGGAAAATTCTCTCAATCCTACACGAATGATTCTAAAAGAGAGTTTGATGTGGATGTTAAAATTCTTATAGGATTGAGTTGTAATAATGCAATCCATAGAAATTTTAAAGCTGTCATTTCTTTAATCCAAAGTGATTCCTTAGGAAGAAATCTTATGGATTGGAATCCTCTAGAATTCCTCCAAAAATCTTTCAGTCCAAAGGAGTCTATGAGAATCTTTCAATTCAAAGAGACCGGTGTTGAACAAAATTTCGGAGCCGACGTTGAGACGCTCTGAACCTCTCTTATTTTATTGCACGTGGATGCTTTAGAGAGCTTGTTGGGCGGGTTTCGTTATCTTCATGGTACTGAACTTCGGTTCGGTGGTGGGTCACATAAAAAGTATACACTGTTTAGTCATTGGATTAGGTGGCTCCTTACAAAAAGGGTACTTGAGGTGTGCTCGACACATCCACGATTAACCGGGATAGACTGTTATATAGGGCCATCTATGGTGCGATGTGGGTTGTAGAGGGCATCCGAGGAGAGGCAAAATCAGAATAGATCTATTCGAAGCGCGCAATATCACGCAGAAGACTCGTCAAAATTCAAATCAACGGAAGGTGGTCTACTCAACACTTTTTTTTTTGAACTGGATCAACCCTACGTACATTCAACAAGAAACATAAAGAACGAACCAACGCACGCAGAAGAACAAACCGAAAGGCATCAGCACAACAGCATCGCCCGAAGGAACACTGAACCGCCGCACCTCCTACTGTCGCAAATCACCGCCGGAGAAGCCGCCGGAGACGAAGACAGCAGGTCGCCACAAGCCCGGAAAAGGAAGCACCTCCACTCTTGTAGAAGACCGCAGAAGCCGCCCGCCGCAGGCGACGGAACCGAAGACGCCGAACACACACGGCCATGGCGCTTCCTCTCCGCAGCAACCCCTCTTCCACACCATCCCTGCACTGAACCCCAGCTCGGCTTGCCGAAGCCAACCGCCGTAGCACGCCTAGACCTCCACCTTCCCTCCTCGCCACCACGGCCGGCCGGAGAAAGAAGAAGCAGAGGCACGTCGAAGCAGAGCACGCCGTCAGCACCACTCCTCCGCCCGCCACCAAGGCCGAGCGAAGAAGCCTGAGCAGACGTGCTGAAAGGCGACGAAGAGCTCCGAGATCCACAGACCGCTCCTGTACAAGCGTTGGAGGCAACCAACGCCAAGCAGCCGCCCCCCACCGCACTCCCCCAGATCCTCCACAGCAGGGCCAGAGCCCACTCTGCCATGATGAAGAGAGGACCAGGGAACAAAAGCTCCAAGCGCAGATCGCCCTCTCCGCAACAGCGAGCACGCCGCGAGCACGAACTCTCACCGGATCGACAGATCCGTGAGAACCCAACACCAGCAGCCCGCCGACTCCGCCAGAGGCCTCGTCGGGAAGGGGATCGAGCGCCGGAAGCATTATTCCAAAGCAACGCCATAAACCCCTCCACAACGACGCCGCCAAGAACCCTACCCCTACTATTTACAGGCCGGAATCGCGGGACCGGGGTTCCCCCACTCTCCCGCCGCCGCAGCGGCAGGCGGAGAGGGAGGGAACCACCGGCCTGGCCGGCGGCGAGGCGGAGAAACGCGGTCGCCTTTCTTATCGCCTGGGAGCACTGTAGCAAGGGGATAAGGAAGGGGTCGCGATGTAGGAAGGAGTGTGGTCTACTCAACACTGAAAACTATAGGCACCAGATATTATGGAGCACAGGAACAGGAGCGAAGCAATACATCCATCGGTAGTCAGTGTCAGCAGTGAAAATTAAGGCCGGAAGAAATAGAGCAAAGCTACTCTCGCAGAAATATCTGTATCGGAGCAGCCACGTCCATGCACCAAACAGTGTAGCGAAGGATTCCATTGAATGTACGCCTCTTTCGAACGCATGCATCGCGACAGGCGCGGCACTGTCTCGCCGGTAGGGCATGCACACAGCGGCCAGAGGGAAAAAAGGATGGCAGTCAAGGAAGAGGGCTCGGCCTCGCGCGTTCCCAAGGCAGCGTCGTCCTCCTCTCCTGCTGCCGCGGCAGCCGCAGCCGCAGCAGCTGCAGCGGCAGCCATGCCCGTTCCCGAAAATGAAATTCGAAATGAATGCCCACCGCCGGTCCGTCCGGGCCCGGGAAACGAATCGGGCAACAGCCACGCCGGGGCCCGCCGCGCCGCACGCACGCCACCCTATCCGATCGCCGTGCTGGCTGCCTCCCGACCCACGACACCACCCCCACCGCCGAATCGCGTCCCGGCACGTCGTCGCCCACCCACGGAACCTCGGCCACACAGCCGTGGGGCGGCAATGGCATCCTGGACCATAAACGTACTACTCCGGTGACACAACAGATCAAACGTACTACGTGACACAACGTATGAGGCAGGCCGGGTTCAGGTCTTTTTGCCCGGCCACGCACGGCACCGCGCTGCCCCAGGGTCAATGAGTGCGGCTACGACGAGCTACTGCGGCTAGCCGCGCGGGCGGTACGGGCGGACGGTGGGATGGATGGAGACGATGGGACGGAACGAGCCGCCTGGCACCATGGATGGGCGGGTAGATGATGGATGGGTCGAAGGTAGATGATGATGGATGGTGTAGGGCTTGCGTCACGACGCCAGGAGGCTGCAGCAGACCAGCAGTGCAGGGCCCCGCGCTGTGTCAAGTCTCGCGGCGGCAGAGGCTGATTGGCTGGGGCGGGGGCTGGGGCGCCGCACGAGCACGAGCCAGCTAGGCCCGGTCAGCGACAGCCTCCCTCAAGCCCCCACAAACCTACTACTATACCTCCCCACTTCACGAGGCGCCGGGCGCGCCATAGCCTAAAACCTATCTTAAGCAAGCAGCATCAGTAATTCAGTAGACTACCAAGGCTGGGAGCTACAGTGAGTGCCCATCCTCGCGCCTCCGTATAAGAGCCACCCCACTCTCGGCTGTGTTCTTCCGAACTTTGCACTTGCATCAGCATAGTAGTGGTGCCCCTGTGCCAAACAAAGAGGGCGCAGAGTGAAGCGAGAGCTAGCGAGCGAGTGAGGCACCACCATGCAGATGCAGCGTATGAGAGGAGACCGCAGCCGCAGTAGCAGCAGCTGCTGCGGCGCTAGCGGCGGTGCCGGGGCGGGAGGGCGAGGAGCGGAGCAGCAGGCGCAGGCGCACTACCGCGGCGTGAGGAAGCGGCCGTGGGGCCGGTATGCGGCGGAGATCCGCGACCCGTGGAAGAAGACGCGGGTGTGGCTCGGCACCTACGACACCCCCGTCGATGCCGCGCTCGCCTACGACCGCGCCGCCGTCGCGATGCGCGGCTCCAAGGCCAGGACCAACTTCGGCAGCGGCCACGGCCAGCACCCTTTCCCGCACCTCCAGTACCACCAGCAGCCGGGCCTGCTGCCGCGGCCGCCGGCGCCGCAGGGCCTCTTCGGCGGGCGCGACGTCGTCGACGTCGCGTACCCGTCCCCCTGGCACTGCGTCTACGTCCCGTCCAGGCTCTCGTCGACCGTGCTCGACTTCCTGGCGCAGCCGCTCCCGGTCAAGAGGGAGGCCCCGCCGTCGCTGCCGTCCACGGTGCTCGAGCTCCGCACCGGGCCCAGCGTCGTCCCTGCGTTCGACCTCAACGAGCCGCCGTCGCTGCTCTTCGGATCGTGATCTGTGCGTGCGCGCGCACGAGCGAGTGTAGAGCTCTCTAGTGGTAGGATCATCATGGTAGCGAAGGTTATTTGTTAGGGAGGAGTGAGATCACTGGTCCGTGTGTACATAAACTAGCTGCCTGATTAAGAAAAGTTCGGCCTTCTTGATCTTGATCTCGACCGTGTTATCCGTCGCATTATTTCCCTGCTATTTTCCCGGCTAGTTTTATCGTACCTTTTACTGGTCACGAAATTCGACCAGTATACTTTGATCGTACGGCTGAGGAACTTTTGGCCCAGATGGCCCATTAGTGCTATCCGCTGGGAAAAAACAGAACGAGCCTGAGGCCCATGGAGCTGCCTCCCTCCGGTCCGCTCATCGTCGAGCAGCGAAAACGGAAAGTCAACATCGATCGAGTTGCCTCCCTCCGATCCGCTCCGCTCACAAATTCATGGCCGATCCGGTAAGACGCCGCCGTCTCCTACTTGTATCCGCTGTGGACGCCGCTGCCGCCAAACCCTCCGCACTCCACGGCCCCTGTTTGGCTCGAAACCTTCTCCCTCTCGAGTCTCGAAGCCGCCGCCTGTCGCTGCCGGCGCCGCCGCCAACCCCTGTCAGGTTACGCCGCCGTCCATGCGTTAGGTTGTGCCGCCGCCGCCGCCGCCGTCCACTGTTTTCAACCCCTGTCAGGTACTTGCATCTTTTTCCTGTAACTTGCAACATAAACTTCCATTCCAAAGCACATTTCACATATTGACCGGCCAAATGAATCCTCTTCTTGGGTCTACACCAATTGTGACGCATCTGCACATGTAGAAGAAAGCTTACGAATAAATAGCACGACCTGTGATGCTGCCTGTATAATATGGAGCCGTCACTGCATGGTCCTCTTCCACAAGAGCACATAATATTCGGTTCTTCATTTGGTTATCTCTACTATATTTACTTTTCAGTTCAGTAAACACTCAGCAAATCAGTACAGTGCGATTTAATCTCATAGTGCTGTAGCAATCCAGAACTGAGCACCCCAAGTTGCAGCGGTAGTCTGCTGAAGTCCAGATGTTCTTCAGTTCTTCACTGCCACATGCCGCTTAATAATATCTCCATTGGTGAATTGTTTTCTAGACTGGCTTTACAAGTGCACACCCCATATAATCTGCATTCTTCGCATGCTCCTGCTTATCATCTATAGCACCTTGTTGCTGGATATGCCAAATAAACACTTGTCTCAGAGAGGCGCAGGAGAGGATTAAACCACATGAGATCAGTTTGTAAGAGGAATTATCATTCTAATCTCCGCACCTGCTTGGACTATTTAGAATCTGCAAAATGTTTCCCATTTCTCAGATTAAAATTAGTGCAGTTCCCGTCTCTAGCTAGCTCTGTATTTAAGTGTAATTTCATATGTGTTTATTTTGCACTGTGTATATGCTATTTTGAACTCTAGTGTTAATTAATATGGCACAAAGAATTGTTTTTATATTTTGAAGCGATTCATTTGCTTTTTATAATGACCTACACTTCTTATACTGCAGTTTTGAGTCATGAATGGTCAAGGCGCCAGCTTGGAGGAGCAAGATGAGCACCGTCGCGTGGTTACGAAGACCTTCAGAAGCGAGGACGAAGGCTTCCAGTTTTATAATGAACTAGTAATGTTGCACGTGCAATGCACGTCTTGGTAAATTTACAAATATAGTTAGCCATATGATAATTACCTTATCAAAGTTCTATCTAAATATTATAATTACAATAATCATGTAGAAGGTACAATCTTTTGGGGAAAAAACAAAAGGGTAGCCTTCAATGGTCGATAGGCTGCCCATTCCCCTGACAGGATGTAACAAATTCTCCAGCATTACATGAAAAAAACATTTTGGTAGGGCTCAATCAGTGCATCGACCAGATTAATAAAAAAAACATTCCCAACTAACCTCCACGGAAATACAATATAAATTAATTGGATCACATAGCTTTGGGGTGGTTTTTTCAGAATGGAAAATCAAAATCAAATTAGAACACGTTTTACAAAATTAAAATAACTGAAAAGAGTTGTGATAAAATTCTGAAATTTGAAGAACACTGTAGTCTAAATAACAACAAAAAAGAGAATTAAAGATCAGAATAACAATAATTGTATTGCTATAATACATATAACCATATAATATGTCCTTTTTAATACCAGTATAGACTGCATCACAATACTCTCTCTTTGCTTATCATATGCAAAAATGGCCTTAATCCGAATCATTTCTTAGTAGACTGTTCTAAGCAAAAGAGAAATGTATTAAGAACATAGATAAATGGAGAGAGTAGTTTACGTGAATCCATTTATCCATTAGAGTACAATCCCATCCGCCAAAGCTGGAATTGGATCAGTGTCCAAATCCAAAAAGAAGGTGTCCACCAGATGTTCACTACAACATGCTCTCGTCCATGTCCATTCCACGTTTTTGTTACCGTGTCCAAATCCAATCTCGTCCAAACCAATGAAACTGGATCCTTGAACATACGCTGTTCTATGTACGTAGTTACGTACGCACCTACGCGGAGCGGGTGATCGCCACGCGCTCTGAGCGGCGCGGCTCCGGCTCGGCGTTAGAGTCGAGCCTGACGCCGGCTTGCCACCGCAGCGACGTGGTGTTTTTGACGACGCGCTCGTCGACTGGTAGCTGCTGCGGCGGGAAGCGCCTTCGCCGGAGCTAGTGGCGCGAAGTCCTCCCGTGGTGGCGCTGTCGCCGGAGCTGTTGGTGTGAGACGGCGAACGGCAAGATGGCGGCCGGCCGGTACACATGACGTTCTACGGTTGACTTCAATCTAGGCCGCACTCACACGACGGTGGCAGAAGACAAATGCTTGTCCAGTGTCCACTCAATATTTTCCGCAGGCGAGGGCGAGGCATCCGAGAGCTAAGCGTGCGATGTAGATTAATCTCGCCATTGCTTCCTAGCTGGAACGGGAGTTCGTATCATCTCTGGTTTCGTTTTTTCCTTTGATACGAGTGGAACCCTCTTTCTTTTAAGCGGTGGCAGATCCTTTGTAATTATAATAAAGTGAAAAGGTGTGTTGAGGTGGCAATTTGGTTGTATTATGTGGTTTGGTGGGAGGTCAAAATGGTCCAAAACGGACAATGTTGAGTTGTCAAACATTGGGACGATCTGGACTGTTGGATCGGATATTGAACGATCCAGATTTAAAGTATCTCAACAAGATAAGTTTGCTCTTTTAATAGTAGTATAGATATGCAAAGTTCAAAGGGTTCAGTGTTAGGAAGGAAGAGGTGAAGTACTTGCCGGGCACCACCACGATTTTCAGGCGGCTTTACACCTGTTTTAAGGAAGGATACCGGTCGATGGCGAATTTCGAGAGACCTGACCCAAATTTAGTTTTTTCACACATTTATTGTCTTCGATGGATTTTATGTAATGATAAGTACAATATACAATTTAGGCTGCCTATTTTGGATGAACGGTTATTATTTTAATATGAAGGATCCGTTTGCTTTTTATCCAAGTTAAATTTGATTTACATTATTTCTTCCATACTACCGATTGCTTCACTACAAAGACTTGTCACTATTTCAGAAACTGAGTGTTTTTACAAAGCTGTTTTTTTTTACCAATGTGTTCAACTCATCTACTGTGTGGTTCGAGCTTGCGTTTTACACTTCATTTGCAGTAAACAAACATTGTGCTAGCTAGTTAGTGCTGCGTGTACATACACGCAATATGTAACTTAGCTTTCTGCAGCTTGGTACTTAACTTGATGGATGCTAGTGCTTGTTTCTTCTTGCAATGTCAAAATTAATCCATTTTTTATCAGCTAACCTAACAAAAAAATGCAACATCAAAGTCCCCTAACCAAAAGTTGCTGAATATAGGGCAGAGTAGGTGGTTGATTTAGCAAAATTTATTAATTTGGACCGGTTCTTTTTTTTTTTTTTGAGAACTGCAGATGCATACATCAAGAACGAGTACAACGACTCGAGAAATCGAGCACAGCAAATGCAGGAAGCAAAACAACGAGGAAGAAACCGCCGCTGCCGACGCCGGAACGAAGAAGCCGATCCACCTTCTTACCTCCATCCGAGAGCACCTCCGCATGGAAAGGGCTGCAGAACCCGTCCGCCACTCAGTGACGGAACCTTGCTCGATAAACGACCACAGCCAGAGCCCTCCACCACCTGCCGCACCACCATCCATCAGCCTCCAAGTCCGGCGAAGCCAGCAGAGCCTCCTCGCGACCGCCGCTTCTAGCTCCTTCACACCACCACCCAGGCTCTGCACCACCGCCGGAGGAAGCGGCGACGCACCGGCGAAGAAGCCCAGGGACCAGAACCCCAGCGCACCAGATCCGCGGCGCCGACCCGCCAACCAGATGCAGGGGCCTGGAGCCTCGAGGAATCCGAAGATCCGCGACCTCCAGAACGACGAGCGCGCCGCCGCGGGCCTCCGAGGAGCACCTGCAACAGAGGGGAAACACGCCGCCGCCAAAACCGCCACCGACCGCACCTCCACCTCCAGGGCGCCGCCGGCTAGGCCTCCTACCAAACCTACACTATATACAAGACGGGATCCGGGGATTCCCCCGCCTCCCGCTGCCGGAGCAGCCGCCGGAGGCGAAGAAATCCCGCGGATCGCCGCCGCACACGGTGGTTTCGCGGGAGAGGTCCAAGAAATCGCCTCCGCACTGAAGCGAATTTGGACCGGTTCTTGATCTAAAAAGTTATTTAATTTCTACCAAACGAACGAATGCACATGGATTTGTGGAAGCAATGGAAGGGCAGTGACCCAAACATATCTAATCATGAACTGGAATTAAAATATGTAATCTCTGTTGTATACTACACTCTACTGTACAAGGTCCACATGAACAAGATGGTTTTCGGTGCAGTGTACATCATGCTGCCTTTCTGTTGTATTGATTCAGAAGCAAATCAAAACATGCCCATTGCCTCCTACTAAGAATCGCAACTCCAGGTAACGACCACTAGTCTGAACCTAACACCTGATGAACACCTAAACCCTTGACGGCATGGACGAAGATGTGCGGCTCCGTGAAGAGCTTCCCCGTGGCGGAGCAACGTGTTTGACGGTGGCGCCGACGGAGAGGAGCGGTCCAGGGATGAGCTTCACGGTGTGGACCAACGAGTTGAGGCCGTCGCCGACGGAACTTCATCTGCGCCTGATTTGTCGGATCGAGGAGGGGGAGGGCCGGCGCCGGAGATCCAGACGCTCACCGCCGTAAGCACTGGGGTCTTCCCCGCCGTAGCCGCACCGGGCAGGCCAAGCTGCAGGGCATTTCGCGGGATTTTTTCGGGGGAGCGGCTCGGCGGTGGCGGCGCAGCGGACGCCGACAAGGTCGGAGCGCGCGGCGATCTCGACCAGCAGATCCGCCGGGAGGGTCAGGGCAGGAGGAGGGGCGCCGTGGGAGGGCGGCCATGGAAGGCGACGAGGTCGCCGCCCTCTCGTCGGGAGAGGATGGGGGGATTTTTTCGTAATGGAATCAAACAAAATTTGTTGACTTTTGTTGGGCCAGCATCTCCAGACTTAATTGGGCTAGGGCCCATCAACAGGGACGCCCAGATGACCACCAGTACGAGTTATACTGGTCACCGATTTGTGACAAGTATGGAACGTTTTGGGCCCTTAGATCTGCGAGATCAAACGGCTAATATTGATTTGGGGGTACCACAAAAGGGCTCCTGTTGTCACTCCTTTGACCCACCCTGATCTCTCCTCTACCCCCATGTATTTCCCCTCCTACCCCATGTAAATCTTTGTAATCCTATGCACAACTCACCAAAGGAATAAAAACGTTCAGGCTGGCCAAGGCCCGCGTAGTTACAGTAAAAAAAAACCTGTGAAAGTGTTTTGCAGACACTCTACTAACGCCACAGGGAAAAAGAGCCCTTTTACATAGGATTACAAAGATTTACATGGGGTAGGAGGGGAAATACATGGGGGTAGAGGAGAGATCAGGGTGGGTCAAAGGAGTGACACCAGGCCTTAAGGTGATTCGCAACCATCGGGGAGTTGCAGCGATATGCCCATAAGCGCACATCCTCAATACATCTTGTACGAGCCAGAATCATGGGTTCATCGATTCTGTTGAAAACCTTTACGTTGCGTCGTTTCCAAATGCTCCATGCAATGGCTGTGCAGATCGTGGACTCGGCGTAGCTGCTGCACCGATCGTCCCAAAGCTCCTGGAATGTGGCGATTTGGTTCATATTGTTGGGGAAGAAATGGCTCCACATTTCCTGAGCCTTGTGGCAGCCGATCAGAAGATGATCAACGTCTTCAACCTGGGGGCAGAAGGGGCAGCTAGGCGACGCGCCAAGCTGGTGGCGAAAGCGTCGGTCATTGGTGGGAAGTTGTCGGTGGCGGACCAGCCAGTTAAAGATCCTGCACATGAGAGGCGCTGCATTTTTCCAAACTTTCACAGCCAAATCGTCAGTTAAAACATGCCTAAAATGATTAGCGTAAAAATCTCTGTTCGTAAAGGGTTTGTGGGAGTATCGGCAGACCCGGGAGTCAGCTTCATGGCGGTTCAAGGTAATTGTAGCGAGGGTTTCCATGAGGGAGGTTAGTTCAGAATTGGCAGTCGAAGAAAGGCGAGGAGCGAGGGCAAGAGAGACATTAGATCCCAGGACAGCGGCAACCTGAGCATGGGGACGCGTAGTATGAGAGAAGAGGGCAGGGTATCTAGTAGCAAGAGGGGCATCAGTAGCCCAGCTATCTAGCCAAGGCAGTGTGTTCTCCATTGGCAATGGTGACAGAGGAGTGGAGACGGAAAGAAGCGATCCCGTCAATGATGTACTTCCACATAGGGGTGTCAAGGTAGTGGGGTTCCCCAAGGTCTCTGGAATGGGACCACCCATATTGGCGGTGGAACCAAAGGTTCCAGGGGCATCCGAAGGAGAGTGGAGTTTAGAGAGGAACTTTGAGAGGAGGGCCGAATTTTGAAAAGAGATGGAGAGAACCCTGAGGCCACCAAGTTTTTTAGGTTTACAGACTTCATCCCAGGCTACCTTGCAGTGACCACCCGTGCACGTCTCCTCGCCCGTCCAGAAGAATGCACGTCGGCGTTTGTCAATGGCCTCGATGGCCCCAGCGGGAAGAAGTCCCGCACTCATGGCGTGGGCGAATTTTGCCGTGATAACCGAGTTTATAAGAAGGAGGCGACCGCCAATGGGAAGAGAACGGCCATGCCAGCCCGAGAGGTGGAGATCACATTTTGAGAGGATAGGCGAGAGGTCGGTCAAACGGAGTTTGTGGAAGGAGAGAGGGAGGCTGAGGTAGGTTTGGGGGAAGGAGGAGACGGCGCAGCCGAAGGAGGCGGCCATGGCATCCGCAGCACTTGGGTCTGTTTTTATGGACACGAAGGTGCTTTGTGATAATTGATGTCGAGACCAGTGGCGTCCGAGAAGGAGCCGAGGATGTTTTTAAGGTGGACAACATGTTGAGGGACAGCTCGAATTATGATCAGCGTGTTGTCAACGTATTGCAGAACGAGGCAAGGTAGGTCATCCACAAGGGGGTGGAGAAGGAGACCATTGCGGGAAGCTTGCAGGAAAAGTTGTTGAAGGACGTCAGCCACAAAATCAAAGAGAAAAGGTGAGGGAGGAACTCCTTGTCGGAGACCTTTCCGACATTGGATCCATTTCCCAGGGGTGCCATTTAGGAGAACCGCGGTTTGGCTGGAGTTGTTTATGGCTTTGATGAGATCCCGCCAGAGCATGGGGAATCCCTTGGCTTCTAGGATTCGGTTAAGGGCGTCCCAGCTTATCGAGTCGAAGGCTTTACGGAAGTCAAGTTTGAAAACAGCTGCCGGGGCATTCCGTTTATGACATGATTGGACAATGTCGGCTACATAGACGAAGTTTTCCGCTATGGATCGTCCCGAGATGAAACCTGTCTGGTCAGGATGGACCAAGGCAGGAATGAGGGGGCGGAGGCGAAGGGTTAGACATTTTGTGAGGAATTTAAGGTAGAATTTTTGAAGGGAGATGGGGCGGAAATTGTCGGGCCGGTTGGCTCCTGCCTTTTTGGGAAGAAGGACAATATGAGACTTGTTTAATGGGCTTAAGTCAGCCTTGAGCGAGTGGAAGTGCTGCAAAGATTCAAGACGATAGTTTTTCACAAGATCCCATTTTTTCTTGTAGAAAGCCGGACCGAAGCCATCGGGTCCGGGGCTTGAGTTGTCGTTCATAGAGAAGACAGCCGTGCGCAGCTCGGCGAGGGTGAAAGGGGCTGCAAGGGCAGCCGACTGGTGGGAGTCCAGAGACATTGTGTGTACAAGGGTGAAGAGGTCAAGCTGGGTGGAAACTGGGCGAGCAACTCCAAGAAGTTCCCAGAAGAAACGGTGGAGGATGTCTGCTTTCGCATCATGGGAGAAGACCGTGTTTCCGTCGTCATCGTCAAGAACTTTGATTTGGTTTTTTCGAAGGCGTCCAGAGGCGCAAAGGTGGAAATATCTCGTGTTTTCGTCCCCAAGGGTACAATGCCGAATCTTGGCACGTTCTCGCCAGTAGGTATCTTTCGAAACGTTGAGACGACAGAGGGAGTTCTTGGCCAGGATTCGAAGGTTTATTTCTGGGGGGGGGGGGGGGGGAGAGAACACGGTGTTCCTCAAGAATGTCAAAGAGGAGGATAACAGTACGACAATTTGCAAGATAGATGGAAGGACGACGTCTTGAGCGCGCCCACTGCCTAGCTGCAGATCGGACCCTCTTGAGGCGGAGACAGCGCTGATTTATGGGCGCGAGGTGGTTATGCTGGGTGGAGACACTTTCCCAATTGTTTTTTGCAAGCGCAATGAAGGCCTCATGGGATAGCCAAGTGTTGTCGACTCTAAAAATCGTGCTGCGAGGGGCTTTGGATGAGGCTTCAAGGTGAAGGGGGACATGATCTGAGGTGGGGCGGCTGGAGGAGGTAAGTGTAGAGTATGGGAGAGCCAGTCTCCAATCAGTGTTTACGAGGATGCGATCAAGGCGGGCGAGAATGGGTGGGTTTTGCTAGTTAGACCAGGTAAATTGTCTGTCTAGAAGAGGCAGGTCAAGCAGCGCATTGTTATTGATGAAGTCGTTGAAGAGTGCAGCCTCTGCCGCATTGAAGTTGTCGTTGGACTTGTCTTTCGGAGTTCTAATGAGGTTGAAATCTCCCACAATGGCGAAGGGGCCCTGTATGGTGGCAATGACGAAATTGAGAGAGTCTAGAAATTCAGGTTTGGATTGGTGATCGCAGGGGCCGTAGACATTGACAATGGAGAAAGTGAGGTTGTCTAGGCACAGGGAGAAGGAAGTAGTGACCGAGAAGTCGTTTATGGATTGGTGTGTGAGTTCCAGGATGTTGTCATTCCAAGCCGTGATAATACCCCCGGAGGCACCTCTGGACGGTTTGAATTTGTAGGAGCGTAGGGTTGGAGGAAAGAAGGATGAAGCTAAGAAGGAGGAGATGTTTTCCAGCTTGGACTCTTGTATACAAAGGATGGTGGGTAGGAAGGAGTCGACGGCAGAAAGGACGTCGTCACGTTTCGGCCTTTGCCCGAGGCCGCGTGTGTTCCAAGACGCAAGAGTTATCTTAATATGCATTGAGATAAAGGTAGCGACAAGTGAGAGACAAAACATAGAGCGATGGCCATCTCAAATTTAAAGGGGCATAAGGCCCAGGAATCGAAAGTCTGTTACGGAGAGGGGCAGCAGCCCAATTAAAAAGAAACAGAAATAGAAAAGGATAACATCCGTGGCATCCTATAGCAGTCCAGCCCGCAGTGTGAGGCCCAACAGAATAGAGCCCAACTTTGGGGTGCACAGGATTGATAATGGACGCCCGGTGGTCGACGAAGAAGAATGGGCTGGAGACGGCGAGAGGAGCCCAGCTGGCCCAGAGGCGCAGAACGGGCCTCAACATGGAGAGGCCGAGGTCACCGTGGTGGAGGGCTGGGCCATGCCCAGCTCCTGGGCCGAGATGTCGCAAGCGGCAGCAAGAGCTTCGAGATCAGCAGAGTCCAGAGGCTTGTTCATCTCCACTTCAACCAGCAGATCTTCCGATGGAAGTTCCCCAGCACGGACTGATGCCTTGGCCTTCCCCGATCCCTCCATGCGGCTCTCCTTCCTCTTCACGGCTCTGTCGATGATGGACTCCTGGTGTGCCTTCTCCGTGGCAGCAAGGCGGGGACTGCGCCGCGGCGGGCCTTGTCCAGGCGGCGCCGGCACAGCCACCTCGGTGTCGTTTGCCGCCGTCTCGGAGATAGCGGCCGCATCAACCAGCAGTTCTTGGGCGGCCACAGCTGGAGGAGACGGCATGGGATCGAGGTCCATGACCATGGCAGCGGCAGTCTCGACGGGGACAGTGAACTGAGCGTTGGTGGGCAGTCCGCGCGCGAGGATGTCCGCCGTGATTTGAGGACGGCGCAGGGGCCCGACGGTGGAGATGGAGTCGATGAGGCCGACGGACGCTGAAGCGAGATTTGCCACCATCAGTCCCTTGCACCCAGCGCCTGGCGCCGATTTGCGCATAGGAAGCCTGAAGAACAGCTTCTCTCTGTCAGATCCAAGGACGAGCAGCTCGTAGTAGCCCATGTGCAGTCGGTACTCCACTTTTTCAGGCTTGGAGTGCAAAGGATCTCCATAGACAACAGGGAGTGGCAGAGCAGAGGAGAGTGCACGGGCAACAAGGGAGGCCGCCGGTGCAGTTTGGACGCTGCACATAGGGACAGGAGGCGGAGGTACGCCCAGAGCCTGGAGAACATCGGCAAAGCCAGTTCCTCCCTCTATTTCAACATAGTCTTCTTCAGCAGAGTCAGCATCAAGAATAGAGGAAAGGTCATGGTCCGAAGGATCAGATGGAGGGTCCGACCCACCGGCCAAGTCCGCATAGTCAATAATGGAGACACGGCTAATGGTACCGTCACTGCAGTGGTTCTTGAAGTTTAGGAGCTTTGGAATGTCAACCATGGACTCAGCCTTCACAGTGACTAGAATAGCAGAGAAATCAAGCCCCATGAGGCATATAGGATCAATGGAGTGTGGGTTAGCAAAGGGGCCTGGCGAGTAAATGATGTGGTCGCGGAACCAGTGCTCGAGGGGGTAATCTTCAATGGCTAGTGCAGCAAGAGCCTCGTGCTCGAAAATAAAGCGATTGTCTGTTTCGTCATGGCGGACAAAGTGAACGGAGGTCTCACGGCCAATGAAAGGGCCATTGTTGACAGCATTTTCTCTGTCGAGAGGGGAGGCAGAGACGGCCAGCTTTGTGCCATGTGATGAAGAGAGAAGGGTAGCACGGTTTGGGCCGCAGCCGAGAGCGATGGCTTGGTGGATGAAGGATGCAGGAGAGACAACAGGGGGGGTTGACAAACACATATGCTTCATCCCATGTTCCACAGTGTTGGCCATACAGAGTTGGTTAGCCGCAACGTCAGTGCCATAATCTCGGTTTCTATAGATTGCCTGTGGCTCTGTGATTTTAGAATGGAACACGCGAGGTACAAATTAGTGTAAGAGCATCTCCACCGGCACTCTCCAATGGGGTGTCCGGCACCCCCAATTGAGCACCAATAGGGTGTGCCGGACCTGTGTCCAGTCAATTAGGGGTGCAACCCACAGCGGCGCCCCCCAAGCCAAAAAAAAGGCGAAATAATTTAAAAACATTTCAAATTTCATTCAATTTTTTTTAATATATTACAAAGTTTTGAATGAAATTTGAACAAAGGCCTAGGCGCCCTAACCCTAGCCTACTCCTCCTCGTCAGTGTCCAGCCACGCGTCGTCGTTGTCGTCGTCGTCGAGCACCGCGTAGGTGGAGGAGGAGCCGGCGCGGCTGGAGGAGGCGCTGTCTTGACGGCGCGGCGCATGGCTGGTGAAGGCACCGCCGACGGAGGAGGTCGCCATCTGTGCCGAGGTCGCCAGGGTCACCATGAGACCCGGCGAGTCTCGCTCGATGGTGGCCACCGAGTCGGTGATGCATGTAAAATGCATACATGAACTTTACATTTTATTACATGTTATTCCATGTTATTTGCATCATATAAGGGTTATATTCATGATTTATATTCAGTTTTGGGGATAATTAACAACTCCCCCATTTTTCTGGAATTAACCCTGCGCTGTCAGAAAACCCCTTTTTCTATATTTGGATGTTTCAGGGACCCAAACGACGTCCAAATGACCTGAAACTTTACGGGGATCACTTTTTTGGACGGAACGAAACGTAGGCGCAAAGGAATCGAAGAAACGGAGACCAGAAGGCCAAAAGGGGTGGGCCCACGCGGCCAGATTCCCTGACCGCGTGGGGTCCCCCATCCTGGCCCTCGGGCCTCCGCTGTCGTCGATCTTTCTTCCCGAAGCTTCGTCTTGACCTAAAAACAACTATATATAGACCCCCCCCAGGGCTTTCGCGAAAGGGAGCGCCGCCGAAAGACAGAAACCACGAAACAGAGATCTGGAGCTGAACATTGGAGGGGGAAAACTCCGGCAGGGCGCTGCCGGTGTGGTCTCCTTCCCCTCTAACAACATCTCCACCGACACCATGATGAAGAGGGAGTAGTCCACCCCTGGACTATGGGTTTATGGAAGTAACTTATGTATCTCTCCTCTCTATGAGCTTCACTAATTAGTACCGTATGAGCTGCTGAACATGATTACGGTCATCTATGCAATTCCTTTGTGGTGGATCTTTATTATGAGTTAATACATGTTTGAGATTGCAATGGTTTTGTTTCAGTTATGAAAGTAGATGCATATTATGTACCCCGTTCTTATTTACTTGTCATGATCAAGCATGTTTATGAGAGCATGTGAGGGGGAACGTGTGCATTAGTTGGAGTAACGGGGGTGGCTAGTGCAGTGAACGTGAGAGAAAGTTCTGCGATCCACTTGGGTTTTCTACCTTACTTTGTTGCCTCACTAGGGATAAACAAAAATACCATGCTACCGGAGAGTGGATGTGACCTTGGCCACTATCTCCATGACTAGATCTAGCATGTTCTTATTTTAACTTCATGTCATTGAACTTATTGCTATGCTCTGATTTATCTTAATTACTAAGGTGTTATGATTTAGTTCGCATCTTGGTGGAGCATAAGAGAGAGAACAACTTATACTTGAGATCTCTATGTTAGGACGTGATGCCCATATTATTAATAACTTGTCAAACCATGTCTTGCCGTCTTACATGTTAATTTTAGTGTTCCATTGTCTACCACGTTATCAAGAGAGAGTGCATTTGTGAAACCATGAACCCCGGTCCATTTTTAATCATAAGAAACACCTTTCCAACACTTTTATCACCACTTTTGTTTGCTGCCATTATTAAATCCTAAAATACAAAAACACTTTTACATCTTGCATTCATCATAAAAAACCCAAAAATATCATTTATCATTACTACCATCATCCTTGCATATTTATTTTACCATCATTGCATATTTACTTATTTTTTGCATTGCATATTATTTTATTATCATTCTCACACCTTGTGCTTGACAACCACTTGGTGAGGTTGAGGGCACAAAACAATTTATTTTGTTGCAGGTTCTCAAGAGAAGGATAAGGAGATAACACCTGAAATACTGGTTCCCCGAGAGTTCGATATTAAACCCTCGAGTCATCCCTCGTGGGGAAAATTGTCTTCCACTACTACATACACTCTGCACTTGGAGTCTCAACCTAACCCATTTATTTTTCACGCAGGTAATCATTGGGTATCAAGACATTTTCTGGCGCCGTTACCGGGGAGATAGAAGCAACACCGCAATATATTCCCTCGCCAACTTAGCGCTCAGCAAGACATTTTCTGGCGCCGTTGCCGGGGAACCATAGCTGAAAGGTTTATCCAAGGATCACTCACATCAAGTCAACTTCATCACCAACTTGTGTAACAAACTAAGCTTGGGGAAGTTGCACCTACGTGAGCATAATCTTATCCATCTTTACCTACAATCATTTTATTTTGTTTTGTTCTTGTCTTGCATATCATCTTTATATTTCGGTTTACATATTTATATTCAGTTTTGCATTTTTGTGTTGCATTTGTTATTTCAGTTGCATTAGTGTCATTTTACTTTCAGTTTTGCATAAAAAATTAAAAAACCCATAAAAACTAGTGTTGTTTTTAATATGTATGCTAAGCTATGGAGAAAGGTTATGTCAAAACTATGGGAGCTTACTATGAATATCGATCAACCAAAGAAGGAAATAGAATGCTTGAATTGCTTGAACATCTTAATGATATGGCCACTGAGTTTTGTGAATTACATAATATAACTTGCTGCTTTAGAAAAGACTATAAACACTCTCTCTATCAATGTAAGTATAATAGTGATCCTATTATTGCTTCTTATCAAGAGTGTAAATTTGCATGCCATGATATAGAACAAGTTGAGAAATATATTGCTTATGTTGCAGCCCATGAGATAGACTTTCTTATTGATAAATTTTGCAACTAGTCATGAAGCTCGTGTAATGAAAGGACACATTTCTATTCTTCTCCAACTTTGCAAAAAGGAATTTAGTGATAATGTTTATGTTAAAGAAAGAATTCTTGCTTCCATGGAAAGTACTAATATTTTGCAGGAAGAGGATGTGAAAACATAAGCTTGGAAGAGGAAGTATGTGAAGAGGAGATTGAAATGGATGATGTGCTCCACCTAAGCTTGGGGAAGAGTTGGATCTCCCAACTTCACCATCAACATTTGATAATAGCACTCAAACTCAAAAACTTTTGTTATTTATGAGAATCCATGTTATGATGAGTGTGAAACTAAAAATGCTCCTTTACTTTCTATTAATGCTACTAGTGAACTTATTGATGATAATGAGGAGTATTGCTTAAATATGCTATATGATAATGCTTTAGATGATGGTCCTATGCTATTGATAAACCTCCATGTTTAGTTGTTACTAAATTATGTGAGGATAAAAATGATATACTTGCTGTTTGTGATGGTACTCTTACTCATGAGAGTCCTACTTTGTTCTTAATTCTCCTAATTACACCATAGAGGAGAAATTTGCTTATGTTGAGAAATACTTATGTGGTTTGCAATTACTTTAGTTCCAAATCTTTGTTGCAACCATGATATTAAACTTATATTGATCTTATTAACTATTTTGAAAGAGGGAAGCATGCTAATGAATTCCATAATAAATTTAATAATCCTCTTTATGTGCCTAAATTATCTAAGTTGAATGATTCTTGTGGTTATATGGTTGAATTTATTTCTACTACTTGCAACTATTATGAAAGAGGAGATGATAAGAACCCTCTTTATGCTAATAATTATATGCTGCAAGTAAAATTGTTAATATGCATTGGGAAACTTCTATTTATGGTGATTCATTCATATACAAAATGCCAATGCATAGAAAGAAAGTTAGACTTCGTTGTTATTACTTTTGTGTTTTGTTTTTCTCTCAACTAGGGTTCAACTTGACTATTATTTTGATTGGTTTGAGAACACCATGGGATCCTGGTATTATGCATGAACACTTCCCAAGGAAGAGGGACACACCAAGGTTCAAGCTCCCTCATGAGCTACGTCCCCTTTGATTATCAAGTAAGTAAGCCTAGCTATATGGCTATAAAGAAAGCGCTTTACGGGAGGCAACCCGGTTGTTTTTGTTTGAGATTTTCTTTGAGTCCTCTTGCTGTAACAAGAGAGTAGTTTGTTAGTTTTGTTTCTGGATTTTTAATAAAGAACCAAGTTTTACCTATTTTGGGTTTGAAAAGTTGCTATTCATTTTCGGAGAGTTTTCTGCCTGCACGAAGTCTGTGCACGGTTTGATTTTTCATTTTTTATCTGTAACTCCGATTGAGCTGTAATTTGAACTGTAGCTTCAACTTTTCATCCTCTGTATACGTGATTTTTTGCAGATTTTTCTGACGAGTTTAAGTAGGGTAGAAAAATGCGTTTTGCTGCTGCTGTTTTTCTGGACAGATTCTGTCTTGATATTGTTTGATGCATTCTTTGAGCTTTTTGCTTGAATCTTTTTGATTCAATTGAGTTTATGAGTAGGCATACAACATTATATACTCTCTGGACATTCATATGAATTTTTGCCTAAGGATTTTATGCAGCAAGGAACCTATTTGTTTATCACTACTAATATCACCCCACAGAAAAGAAATGGGAGAAACGGTGTTTTGAAGTTTTTTCACAGGGATTAGAGGAGCTGCACCAAGAGCTATCCAAGGATGGTGAAGACCATAAGCTTGGGGATGTCAAGACAACCCCACTGACCAACACACTCTCGGTTTGCACACGTCTAACTTCTGTTTTTCGATCAAAGCACTTTATCGTATAAACTTGGAGCGTCTGTTTTTTTTGCTTTTGTTATTTCGGTTTGATTTTTATTTTAAGACCACCACTATCATTTATATATGAGAGAGCTACTGGAAGTTTGGGTTGAATTATGTTGGATGCTATTAAATATATTGGGATAGGGATGTTTGAGTTGATTTTAAAAGATACATATAGTTGCATAATTCATGTGCTTTGAATGAATGTTAATTTGCAAGTGTGTTGTCAAGAGCTATCTTTTACCATGTTTAGATGTTGAATTTTAACTTTACTTGGTTTAACATGGATTGATTAGTTCTATGGACACTTATGCATGCATTTAGATGGTCAACTTTCTCCCTATTGCTAGCCCAAAAATTACAACAAGTAAAAAGCTTGTTTCCCAACACCTTCAACCAAAGTTTTTCCAGTGAGTCCACCATATCTACCTATTAGCTTTATGCTATTCCAAGTATGTTTATCATGTTATATTGTGTTATCTACATTTCTGAATTTAAATGCTTATGTTATTGATTGTCATGGGAAAAATTGGTTAAAAGCTCTCACGAACTTGATGCACAATTTACTTTTATTGCATTTAATAAGCATGAACCATTGTGATTAAAATTATGAAGTTGTGGGCTTGACAATTGTTTTGGTTGGGAGTTAGCCCATATGTGCTGTCACATGGCAAGCTTTCAACATTGCACTTATTTATATTTAGTTGATGTCATGTACTTTTGTTTATGGATGCCTATCATGGGTGAAATGAATGTGGATACTTAGTAAGTTCAAAGAGTTTGTATAAATGGTTAGAGAAATGCCTGGGCCGCTAATCTAAGCCATGCATCATTCATGGTGGAAATTTACAGCATAACCATAATGTTCATTCAGTGATGCACCTCATAATAAAAAGCTATACCCATAGTAAATAAAAGAGTGCTGAGATTGTTCATTGTCTGTTTGTCTTGTTGTTTTGACATGGGCTTGTTCATGTCAAGGGGCAAGAGGTACCCCAGTGCAGTTCTTGATGATACTATTATTACTTGCAATGACCTTTATTTGAATTTACTTTGTGGACCAAAGTGAGTAACACATGGTGTAGGTACTTGTATTCAAGGGACATGAGACATTCAACCAATACATTGTCAAGCACACCACTCATATTTGCTTTCACTTTAAACATTAATCATTCAAGATGCTATGATAGGGGTAATGAGAGCTCCACACCAATGACTACCACATTGCAAGCATTAACTTAAGTAGAAGTGTTTGGAAGTTAGATGAAACTTATTCATGCTTTACCTCTACTTATTTATCTATCCAAAGTGTCCACCTTTTATATTCAGTTTTCATAAGAAGTACTCTATGACCACCATAGGATGTTTTTACTTTTCATTATGCATACATTTGGTCCATAGTACTTTCTTCTATTTACACTTTGTGAATTTATCATTGAACATCTTTACATTGAGTATTTGATATCACTTCATAATTTATCTTGCATATTGTTATTCCTTTGAAGAATGAATCATTTGACTCTATGTAGCAATAGTAATCACCTTTGATATCCATTGATAGTATTAAAATGCAAAGTCCATGTTAGTTTTATCACCTTCATACTCGGGACGAGCATGGGTTAAGCTTGGGGATGTTGATGCATGTAAAATGCATACATGAACTTTACATTTTATTACATGTTATTCCATGTTATTTGCATCATATAAGGGTTATATTCATGATTTATATTGAGTTTTGGGGATAATTAACAACTCCCCATTTTTCTGGAATTAACCCTGCGCTGTCAGAAAACCCCTTTTTCTATATTTTGATGTTTCAGGGACCCAAACGACGTCCAAATGACCTGAAACTTTACGGGGATCACTTTTTTGGAAGGAACGAAACGTAGGCGCAAAGGAATCGAAGAAACGGAGACCAGAAGGCAAAAGGGGTGGGCCCACGCGGCCAGATTCCCTGACCGCGTGGGTCCCCCATCCTGGCCCTCGGGCCTCCGCTGCCGTCGATCTTTCTTCCCGAAGCTTCGTCTTGACCTAAAAACTATATATATACCCCCCCAGGGCTTTCGCGAAAGGGCGCCGCCGAAAACAGAAACCACGAAACAGAGACTGGAGCTGAAGATTGGAGGGGGAAAACTCCGGCGGGGCGCTGCCGGTGTGGTCTCCTTCCCCTCCAACAACATCTCCACCGACACCATGATGAAGAGGGAGTAGTCCACCCCTGGACTATGGGTTTGTGGAAGTAACTTATGTATCTCTCCTCTCTATGAGCTTCACTAATTAGTACCGTATGAGCTGCTGAACATGATTACGGTCATCTATGTAATTCCTTTGTGGTGGATCTTTATTATGAGTTAATACATGTTTGAGATTGCAATGGTTTTGTTTCAGTTATGAAAGTAGATGCATATTATGTACCCCGTTCTTATTTACTTGTCATGATCAAGCATGTTTATGAGAGCATGTGAGGGGGAACGTGTGCATTAGTTGGAGTAACGGGGGGTGGCTAGTGCAGTGAACGTGAGAGAAAGTTCTGCGATCCACTTGGGTTTTCTACCTTACTTTGTTGCCTCACTAGGGATAAACAAAAATACCATGCTACCGGAGAGTGGATGTGACCTTGGCCACTATCTCCATGACTAGATCTAGCATGTTCTTATTTTAACTTCATGTCATTGAACTTATTGCTATGCTCTGATTTATCTTAATTACTAAGGTGTTATGATTTAGTTCGCATCTTGGTGGAGCATAAGAGAGAGAACAACTTATACTTGAGATCTCTATGTTAGGACGTGATGCCCATATTATTAATAACTTGTCAAACCATGTCTTGCCATCTTACATGTTAATTTTAGTGTTCCATTGTCTACCACGTTATCAAGAGAGAGTGCATTTGTGAAACCATGAACCCCGGTCCATTTTTAATCATAAGAAACACCTTTCCAACACTTTTATCACCACTTTTGTTTGCTGCCATTATTAAATCCGAAAATACAAAAACACTTTTACATCTTGCATTCATCATAAAAAACCCAAAAATATCATTTATCATTACTACCATCATCCTTGCATATTTATTTTACCATCATTGCATATTTACTATTTTGCATATATTATTTTATTATCATTCTCACACCTTGTGCTTGACAACCACTTGGTGAGGTTGAGGGCACAAAACAATTTATTTTGTTGCAGGTTCTCAAGAGAAGGATAAGGAGATAACACCTGAAATACTGGTTCCCCGAGAGTTCGATATTAAACCCTCGAGTCACCCTCGTGGGGAAAACTGTCTTCCACTACTACATACACTCTGCACTTGGAGTCTCAACCTAACCCATTTATTTTTCACGCAGATAATTATTGGGTATCAAGACATTTTCTGGCGCCGTTGCCGGGGAGATAGAAGCAACACCGCAATATATTCCCTCGTCAACTTAGTGCTCAGCAGTCGGCCAGCGCGCCAAGAACCTGGGGGAGTCGCCGTCGTGCTCGCTGCGGAGTGGGGACGACACGTCGTACCCATACGGGATGACCGACCGGCCGTGATGGCGATCTAGGGCGGCGTAGGTAGAGCTGGCCGTGTGGTGGGGAACGCCGTTGTTCACGGCGTTCGCGGATGACAATGCCGCCACCTCCTCCTCCACGACGCGGCGGCGACCGACGCTCCTCCTTCGGACAGCTGCGGCGCTCCTCCTGGCACCGTGGCCGCACCGGCATCAGCCGTAACGGGTGGTGTTCCCCGCCAGAGCGTGCTGCCGCGCGGCCTGGATGGCGGAGGCCACGGTGTGGCCGGTGTCGTGCCACCACCGGTGACGGTCCTCCGCGTTGTAGCGGCCCGACGGTGTCGGGGGCCGTCGTAGGCGGCGAGCACCTCGTTGTGCTCGCGCTCGAATCGCCGGAGCCAGGCGCCCCAGTTGTTGTCGTCGAACTCGAGGAGGGCGCGCTGCTGGGGCGTCAGCCACGATCGCCGACGCGCGATGTCGCGCCGGATCTGCTCCGACGTCTGCGGCATCGCCGGCACGGGGAGCCCACCGTTGGGGGACGTGCGCCACCCCAAGGGCAGGTTGGAATCCGGCGACACTAGCAGGCCGTACCGGTAGAGATCCCACGCCTCCTCCGTGCCGATCGTGCGGCCGCTTCGCTTGCTGCTGCCCGCGTCGTAGTTGTTCGCCATGGCGCAGAGGGTGTGGGAGACGGGGAGGTGGGCGTGAGAGGCGTTGGAGATGAGGGTGCGGCGAGTGAGTGGCCTTTTATGGGCGCGGCGAGGGAGGTGGGCGGTGCGCGAGCATCCGCGGCCGTAAATGCATTGCATGGGAACGCCGCGACGCCGGCGCGTGGACTGTCGCGCACGCTGTCGCCGACGCGTGGTGACAGGCCTGCCGCCGTGTAGTCGCCTCGCCTCCTGCCCCGTCCCGTCCAGTCGCGTCGTCTCGGAGACCGCCGGCGACTACGCGCCCTCATTAACACGGCGGAACGGCCTCCTGCGCGCCCTCATTAACACGGGCACGGCGCACTGTGTGTATGACGGGCGGGCCACCCCTGTCAGAGGCCATGTCCGTCCCATGTCCGGCACCCCGAGAGGGCCTCAAAACCTGGGGGCCCTTTCGGGGGTGCCAGACACGATTTTGCTCGGCCCGACCCTTTGGAGGGTGCCGCTGGTGGTCGATTTTGGCGTCCGGACCCCCAATGGACCTTTGGAGGGTCAATTGGGCGGCCTCCGGTGGAGATGCTCTAAGAGAGGCCTGTCAACCTGTGTATATTGTGAGTTATATTATTTCCTTTTTCTTTTGACATGTTGCTTTTTAACTATATTCCTGGTTATGCAAAAAAATTGGTGAACATATGGGAGGGCACGGAATGTTTAACCTTGAATGGACACATTTAATCACACTTCGCGCACTCTCACACTCAAAAAAAAGAAGTTACACACTCCGTTCCAAAATAAGTGTTGCCCTAGTTAAAAGCTGTGGCACTTATTATTTTTGTACCGAATATGCTGACAGCGCAACTTTTCTTTGATTAAGATTGGATGTTACAGGAGTTTGGAGGGTATCCAAACAAAGAGCAAAGAAAACCATGCGGAAAAAATTCAGAAAAAAATGCTCAGACTAAAACAAAGTCTGACACAAAAATACGAACAGATTCAGTCTAATCAGGTTCCGGGGTCGTCGCGCTACATCAGAGGTAGTACCACATATTGGTTGTGAAAGAATTAGCAGCACCGGTATTTTGAATGATGAAAAAGAACAAATAGCGCATCTCAAAACTACACGGTCGCTACATTTGCAGTAAGTCTTTGACTACGATGCACTACGTCAGTATTTAGCTCGAAGAATCAGCTTCCTAGCACATGTCTGTCATTAAGCACCTGTACTGCTTTTTTTTTTTTGGCAGTAAGTCTTTGACTACGAATCTTCGATGCACTACGTATTTAGCTCGAAGAATCAGCTTCCTAGCACATGTCTGTCGTTAAGCACCTGTACTGCTAACAACGGAAGTGCTTAAATATGATCAATTGTGATTTAACACAAAAAACACCTCGCCAAGTAAAGCACCTCTAGGACACTATTACTGTTAGCACCTAGTGTAGTTGACATGAAAAAACTTTTTTCTTTGCATAAACAATCATTCTGTTCTGAAAAAGGCAGATAAGAACGTTGTTTCGATCCCAAACTGATTAGGGAACGCAGACATTAATGGCCAAACGAATATGTTACTATGTCAGGAACCGAGATAACGTTAGTAACCCATGTTCAGTTTGAACGTACTAGCCTCATTCTGTCACTTCATAAAAACAATCTTAGCAGCACAATAAATCCCGATCGTATCTTTACATGGCATACAACCATATTAGCAGCACAATAAATCCTGACCGTTTCTTTACATGGCAGAAAACTAACTATCATAGCAGTACAACAAATCCTGATGCCGAAGGAACCTCGGTTCCAGGAGGCACCACCTAAGATTACATCCAGATGAAACTCTAGACTACCTTCGTGCTCTCGGCGAAGCTTCCAGGGTTAATGGTTATACTCTTGGTGCAATTATCTGTCTTGTAGATGCCAACCAGCCGATCAGCTAGTTCAAACATGTTGTTCCTGAGACTGCAGACAGGGTGACAGAGAGAGTTATATGAGCGGTCAAACGTGGAATGATATTTCACTTCGCTTCGATGCTATCCATACTATTCCAGCTTTGCTTTTATACACTGTATATCAAATTTGGACATGTTTTGCAGAGGTAATCTGTCTTCATAATAATTATTGTACACGGTAAACTTTGTAATGTGTATATCTCAAATGTTTTTCATAATACTTGCTTGTATAGGTAGGAATTTAGATCAATTTCCAACTTATCTAAAGGGACTGAGCCGACAATACCAAGTATTCAAACAACGTAAAAGGATTTTCATTTTGAATTCAAGATATAGCAGCAAAGAGGAAAAGCAAAATGTGAGGAAAGTGGGCTGAAGTAAACATACCTAATAATAATGAACTGGCATCTTTGGTACGGTCTTTCACATAATGTCCGACGATGGATACATTCTTAAAATCTATAAACAGCAGTTTGATTAGTCTATTGAAATGTCAGATAATATTAGGTAAGAGAATGGTCACAAGACTTACCCAATGCTGCATCTATCTCATCCATAACATACAATGGAGTCGGTTTATAATGGTGAAGAGCAAACACTAGAGCCAGGGAGCTAAGCGTCTGTACAACAACAAATGTTTAAATTGGCATAGACACAGCAGATCAATATTAAGATGAAGATAAGCGGTCCAAGTAGATTGCACCGTAAAAGAGTAAGTGTAAGGGGTTTATATATTTCGCATTGCATCAAAAGCTCCTAATCAAGCTACACACTTGAATTATGTGTAACAAGAAAAAAGGTGTGCCGCATGAACCAAACACCTCAGATGCTTATTTCAAGTTCTGAAGAGTTGTACCTGACTCTATAATCAAATAATTTTGATGCACTGTGATATCTTAAATATGAACAGCCGTCTTAACCAGGAAACATAGATGTTTTATTTTGCCAATAAAAAATCTCAGGCTAACTCTCAAGTGCCTGGAATCAAGATTAATGTTAAATATTCACTTCCTTTCTATTTCTAGCCTCCTAATGAAGCATGCAGCTTTTCTTAAACATATATGGCTTTCATCTGAAATGTGAGACAAAGAAAGTGTCTCAATTATTAAATGAGCAATAGACAATAATATAATACGACTGTTCTGATTCTTATGGTGTCCTCGATTATTCATAAGCAATGAATGGTAAAGCCCATTGTTATGCATTAGAAAACTAACACAAAGTGGACACAGATTTTATGCTCTTAGGACTATATGCGACTATTAAAAGAAAAGTAACATTGCAAATTATATTGACTTTCTAGGTACCATCTCTATGCATGAATAACATTAAGAAATTAGCTTTCTGAAATTTCTATAAGTACGGATAAAGAAATACCTTCTCGCCGCCAGATAGATTGGCAATGTTCTTCCAGCTTTTCTTGGGAGGTCTTACGCTGAAAACAACACCTTCTGAAAATGGGTCCAACGAATCAACAAGTTCCAGCTCCGCATCGCCTCCAAGAGTAATCATCTAAAACAAAATGATAATATTGTGAAATCATTCCACAACACCTTCGAAAATAAATATCTCCTTTTGGCAAGGAACTTCCTTTCTTGTACTCATTGCCGCCAGTAAACATTTTGACCAACTTTCCGCATGTTTTACTTCAACAATATTATGAAATAATAATGTTTTGTAGCTAACAAAAGTTCACAACAAGTGAACTTGCACACAGAACAAGACAACGAAACAAACACACATTGTTGCAACAATGAGCTGACATCACCAGGGCTCTCTTTCCTATACAGTTATTACATTTTTACCCCACCCCCTATAAGCCCATGAAAGCTATGAAAAGGTTGAGTGGTCAATCCATTAAAGTTAATATGGGCAAGTACAGTCTAATTGCATTAACTCTACATTCCGTGCCTGGTTTGTTAGGTGGTGACTGTTAGAAGTAATCTTGTCATATTCTATGCATAAAGTCTCTAGCTTAGTCAGGAAGTATCTAGAGTATGTAGGAGTCCTAGTAGAAGTAAAAGTCTACAGTTCTGTAGTAGCTTCTAGAGTATTGTACCGACCTACTGTTCAGTGAACAGTAACCGACCTATATAGCCTATATAGGGATGTACCCCTTTGTAAGAAAACTAAGCTTGTGTGATATATTGAGAAGATATATAGAGCTTCATATGTTCCTGGCGTGACTGTAAGAAGTGAGGTGTGTGTGTGAAGCACAACCTTATTAGAAGGGAGCTAAGTGATTTACCTCCATCAATTGGTATCAGAGCCGTGTTGTGTGTTGTGTTAGCTCAAGTGAGATATGGAGAAGGATGGAGAGATTGTTTCCATTCGATACCCTATGCTCACAAAGAGCAACTACTTGGCATGGTCCATCAAGATGAAGGTGTTAATGCGTGCCCAAAGGCGTTGGGACGCTGTTGAGCCAAAAGATCCGAATGTGCCCCCCGAGGAGACTAAGGATCAAATGGCGTTGGCTGCCATTTACCAAGGGATACCAGAGGACATGCTCTTCCTGGTGTACGGAAAGGAGACAGCCAAGGAGACCTGGGAGGCCCTGAAGATTATGGACATGGGTGCTGAGCGTGTGAAGGATGCCAAGGTACAAACTCTCAAGACGGAGTTCGAGGGGCTGCGCATGAAGGAGTCAGAATTTGTTGATAATTTTGCCTCCCGGTTGACAACCATCCTAAACCAGATCCGAGCACTTGGTGAGGACTTTGAGGAGGTGTACGCCGTCAAGAAGTTCCTTCGTGCTGTCCCTAACAAGTTTCTCCGGATTGCCTCGGCCATTGAACATTTGGCGATCTCAAGACCATGACGATGGAAGAGGTCATTGGGCGACTGAAGGCACACGAGGAGCGCCTACGAGGAAGTGGTGATGTTGATGAGGAGCACTTGCTGCTGACCCGTGCAGAGTGGAAGGCAAGACACGGGCTGAGAGCTCCTCGCGAGGACGAGGGCGTGGTGGAGGACGAGGCCGTGGCCGGGCTTGGGCTAAGTCTGAGGTGAAGTGCTACAATTGTCCTAATTTTGGACATTATGCTTATGAGTGTTCCGAGAAGAACAACAAAGCATTCTTTGCTAAGGCTCTTTCTGACGACGATGAGCCAGCACTCCTGTGAGAGGGGTGTTCATAGTGCACGTCCAACGGTGTGATACTGTTGGAGACTGTGCACAAGCGGTGGTGTGATACCATCGTCATAGAGGACGTCGGTGTGAGGCCGACCACTATGGTGTGATGCCATTGTCTACGGAAAGGTTGGTGTGAAGCCAATGACGCTGGTGTGATGCCATCGTCAAGTGGAAGAGTCGGTGTGAGGCCAACGACTGTGGTGTGATGCCACTGTCACATGGAAGGTCGATGTGAAACCGAATCGGTGGTGTGATGCCATCTTATATGGAGTCAGTGTGAGGCTGACAAGCACGGTGCGATGCCGTTGCTAGACATGAGGCGGTGCGAGATCTGGATTAGAGGATCTTAGTTGATATGACAAGATTAGGGGGAGATTGTTAGAAGTAATCTTGTCATATTCTATGCATAAAGTCTCTAGCTTAGTCAGGAAGTATCTAAGTATGTAGGAGTCCTAGTAGAAGTAAAAGTCTACAGTTCTGTAGTAGCTTCTAGAGTATTGTACCGACCTACTGTTCAGTGAACAGTAACCGACCTATATAGCCTATATAGGGATGTACCCCTTTGTAAGAAAACTAAGCTTGTGTGATATATTGAGAAGATATATAGAGCTTCATATGTTCCTGGCGTGACCGTAAGAAAGTGAGTGTGTGTGTGTGTGTGAAGCACAACCATATTGGAAGAGGGAGCTGAGTGATTTAGCTCCAACAGTGACTAAGTTGTTGGACTTAATTTGTGGAAGGAGTGTCATATTACATGCACGCTATACATAATCTGATAGTCATACCTGGTACATCTCTTTCAGTTTCAGAGAAATTATGTTGAACCCTGCCATGAACTCATCTAACCTGCAATAATATATATTGCATGTAAGGAGGTAAATCGACCGACACAAATATTAAATGAAAGCAAGGCTATACCTCCTCTTCCTCAGCCCATCATATAGCTTTTTAAGATCATCGCGCTCCTGTGTGGTAGCATTTAGCTCATCGACGCGTTCGCTATATAAACGAGCCTTTGTGCGATACCTGGTTCAACCAAGATAAGTGATGAAGACGTTGACGGAAAAAGGTTTTGTCAATAGGTTTACGGCAGTAATCCATACTCTGCTATTGAATCCAGATTTGGACTCGAGTCTTTAATTTGCGCTTCTAACAATGCCACCATCTCCATTGCTCTTTTCAGGTTACACATTTCATTGAGATGCTCATCACCTAGTGTTTCTTTAAGTTTCTCAGGATCAATAGCATCCTTTTGTATTCTGTGAGGAAAACACGTACCATTTAGAAAGCATAGAAAACATAGATGATTCATAAAATAACTGAAAAATAACACTTGCACATACTGATCTATGTGTTTAGCAAGATTCGCCTGAATGTCGACGAGCCGTTTCTTAAATGCCTTCACCTTCATTTCCCACTCCTTGGCAAGCTTTTTTGTATCTTGCAGTTTGTACTCTGCATCAACCTGTTTTTACACAAACAGTTCATGTTATTTTGCTTCCAGGAAAATTCAGGTCACCAAAACAAACATCTTGGTAAGTTATATTAAGATATTAGTAGAATCGAGATTAAACCTCGGTTGCTCTTAGTTCATCCACCACTTTCTTTGTTTTATTGTACTCTTCCTTTGTTTTGTCAAGCTCCTCTTTATGGCTGTCAATCATCTACAAGTACAACGGACTAACATTAACCTTCCAAACACGCAACAAGCCATTCAGGGTCCAGACCATAGAGCAACCTAACTAAATTACCTCTTGGTTTTTCTTATAATCTTCTTGAACGAGAAAAGCCTTCTTCTCAATCTCTTTGAAAACAGACATGAAGTTCTCCTTTTGAGCAACCAGATTCTCTATTTCTTTTTTGGCCTCCTCAACGCCCTTGGCTAACTTTTTCATCAACTTTTCGCACGTAGTTATCTTTACTTTGTGGCGGTTGATGTCTGAGCTTGTTTTGTCAAGTTCCTGATATTTAAAGTACAAATTCATAAACATCAGGGTAAGAACACACACACACACACACACACACATATGGAAATGAACAGACAAGGATGTACTCACGGATTGGATATTCGCAACTTTTGCCTTCTGATCCTTGAGCACCTGCCCCCCTGCATTTTCAATTTTCTGCTGAAGTTCTGAAGCCTGTTGTACATTTAAGGAATGATGAAGTTAAGGTTATGAAGTAGGTGCTGTATTTGGCAACTAAAATGCTACAACAAATTGTTAGAGGTCTGAATGTTAAATAGTGTTCACATATTTCTGTAAAATTGTATTTACTGCTAACAAAAGCACATTGGCCTAGCTTTTGGTTGAAATGTGAGACTTCAAGGTTTGTATAGGCACTTGCCTGATCTTTGAGCTTGCTGGAACACTTTGCAAGTTTCTTTAGTTCAACTTGTTCAGTAGATATGATGCCATCCAGCTCTTTCATTCTACCGACCTCATCATCTTTGGGGTGTGATGCAGCTTTCAATGAATCTAGTCGCTTTTCATTGTAAATATATTGGGCATTCATACTCTCCACCTTTTACAGAAGAAATAAAAGGTAAGGTGGTCTCAATATAACACACTCCAACTTAAGGACAAGAAGAAGAAATTTTGTAGTTTAGGTACCTCCTTTTTAGCTTTTGCTAATTCCATCTCAAGACGAGACTTAGCTTCTTCCAGGGACCGGTAGCGTTTTTTAGCATCATTAATACTTTCGCGCAACCTCTTGAGTTGCTCAACAAGTTTGTTGAGATCATTTTCAGCATTTATAATAGTCTCTTCTGAGACACTTTCTCGAATGGATGTGCCCATCTTGCCACCTCGTGGTTTGCCACCACCACCGCTCATGGTCCCAGACTTCTCAAAAAGTGCACCATCAAGGGTAACTACCCGGCGGAATTCACTATCTGCAGTGTATGCAATTCGAGTAGCCTGAAAACAAATAGATGATTCATGTTAGTGCTTTAAATATAAACAGAAGGAGCGGTATTGTTTGGTACCAGGACATGATATGCCCCCTAAACAAAGTAATTTTTAGAATTTATGACAGTTACATGAAAATGCTAGAGGAAACCAATTTAGAAACTATTTGAGAACCAAATGAGTAAGGCACATAATAACTGCAAGCAGCTAAGACAAAAAAAAGGTAACTTGAGGATTTACCTGATCAAGATCGTTTGCAACAACAGTATTGAACAAGGTAGCGTAGAAAGCTAATTTCAGCTTCTCATCTTTAACCTTTACCAGATCAAAGAGTCGTGGAACTCCTTCAGGTGTTTTTACTTTCTCTTTCAGCTTACGAAGATGATGTGATTGCTTTTCCTGTAACGGTTAAATACCAAAGTCAAGCATAAAGCAATAAAACCAACAGGGAAAAAATTTACACAAGTAAACAAGAAAGCAAAGGAAAATAAACTAGAGCATACCAGTATCATAAAAGTAGCAATCCCAAGATTTCTTCTGCGCAATAGTTCAACACAAGCTTGGGCTGAATTTGTTGTTTCAACAACAATATAATCAAGCCCACCGCACGCTGTTGATATGGCGACATCATATTTTGCTGCAAGGCAAAATAGCTAAGAAATTAAGGCATATTTAGCTAAGTAAATGTTTGCACAAACATACTGTGTAGTACAGAATCTCTCCCCCCCCCACCCCACCCCCCCCCCCCCCCCCCCATCTCTGAGATTATAACCATAAAAGCTTCATAGTTTTTGAGTGATCACGAGTTGAGCAACTCAGTAACTCGATGAGACTGTAATGTCCAGCACCAATACACACAATGCTGGAGAAACCGCAAAAGGAAGTGTAATACTAATCTGTAAAATTGGTACATCTGTAGCGGATTTCTGTACTGGTATCAAGAGAGACACTGACTGGAGAAGCCTTAACCTAACAAGCTAATAAAGCAACATCAAGAAAACTATCGATTGAATTTTTATCAATGATGTATCCTTGATAAAGCCTTAACCCGACGTAAATATTAATTTTTTAAATCTCAAATACTTGGTATAATTACTGATGGCATAAGCTTCTGTAGCATAATTTGAACTTATAAGAATTTATACACATGGAATTTCAAGACTATCCAAAAACCCGTTCAGTGTACTTTGGATTCACAACAATATACAACACATTTGTCTATAAAAATCATTCCATTCTAAAGATGGGGTGGGAGGGGTTTGGTCCAGCCCAACTATCTCCTCTAGAACTTATGCACAATTTCAGTACAATAAAATTACAGAATTTACAAAAGCAAATTTCACCTCCGGTAAAAATGATACAATCTTCATTGGACGGTACCTAACACTAGCTTTTATATTTCAATAAAAGTACACTATTATAATACATAAAAAAAAGGTGCAAGTGCAATAGAAATAAGTCTGATGTCAAATGTGCTCATCGCATTCTGTTCTATCAGATATCGTTGGTTCTAGTGGGAAATTGTGGGGGCAGCATCCCCATTAAACCCTGTGACCTGGTTCAAGCCCAAGTACAATGAGAGTTTGTTTCCTGAGCGAAAAATATGTTCCAACCACCAGATAAAGACGCAAAACTCATCAGCAGCCACAGGTGTGTAAAAAGGTCGGAATAGTTTAGCTTCATGCATTTGAAAGTCATTCTTTTGTGACTATGGATTAGATCTTACCATCAATTGCACCAAGATCACCTAGCCTGCCATAAATACCATCTATTTCCTTTGAATCCTTAGCTTGTAAAATTGCCTTCAGAACGGTTCCATCATTCCTCTCAGAATCCCTTGTGGATTTAATCTCCACAACTTTCTGTCTAGCTGCTTGTTCAAGGGGAATAAGTGTCTCCTCTTCTTTTAGGCATTCCTATTACAAATCCGAAGTTAGGATCCAGGAAGTTCAGGAACCTCATAAAAGTTGAAAGAACTTAATGCTCCCAGGGAGAAGAAATGACTCAAATTGTATGGAAGTGATTTACCAGTTCAACTTTACGAGCTTCAGATGCTTCACTCTGGTGTTTCTCTATTTTTCCTTCGAGCTCCGTAATATATGTATCCTTTGTTTTGATTTTTTCCTTGATGATTTCCATCTGGTTTTGGGCATCAGTTAATTCTGCCCGAGCTCCATCATGCTGAAACCATGCAATAAGTTCATGTAAATGAACAAAAGTCAGAACATTATATCTTACCATTGGTTTGCCAAAAAATAATAACAATTTTTGCCTAGAGTCTGACTCCTGCAATGTCATTCTTAATAGTGAATACTTCTTGTGCCCCACAAGGCAGGTCCAAGATCTGATGGCAAACTGTGGCTTAATGGTGAGCATTTCTTGTGCTTTCGATGAAACACATGCCCAAGACTGGCAGTCAATTGACTCGTTATGGGGAAAGCATATTGAAGAAAATCGACAACGGTATCATTATTGTGCAATGTATAAACAAGTGAAAGGCAAGGGTGGAACCTTCTGTTTCATTAATTCTTTCTCCGCAGAAGCAACATCCAGCCTTCCTTTATGCTCAATAATTTGTTTCTCCCACGGTTCAAGCTCGGTCCTTACTTGGGCAAGTTCAGCACGTAGTCTCTCAGTCTCTTCTGTACTTACAAAAGCATGGCTATCAAACAGAACAGTTTGATGACAAGGGAGAAAAGGGCAAATGTTGAAGGAAAAATTCTCACCTCGAGAGCTTTCTTTAATTCGCTCCAGCACTTTCTCTTCTTGGTTAAATCGTTCTTGCAATTTTGGTATCTCTTCCTCAAGCTGTGGAATGAGATTGGATGATTCTTCAATCTCTTTTGTTGATCCTTCAATTTTTGCAGCATCCTGGAACAACATGAAACTTAAGACTTAATTGATTGAATTACGCCTGAAATCATGTTAACATACCTTTTCAGATTTCTCCTCCAGCTTCTTGATCTTCTGCTTAAGATGCTTTAAATCTTCCCTATGCTTTACATCTTTCCTCTCAAACTCTTTAAACTGATCCTTGCAAGCTTTCATGTTATTTTCAAGGTCCTGCATATATAAATAAAGAAATATAACAGTGGTGCATTTCATATGGTAAAATTAGAGTAAAACTAGCAAAACAGTCAATACATATGTAGGCATAGTTCAACTTTGAAATCACGGCAGCATAAGCTTTAGAAAATGTAATTTGAGCCGTACCTCTTGCCTTTTGACATGTTTGTTGTAAGCAGACTCCATTTCCTTCAGATCTTTAGTATTCTGTTTAATTTTGTCCCTGGATTATACAGAAAGCAATTAGTTCTAAACTCATGACTGTAAATACAACCGTGCAGTAAATCACCTTTCGGAGGCAAGGTTCTTCTCAAGGTCTGTAACGTTATCTTGGAGCTGGGTAACATGTGAGGTAGCATCATCAGAAGCCATTGTGGTTGCCTTTTCTTGCCATTTCAAAAGCAAGAGTTCCTTGAGCATGTATGTTTCAGCTTCATTTTTTGCACTCTACAGGAAGATAACTCCATCAATAGTGTTAATCAACAAAAATAAGAATCAATTTATGACATCCGATCAGCACCTCTAAAGTATCCCTTTCCTTCTCAGCCAATTTCAGCATCTGAACTGATGCGGTTCTTTTTTCATTGAGCACTTCCAATCTAAAAGCATCAGAACAGGAAAATGATTACATAGCACCAAATGGACAGAAAGCACTCATCATGACAACAGGCATTGAAGTTTTTATTAAGAAACTCACTGTTTGTTAGCTTCTTCGATTTTCTCAACATATTGGTTCGTCCCAATGATGTCTTCTAGATATTCTAGAAAACCCTCATCATGCGGACCTTGAGATTTTGGTTTCATCAGGGAGATTTGCTCAACCTCACCCTGTACAGTTTCAACCTCAGAAGTTATGCATATGTAATACTGGCTAAATACGGTTGGAAAAGCACCTATGGCTGCCTAGTGCCTACCTATTCCATGTTTATATCAAGAAATACGCAACAGGTGGAAATTCTATTAAGGTAATCAAATCTACGAGATATCTCAAAATATCAGTATAATTCAATGAAGAAGTGCACAGAACCTGCAGGATCAGAAAGCGGTTATTATCAAGGTCCACTCCTTTGCCTTTCAACAGTTTAGTTACTTCAGTAAAATTGCTTCCACGGTCATTTATGTAATACTTAGAAGTGTTGTCACGGAACGCAACTCTTGTTATGCTAAAGTCGCTGCCCTCAACAACCTTGTAGTTTCCATCATCCTGCATGTGGCCAGACAAAAAGCAACAAAGAATTATGGCACTGCCGAAACGTTAAGAAACTTTAGGTACATGGCTGAGGCAATACCATATCGATGATTTCTTGAAAATGGACAGAAACCCCAGCACTGTCTAGGTTCTGGTGGTTAGAAGAGTTGTGTATGAGCTCTGAGACCTTGTTTAGGCGCATCTGCGGTTAGGAATGAACTAATCAGAAACAATATATGCAGCAAAACAACCAGATTATTGTTCTAAGTTAAGATAACATCTAGTGAATGCAAAAAGGTCATCTTTCATGAGCTTGACATTAAGAACTTTACATCATTAATCAAAACATTCAAAGGAAACCTTTGCAGGAAATGGCCAATGGAAAATAGGAGGACAATACTTCATAAAGAAGGGTCACACTCACACCATGTCCATAAACATATCCGACTTAGCCACCAAAGTTAGTATCATCAAAGTACCAATATGCTAGATTATACAATACCTTGAGGCAAACAATTATGTGATTACTTTGTCTGTTGTACAAGTATCACACATGAACGGTAGGTTGTTACACTCAACCTTTGAAATCACTGGGTAACTTAGACTGGCATGACACTGCTGGCCTTTAACCATTGGATAGGCCAAATTAATGAGATGATACATGGACATGTAATACGTACATGCTTCGATATTAAACAAACAAATATTCCAATGAACTAAAAACATTTATGATGCGGAGCATTAATGTCCACCTGCTTTGCGCGCTTCCCAAACACAAAGAGCATTGCATCAATGACGTTGCTCTTCCCACTGCCATTTGGCCCAACAACAGCTGAGAAGCTCTGCAACCAAGAAAAACTTTATTACAATTTGTTTTGTCTCAAAGAATTGTCGCTTAACAAGCACCGTTAGACAAAAAAAATGCAATAAGGAGAATTCTATTGTGCATGAATCATATATGTAGCATGCAAGTTCTGTGTCCCGAAAAGCTAGGAGGCTAAAACTCTAGTTTACTCTTTGATGGTACATCTGCTCATCAGATTATAATTGACTACTGTTCTGGCTGTATGCCTTATGATACAAGTGTTCTGCATCCTGAGAATATTTGTGTATTTTTGGGATTAAATGATGTTCGTGTTATTATTTCAGTCAAATGCACTTGGATCCTTCTTGTCTTATCAAATTACAGCTTCTGCACGAGAATATTCACGATGGCAACAAACAATGAATTAAACTATACAAAGCAAGTTTGCTCAACATGAAAAAGCATACAAAGCAAATCATATGGTTTCAGAACCACCTGTATGTTAGTCATATACTCGTACTTAAGAAGAAAACATGTGCTCGCATTTATAGGACAAGGATCAACAGATCCAGCTGAAAGATTGACAAAGAGGCACAGTTTGGTGTTTAGCTTCCACATGATTTAGTTGAGCATCTTTAGAATTCAATACGGTGCTTCTATAAAGTGAAATTTAATAGAAATGCATAAATGCTGTAGTTCTGTCATGTGTATGAGTTCAATATATCACAACCAAAACAGGTGTTTATGCCTCACGGTATCGATTGTGCAGCTAGAAACCATTGAACAAAAACTATACTGACGAGTGTGTTAGTTCGACTCCAGGGTGAACCGCCAAGCGCAAGTAGTTGGCGACGAGTATGCCAGTTCATATTTTCCGTGGTCGAAACCAAATGAGCCAGAACAGAACCCAGAAGCTGAAGGGATAACGAATGGTGCAAATAATTCAAAATTTCGTAGGCATGGCCGCATGGGGAGACCAGACATGCAAACCTCGAACGAAACCATACCAAACTCCTCTTGAGACGTCAAAACCTAAGTAAGCTGCTATCCAATTGGAATCTCTAGGGTTTAAGGATTTACAGATCAAGTGAAAATGGTAACTCTAGCATCCATAATTAGGCTCCTAGGGGCTCAAATCAGCTGCCAAAACGAGCGGAAATTCTAAGAGCCGAAGAGGGGAAACCCCGTGCGCGACACCCCTAACTCCCTTGCCGTGTGTCGAGAAGACGAGCACGCAGAGTAGAAACTAGCTAGGGCTCGCGCCTTGTGTGGGAGAGAGAGAAAGAGACCTTGTGGAAGGGGCCGATGCGCTGCTCCCCGGCGTAGGACTTGAAGTTGCGGAGAACCATCTCCTGTATGAACAGCCGCGGCTTCGCCGGCCTGCCCGGCGACCTAGCCGGCGAAGGCGACTGCGGCGTCGAGGTCTCCATGGAGGACCGACGCGGGGATTTCAAAATGCAGCCGCGGGAGACGGGAGCGCGAGCGCCGCCGCAGCAGCGATTTCACCCTACCCAGCCGCACGAGATCTACTCCGCCGCCGGCGCTATCCCTGGGCGAATCCGGAGGCGAGGGCGAAGAGGGCCAGGACTGAGTTTTTTTTTTTTTGAAATGTCCAGGAGTGAGTTGGTGGTGGGGGAGATTTGGTGAAAGTGTGGATTTGGGAATTTTGGGGGAAATTTGGGAGGGAAAACTGAAATGTTGAGGAGGGTTTCCGCCCTCGCGCTGGAGAGCGAGAGCGAAGATGATGTCAGACCAAAATTAATTGGGAATCTTCGGAGATGGGCTGCCTTGCTGAATCTGGGCCAGTATGCTCCTCCTGCGTTTGTTTTGGTCCATATCACTTCAGTGTTTTTTTACAACCCATACGACTTCAGTTTGTAGCTTGCATCGCCTTACAGAAATTACCTAAAAAATCACCTTATTATTTATAGGCAATATCACCTTGCATCACAGTTTCCACCTACCACTACAAGTGTAGTCTTGATCATCCGGCAATGACCTATAGGCTATAAATAGCCTTGTGAGCATGTATTACATTCACTCTCATTTGAATGAATTCAAGGGGAGTACATTAGAGTTCCAAGAGTGGGATGTTTGGGTTCACTTATGTCAACGTATAATGAATGTTCAATTATCAGATAAGCCATATAGCTTTGTATGGAAGTTAACTGACTCTGGGATTTTGTTCGGTCAAATCTATGTATGTCGATATGATGAATGGACACACGTTTTTTTCGAAATATCTTTGGAAGGATACCTCTAAAAATTAAGATTTTTATGTGGTTTCTTCGTAGGAAGGTGGTACTTGCAAAGGATAATTAGCGAAAAGAAATTGGACAGGGTCAAAGAATTGTTGTTTTTGTGATTCAGAGGAGTCTGTTGAACATCTTTTTTTACAATGTCCTTTTGCTAAAATGATCTGGCGTATAGTTCAGTTCTCTTTTGATATACCTCCGCCAACTAATATTACTAATATGTTGGTAACTGGTTGAACGGAGTGGGATAAAAAGACAATGGCTAGAATCCGTATTGGGATTTCAGCTTTATGTTGGGCTATTTGGAACTGTAGAAATAATATAGTTTTTAACAAGGGTGGAACTACCAATTTCTTGCAGGTGTTCTATATGGCTAGCAATTCAATTACGACATGGTGAACCTTCTACCGCCAGACCAGAGGGATATCATGCTTTTTGGGTGCACACGGCTGCTGATGGTCGCTCAGGATTTTATCCGACGGGCTGAGTGGCGACATGAGGGATATCATGCTCTTTGGGTGCACACGGCTGCTGATGGTCGCTCTGGATTTTATCCGACGAGCTGGGCATGCTAGTAGACTTAAAGATGTCTAGATTCTTTACACTTACTATTTTCTTCCGAGGAGACTAAGGATCAAATGGCGTTGGCTGCCATTTACCAAGGGATACCAGAGGACATGCTCTTCCTGGTGTACAGAAAGGAGACAGCCAAGGAGACCTGGGAGGCCCTGAAGATTATGCACATGGGTGCTGAGCGTGTGAAGGATGCCAAGGTACAAACTCTCAAGACGGAGTTCGAGGAGCTGCGCATGAAGGAGTCAGAATCTGTTGATAATTTTGCCTCCCGGTTGACAACCATCCTAAACCAGATCCGAGCACTTGGTGAGGACTTGGAGTAGGTGTACGCCGTCAAGAAGTTCCTTCGTGCTGTCCCTAACAAGTTTCTCCGGATTGCCTCGGCCATTGAACAATTTGGCGATCTCAAGACCATGACGATGGAAGAGGTCATTGGGCGACTGAAGGCACACGAGGAGCGCCTACGAGGAAGTGGTGATGTTGATGAGGAGAACTTGCTGCTGACCCGTGCAGAGTGGAAGGCAAGACACGAGGCTGAGAGCTCCTCGCGAGGACGAGGGCGTGGTGGAGGACGAGGCTGTGGCCGTGGCCGGGCTTGGGCTAAGTCTGAGGTGAAGTGCTACAATTGTCCTAATTTTGGACATTATGCTTATGAGTGTTCCGAGAAGAACAACAAAGCATTCTTTGCTAAGGCTCTTTCTGACAACGATGAGCCAGCACTCCTGTGAGAGGGGTGTTCATAGTGCACGTCCAACGGTGTGATACTGTTGGAGACTGTGCACAGGCGGTGGTGTGATACCATCGTCATAGAGGACGTCGGTGTGAGGCCGACCACTATGGTGTGATGCCATTGTCTACGGAAAGGTTGGTGTGAAGCCAATGACGCTGGTGTGATGCCATCGTCAGGTGGAAGAGTCGGTGTGAGGCCAACGACTGTGGTGTGATGCCACTGTCACATGGAAGGTCGATGTGAAACCGAATCGGTGGTGTGATGCCATCTTATATGGAGTCAGTGTGAGGCTGACAAGCACGGTGCGATGCCGTTGCTAGACATGAGGCGGTGCGAGATCTGGATTAGAGGATCTTAGTTGATATGACAAGATTAGGGGGAGATTGTTAGAAGTAATCTTGTCATATTCTATGCATAAAGTCTCTAGCTTAGTCAGGAAGTATCTAGAGTATGTAGGAGTCCTAGTAGAAGTAAAAGTCTACAGTTCTGTAGTAGCTTCTAGAGTATTGTACCGACCTACTGTTTAGTGAACAGTAACCGACCTATATAGCCTATATAGGGATGTACCCCTTTGTAAGAAAACTAAGCTTGTGTGATATATTGAGAAGATATATAGAGCTTCATATGTTCCTGGCGTGACCGTAAGAAAGTGAGGTGTGTGTGTGTGAAGCACAACCATATTGGAAGAGGGAGCTGAGTGATTTAGCTCCAACAGTGACTAAGTTGTTGGACTTAATTTGTGGAAGGAGTGTCATATTACATGCACGCTATACATAATCTGATAGTCATACCTGGTACATCTCTTTCAGTTTCAGAGAAATTATGTTGAACCCTGCCATGAACTCATCTAACCTGCAATAATATATATTGCATGTAAGGAGGTAAATCGACCGACACAAATATTAAAACTGAAAACAAGGCTATACCTCCTCTTCCTCAGCCCATCATATAGCTTTTTAAGATCATCGCGCTCCTGCGTCGTAGCATTTAGCTCATCGACGCGTTCGCTATATAAACGAGTCTTTGTACGATACCTGGTTCAACCAAGATAAGTGATGAAGAAGTTGACGGAAAATGGTTTTGTCAATAGGTTTATGGCAGTAATCCATACTCTGCTATTGAATCCAGATTTGGACTCGAGTCTTTAATTTGCGCTTCTAACAATGCCACCATCTCCATTGCTCTTTTCAGGTTACACATTTCATTGAGATGCTCATCACCTAGTGTTTCTTTAAGTTTCTCAGGATCAATAGCATCCTTTTGTATTCTGTGAGGAAAACACGTACCATTTAGAAAGCATAGAAAACATAGATGATTCATAAAATAACTGAAAAACAACACTTGCACATACTGATCTATGTGTTTAGCAAGATTCGCCTGAATGTCGACGAGCCGTTTCTTAAATGCCTTCACCTTCATTTCCCACTCCTTGGCAAGCTTTTTTGTATCTTGCAGTTTGTACTCTGCATCAACCTGTTTTTACACAAACAGTTCATGTTATTTTGCTTCCAGGAAAATTCAGGTCACCAAAACAAACATCTTGGTAAGTTATATTAAGATATTAGTAGAATCGAGATTAAACCTCGGTTGCTCTTAGTTCATCCACCACTTTCTTTGTTTTATTGTACTCTTCCTTTGTTTTGTCAAGCTCCTCTTTATGGCTGTCAGTCATCTACTAAGTGGCGACATGAGGGATATCATGCTCTTTGGGTGCACACGGCTGCTGATGGTCGCTCTGGATTTTATCCGACGAGCTGGGCATGCTAGTAGACTTAAAGATGTCTAGATTCTTTACGCTTACTATTTTCTTCTGGTTGATTTATGTGGCAACATTATGTGTTCGCTGGTTGTAAGACTTTATTACTATGAAACTATTTATAAAACATTGTGTGTATCAATCGATGCGGAGGCTGGGGCATCGTTCTCATTTCGGAAAAAAAAGACATGTTCGTTGAGAGATCCTAGGGTCAAATGTGAAATGTCATACGCGGCTGGGATTGGCGTTGAGAAAGAGTGCCTTCAAGGTGACCACGAGAAGTCGTGTCGAGTTGAGCCTTCTACTAAGCTCCATTGATGGCTTACTAATATAGGACTAAGTTGCGCTCCAACAAGACGACTGAAACTATTTGAAAAGATCGGTGTGTCAAATTTTGTTAGTGTGACGACCTTCGCTATAAATCGTTCTCTACTTGTATTGTGTTGCGACTGCATATGAAGAGATGCATTCTACATCGTTGTTTTTACAACAACAACGTTTTAAAACTTAAATATGTTTTTTGCTAAAATTGAAAATTGAGATCAAATGTACTTAGGTTCCAAATATTCCCTCTAGCGAGGATGCTTTTAGAGCCAAGGTTGGAAAAGTAAAGTAGACAGTATTTGAAGTACTCTGGTAAAGTACACTTGTATCGGAGTAATCTTTACTATTAAATGGGAGTTCAACGTACGTTCGTACCCCCTCCGTTTTCTGCCTCCATTTTCTGCCGATCCTTCGTCCCGCGAGCGCACTATTGGGCCGAGCCCAGCAAAATTCCGCTGACCCGACGCTACGTTGAACCGTTCCTTCTCTTCTTCCGCTCTCCTCGAAAGAACAGAGCTCCCGTCTTGACAAGACCCACATCTAGGGTTCTTCCCTGCCATCGACCCGCCGCCACTCCGTCTCCGTTGATCCCCTATGGCGCCGCCTCCCTCCTCTGGTTGGAGAAATGGAACCCCCGGCCGCTGAGTCCTCACCCCAGTAACTTGAGGAACTTCAGATCGTCCATGGCCTCGTGAGAACGAGCGGGGGCGGCGGCTTGAGGAACTTCAGATCGTCCATGGCAGTCATAATTTTCGTGTTCGTCACCGCCCATGTACCCTCCTTGATGAAGCTTCAGGTATAAAAATTTCAAGGATTTAATCAATCCCGGTGCGCTGTTTTGAGCTAAATTATTTCCCATTATTCCCGTTACATCCCAATGGTCGCCGCCGCCAGTATTGGCCTCTCAACAACTGAGGATGATCCGCTCGACGGAGACGAATCGGAGGAGGTGGAGAGAGTCGAAGAGGGAGGGATGATGGGTTGGAGGCTGCGAACCTCGCCGACCTCTGCAAACTCGACGCTGGCTCCGACGAGGACCCCTCTTTCGACCCCGCCGCCGACAAGGGGCTGAGGGGAAGCCGCGATGTGGTCCGGCATGGCCCGGCTGTCCATCTCCGCGCAAGGGAAGGTTAGTACTTCAGTAATAGCGCCGGTTCCCGTCTCTTCTCTAACTGGGTAATTCCGTTCAGCTTCTGTAGTCACAAAAACGTACAGGAAATTAAATTTACATGTTTGTTTGCTCGGATCGTGGAGATTATTTCTGCACTGAAATTTTACATCTCTTGGAGATTAGTATTATGTATGATTTCCGCAAGTTTCAGGAAAGGATGTTTGCCGCCGAAGATGGGAAAGGAGGACGGTGATCTTTTGGCTATATAGTGGACAAGGTGATGCGCGGTCAGCTACGGGGTCTTATTTTCTGCCACATTTCGTGCCTTTAAAGTTGGAGATAATTAGATAAGGAACTTTACTGTTCGTTTTTCAATTCTGATCTCAGTATGGAAAAACTTACGAATTCTGTTTCAGGTGTACATTTGTTCTGGTTTCAATCTTAACTATAAGCAAGTGCTCATTTGCACATAATTTCCTGGAATTCGAAATTTGGTAGTCCTCCTACAGTTGATGATATGGGTACTCTAGCAAAATGCAGATGGTCAGTTAGAGAAACTAAAGGTTTATATGAATGGTTCTCCAAAGTTCAAAATCAAAATATGGTTCAAGATCAAAATATGGTGCAAAATTTATCTTTTGTCAGGATTATTTTTTTGAGATGTCTCATCCTTGGTTATATATTTGTACAGATTGCGAGTTATCTGTATCTGGTGCAACATACAAGCTGGTGGAGTTTGTGGGATCAACAGTAGACCGGCTAACAGTGTTACATGCTCATACCGGATCAATGAATTGTCATATCATGTACGATTGACCTTATTTTTCCACACTTACTAGATGGAACAGTAAAGTTCACTGAGCAACATGGTTATTGAAGATCTTTTTGAGATGTCTCATCCTTGGTTGTATATTTGTACAGATTGCGAGTTATCTATATCTGGTGCAACATACAAGCTGGTGGAGTTTGTTGGATCAACAGTAGACCGGCTAACAGTGTTACATGCTCATACCGGATCAATGAATTGTCATATCATGTACGATTGACCTTATTTTTTCCACACTTACTAGATGGAACAGTAAAGTTCACTGAGCAACATGGTTATTGAAGCTGGTTGAAAGAATGGTGTCGTGCGTGCTGATGGAAGTACATTCAAGTACCTTGAGGTAAATCACTACCATCTGAATGCAAACAGTAGAACTGTGGCAGTATACATTTTTTATCGAAATGGAAAAATTGTATACTCCAGAATCTTAATGATGGTGGTGTAGAGGTCAAGCTCAAATATAGGAATGGATTTCGATATGTTTCCAGAATCTCCAAATTGTTAGCTATTTTAATTGATTGTCAACCACAAATGGGAAACTAGACTCGATAGTGCAGGAAAACGTGTTGTGACTCCTTTACTCCTTTATGAATTGTCATATGAAATAAATGCGTTCTTTGATATTCCATTTCTTAACCCAGAGGATTTTGCCTCTATGTATTTTTTGATATTCCAAGAGGATTTAGATGCACCACATATATAAGAGTTCTGCTCAAGAGGCTTAATAGTTCATTTTCACAGGAAAATAATAGTTGCAAGAACATGGGGAGAGAAAAGTCGAAGAGAAGATACTTGAAGGGTCTCGAGAACACCGACTACCTCAATACATACGCTTCCCTGTCCCCACTTCGGATTCTGCTGCGATTTTCCCGTTTTCTGGTACTTTTCTTCAGAAGTGACTGCTGGACCAGCCAAAGTCATTGTGGGGGTCACCGTTTTTGTGACTGCCCAGATGATTTATCAATAGAAAACAGAAAATCCACACCGTAGGGGTTTCCCTACGGTAATGCCCTTCAAAAAAAGACCAGCCAAAGTCGAGAGAATTGTGGCGCTGTTTGATTTTATTTTTGTTTTGTTGCTTTTGTAGGAATATGATTGGTTCTCTTTGACGAGTTCTATGGCTGCAAATCGTCTCCTGCAGGCAACATGGATTTGTGCGCAGTTGTGAAATGCACCTGCATGAGCAGAGAAGCACCGTTCCGTCAGGTAACATAGCAGGCGAAGGCTCCTCCTAGGCCGCCGCGCATTTCCTTCGTCCATCTGGGCAATGCTGCAGTACAGATAGAAATGTTGGTATTTGCATAATATTAGCTTTCCCGAATGGATTTCTGAATATGATTTGTCATATGAATTAACAAGCTACAGATATATATGTTATGGCAGGTGTGTATTTGCGGGAATCAACAGATATCTGATATCACTTGAGGGGATTGTAGAGGTAACTGCTAAAGTAGCGCTCACTCAGTAGTCAGTAGGGGATTGAAGAAATTTCTATTGGGAGAGATTACTGAATGCCAATTGATATGATTGTATGGTGCAGAGAGACCTAGATACTGTTGGAGGCCATGAGGATCAAGTGAGATTGATTTTGGGCACTCCAGGTAACTTCTCAATTAGATTTGTATGGAGCTTCGATATTTTGAGGGGTTGTTTATATAGGATGCGAGATTTTACTACCAAACGTAAGGTTTGATTGATAAGCTCATGGTTACAGCAGGTTGAACTTGGCCTTGGGGAGTTCCAAATTCAGCACAAACCGTGCCAGATCGATGTTAATCAAAGGATAATCTGATGCATGACAAATTGAAGAGTTGGTAGCTATAGTATGCATGTAAAACACATTTACCCCCGTTCAAATGTATCAATTTGAGAGGTTAATCATACCGTGTGAAATTTTATCTTTTTCTACAGAAAATAATTTATGGGGCAGGAGATAATCTTGCAAGGTCTTAAAGCTATTATTGAATTTGACTTGGCTTATTATATGGGGTTTCTGATGCACCCTTTTATCAAAAAGTTTGCACATTGGTAATTAATTTTTCTAGAAAAATTCGATTGCAACAATGGTATGGACGGAAGTAATTCCGATGGCAGTTGTTAGAGGCATGGCTTGTGTCACCGGAACAAAAAAAAAGTTGCTAGGTGCTCAGAAAGGGGTGCCAAGTTTAAAAAAATTCGCGTATATTACGTGGTATGAATGGGTTCTCATATATAATTTTGTAGATGATTCTCCGTAGCAACGCACGGGCATTTAGCTAGTTTATCAACAAATGGGAGTTACCGTTGGGCAAAAAAACAAATAATTAAAAACCGAACCTTTATATCAAGACCAAAACCGGAAAAAGATAAGAAAACCGGTCGCTAATTGGGTAGCACATCAATTCAGGAATCCAGTCAGTAAGTTTGGGTAACCAGCTAGATTGGATGACAAAAAAATTGACTGAGGCCTAAGTCTATAATACAATCACAGATCCGGTATACTGCCCGAACGCCGAGCCCCAGCCATACACACCCCAGAATGCTTCCTACTGCGTCAGTACCTACCTATCTACTACCCGCACCATAGGAAACACTAGGCACCGCAACCCGCACCCCGACGGCTCACATTTTGTTATTCTCCGAGGGGCGAGCCGGTGAGGGGCGACCTTATGACATTTGTCAGCACGACGCACGATCGACGACATCAACAAATGTTGGACATTCTTGCAACGCGAGTCTCTTTTGAGGTTGATTCTTCTAAGCTTTTTACTTAACCATATCCAATTTTGGAGGTGACAACCACCACCACACTATTTGGTCATGACTGAATAAAAAGACCAAATTTCGGTACATGAATTTTTGGTCACCGACGGACTAAAAATAGACAGAGATAAAAAATACCTAATTTTTTGTCATGGCAAAACACCCACCCCTAGGGAGAGCCGTGTATTTCGACGAGGTTAGGTTTTTTAGGGCATTCTAGTATTAACAAGCTTCGGCTACAAAAAGTATTAATAAACTTAACAAGTGGCAACAGACTATCATAGATAACCACCATAGAAAATTACCAAGGATTTGAATCTTTCAAAAAATCTATATAAATATTTTGAATCAAAGAGTCCCTAGTAGTATCATAGACGATCAAGGAACGCTTCCAAAGAAAAGAACAGATCAAACAACTAATTGGCACGTAGTTTATGCATAGTCCATATCCAAAAAACACAGCTTGATGACGCGATATCCGAACCATTTAATTACTGACTGTGGTCAAAGTTCTGTTAAACAAAACGATCGAGCCCCCAAATACTTTTCTGTTTTCTCTATCACTGTCACTAGAGACGGTACTATATGTAAAGCAGATCACGCCAGCCTCATGTCACCAAAACTAATCAGCTAGCTGCAGGACAATGCGAAGATCCAGCTCAAAGAAGGAGTGTGTCCCCAATAACTACCACTTATCTCCTCGATTAAGCTCCTTCATCCAGGCCAAGAGACAGCGTGATTAGCTTAAAATAACTCGTCTCAGGGCGCTGCGCACGTACACAACAACTGATAAGCAACTGGCGTAATGAAGAGTGAGCCGTTGAATAATGCAAGTGCTTCTTAAATAATAACGCAGTGCAGTTGTTTAGACAAATCGTGTCAGTTTGTCGTCATGCGTCGAGCGCTCGCTCAACTTATACCAAACTATGGCAGAGTCGTTAAAATGGTAGCCTCCAAAATTGATATGTAGGCAGCTCTAAAATATTTTTGGAGCCTTCGAAAGCAACATGAAAAAGAAGTCAGAGAGCGGGACTAAGCGGCAGATGCCGCTGGTGGTGGCCTAGATGCTGAGGTTTCTGAGGTCGGGGCACTCCTCCTTGCCTATGCTGCAAGGAGGTTCCGTTTGCGTCCGTGGAGTTAATTCAAGCTTGGCTAGACCGGTGCGCCGTGCAGCTGTTAGGATGGGGTGTCAGCGCATTGTTGATCAGGGTAGGTTTTGGTCTTGGCGAGCTCTTGCGGGCATTCCACCCAAGGCTAGGAGGGCGGCTACAATCACCATCTGTCACTCGTTGTTGGGGATAGAAGGAGAGGATCTGAATGACCTTCCGCGTTGTGGCGATCTCGTCTACGGAGGTAACGGCTTTGGTGCGGGAAGAGGTGGCGCAGCGGGCTTTCGCCCACACACAGGATCCGGAGACTGGTAGTTTTTTTTTTTTTTTGCCTTTGGAGGGATTTTTTCCTTGTTACAAATTTTGTAAATAACACTCTTTCTATCTAATCGAAAGGCAGAACGACTGCCAGTTCCTCAAAAAAAAAAAAAACCTGCAAAAAAGTATCTGGCATGCGCCCCCCACTAGTCATTGACTACTTCATTCCCAAATCTGAAATTCCCACCTAGGATTGCAAAAGGGAATAAATCATCTCATAAGTCCCGGCGTCGGGAACTTTGCCCTGCCTGGGTACAACTGCTACGGGTGTCGAAGCAGTCAGCGTCGAGCACATCACGAGCTCGTGATGCTTCGGTGGTGGTGGATTGTACATAGATCTGGTGTAAGTGGAGGGTCATCAATGGAGTTTCTAGGCTGCTTGAGGAAAGAAAGGGGAATATGCAATGGTTAAAGGGATAAGCTAACTCTGGATAATATAAAACCGGTTTAAGCACACCACTCACCATGCTGCAAAGGCTCACATCAATCTTCTTGAGCCTTTCCACAAAGATTAGTGCCTCGATCCACCGAGACCTTTAAGGACGGTCGCCGAACCCTTACAAATTGTTCAATTCAATCTCCACATTTTAATTGTAGCCTCGCGAACTTGCTCGAAGCTTTTGACCACAATGATTGAGGTCGACAAGACATCATCACAATGAAGAGAATAAAAGATACAAGGCTGATCAAGATATTGATCAACACACAAAGCTAGAAGATGTACCAAGTGAGATCATGTATCTTGTGGTATGGTAAGCAATTGTCTATATAGCTGTTTGAACTAACCCATGATATGTGTGTCTGGTATTTATATGTCGGGTTAGGTATCTTTCCATGGGAAGGAAGGTTTCATATAGCCCATGGAGAATGACGTCAAGTAGTGATCGTCATCAAGGCTGCGTACTGCAAGTTCAAGATGAGCATCTCGAAGAGACCCTTTGCTTGAAGCGTGCCACCCATTCGGATATTATGGTCAAGTGAAGATATGCTTAAGGGAGGCTTTACCATAATGGTTTATGGGGAAGCAATCTGTGATTCTTCACCGAGCGGTGTGCAATTAAGATGGTGTTCCACCTTATTGAGGAGATCAAGATCGTCATCATCTAGCTCAAGTGGAATACGCAAAGACAAAGATATGACCTTGACAGGGTTTCTATTTTACCAGTCTCTTGTTGTTGGTTGGGAGACCGGGTTATAGGATAGTTAACCATACTATCAATAGGAGCTCTCTAGTTAGTAGGTTTATCGTATCGTTCGTAGAGATATCAAATCTTGGCATACTTGGTATCATTTTTCTTGGTTCTTATTTGACTTCTATGGAAGCGGTTTTGGTGCTTGTCGTGATCTTCATGACAAGCTCAAATTCACTTAAATGAATTTCGTATGAAAAACTTGTTGTGTACGTTTTTCGTATTGGAGGTTTTGCCGGTTGTTCTTTATAGAGAGGTCAAATGTTTCATCATTTGGTTTTATCCTCCCTTGTGTGTACTATTATGTTTCTCAGCATGATATTGTATATAGCTTGTTGTTGTGATTACAACGAGCCCAAATTCATCAAAATCGGAATCCGGATGCTCAAGATATGTTCGTTTTTGTGTTGGTATCTCTTGGTGTTTCTTACTGGTGCCCGATCCGGAATTAGACCGGAGTTAGGCCAGAATCTGCGGTTTACATCTTTCATGTGTATAACAGGAAGATTTCTTGGGATATATTTAAGGGGCCTTCTTCCCCCCAAAGGTTTCCCAACTTTAGAGCTTGTGTTTACCCTCAATATGTAGGTGATCGTAGGCAGAAAACAAAAAAAACCCTAACAACGATAACTGAAATAACCTGGATCTATTACTATGCAGATATAAAGTAACGGAGGGAACAATATACATACCTTGTAGACCATAAGCGTCGATGATCAAAAGATCTGTTTCGATGACGACGTGTGATGAAGATGGGCGGCGACGCCGACCTCAAGGTCGTGTAGAGGAAGAAGACGTACTTCAGTGCCACTCGTGTATTACCTCGCAGAGCTTACACACGTACGGAGAAGATGACGACCTCCGGGCTCGATCCAGCCGGGCAGCGGAAGTAGAAGACTTGGACCGGAGAGAACCAGCAGCACGGCGGTGTGCGTATGGTGGAGAAAACCTTAACCCGTGCGTAGCCCCAATTGCGGAGCCACGTCTAAACCAGGAGAGAGAGAGAGAGAGAGAATCGTGTATTTTCAAAGGCATGGGGGCACCTCTATATAAAGGGGAGGGGAGGCAACTCCCCTTGGCTTAGCCATGTGGGACTAAACCCCACATGGTGCGCCGCACCAAGGGGAGCCGCCGGCCCTAGGTGGGCCCCATTCGGCCATGGGCCTCCTAGGCCCATTTAAATATGCAGCCCTTTAAAAATTCGAAATTAATTAAATAAAATATATTTAACTATTAATTACACTAATTAATATCAAATACATTTTATCTAATTTATTTCGGCTCCGAAAAACATTTCTCCGGCCTCCGAACTCCGTCGGATATCACCCAGAACACTTCCGGTGTGTCCGGAACACTTCCGGTGTTCTTCTCTCTATTTTGTTCTCTACGTCCAATCTAAATAAACATCACCTACCCTTAAGTGTGTCACCCTAGCGGTTCGGGAACACTCCAGACATGATTGAGACACGTTCTCGGGCAATGACTATCAACAGTGGCTGGATAACCGTGACAGTACTTGTGCGTCCACGAATGTCTTTTTATCGTTTGAACCTTAGACGTCCAGTTTCAACCTTTTGCTTGACGATACTTAGATTGTCCGAGACTCGTTCTCCGGTATTACGATTACCGAGCTTGATCTCGTCACTTGACAATTCTATATTTACTCGTCTGTGATATTACATCCTCGTGACATAGTCACATGCTTGCAAGCTCATTGATGTAATCTCACCGAGTGGGCCCAGAGTATCTATCCTGCTATGTGGATTGGCAAATCCCGCTCTTGATCACTCGCCTTGACCACTTCCTTCGGATACCCGAAAGGGACACCTTTATTGTCACGCTAGATACGACACAGGGCCGTCTCCAGAAATCGGGGGCCCCGGTGCGAAACGGAAAATGGGACCTTGTAATTTGAAAATTTAAATGACATAGCAACTACAAATACTTTCATTTTATTACATAACTTAAGTATGTGTTATTTTTAACAATATATAGAAACATATCAAATCTTTTTTTCGAAACCAATATATTTAGCTAGCAAGCCGCCTCATTAAAAACCTTCCAGTCCCCTTAGGAACTTGCTGCTGAAACTTGCTGCTTCAAGCATCCACAATCGTTACATCGTTTATCAAATCTTAACTCTACTAAAAGTACCACTAAAGTAACAAACTGACCTCATGTTCTACTAAAAAGCATCACCCTCTTGTATTTCTTGAAACAAAATCTTCAATTATATCTTCATAATTAATCTTGTCTAGGATATCATTTTCAAGTGCTATTGTCGCCAATCCATTGAGCCTTTCTTGCGTCATAGTAGAACGCAAGTAAGCTTTCAACAACTTGAGTTTGGAAAAGCTCCTTTCCGCCGATGCAACGTAACAAGAATTGTTAACAAAATTCTGTATGCAATATTAGCAACAGGATAATAGGGGCGCTTCTTCAAAAAGTTCAAAATATCAATAGGACCCATGGATTTCTCAAGCAAATCTTGAAAAAAGATCAACTCAACAAACAATTCCGCTCCATCGATATCTTTTTGCTCTTTAATCTTATTTCCATGTTCATCTTCATGTTCTGGAATCTTAAGTGCATTCTCAAGATTAGTGCTGACATACTATCATCATCCATGGATTGCAGCCTATCTGAAGTAAACAATAAACCAAATATTTTTTTTCAAACCCCTCATACTGTTCAAATGTCCTGTTTAGTGAAGCTATAGTTTGATCAACAATAGGTATAAAATAGTTGACCCTGAATGACTCCTCTGCAGATTTTAAATCAACAGACGCATCATTTGCTTCCTCATCAAAATGTCTTTTTCTTTTAATCTTACGCTTGGTGTGGAACTCTGGAGGAATTTCCATCTCTGTTGCAATTTCTTTTGCAGATTCCAATGCTTTTGAGAAGCCATTATCCATCTCTCAGTATTGCGGACGGCGGAACGCAAGACAAGATCGATTGGTTTTCCGTCTGGCGACAGGTACCGATTGGATTCAGACTTGGTGTCTGATCGTGGCATACTGGCCGCGTAGATTTGGCATGTGCTGGGCCGCAAAGGCAAATGAATCATCAAGATGGGCTGCTGCCTGGCTACGTGCTGGAACTGGGCCACTAGAAAATGCTAAAATCGTAGAAAAACTTGATACGTACATACTAGGTAGTAGTAAATCGGGGGTCCCTGGAATTTGGGGTCCTGTTCGGTTGATCACCTCGAACATGGCCATCGACGGGCCTGATAAGACATGACGTTTGATGCAATCAAAGCACCTTCCAGAAGCAGCGATTAGATATGATATCACGGTCATAGGTATGAACACTACGTTTCTATATATCTTGGGTGCGTGTCCATCACATCATTCTCCTAATGATATGACTCCATTGTCAATTGAGTAAATGTCCATGATCAGGAAACCTTGATCATCTGTTGCCCAATGGACTAGTTAAGAGGGTACTAGGGACCTGGTTGTTTATATACCTGAAAGGACAAGGATGTCGCCTAGAGGGGGGTGAATAGGCGATTTAAAACTTTTCCGGTTTAGGCTTGATAATTGCGGAATAAAACTTGGTGTTTAAATTAACAAGCCAACAACCTAAATATACTAGGCTCACCTATGTGCACCAACAACTTAGCTAAGCAAGACAAGCAACAAGGTGATAGCAAGATGTAAAACTTTAAGCACGAAGGCTATCACAATGTAAAGTGTATAAGTAAAGAGCTCGGATAGAAATAACCGAGGCACGCGGGAGACAACGATGTATTCCCGAGTTCCTCCTTTTTAGGTGAGCACGTCTCGTTGGAGGGGTGTGAGTTTCAAACTCAAGACGCCACAAATGGCCTCACCCTATTCTCCGATGAATCTTGCCAAAAGCTCGTTCACCTTCCACTATTTATTTCCCTTTTGGGCGGAAATCGAGTCCCTTACAACAATCTTGAGGCACAACCCACAAAAGGATTGGGAGCTCCCAAGTGGCCACAAAAGGCGTCTAGGGTCCAAAGACCCAAGAGTAGCAAGCTCACGAACTTTCACTTCCACGAATCCTAGTAGGAGCACAAACCGATGCACAAAAGCAATGGCAAGAATACAAGAAGTGCTCAAATCCTTCACTCTCAAATCCCACCAAAAGCAACTAATACTTGTGGGGGGAGAAGAGAGAAAGAACAAAGAAGAACTCAACAAATGGAACTCCAAGATCAAGATCTACTAGGTTCCCTCACTTAGAGAAGGAATGGATTGGTGGAAATATAGATCTAGATCTCCTCTCTCAAATCCCTCAAAGATATGCAAGAATCGTGGGAGGAATTGAGAGAGAGGCAAGCTTTCCAAGGTCAACAATGGAGGTGAGAGAGGGGGAAATTTCGTGCTTGGAAGAGCTGACACTTTGGGGAAGAAGGGGGGTCTTTTTATAGGTCCCCAGAAAAAGAGCCGTTGCAGGAAAACTTACACCGGAGACTCCGGCTCGGGAGGGGCGGAGACTCTGGCCAGTCTAGAGACTCCGGGGTCACTCCGGACCAACTTCGGACCGAAGGCAGAGAGTGCCGTCCATGGAGGCACGAGTGCCAAACCGGCAGGCCGGAGACTCCGGTGTGAACACAACGGAGACTCCGGTCTAGGGGCACCGGAAACTCCGGCCTGGATTTCCTGCAGCCACTCAAAACACCTGAAATGCAATAATTTTCTCGTTCGAACTCCAAATCAGGTGAAACCAATTTTGTTGGAAAGATAACGACAAGATAAACCGATAATATTTCCAACACGAAAACGCAACAAGTTTTCCCAACAAAAACCGTTTTCGAAGAACTTGGGCTTGTCATGAAGATCACGACAAGCACCAAAACCCAACTAGGAGAAAAACCAAATAAGAACCAAGAAAGATGATGATGCCAAGTATACAAAGGTTTGAGCTCTCCACAAAGATGCGATCAAGTTACTCACTTGAGAGCCCCTCTTGATAGTACGCCGTCTATCCTATAACCCGGTCTCTCACTGACATCATGAGACCGTTTAAAATAGAAACCCTATCAAGATCATATCTTTGTCTTGCACATTCCACTTGAGCTAGATGATGACGATCTTGACTCCCTCAAGTTGGAACACCTTTCTTGATTGAGCTTGCTAGCTCATGCTTGATGAAGACTTCTCCAAATACTCCCCATACACCATGATGGGATGGGAGAGCCTTGCTATGCTCCGTCTTCATGAATCCACTTGAACTTCATCTTCTTATCTTGATATATATGATGGCTTGGAGCTAAAGATGAATGTTTACTCAATCTTCTTTTTCAAGCCATGCTTGCAATAAGCTCATCTCTAAATGACCATTCTTCATATAAACCCTTGGATATGACCTTGGTCATCATATACTCCTCTAGAGTTCAACACATGAACTCCAATCTTTTCCTATGGACAAGATCTACAAGAATATCTCAATGCAAACATTAGTCCATAAGAATTGTCATTAATTACCAAAACCACACATGGGCAACACATGCACTTTCAATACCACACGTGTATTAATGTTTCCGCTTAATACAGTTATAGCATGGTACAAAACTAATTACGAACAATTGAGATATGACAAATAAAATATCTTTATTAATTGCCTCTAGGTCATATCTCCTTCAGTCTCCCACTTGCACTAGAGTACAATTTAATCTAGTTTACAACTTGGTAAAAGCTTAACACCTATAGCAATATGGTGCATGCTTGTCTCGTGGAAGAGAAATTCAGTCAACAAATCTCCCACATTGAGATCTGTATGTGCTTTGCAACACTTCTATGTCCACCTAGTTTGACATCATCCCGTATCTTATGATAACGGTGAAATACATGTTTGTCGATGGAGTGAGACTCGAAACTTCGCGTAGCATGGGCCTTAAAAAGTCTAAGAGATCTGTTAAGGGAAACCACACATGCTCAGTAAAACCTCTCAGTCCAATCACACGTGCTACTTCTGAAGTAGCCATATATTCCTATACTTATGTAGATTATGCGACAGTGCATTCATATGCGACTTCGCAAGCTAACCATGTCTTTCTTCAAAACAAAGTGAAAGGACAAGGATGTCGCCTAGAGGGGGGTGAATAGATGATTAAAACTTTTCCGGTTAAGTCTTGATAATTGCGGAATAAAACTATGTGTTTAAATTAACAAGCCAACAACCTAAATAAACTAGACTCATCTATGTGCACCAACAACTTATGCTAAGCAAGACAAGCAACAAGGTGATAGCAATATAGAATACTTCAAGCACGAAGGCTATCACAATGTAAAGTGCATAAGTAAAAAGCTCGGGTATAGAAATAACCGAGGCACGCGGAGACAGGATGTATTCCCGAGTTCCTCCTTGTTAAGGGAGTACGTCTCGTTGGAGAGGTGTGAACCAACACAATGGTTCAACAACCACAAGGTTTCACCTTCTTCTCCGATGAACCGCACCACAAAGGTTTGGTTCACCTTCCACTATCGGAATCCTTCGAGGCGAAAATCTGGAGCCTTTCAACAACGATCTGGGGCACAACCCACAACGGGATTGGGGGCTCCGAACAGCTACAAGTGACCACACAAGGTCTCAACCACCACACGGGCGTCTAGGGTCCAAAGACCCAAGAGTAACAAGTTCACAAGCTTTCAACTTCCACGAATCCTCGTGGAGAGCACACCGATGCACCAAATGCAAAAGGCAAGAGCACAAGGCTCAAATCCTTCACTCTCGAATCCCACCACAAGAAACTAATGCTTATGGGGGGAGAAGAGAGGAAGAACAAAGTAGGAGAACACCAAGAACTCCAAGATCAAGATCAACTAGGTTCCCCTCACTTAGAGGAGAAAGGATTGGTGGAAATATAGATCTAGATCTCCTCTCACTTTCCCTCAAAGATATGCAAGAATCATGGGAGGGATAGAGAGGAAGGCAAGCTTCTTCAAAGGTCAACAATGGAGGAGAGAGAGGGGGAAAACTTGCTCAAAACGTGTTGTAACCGTTGGGAAGAAGCCCCTTTAAATAGGTCACCCGAAACCAAACCGTTATGCCCAGAAACTGCGAGCCCGGCCTGGTAGCCGGTTTGGCCGGCCTAGAAACCGGCCAACCACCCGACCCGGCGGTCTGGGAGCCGGTCTGGCCGGCCTGGGGGCTGGCCAGACAGACAAGACCGATAAAGTGGAATATCTTTTTCATCCGGACTCCGGTTTCGATGATCTTGGGCTCGTTGGAATCGTAACGAAGAGCTTTACAAGATCATACAGAGAAAATCATAGTCAATAATGGAGGATAAAACCAAATGGGGAAAGGTTGGACCTCTCGATAAAAGAACAACCGATAAAACCTCCAAACCAAAACCGCATATGTTTCTCATCCGGACTCCGTTTTCTATAATCTTGGGCTTGTTAGAATACTCACAAGCTCTACAAGATCATACATATACACATCATAGCCCATCATGTGAGGAGGAAACAACAAGTAGAGAGTTTGACCTCTCTACAAGAGACGAACGGTAAAACCTCCAACATCAAAAAAACACCACAAGATATTCAAATGAAATCCGTTTTTGATGAACTAGAGCTTGGTATGGAGATGAACACAAGCTCTAAATTCTCACATGGATAAAAGCCAAATAAGAACCAAGAAAGATGATATGCCAAATATGCAAAGGTTTGAGCTCTCCACAAAGATGCGATCAAGTTACTCACTTGAGAGCCCCTCTTGATAGTACGCCTTCTATCCTATAACCCGGTCTCCCACTAACACCACGAGACCGGTAAAATAGAAAACCTATCAAGATCATACCTTTGCTTGCGCATTCCACTTGAGCTCGATGATGACGATCTTGACTCTCTCAAGTTGGAACACCTTTCTTGATTGTGCTTGCTAGCACATGCTTGATGAAGACTTCTCCAAATACTCCCCCATACACCATTATGGAGAGCCTTGCTAAACTCCGTCTTCATGAATCCAGTTGCACTTCATCTTCTTATCTTGATATAGATGATGGCTTGGAGATAAACATGAAGTTCACTCAATCTTCTTTTCCAAGCCATGCTTGCAATAAGCTCAACTCTTCACATGACCATTCTTCATATAAACCCTTGAATAGAGCATTGGTCATCATGCAATCTTCTAGAGTCCAACACATGAACTCCAATCTTCTTTATGGACAAGATCTATAAAGATATCTCAATGCAAACATTAGTCCATAAGGATTGTCATTAATTACCAAAACCACGCATGGGGCAACACATGCACTTTCACAAAGGACTTCTCCTATATGAGATTTCTAGTCGTATGGGTTAGTGTCATAACTTGCATCATCATAACCCCTTTTACGGCAAGTTGTCTTTTCACTCTTACCCTATACCAGAAAACATATCTTCAGTTCTCTTTAGACACTGAAGGATATACTTAACATTTGTTCATTGATCCATCCAGGGATCACTCTAGAACTCGTCCTTCAACCAAGAACTTGGGTCACACCAAGTCGAGCTTTCAGTCTGATAGAATATATGGCTGAGGCATAGAGGATGTCGGACATCCTTTTCTTTCATTAACTATCGCTGAAATGTCAAGATAATCTTAACATTTTACCTAGTCATACAAGCAAGAACTTTTTCTTCGCTTGTTCTATTCTGAAACATTTCAGAATCTTAACCTAAGAAAATATTCCAACCTAATGTTATTAAGCCCCTTTTGATATATACAAATTATAGACCTGATGCCTAATACTCTCAACTTCATTCATAGAAGATTTAATCACTTAAATAATCATTTATACTTTACTAGAGGATTGTATCATTCTCATTATGTCATTACATATAAAGTTTGGAATAACACTTAGCTCCCACTTAAATATGCCATCCGTATATAAGACCAGGGAATTTCTTTTATCTCCCACTCAAATATGCCATTCACATATAAGATCAAGAAAACTACTTAGCTCCCACTCGCTTCTTTGTAAATGCAGGTTTCTTCAACCATTTTGGACGACTCCAAAATCCTTTGATCACATTATCAAAATGAAGATTCCAGCTCCGATATGCTTGCTTCAGCCCATGAATGGTCAGCTGAAGTTTGCATACGTGTCCAACATCCTTAGGATCAACAAACCTACTTGTTGTACCAATTACAACTCTTCCTTAATGTTGCCATTAGGAAACATGGTTTCTTTATCCATCCATCAATTTCTTAATTGAAAATAATTGCTAGAACAAGCCTAAACAGACTTAGGCATCGCCACTTGAGACAAAATCTTGTTGTGGTCAACTTTTGAATTTGTCAAAACTGTTTTGTGACAAATCGATCCTTATAGATGGTTGCCTTTCCGTCAGCGTCTATCTTGTCATAAAATTCCATTTAATCTCAACGGCGTGAAGCCCATCAAGAAGATTTACCCAAGTCTTTACTTGGTAATCATACATGGATTTTATCTCGGATTATATATGGCTCATAGCCATTTCTCGACTTAGGTCCACCATCGCTTCTTTGTAGTTCGTAGGTATTTTCATGTTCCATTAACATGACGTTTCATAACAAGACAGTCATAGCACATAGTGCGGAAACCATTCTCGTATGCCTACGGTCTTAGTACGAGCTTATAGCGTCATGATCATTATCATTAGCTTTCTTTCATCTGCGGAGGACGATATCAGAACAATTTCCGGTATCGGAACAGTTTTCGTTGCGTCACTCTGATGTCTAGAGAGGAAGTTCTTTAACTCCATTTTGCTCTACTTTCTTTCCCACTTATATCTTCGGACAAGAAACTATTTCTCGAGTAAGGTATATTCCGGCAACAATTTTAACCTTTTTGTCGTGAGACACGTACCCAACTAATTCTTTAGGTACACTACAAAGATTTATCCATTTTAGGTTTGATCGTAGCGAAACACTAAAATACCAAAACGACAATCTAGGCTAAAAGCCATGCCATAACTCATATGGTATTGCCTCCACGGATTTAGATGGTTTCTCTATTATCTAACGTGAATGTTTTGTTTTCACCATATGACTTCAATGATCACAATAATTTGATAAGAGATTTTATTTACCACACACTATCCAATAGAGTGTGATTACGACGTCCTAACACACCATAACATTGTGGTGTTCCATGCGGCGTAATTTGTAGAACTCTTCTCACAAGTCTTCTAATGATATGCCAAACTTATAACTCAAAACTTTGTTTCCTTGATCAGTTATCGTAGGAAATTGTTTTTCTTGTTAAGTTTATTTTCTACTTCACTCCGAACTTGTTTGATCTTCATCAAACTTTTCAGACCAGCATTTCTGTAAGTGGATATACCCATATCTAATCAAATCATTGGTGAAGTTCACAAAATAATGATTTCCACTACATGTTAACGTACTTCATTGATCCACACACATCATTATGTATGATTATCAATAAGTTAAATGCCCGTTTCCAGAAAACGGTGTCTTAGTTATTTTGCAAGTGTCAAAAGATCAAATCTAAGGACTTGGAGGTCCATCTGAATGGAGCTTCTTAATGCATATAACATTGATATTAATTAAAACGTTAGTGCCACAATAATGTGGTGTCATTATTAAGTTTGTATCCTTTTGCATTAATGTTATAAATGTGGGAGCTACTATTATCTGGATTCATATAAGAACACTCCATTCATAATCGGTGTATGATCATTAAAGATATCACTCATAAATGTAGGACAACAATTTTGTCACTAACATATATGAATAATTGTCTCGCTCAAGGCAAGACACACTTATAACGATCATGCTAACAAGCGATTAAAAGGAATTTGTTCAAATCCAAATTAATCCAAAACGGTAGATGCAGAGAGAGAGTGTCTATGGCCATCACAACATTTTGTCTGCCATCATCAACACACATTGTCTCCTCATCCTTCCAAGCTACTCAAGCAGAAAATCTTGTTTTCATAAAACATGACTAGTATCAAAACCTAGTCACTGCTGCAAGTACTTGTTTAGGCAAAACATTCATAACTTGTATATCATATATACACCATCATCATTGATGACTCCCCGGCGATCTGTTTCATCTTCTTGATTCTTCAACATAATCAAGAATTCATGAAGGTGAATGATTCCCCTTGCATGACATAGTCTATGACAAAACATTTGCATCTGACAACGTTTTCTGTCATCCAGTGATCGAGCTGAGCGAGGCATCTCATTGTCATCAAGTATGACCAATATCATCAAGTATGACCAATGTAATCAAGTATGACTGCCACGTGCACCTTTAATGCGAGTGTTCTCTTCCATCTTGTTGAGAAGAAAACCTGATTTACGGTGGATACAGATCATCAGTCTCAACGACCATTCCAAATGTTCGCGATCTGTCAACACGCACAGTTTATTCTCTATGGTAGAGATCATAGCATACACTGGACTATGATAAAATTATCCGCACAGAACTTGATAATCCAAATTATTCTTTTGTTAGCGGAATCTCCGGTTTTATCTCCTACCGGGTTTTGTATCATATAGAGTTAAAAGGTTTGAAACAAGTGATGGCGTGAATCACACGCTCGTTGGGAGACCCCAAGAGGAAGGTATGATGCAGTTCAGCAGCAAGTTTTCCCTCAGAAAGAAACCAAGGTTATCGAACCAGTAGGAGCAGCAACTCTTCAGAAGGTTGTTGGTGGCGCCGTACTCGATCACCAACGTGGAATCTGCACACAACACAATCAAACTACTTTGCCCCAACGAAACAGTGAGGTTGTCAATCTCACTGGCTTGCTGAAAACAAAGGATTAAACGTATGGTGTGGAAAATGAGTATTAAATTGCAGAGAATGAAAAAGGAACAGTTTGTGGTTGTTTAATCAGTGTAAAAGAATGGACCGGGGTCCACAGTTCACTAGTGGTGTCTCTCCATAAAAGATAACTAACATGTTGGGTGAACAAATTACAGCTGGGCAATTGACGAATAGTGAGCGCATGACAATGCATATACATGACATGTTGACTACTATGATATTTAATTGGGCATTACGACATAATACATAGACCGTTATCCAACAGCATCTATGACTAATAATCCACCGCCGGGTTGTCATCCGAGTCCCCCGTTGGTATTAAGTTGCAAGCAACGGATAATTGCATTAAGTAAAGTGCGTAATGTAAACAAACACATATGCCGTGGACATAGCATCGTTAGGTTATCCCTAGTGGCAACAGCACATCCACAACCTTAGAACTTTCTGTCACTGTCCCAGGTTAAACGGAGACATGAACCCACTATCTAGCATAAATACTCTCTCTTGGAGTTACAAGCATCTACTTGGCCAAAGCATCTACGAGTAACGGAAAGCATGCAAGATCTTAAATAACATATAAGATAGATTGATAATCAACTTGACATAATATTCAATATTCATCGGATCCCAGCAAACACAACATGTAGCATTACAATAATATGATCTTGATCATGTAGGGCAGCTCACAAGATCTAAACATGATGGCACAAAGTGGAGAGACAACCATCTAGCTACTGCTATGGACCCGTAGTCCAAGGATGAACTACTCACGCATCACTCCGGAGGCAGGCATGGCGATGTAGAAGCCTCCGGTGACGATTCCCCTCTCCGGCAGGGTGCCGGGAAGAGGTTCTGAACCCTCCCGAGCTAGGGTTGACGGCGGCGGCGTCTCTGGAACTTTTCGTGGATATTTGCTCAGGTACTTAGGGTTTTCGCGTCGGGGGGAATAAGTAGGCGAAAGGGCGGCGGCTGGGACCCCCGAGGGGCCCACACCACCCTAGGGCGCGGCAGAGGGGGGCCCGCGCCCTAGGTGCGTGTGGGCCCTGGTGGCCCTCCTCTGCTGCTCCTTCGCTCCGTCAGGCGTGTTCTGGAAAAATAGGGACCCCCGTGTAGTTTCGTCCAATTCCGAGAATATTTCCAGACTAGCTTTTCTGGAATACAAAAACAGCAGAAAACAGGAACTGGCACTTCGGCATCTTGTTAATAGGTTAGTCCCAAAAAATGTATAAAAGTGATATAAAGTAGATGCAAAACATGTAGCAATTGGTATAAAACAAGCATGGAACATCAAAAATTATAGATACGTTTGAGACGTATCAGCATCCCCAAGCTTAGTTCCTACTCGTCCTCGAGTAGGTAAACGATAAAAACAAAATAATTTTTGAGGTGACATGCTACATCATAATCTTGATCATATAATATTGCAAGGCACATGTAAATGAATGAAGTGATCCAAGTCAATGGTCTATAATTTGCTACCAAATAGATAATGAGTAAACAATGAATCACACAAGCTAAACGTTTTCATGAATAGTACTTTCGAGACAAGCATCAAACAGTTTTGCATAAGTGTTAACTCATAAAGCAATAGTTTCTAATAAAAGGTATTTAATCAACACAAAGGAAGAATTTAGTTTCAGCATTTGCTTCAACTTTCAACATATTTATCTCATGGATATTGTCAACACAAAGTAGTATAACAAGTCCAATACATTGCATATAACGCATGTTGTAACAAAGTTGACACTAGTGTTTGCTTGTGGAAGACAGAAAGAATAGGAAAACTGACTCAACATAAAAGTAAAAGAAAGGCCCTTCGCAGAGGGAAGCAGGGATTAAATCATGTGCTAGAGCTTTTAGGTTTTTGAAAGCATATAGAGATTGCATAAAATATTTGATACTCCTCCCAACCTTGCTAACACAAGCCATGGCTAACCGAATCCTCGGGTGCCTTCCATCAATCACATACCATGGAGGAGTATCTATTTTTGAGAGGTGTTTGTTAATTGTCAACGAATGGTAGCGGGTGAGAACAGTATTCTACCTGTCGAACGGACTTTTAAGAGCGGCTCCCATGAAGGACGTTATTTCTACCAGCAAGGCAGATCATCCCTCTTTCTCTTTGGTTTACACACATTCAGGTATTTCACTGTTTGTCATTGCTTACTGATGAATCAGGGCAAAAGTGTGAAGAGAATTAATTGGTTAAAGTTGTAATTAATTGGGACTGGGCACCCCGTTGCCAGCTCTTTTTGCAAGTTATTGGATAAGCGGATGTATATGCCACTAGTCCAGGTGTAAAAGTCCACTCGACAAATAGAATAAAGAATAACCACACTAATTCCTCATGAGCTAGTAAACATTGACACAAAAAGGGAATAATAACATTTTGAATAATTTAAAGGTAGCACATGAAAAATTTACTTGGAGTGGCAAGGAAATACCACATATAGGTAGTTATGGTGGACACAAATGGCATGGATTTTGGCTCAAGGATTTGGATGCACGAGAAGCATTCCCTCTCAGTACAGAGTTTAGGCTAGCAAGGTTATGTAAGCAAACAAGAATATCAACCCGTACACCAAGTTTTATATGACAAACATATTGCAAACGTTATAAGACTTCATACCGTCTTCCTTGTTAACCAAACCCTGTTATTAGAAAATATCTAGACCTTAGAGATACCACCGATGCAAACCAAATTTTCAACAAGCTTTACGGTAGTTCTTCACTAATAGGCTTAACTCATGTGATGCACAATTTAATCATGATCTACTTGTTAACTCAAAACAATTGACAAGCATCAAGTTATCCATTTTAGTGATCTACAAGATTAAGCAAGTTTTTCCTTATACCAATTACCACATGCAACATTTTCTGAACCAACCAAACACCAATCAATTTATTTCATCAACTCTCCAAACAAATATAAGTGAAGCAAGAGAGTACTTTCTACAAAAGAAAGCTAATAGCTCTGACAAGAGATACATGAAAACAAGAGCTAAAAGCTGAACAGCGCTAGATATGAATACTCAACAAATATAAGTGAAGAATAGGAGTATTCTCATGAAAAAGCGGAGCGTGTCTCTCTCCCAATCAAGAATGCTAGGGTCCAGTCAAGCTTTATTGAAAATAAAAGTGCAATACTGAAAATAAAAGCACACAGACGCTCCAAGAAAAGCACATATGATGTGAAAGAATTAAAATATAGTTTCACTAGAGATGACCTGATAATTTTGACGATGAAGAAGGGGATGCCTTGGGCATCCCCAAGCTTAGACGCTTGAGTCTTCTTGAAATATGCTGGGGAGATCCATGGGAGCCTCCCCAAGCTTAAGCTCTTCACTCTTCTTGATCCTATTATATCATCCTTCTCTCTTGACCCTTGAAAACTTCCGTCACACCAAACTCAAAGTAGATCTCATTAGAGGGTTAGTGCATAATCAAAAATTCACATGTTCTATAAAGACGCAATATGATTTGTTACTTTAAACATTAGCTACAGCCACTGATGTTATGTGAAGCTCTTCCACCCAAAAAAGAATTTCACTCAACACTAGTAAAAGAGAGAATGCAAAATAAAAAGGCATAATCTGTCTAAAACAGAACAGTCCGCAAAGACGAATTTTTTCGAGGCACTTACGACGCTCAGATCGAGAAACTCTGAACTAATGAAAGTTTCAGACATTCATAAAGATTACGCACAAAAATTTCAGATTTAATTAACAATCTGGTGATTTTAGGAATTTCGTACAGTGAACAGCAAAAATCTGTTTCTGCGCAGCAATCAAAATTAAGCATCATCTTAACATTAGAGGCTACTCTTGGCACAACAATGCGAGAAAATAAAGATACAAAGGAGTTGCTACAGAAGTAAACAAACTCCTTGACTCAATAAAAGAAAAATTGCAGAAAAAAAAATGGGTTGCCTCCCATAAGCGCTTTTCTTTAACGCCTTTTAGCTAGGCACAAAGCATGCATCAAGTATTACCAAGTGAAGAAGCATCAACATTGTAATTTGTTCGAACAATAGAATCATAAGGTGGCTTAATCTTCTTCCTAGGAAAGTGTTCCATACCTTTCTTGAGAGGAAATTGATATTTTATATTCCCTTCTTTCATATCAATAATAGCACCTACAGTCTAAGAAAAGGTCTTCCCAGCACAATAGGGCATGATGGATTGCATCAATATCCAAGACAATAAAATCAACGGGGACATAATTGTTGTTAACCATGATAAGAACATCATCAATTCTTCCCAAAGGTTTTTTAATAGTAGAATCAACAAGGTGAACATCCAAGTAACAATTTTCCAAAGGTGCTAAATCAAGCATATCATATAATCTTTTAGGCATAACAGAAATACTAGCACCAAGGTCACACAAAGCATTGCAATCAAAGTCATTCAATTTCAATTTAATGATGGGCTCCCAACCATCTTCTAACTTCCTAGGGATAGAAGCTTCATGTTTTAATTTTCTTCCCTAACTTGCATGAGAGCATTAGTAATATGTTTAGTAAAAGCCATGTTTATAGCACTAGCATTAGGACTTCTAGCTAGCTTTTGCAAGAACTTAATTACTTCAGAAATATTGCAACCATCAAAATCAAAGTCATTATTATCAAAAGTAATGGAGTTATTATCTTCCTTATTGCTAGAAATTTCAGCATCTTTATCAAGGACAGTTTCAGAGTTATCAGGCAATTTAGGACATTTTGCAATAGAAGTGGAAACATTACCAACACCAACTATCTTGCCATTAATGGTAGGAGGTTTGTTAACACTTGAGTTTGAAGCATTTTCAGAAGTAGTAATAGTATAAACTCTAGCAATATTATTCTTTCTAGCAATTTCATCCTCTCTTTCCCATCTAGCATGCAATTCAGCTAACATCCTCACATTGTTATCAATTTTAACTTGTATAGCATTGAGAGTTTTGCTCTCTTTAACATCATGAGGCATGTTCTTTAGTTTCAACAAGTCAACATCAAGAGCAAGACTATCAACTTTAGAGGAAAGCACATCAATTTTCCCAAATTTCTCCTCAACAGTTTTATTGAAAGCAGTTTGTGTACTAATAAAATCCTTAAGCATAACTTCAAGATCGAGGGTACACTCTTATTATTGTTGTAGGAGTTACTATAGGAATTTCCATAACCATTGCCACTATTAGAAGGATAGGGCCTATAATTGCTATTACCAAAATTATTCCTATAAGCATTGTTGTTGAAATTATTATTTTTAATGAAGTTCACATCAACATGCTCTTCTTGAGCAACCAAAGAAGCTAAAGGAACATTATTTGGATCAACATGTGTTTGACCATTTGCAAGCATAGACATAATAGTATCAATTTTGGCACTCAAGGAGAGGTTTCCTCAACAGAATTTACCTTCTTACCTGTTGGAGCTCTCTAATTAATAATATATCAAGCTTTGTTGCAGCACCCAAAGTGATGGACATAAAGGTATCCAAAATTCCTTGAAGAAAAATTTAATCCTGCATAGAAGGTTTGGATGATCATCCAAGTAGTCAGTCCATGAGTGGGACAATTTTTAACCAATGATTTCATTCTCTCCCATGCTTGAGCAACATGTTCATTATCAAATTGCTTAAAATTCATTATGCTACTTCTCAAAGAAATAATCTTAGCAGGAGGATAATATTTTCCAATAAAAGCATCTTTGCATTTAGTCCATGAATCAATACTATTTCTAGGCAAAGATAGCAACCATTCTTTAGCACGTCCTCTCAAGGAGAAAGGAAAAAGTTTCAGTTTAATAATATCACCATCTACTTCCTTGAGCTTTTGCATTTCACAAAGTTCAACAAAGTTATTAAGGTGAACAGCAGCATCATCAGTACTAACACCAGAAAATTGCTCTTTCATAACAAGATTTAAAAGTGCAGGTTTAATTTCATAAAATTCTGCTGAAGCAGCAGGTGGAGCAATAGGTGTGCATATGAAATCATTGTTGTTCGTGCTAGTGAAATCACACAACTTAGTGTTCTCAGGAGTACTCATTTTAGCAGAAATAAAAACAGACAGAAAATAACTTGAAAGTAAACTAGATGCAAGTAACTAATTTTTTTGTGTTTTTGATAATTGAAAGCAAACAAGATAAAATAAAATAAACTAAGCAAGACAAAAACAAAGTAAAGAGATTGGAAGCGTGAAACTCCCCTTGCAGAAGACTGCTGTCTCCCCGGCAACGGCGCCAGAAAAAGATGCTGTGTTGACGGGAGAGAGAGAGATGATGAAGAGTACTTCCCCGGCAACGGCGCCAGAAAAAGAGCTTGATGCGTGAAACACACGTTCGTTGGGAGACCCCAAGAGGAAGGTATGATGCAGTCAGCAGCAAGTTTTCCCTCAGAAAGAAACCAAGGTTATCGAACCAGTAGGAGCAGCAACTCTTCAGAAGGTTGTTGTGGCGCCGTACTCGATCACCAACGTGGAATCTGCACACAACACAATCAAACTACTTTGCCCCAACGAAACAGTGAGGTTGTCAATCTCACGGCTTGCTGAAAACAAAGGATTAAACGTATGGTGTGGAAAATGAGTATTAAATTGCAGAGAATGAAAAAGGAACAGTTTGCAGTTTGTGGTTGTTTAATCAGTGTAAAAGAATGGACCGGGGTCCACAGTTCACTAGTGGTGTCTCTCCATAAAAGATAACTAACATGTTGGGTGAACAAATTACAGCTGGGCAATTGACGAATAGTGAGCGCATGACAATGCATATACATGACATGTTGACTACTATGATATTTAATTGGGCATTACGACATAATACATAGACCGTTATCCAACAGCATCTATGACTAATAATCCACCGCCGGGTTGTCATCCGAGTCCCCCGTTGGTATTAAGTTGCAAGCAACGGATAATTGCATTAAGTAAAGTGCGTAATGTAAACAAACACATATGCCCGTGGACATAGCATCGTTAGGTTATCCCTAGTGGCAACAGCACATCCACAACCTTAGAACTTTCTGTCACTGTCCCAGGTTAAACGGAGACATGAACCCACTATCTAGCATAAATACTCTCTCTTGGAGTTACAAGCATCTACTTGGCCAAAGCATCTACGAGTAACGGAAAGCATGCAAGATCTTAAATAACATATAAGATAGATTGATAATCAACTTGACATAATATTCAATATTCATCGGATCCCAGCAAACACAACATGTAGCATTACAATAATATGATCTTGATCATGTAGGGCAGCTCACAAGATCTAAACATGATGGCACAAAGTGGAGAGACAACCATCTAGCTACTGCTATGGACCCGTAGTCCAAGGATGAACTACTCACGCATCACTCCGGAGGCAGGCATGGCGATGTAGAAGCCTCCGGTGACGATTCCCCTCTCCGGCAGGGTGCCGGGAAGAGGTTCTGAACCCTCCCGAGCTAGGGTTGACGGCGGCGGCGTCTCTGGAACTTTTCGTGGATATTTGCTCAGGCACTTAGGGTTTTCGCGTCGGGGGGAATAAGTAGGCGAAAGGGCGGCGGCTGGAGACCCCCGAGGGGCCCACACCACCCTAGGGCGCGGCAGAGGGGGCCCGCGCCCTAGGTGCGTGTGGGGCCCTGGTGGCCCTCCTCTGTGCTCCTTCGCTCCGTCAGGCGTGTTCTGGTAAAATAGGGACCCCCGTGTAGTTTCGTCCAATTCCGAGAATATTTCCAGACTAGCTTTTCTGGAATACAAAAACAGCAGAAAACAGGAACTGGCACTTCGGCATCTTGTTAATAGGTTAGTCCCAAAAAATGTATAAAAGTGATATAAAGTAGATGCAAAACATGTAGCAATTGTATAAAACAAGCATGGAACATCAAAAATTATAGATACGTTTGAGACGTATCAACAAGGAGTATCCTCAAGCTACGGTATAAAACTATGAAGTTTGGACCCAACCTTTTAAGTTTCTCAATCGCAGGAATGCACCTAAGTTTAAAAGGTCTATCAAACAGGTTATTATCATACAAAGGTTTTGCAAAACATAAAGACTTTGTTCATAATAAAATATGGGTTCAAGTTTTAATAAAATAAAACTACTAGAACTCCCACTCAAAACGAACATCCCTCGCATCGTTTTAGTGATTACACGATCCTCATCCGATACACTATCCCCGATCGTCACAGCCGATAGCATAGCTTCAAAGGTAGACATCGATATGTCAATCACAACATCTATGTGACTCATGCTTAACCTTTCGGTCACTGTGTTTCGAGACATGTCTGTACATGCTAGGCTCGCCAAAATAACCTCTAGCGTATTGCTTGTGCAACGTGGCTTACACCCACGGTATGCGAACGTAGATACGTCTGACACCTGATCGTAACGGCCTGCCTCGTATCGGAGAATTTTTGGTGGTGCACGCTAAAGGGAGAACACTATATGGTATTTTGGAGGCATCATCTTATATTACTACCGCCGTGTAACTAATATATAAAACTATATATATACACAATATAAGATGCACATAATAATATAACATACCCCTATATATTAAGGACGGAGACTTTGGCGCTCTCTCCGCGCTCGGGAACACTGTAGAGTACTGTTCCTATGAACAGTACTCAATAGTGCTTCGATCCGGTGGTCCGGCTGGTTTTTTTCGCCAGTACGGACTTATTTGCAATTTTTGGAAAACCCAGGGACCTTACTGCACAAACTCCCACACATCTCTCCTTCCCTCTGTTTCTCTCTCCTGCGCGAGCCCGAGGTCGCCGCCGCCGCCGACGCGTCGTGCCGCCGATGCACGCCCTCCCGGTCAAATCGAAGAGCACCCGCGGGACGGCCTCGGCCTCCTCTCCATCCTCGCCGAGAATCGCGAGCCAAGAAGCTCGGATACGCCCGCGTCGGGGTCGTCTTCCTCGAGACCGGCCGCCGCCGCCGCCGTCCGGCCTTCCTCTCCCTTGCTGGCCGTCTCCGCGCGCTCCTGGTGAGCTTCTGGTCCGGGTGGACCCTTCATTTTCCTCCCCCGCGCCCTGGTTCGCCGTGCCGTCCTGCGCCGCCGAGCGCCGCCGCTGGACATGATCGCCGGCTTAGCTCCGGTGACCATTTGGTCCCAGCGCCGGCACTTCCAGGTAGCCCGCATCCCGCGCATCCAACGCGCTCAACCGCGCGCTCCTGCCGCGGTGGTTCGACGCCGCCGTGGTCGACATGGCCATTGCTGACGTCAGTTTGACGTCAGTGTGGGACCCAGCCATCAGTATTTTAATATTTTCCATAAATAATTTCGCTAATTATTAAAACCCTGGCAGTGGGTCCCATTGTCAGATTTTTAAAAATTTCTAATAGTTTCATAAATTTGACTAATTTTGTAAATTCAATAACTTTTCATCCGTAATTCAACAAAATGTGTTCAATATACCAACATGTTCAGAAAAATGAATTCTATCTATTATATCCAATTCATGCATGTTTACGCAAATTTGAATAATGTTTGTGCAGGAGACATAAATCATCCATTTGTGTAACATGGAGTTTCTCTCCATTTAAATGTTTAGGTTCCAAATTCAATACCGTTAATCTGTCATCACATACATTTTTCTATGCACATTGCATTATGCCATAAAACCAAGCCCGTGGCAACGCACGGGCAGATTACCTCGACCTGCTTCAGCGAGCCCATATCCGCGCTCCTGGTGAGCCGCTAGCCCTCCTGGTTCCCTCCGTTCCTTCCCTCTTCCTCTGTGTTGCCGGCGTACCGGGAGCCGCCGCGCGCCGCCGCGCGGGAGCGTCGCTGGAGCCAAAACCCAGCGGCGCCGCCACACTTTGGTTGCCCGCGATGCGCTGCATCAAATGCGCTAAGCCGCGCCACCCCTCTCAGCCTCAGTCGACGCCGCCATGGTCGACATGGCCACTAGTGGCCATTTCTAACGTCAGATGACATCATCACGGGCTCCACCAGTCAGATTTTTATTCTTTTCGTCGATTTTTTTGGTAAATATTAAATTTCTGACATATGGGTCCCGGTTGTCATGAATTTACTAATTACAGAAAGAAGCTGATATTTGTTAAATTCATATCTTTTAAGAATTTTACCGGCTCCACGTAGGCGATCAATTAATTTTACGGTACAGCAACGCTGTATTTTCACAGGCACGTCGTGCCAAATTTAACTAGTCAAATGTAATGTGACATGATATGGTCCTTGCGCCAATGGTCTCCTTCGCACCGACAGTTTATAAACAATTCATAAAACTTACCGTGACCATATCACATTGCCCCTGCAAAATAAAGTTAGACGCTTTCTACTTTATCTTTTGCATATTTTACGTGGCCTAGGGGCTTTCGTAAATAGAACCGCTTTCATACCTACGAACCTACAACCACAACACCGATCAAATAATTGTCAATTTTATATCCCTTTCGAGTCCTCCATTGAAAATGCCAAGCCGTCTATTGAGAGAGAGACAGACACCCGCCAGCCGCATATATGGTACCAGCCATATGTCAATTGCGGAACCAGTCTTGCATAAGCATACACGTAAGGTCGGTCCGGGCCGCTTCATCAACTCAATGCCGATGGCATAAGCAAGTGCACGCGAGTGGGAAACAATTATAAGATCGGTGCCCTCGTTCAACATGAGTTCTAACCGTACTACTATATCTATGCATAGATCGGCTCTGATACCACTGTAGGGGATCATAGGCAGAAAACAATTTTTTTCCTAACAACGATAACCGAAATAGCCAAGATCTATTACTATGCAGATATAAAGTAACGGAGGGAACGGTATACATACCCTTGTAGACCGTAAGCGTCGACGATCAAAAGATCTGTTTCGATGACGACGTGTGATGAAGACGGGCGGCGAAGACGACGCCGACCTCAAGGTCGTGTAGAGGAAGAAGACGTACTTCCAATGCCACACGTGTAGCACCTCGCAGAGCTTACACACGTACGGACAAGATGACGACCTCTGGGCTCCGATCCAGCCGGGCAGCGGAAATAGAAGACTTGGACCGGAGAGAACCAGCAGCACGGCGGTGTGCGTATGATGGAGAAAACCTCAACCCGTGCGTAGCCCCAATTGAGGAGCCACGTCTAAACCGGGAGAGAGAGAGAGAATTGTGTATTTTCAAAGGCATGGGGGCACCTCTATATAAAGGGGAGGGGAGGGTGCAACTCCCTTTGGCTTAGCCATGTGGGACTAAACCCCACATGGTGCGCCGCACCAAGGGGAGCCGCCGGCCCGGCCCACCTAGGGTTGCCCCCTCCCAACTCACATCAAAAGGGGGAGGAGGCCCATTTAAATATGCAGCCCTTTAAAAATTCGAAATTAATTAAATAAAATATATTTAACTATTAATTACACTAATTAATATCAAAATACATTTTATCTAATTTATTCCGGCTCCGAAAAACATTTCTTCGGCCTCCGAACTCCGTCGGATATCACCCAGAACACTTCCGGTATGTCCGGAACACTTCCTGTGTTCTTCTCTATGTCCAATCTAAATACACGTCACCTACCCTTAAGTGTGTCACCCTAGCGATTCGGGAACACTCAAGACATGATTGAGACACGTTCTCCGATCAATGACTATCAACGGTGGCTGGATAACCGTGACAGTCCCTGTGCATCCACGAATGTCTTTTTATCGTTTGAATCTTAGACGTCCAGTTTCAACCTTTTGCCTGACGATACTTAGATTGTCCGAGACTCGTTCTCTAGTATTACGATTACCGAGCTTGATCTCGTCACTTGACAATTCTATCTTTACTCGTCTGTGATATTACATCCTCGTGACCTAGTCACATGTTTGCAAGCTCATTGATGTAATCTCACCGAGTGGGCCCAGAGTATCTATCATGCTATGTGGATTGACAAATCCCGCTCTTGATCACTCGCCTCGACCACTTCCTTCGGATACCCGAAAGGGACACCTTTATTGTCACGCTAGATAAGACATGACGTTTGATGTAATCAAAGCACCTTCCAGGAGCACCGATTAGATATGATCTCACGGTCATAGGTATGAACACTACGTTTCTATATATCTTGGGTGCGTGTCCATCACATCATTCTCCTAATGACATGACTCCATTGTCAATTGAGTAAATGTCCATGATCCGGAAACCTTGATCATCTGTTGCCCAATGGACTAGTTAAGAGGCTACTAGGGATCTGGTTGTTTATATACCACACGTGTATTAATGTTTCCGCTTAATACAGTTATACCATGGTACAAAACTTATTACGAACAATTGAGATATGACAAATAAAATATCTTTATTAATTGCCTCTAGGGCATATCTCCTTCACAATATTGTTGATATTATTTGAGCTTGCTTCCTCTCTGTTCCTTAACAATTCTTGCCTCTATTTGAAAGGAAAAGAGAGAGGAGATTTAGACCTACCATTCCACCAATCAATCTCTCCTCTTAGTGAGGGGAAGCTTTTGAATCTAGATCTTGGAGGGATTTTCGTTCTTCCTCTCTTGTTCATCCATAGCATTATTTGCTTTGGTGGGATTAGACAGTGAAGTATTTGACCACCTCGTGTGGTCTTGCCATTGCATCGGTTTTGAATTCTTCACGGTGATTAGTGGAAGTGAAAGTTGAGAAGTTTACTACTATTGTGTGCTTGGGTGCCCTAGAGCTTATTCCTCTTGGATGCTTGGGTGACCTAGACGGTCGTTGTTGTCTCGGGAGTTTTGGGAGCTTCGGGATATTGTTGGAGCCTCCAATTAAATTGTGAAGATTTCCCCAACATTCTAAGGGTTTGGTGACCACCCTCAAGGGTCTAGTGGTTCGTGGCACTCCACATTGGTTGGGGCACGAGGAGATTACAACGTGCCATTGGTGGGTATCTAGGGATCTTTGTGACTCCATATCTAGATGCTATTTGACATATCATACCTTATACCATGAGCGGATGTTAGTTCGAAATATGGTATCTGTACCCACCAGATTTTTTCAAATCGGATGTATATTCTTTAAAACAGATTCAGAAGCAAATGAGGTGTGAAAATCATTCTATCCGCTTACATCCCTAGATGGCATTGGACATTATGACAAAGATCGTGGCTGGAAATGAGGGGTGGGATTAGGGTTAGAGTACATGGGCTTCCGGTAACATTTTAATTACACCTTAGCCTTCATAGGTCTCAGGAGGGCACGCTGAGTGACAACGAGAGGTTGATCAATGGATAATCTTCAATCTGACACTGCAACCACCAATAGACCCTGGCAGGTCAGTATCTTCGTTTGTTGAAGGAGAATCTTGAAGGATGGAAGGGGTCGTTAGAGTAAGGATGATAAAATGGATAGCGCTGCTAAATAAGAAAGAGCATGCCAACTCTGAGAAGTAGACATGTGGGGCCAAAATGAAGAGCGTGAAACATAGTTTCTTGGAACAATCACAAGGAGAGGGGGAGGTCACCACCTAAATATATTACCTCGAAACGATGCTGAGATATGTATTACAAATTGTTGAAAAGGGACAATCACGCCACATCTTCGTGGCTATCTAATTTTTTGTTCTCCCAAACTGGCGAACACAAAGCGTGAGAACGGACATTATGTTGGACGCGACAGTAGTTGCAAATTAATTAATGCTTCTCAAGATCGTACCATTGTCATCACCCTGATCTCCCATAAGAGACGACGATGGTGGTTAGCAACATGATTCACATTAGATGAAGTCGGAAACCTTTTGGAAATCTAGTTTGATGACGATCTTGAGGAGCGTAGCATAGTCCTTCCACAAAACCCGATATATAGTTCAACATTCAGAACCAAAACACGATGCATGCACCCTAATAATCCGTTTCTTGACTAGATTTTCGGTATCGAACGTTTTACCATCTAGCATTCACTTATTCTGTCAAGGAAAGAAGACATGGGATTCTCACGGATCATCTTGTTTTTTGCTGACAGGAACATGGCATTCCCATCTTAGCGAAACTTGCCAAAGGAATCTATTTTTCTAGATCGTTTCCACCTGGTTATGCCGGCCACTCTCTAGTTGAGCAGTTGACGCGAACAAATAATTAAACCGTGAAGGTTTCGCTTAAAAAAGCAAAGCCACACGTAGTTCCGGACCTCTGTTCCGCTATAAACCGGCCGCTCGCAAAGCCACGTCCAGTTGTGATCTGTCCAAAGCAAATCCCTCGCTTCCATTCCGCCAAGCTCACCGAGCAACAAACACACCACCCAATCCATGGCTTCTTCCAAAGATCAAGAAGCGGCCGTGTCGACCCAGCCATCGTCCCGGGAAACCAGCAGCAGCCCGCCGCGGGCGCCGCGGCGGCCAGACATGGGCACCGGGTGCGCGTCCCTGTGCTTCCACCTGCTGCGCCGCTCCAAGAAGAAGCAAACCCCGCTGGCGAAGCTCAACTCTAACAAGAGCGTGGACGAGCAGCCCGCCGCCGTCGACGCGTTGGCTTCCCCGCGCGTCACCTTCCTGGCGTCGGCGTCCCTGTCCACGTGGTGGCCGTCATCGCCCGGCGGCGCTTCCGGCGGCGGCGACGTCGCGTGGAGGAGGTCGTCGTCGACGGTGCGGGGCGCGCCGGGCGGCAGCCGGAGGGCGCACTCGTCGTCCTTCTCGTACTGGCGCCGGTCGCAGCAGTCGTCGTCCCGCGTGATGCCGCACGGAGGCCCCGCGTCCGCGTCCGCGCGCGTGTCCTTCTCCTTCCCGTCGTCGCCCATGTCCGTGTCCTCCTGCATGAGCACCCCCAAGATATCGCACGGGTGCGAGGAGTAACTAAGTGGTACGCACACTTGAAGATCGATCCGTCGATCGATCGAGGCATTGGAGATGAGACGCATGAGGTTTCCGTTCTGTATCATATCGATCTTGTACGCCGGGGTACGCAAATTGCCGATCTCTTGGATAGTTTCTTACGTTGATGTGCACCATGCATGGTGGTGAGTGAGCTTGTAATTTCGTAGACGCGGCTGTCATTTTCTGAAACTTACATTTTACTTTGTTCTGCATTTGTCTACCGTTTGTGAGGAAACAGTCCGAATTATTCGTAGTTGGCGTCATGGTTAATCGTGGGGTTCACGTAAGGTGTTAATTAATATTTCGTGCACGTACGCTTCTTTCTTTTATGCTTGGCATTGACCTTGGATGCACGTACGGTGGTGGAATCCATCAACGAGATCTAACGTGATGACCTGCACAGCTGTACTACTAATCTATGCTGATGGGTAGGGACGAAGATGACCTGTATAATCTATGCAGATGTAGTCGCTGGCTCGTCGCGCTTATAAGAATTTCCAATCTTTTCTTTTTTAGAAGAAAAGGGCCTCACCCCAGCTCCATTTTATTAAAACTAGCAGGGTGGCCCTCGCAATTGCGAGGGCATCATCTTCAGTATGTTGAAAACTAACTAACATGGAAATCTATGATTGTATATATACTCATATTATATGGCAAAAACTTTATTCTATTTTGTTCGGATGTACCTTTCTATATTTACCTCCTACGTTTTAAATATATGACATTCACCTTCTCAAAAAGATATCTATGCGGAAATGGAGATCTAGTGGATGTGGTAAGTTTAGGTACAATATGCATACGTTCTATAGTACAATTATGAATATCTAATGGACATGGCAGTTAAGAAGAGTAGACCATTTTTGATCGATTAGCTATAAAATGTCCGCTAAATCAATAGGTGGATATCATTTCTTTGTAATCAGGTTATATAAAGGTATGTTGCTAAAATACTTTTGAGAGCTTGCGGCCATTTGTTGTTCAAAGTGACTAAGAAAAAGCTTATGACCACATAGATGTTTACACTAAGAAAAATGTTTACAAATGTATGGATAGTTGAATACTATCTTCGCGTTATATCTTTTATTTTTAATTATATGGTTGAGAATTATTATGTGTCGTTTGAACATGATATTCGGTAAGTACAGAAAACTAAACTTTATGTGTCGTTGCTATATAATTTTCTATTGGTATGCGAGGTTAATATTCAGATTATCACTTATTCATGTTAGTGTAGAATTAATAAATATATATGTTGTGGCCCAAATATTCATTAGGATCCACTTGAGCAATGACCAAAGTATGCCTTTTAGATTACTATTTTCTCGGCACAAAAATGATTGTTTGATGTTCTCTGACTGGAATTGCAACGTAATATTACTTCATGAAGTAGTGAAATAAAACTAACTATCCTAATTAAATGGTATATAACCTAAATGTACAAATAGTCATTGAATTTGTGTAGGTATTTATTTATCTCGTTTACCGAATATGTTTTGAAATATGTGACGATCTCCCGCAATTTTATATATGTGATTTTCAGACATATGGATAGTTCCTACCATTCAACTTTTAGTTTAAGAAATTTTAATATAACTATCTTCTACAAACTTATTGCGCTTTAGTATATTATGCATAGAGTGGATTGAAATAATTTAGATCATGATCAATTTACGTGATCTTCTATATGACTAATCAACTTTTTGAGTATGCCGTAATATGTACCAGACCTTTATTACATTTATTTTTCTAGGACCTTTTTTCTTACATCGATGTAGAACTTTCAAGTTTTTTCTGTGCTGTGATCACACTTCACTCCAAGACGCATGACCAGCTGACCTGAAGTTCAATACCCAGAGTAGTAATTTACATATAGTTAAGTGGGTCCCGATTGCAAGCCGCATTATGCCCTCTCTAATGCTGTAATGCATTACTTGTCTAAACATTTCACTATTTTAATAGATGGTCCTAGCATTACAATGCTGTGCATGTGTTCGACAATATATGCATTGTACATCAATGGCATGCACGCCGTAGCTCCCGGCCGGCCGGCCGTGTGGTCTTGCGTCAGCTGCAACGCTGCCTATCAATCGCCAATGCTTGGGCCGCTTTAGCATGTACGCCCAGTTTTCTTTTTTCTTTTTTGAGTTTGACACGACACAGACTCTATCCCTAAATATCTAGTTGAAAAGTTGTACACGATTAAACAACTCCTTTACCCTTTGACATATCGTGAATCTATTTGTTATGTCGGATGAATATATAGCGTGTGAAATGGAACTCTGTACGGTTACATAAATAATAATCTTTCCTTAAATTCTAACCACTCATTTTAAATCTAACTGTCAAAAATATAGGATGATGTGGATTAACGTGGTGCCTCGAAAAACTCACTCATTTTGCTTTTAGTATATAATATAGATGAAACCACCAGAGTTTGTTACAGCAGTCTTACAGCACACGAGAGCGACCGCAAGTCGCGCCAGGTCAGTTCATAGAAGGCAAAAGCCTCTCGCGAAACAAGTGAAACAAGGTCTTAGAACAGACGAAAACTAAAACCACCAGAAGGAAACCAAACCTACAAAGCTGCAACCAAACGCACTAGCCAGGCATTCTAGGGATTATGCCCCTCTTCCACCAGACGCAGCGCATTGTCGGAGAGTCGCATAGCCAGCTCCACAGTGGTTCCTTTCCAGGCTTTGTCTTCAGCTCAGCACTCTCAGCAGAACGAGAGCTGAGAACATCTTCCAGGGTTGCGCTAGGAATCATCAGTTTCACCCAGGGTCTGGCCACAGCAGTAGTGGCGGCGCTCGAACTAGATGCTCCACCTTCCTAGTCGCAGTGATCAACCTTTCTTTTGCAGCTCCAGAGAACAGCACCTGCCACTGGGAATGCAAACAGGCTGTCTTTCTCCAAATTACCTGTAAACCAGGCCAAGGAGTTTTGTTAAAATGCATGCCGTTTATGGTAAGCCAGATCGACCACAAGACAACAGCATGCAGGGTGTTATCAACACAGAATTTCTGCTCACTAATCCAGAGAGAAGAAATCGAGTTAAAAGAAACTGTCATAAATGACTTATCCAATCTTTTCTTTTGTAAACAATGACATGAAAAAAAGACGTTCTGTAGGTTAACATGAGGATTGCGGTCAACTAGTTGCTATTCAGGATGATCGGCGAACACGTCTTGTAAAAGAGGCCTTCTCAGCAACGCACAGGCAGTACAAGAATTTTTTAGACAGCATTGGCAGAAAACTCATTTTGGTTGACAAGACCGGATGTGTGAATAGATGTTCAAGCGCTAACCAATGTGGCCTTGTAATCGCGTCCGACAGGAGTGCTCCCGTGCAGCCGCGCCGATGACTCCGCACTCGAACAAATATGGAGAGGAAAAAAACTTGAAGAGAAAGCACAGAAAAAATGACTCCAAAAATCGCCCCATCCGTGTGGATTTGCGGCAGCTCAAGGTCCGTGGTGGCAATTATCGCTCGTTATTTCTTGTCTGAGCTTGTGGACTTTGGCACAACCTAACTGTGCTTGCTCTTCTCTCTCGATGGCTAGCTGACAGTTGACACCCAATACTCGGGGGTTTCTTTCTTCTGGCACACTGCCAAATCGGTGTACTCGCTGCTAGGTTATCTCCTACTGCCGTGACAAGCGGTCAATTTTCCTATCAGCTATCACAACCACATCCCAACACACAGCAATTTTTGCAAAAAGTAGACACTCCAGCAATATCCAGCGTGGAACCAAATGATTTAGGCACGCGGCTTGGTTATCGGTTGAGCTGGTTGATGGTTGACCATCCTGTCTAGCGCAAATTTTTGATGCATCTCATTCCCAACAGTTGTGACCGCTTAACCATCGTGTTCATTTTGACGGATCACCCCCTCTACTTGTTCTCTCCACGGAAAATGAAGAGGATATACATATACATGTCAAGGTTGCTTCATATGTTGGTTCCATATATATGGAGGAGTGTTGTAATAAATTAGCACTTTAATGCCTCACTGACAAGCACGAGCGGTTGTTATCTCGTAAATAAACTTTGAAGTTACCCTGTACTTGGTAGTTGGTAGGAAGGGGGGCAAAGGTACAACCAAAATCTGGTTATTTATTCAGCCATCTTCATATAGTGCTTAATCCGCTGAGGATCACGTATCCTTCTCTTGATTTTTCAAGATCTTTCTTACATGGACATAACTAATATTCCTCGATGCCATACCCATTCATCCCTCGTAAGAACATGAAACTTTCGGACATTGAGTCATGAATCTTTCATCCCATATCAACCATGCATCCCACCGGTGGAAATAAAACTCAAAAACCACGAGCTTAACGAGTACTCGAAAGATCAACCCGAATCAGCTCAAACTCAGATACTAATGTGTCGATTTTAGCTTGTTAAGAAAACGAGTTTATGAGTCGAGTTGCGAGTACTCAACACTAAAGAAAACCCAAAACCTTTAGGATAAAATACATGAGCAATTAGGTCAAAATCTCCAAAGTCTACTTGGAGAGCGTATCGACGATGTACCACCCTTCTCGTACTCTTGCCCCACAATAAATTGGTTATGTTGCTATGTTTCTTAATGAGATCATCAAGCTTATCGAGACAAGTCTAGTATTTCTTGAGCCAAGCCAAGATGAATTTTATCGTCCATTGTAGTTGCACTTCTCCCATATATCGTCCCTTGTAGTTGTTGGTTCGTTATCACCGCCGTCGACCAACTGCCGTAGCAGCCACACCACCACGCCATGGAATAGATTTGACTTGTATGATATGTCTCATGATAACTCTCTACTGTACTTGTCTCATAATAACTCGTATATATCCGACTAGAATTCTAAGGCGGAATTCATTTATCTTCACGGCATTCAGAACCTAGCTGTCGTAATTTGGATTACCATGCCACACTCAATAGTATGGACTTTGAAGCAGTGTGGATATGCAGTATCTCGAGATCCCAAGTGACCGCGATCACTCTTTACTCGTGTCCCCGCTAGTGGACAACTGACACATCCCTACAACACATGCCCTTTTATCTTGACGCCTAGATCACCTAAATACTTCGGGGTTCCTAACTTATGGTCCACCAAAAAATCTTTTAGCTTGGCTATTATGTTATCTCCCACTGCCACATCTGCCTTCGAAGCATCTTTAACCTTGTGACAAGTGGTCATCTAGCAGAAGCAGCATATGTGACAAGTAGGTATGCGGCAAATGCGTCAAGTGGCCATCTACTAGATGCTATCACGACAATGTTCTAGCACACAAAAGAACTACATACACTAGGTATTCAAAGACCATCCTCCCCTGAAAAAGAAGATTCTATTACACGGCTTGTTTATAGCTAGCTGATGGTTGATCATCATATCCGGCATAGTTTTTTGATGCATCTCATTCTCAACAATTTTCAACACTAAACCATTAATGATCCTCATTACCATCGACCCTCTCCGTACCAAATGAAGGGGCATACATAGCAAGGTTGTTTCGGGTTGGTTTCATATATATGGAGGAGTTGTGTATTGAAGCGAGATTATATCGTACATATCATATATACATTTTTAATTTACTACTTCGTAGTATGGGTGCACAAGTACAAGTGAAATCTGGCCGTTTATTCAATGAGGCCAACAATAAACTCCCTCTGTTGAGCTACCGAAAGGTCTTATATTTAGATACAGAGTGAGTAGTCATCTAGTGATGACTTAGATCTGGATCATGTACATTGAAAAAATTATAGTCATGACTTAACAAGAACTTCTGTAAAATCCCTGCTAACCCTGGAGCGTTCCCTTCCCCGTCCACAGTAGAAGGGCGATATTTGGATCCTCTCGCTCGCACCACCGCCGCGCCGTCAATCCGCTTGATTCCCCGCCCTCCGGCGGCCGCTCCGGCGGCGGGAGGACGGGGAATCACCGGATCTGTGCATAGCTATGTAGGGGTGAGTGGGTGTCCTGCCGGCGTCGCCATGGAGGGAGGGGCGGAGCTGGTGGTGTTTTTGCAGGTGGAAGGCTTCTTCTTCGTCGGCGGTGCTCCACGGAGTTCTGGCGACGACCTTCTGCCGCGCCCGCGCTCGCAGCTCTCTGGAGTTGTTGTGCGCGGTTTCCCCTTCGTCGGAGGCCGCGGGGCGGCGGATCCGGCGTCGACGACTTTTGTGCAGGAGGACGGAGGATTCAGCGCGAGGTCGGCAGATTCCGATGGTGTAGGTTTGCTGCGGCGGCCGACGATCGGCGACTTCCCGTCTGCTCGGGGAAGCTCTTGTTCCAAGGTCAAGGAGAGCTGGAGCGGCGGCGCGCCACCGACGGCGCCTAGGAGGAAGACGAGCTCGACTTTGCAGGAGGGTTGGACTGTAATTTTGATTTTCTGGAGGACCTTTCTGTAATTTGCTGAATTTCTTTCAGCCCCTTGTACTCGCAAAAAAAAAATAACAAGAACTTCTGTACATAGACATAACTAATGGTCGTCGATGCAGATGGATTCTATAATTATGAGCATTACAAGTCAACCTTACATTTCATCACATGATTATGATTCCCAAATAATCGACTTCCAAACCCATTCTTGCCCTCGTAAGAACCTTCTGAACCTTGAGTTATGAACCCTTCATCCCCAAAAAATCAAAACAAAAAAATTACAAGTTTCCTCTCCTAATGTATTTTCATAAAATAGAAACGGTTTTTTCTACACTTCTAAATCGGATGCACACACAACCCACATTGTCATATCTTAATTATTGCTTTTTTAAAGTGAAAAAACATGATCTTTTTTTCATAGCCAAAAGTTAGAGTAAATACCACGTACGTCTTTACATGTAACTAACCTTGAGGTGGAAGAAAATGCTCGAGAATAAGCCAACCAACCACTTGTCGTCGAGGCCAAGCCTGATCTCAGGAATTGTCTTGATTTCCCGCCTATGACTATGATCATGTAGTCATAGTATCTTCTAATACTACATAGTAGCCGGTCACGATGTTTTGTCTGTTCGGGCCGTTCTGAAGTACCTAACTTTCGGTTTTATCGGCGATTTTTGTTGGTTGTGTTTGCTTTGATATTTCATCGGATGTAATCGTACTCCCTCCGTCCCAAAATATAAGCACACTATTTTTGTGCTTAGTCTTTGGTGTTTGACTTTGACCATAAATATATACTAAAATATATGGATTAACAATGTATAAATGGTATGATTCGTCATGCAATTTTTTTATTTCTTATATATTTATACTAATTTTGAGAACATTTTATAAGTACAAATAATGGTCAAAGTTGTACGTCATTAACCAGCGAAATAAGAGCGTATTATATTTTAAGACGGAGGGAGTAATACTGATTATCTAGTGAGAACAGTACCTCTCTCTATTCATCCATTGTCGTTGTTGTTATCCTACCCACTGTCGTATCAGTCACCCCACATGCCATGTAATACAGTCAGAGGTGGAGAAGGACGACCTAACGGCCCGTAGGGCGGAGTGCGTCTCACATCCATACAATCATCTGTGAGTTATATATGTATGAGACATATGTGGATAGTGTAATCTCACATCCATACAATCAAGGCCGGCCCGTAGTTTTTAAAGTACGAAGAGAGAAAACAAGTGACTGTGATTTTGCAGATCGTCCGTGTGATTTTTTACATTCATCTCATAGAAGGTATTTTTGGTATAGAAACACGCGGCCATGTCTTACACTCTTACAGACGCAAACATTAATGTTGTATGTTTATGAAGCATATCTATAGAACATGTGGTACGGGAGATCAACGGAGAAAACACATGTGTAGAGTCGACTGTTGTACAAGGCCTGAATTGTAAAAAAGTGCCATTACCAGCGGACAACTGCGGACATGGGCCGTGACACTATTACCCACCACGGAATCGCTAAGACGCTGGCCAACCCAACACTACTATATGGTCGCGATCACTCAAGCTTTTGTCTCTTCTGGTGGACAATCGACACATCCCTACAACTCGGGTCCTTCGTATCTTGCCGCCTGGCTGATAACGAGTACTGTTTTTTTGTGATCGTTTGCTATCTTAGCTCTCATATCTGCGGCAGGGGGTTGAATGGCTCTAAACTTACGACAAGCGGTTAACCTCCCTATTGTCGATCACAACCATGTTCTAGCACACACCAATATTGCCAAAAGCAGCTACTCGATGACAATGTTTTGTACAACTGAATGATTATACTACGCGACTTCTTTATCACATCGCCTAGCTGATGGTTGACCATACTATCTGGCACAATTTTTTGATTCATCCCATTCCCAACAATTATGAAACACTAAACCATCCATGATGCTCATTGCCATCACACACACCCTCCTTACTACTTGTTCTCTCCATGGCAAATGAAGGGGACATATCCATGTTAAAGTTATTTCAGGTGTATGTTTCATATATATGGAGGGGTAGTGTAGTGTCGTATTGACTTTAGTTCCTCACCAACAAGCACGAATGGTTGTTATGTCGTAAATAAAATTTGAAGTTATTATGTACTGCGTAGAAAGGGTGTCCAAATACAAATGCAATCTGGTCATTTAATTATTTTGGAGGTAAACATTATGCATGTAGTGTTGAACCTGATCAGGATCATGTACATAAAAATCTACTGTCATTAACAAGATCTTGCATGAACGCGCTAATGTTCGTCGGTGTAGATGGATCCTCTACTTGTGAACATTTCCTCCCATGTTTCCACTGCTCAACTAATCAAATGTAACGCCCATTTATCCCCTCGTAAGAACATGAAACTTCTGGCCTTGATCTATGAGTCCTTTATGCCCTAAATTCATCAAAATGCTGAATTCTTTTATAAAATAGGAAACCGTTATTTTCTCAATTCTGCATCCTAGGATACAAACAACTCACATCATCGTATTATAAGTTTGTAACTGATTAATTTTGTCAACTATACAAACACAATGCCTATAAACCAAAAAACTAGAAGTAATATTACACTTGCATGATGCCATCATATTTATATGTAACCAACCTTGGGGTGGAAGAAAATGTTCAGGGAATAAGCCAGTCGGCTGCTTGCCGATGAGGACAAGCTTGATTTTGAGAATTGGCCTGACTTTCCACCTAAGATTAGGATCATGTAGTCATAGTACTTTCTAATACTAGGTAGTGGCACATCATGAAATTTTTATCCGTTCGAGCCATTTTAAAGTATGTTGAACTAACTTTCAATTTTTTTGTCAGCGATCTTTGTTACTCAAATTTGTTTTCAATGTTTGCACTTGATCGCCATCGACCCACTGTCTCAACAACCACCCCCACCATGACATGTAATAGAGCCGAGGGTGTAGAAAGATAACCTAATGGCCCGTGGGGCAAAGTGTGCCACATGTCAACAACTTGGCCTGTCGTGCCCTGATTTGATATCCTTGCATTTCTTTTGTGTTATGTTTTTCTTTTGGTTTTGGTCGACCTTGTTTCCTCTTTTTAATCGATGGAAAGGCAGAGCTCTGCTCCATAAAAAACGGTTGCGATTTTAATATTGTAAGTATGTAGGAGTAATCAATATCTTACACACACAAGTATTGATCTGAAATGCTATATATAGAACAAGTGATACCAGGGAGCAACTCAACAAGGGATTAAACACGTGTAGATTTTACATGGCCGGAATCGCAAAATATGGAAAAACGCTATCTATCGTTCGACGACGCGCATGCACTCGTTCAATGACGTAAGCGCTGACACACACTCACATACTCGCCCCTACCTCCAATCCCTGCGCGTCGCCCACTCACCTCCTGCTCTCCGGCCGCGCACCGCCTGCCTTGCGCTCCTGCTCATCGGGCGTGCGCCGCCTGTGCCACCACCTGTCGGCTGCCGGCTGCCGCGGAGACCACCGCCACTGTCGTCCTGGAGCCAACGCCCCTGGATACCCCTGATGTGCAGGGTCAAGAGCTGCACAACTCCTCGCCTCCAAGGCCACCTGCCGGCGTCGCCCCCATCTCTGTTCGTCGCCGGGAGGAGCTCCCCCGATGCCCCCGTTCCTTCCCTCTCCTTCGTTCTTCCCCGGGAGATCTACTGCCGGCTTCGACGAGCTGTTTTTGTCGCTGAGGAGGCCAGGGATGCGAGGTGATTTGATCTGGCTCCGACGACCTCCGGTGAATCGGATGTGTGGCCGAACTGCTCGAATCGGCCATGGCTGTGGCTCCATGGCCGCTGGTGGAGGTTAGTACATCCTGTCATCCTGGGGATTTTCTCGATGTTGCAAACGTTGTGTTGGGATGCTACATGTTCTTATTGTTTTTTGTTGTGTAATTACGAGAAAAGTGCTATACTATTTTTGTTATGTAACCAAATTGGGATTTTTTTTGGATATGGTGTTGGTTTTTGTTATGGATGTGTTTAAAGTGATACAACATTTTTGTTGGATTTGTTGGATATGGTGTTGGTTTTTAGTACATGGATGTGTTTAAAGTGCTACAACTTTTTTGTTTGCTACATGCTGCAATTTTTACAGACCTACTCCATCCGTCCTTGTACACAGGGCACAATTTTTGAATATCTTGAACCAAGGCAAACCGCGATTGCCTCTGATTTCTCTCTCCCTTTCCGTTTTTTCCTCTAGAAACCTGCGTTCATTAAGGCACTAATTGCAGGAATAACAGAAAAGAGAAAATTGTGCCGATTTATTTCTGCATGCATTGGTTGGGATTTATTTCTGCATGCATTAATTCGAGGAGGGAGAGAGAGGAAACAACAGGGCCAAGGGAGAGAAACCGAGGCCTAATTAACAGACATTTAATGAAAATTGTGCTTATGAGTGAATGGGTTACATGACTACTCAGATTTGGATTGTGCCCTGAGCATTAGGATGGAGAGAGTAGTTTTTTGTTTGCTACATGCGCAAACAAAAATTGTTGCGTCCATTTTTTTTGCTACATTCATCACACGTAACATTTTCTGAAATACATATACATACAAAACGTGCTACGCACAAAACATTTTTACTACTCTACATAGATTGGGCGCACGAGATCGATTCACTTGGCTGGATCCGACGCCACGGAAGGCCACCCGACTGGCGCCTAGCGCCGGCCTTTGCCGTACCAGCGGAGAGCCGACCTGCGCCGCGACATACCCGACGCGGAGTCGCTGACCAACCAAGCCCGACACACCAACACGGCGGACAGTCACAAGTCACAACCTCCTCCGACCGCACCAACTACCCGCGGACAGCCAGATAGAAACGCCAATAGCCAGCTCGGCCGGCGCCCACCAAAAAGTCCCAAAAAAAACCCCACAAATCCACGCCATTTAATACCAGCGGACCCACCGAGTCCGGCCGCCGCACCTCACCTCAGTCACCGCCGTCCCATCATCACCGACAAGGTCCACCGGAGCGATGGGCCGGAAGCGCGCGTTGCTGGTGGGGATCAACTACCCGGGCACCAAGGCGGAGCTCAAGGGCTGCCACAACGACGTGGCCCGCATGCGCCGCTGCCTCGTCGACCGCTTCGGCTTCGACGACGACGGCGCCGCCATCCGCGTCCTCGACGACGCCGACCCGGCCGCGCCGCAGCCCACGGGGGCCAACATCCGCCGGGAGCTCGCGGGCCTCGTCGCCGACGCGCGCCCCGGGGACTCCCTCTTCTTCCACTACAGCGGCCACGGCACGCGCCTGCCGGCCGAGACCGGCCAGGACGACGACACCGGGTACGACGAGTGCATCGTGCCCTCCGACATGAACCTTATCACAGGTGTGTGATCCGAAACAACGCCCTCTTGCTTCTGTTTCGTGCGGTGTCGCTGTTCTGTTCTGCCTTTGAACTAGTCAGTCAGGCAGTGGGGATCGAATGGTAGGTGAGATCTGAGTAGTAGTAAGTGGACTAGTTTGGAGGTGACTGTGATTTCAGATAGCACAGTGTGGTGGTAAATTCATTTCATTATCAGATTAATTGCTGGGCAACTGAACTTTCAGATAGCGCAGAAAATTTCGATATACAATCCACTGGTACAAGCAAATAGTATTGCTGCCCTCGAAAATGAAATGCATATAATCTGAAGTGAGCGTAAGGATTCCATCTCAGTACTAATACCGAGCTGGTGAAAATTACATACCTAAGGTTTGGATTGCATCGCATGTCCATGTTGTAGCCAACGTTTTAATACAGTAAACACTACATTTCCTGTCTTCTTAACAGTAGTATGCGGAGCTCCTGCTTGGTTCTTCGGAAATAAAGTAGTAATACACTGCAATCTGCAGAATTTTGGTTCGCAGTTTTAATCTAATTTAGCGTAGTTTCTTAAGTCGTGCTTGGTCCACTGACAAAAATGCACAAAATTCTGTTTGATGATAGATATTTTTACCAACATTAGTGCAAGTACAATCTGGCTCCCATTTAGTTTGCTGCCAGAATATGATAATAGTTATGGTATGTTGGTTTGGTTTGGTGGCTGCCTTTTCTGTACCAAATCAAACACTAACTGAATTTACCAAATTTTGGCATGTATCGGTAACAATCATCGAACCAAGAAAGTCATGTCTCCCTTGAATTGACTTAATTTTAGACGTGCAGAGGTAGCAAGTTATTTCAGATCTATAGCGGAATGGCCCGATGATTCCAACTGAAACACAAGTAGGAGAACTCAAATTTAAACCAAAAAAAAAAATCGCCCAGTAAGATATGTGCTTCTGCAACCAGGTCATATCTGAATTTCCCACTTGTTTGCTTGTCTCACAAGATATTTCTTGCAATAGGATGCTGTGTGCTTGCTTCAATTTTTAGTCTCGTCATATTTGCACATAAATGTGCTAGTTTTGCCTTTTGGGCAATCCTCCCCTTTCAAATGTTAACTATTAAGGTAACCGATACATAGATATAGAACAGTTAACAACTAACATATCTTGCATCTCTTAATCTTGACATAAAAACCTCATCTTGCATCTCGTCCTGTCAATCTTTCTAATTTTCTCCTCTGCAATGCAGACCAAGATTTCACAGAGCTTGTGCAGAAAGTCCCTGATGGCTGCCTGTTCACCATAGTCTCTGACTCCTGCCACAGCGGCGGCCTACTTGACAAAGCCAAGGAGCAGATTGGGCACAGTACAAGGTTGAACCAGGCCCAGCAAGGTAAACGGGAAGAGCGGTCTGATTCAGGCTCCGGCTTCCGTTCGTTCCTCAAACAGACCGCCCGGGACGTGCTGGAGTCCAAAGGAGTCCACATCCCTCACCGTAGCCGCTCACAGAGCAGCCACGACGACAGTGAGGCTGAGGAACCCTCAGTCACAGATGGCCACGCCAAGAACAGGTCGCTGCCCCTGTCGACATTCATCGAGATGCTCAAGGAGCAGACCGGGAAGGACGACATCGAGGTGGGCTCGATCCGGATGACGCTGTTCGGCCTCTTCGGCGACGATGCCAGCCCCAAGATCAAGAAGTTCATGAAGGTGATGCTAAACAAGCTGCAGCAGGGCCAGCAGGGTGGCGGCGTGGTGGGCTTCGTGGGCGCGCTGGCGCAGGAGCTGCTGAAGGCCAAGTTGCAGGGCAAGCAGGAGGACCTGAAGCCCGCCATGGAGCAGGAGGTGCACAGCGTGGAGGAGGTGTACGCCGGGACGACGGCGAGGGTGCCCAGCAACGGCGTGCTGATCAGCGGGTGCCAGACCGACCAAACCTCGGCGGACGCGACCACGGCGAAAGGCTTGTCCTACGGCGCACTTAGCAATGCCATCCAGGCCATCCTCGTGGAGGAGAAGCGCGGGAAGGTGACGAACAAGGACCTCGTGCTGAAGGCGCGGGAGCTGCTGTCCAAGCAGGGGTACAAGCAGCAGCCTGGGCTCTACTGCAGCGACAAGCACACTGAAGTGGCTTTCATATGTTGAGAGCATGAAACTTTAGCTGTCTTTGTCCATTGATGGGAGAACTTTACTCTTTCTCCTGGTGTGTCGGATGATGCTGCCTGTGGGTTTGGAACTTGGAAGCCTGGACGATATGTCTTGCTGAGAATGGACTCTTTGATGTTTCAGCACCGAATAACATTCACATGCTCCGAGGTTATACTTAACTACACAGACCATAGATCATTACCCCATGGCCCGTGCTGTCTCAGAAGCTGAAATATATCAAGTCACTGGGCAACAGATAGAGTCGTTGTCCATTTCCACCATCTCTAAGCCTGCCTTTTGCATTATTTGTTAGTGGCAACTGCGAGAATAGTGGGATCTGTTGCCAAGACAGACATAGCTGAAGCTGACGGAACGATTGGGGCCACGAAAGACGAGCACTGGCAGCACTGATCACCTCGAGCGAGAGCACTCAGCTCAGCAGAGCTCCACCACCACCAACCCACCACCTAGCCAACCGCGTTCCCACCACAGAGCACGCCACCCCACCTAGCCAACCGCGTCCCGGCCTCCTGGCAGCTGCCGCCGGTCTCCGCCCACCGAAAGCGCGCAGCGTCGCCAGCGGCGACGATGGGCCGGAAGCGCGCGGTGCTGGTTGGCATCAACTACCCGGGCACGGAGGGGGAGCTCAAGGGCTGCCTCAACGACGTGGCCCGCATGCGCCGGTGCCTCGTCGATCGCTTCGGCTTTGACGATGCCGACATCCGCATCCTCGCCGACGCCGACCCGTCCACGCCGCAGCCCACAGGCGCCAACATCCGGCTGGAGCTCGAGCGGCTCATCGGGGCCGCGCGGCCAGGGGACGCCCTCTTCTTCCACTACAGCGGCCACGGGCTGCAGCTGCCGGCCGAGACCGGCCAGGACGACGACACCGGCTACGACGAGTGCATCGTGCCCTGCGACACCAATCTCATCAAAGGTTAAGGTTGCAATTAAGAGCATGTAGGAGGATCACGTATTCACGTGTGATGTTCTTATTCTAACAGACGTAATTCAGATTATCAAATAGAGTACGACTTAGCTTACAAGTGTCTGACAAGTGACAGTCAACTACTTCATGTACGCGCTGCAGACCAAGATTTCACGGAGCTGGTGTGGAAGGTCCCCGATGGCTGCCTCTTCACCATGGTGTCTGATTCATGCCACAGCGGCGGCCTCATCGACAAGACCAAGGAGCAGATCGGGAACAGCACCAAGCAGAGCAAGGCCCAGCAGCGGCAGCGGCCACCTTCCGCCGGCGCCAACCTGTGCGCCTCGCTCATCGGGGCCGTCCAGGGCGCGTTCGTGTGTATCGGCATCCGCCTCCCTCGCCGTGCACACAAGCAACAGAGCGGCGAGCAGGCCGAGTCGCTGGCCGCGCATGCCGGCACCGTCACGAGCCGGTCGCTGCCCCTGTCGACGTACATCAGGATGCTCAAGGAGCAGACCGGGAAGGACGACGTCGGAGTGGGCTCGATACGGACGACGCTGTTCCACCACTTCGGCGACGATGCCACGCCCAAGATCAAGAAGTTCGTCAAGGCCATGGTGGGCGGCAAGCTCCAGCACGGCTCTGACCAGGTCACTGCCGCCGCCGCCACGGGCACGGAGCTGACGCTGAACGCTAAGCTGGGCGACCACGAAGGCGTGGACCAGGCCGACGCTCTCGGGCCAGCCATGGAGCAGGACGTGCGGAGCGTTGAGGAGGCGTACGCCGGGGCCGCGGCGAGGGCGCCGCCACGGAACGGCGTCCTGATCAGCGGGTGCCAGACGGACGAGAGCTCGGCAGACCTGACCACGGCGGATGGCGCGTCCTACGGCGCGCTCAGCAACGCCATCCAGGCCGTCCTCGCGGAGGAGAAGCGCGGGGTGGTGGTGACCAACAGGGAGCTCGTGCTGAGGGCGCGCGGGTTGCTGTCCAAGCAGGGTTACGTCCAGCAGCCTGGCCTCTACTGCAGCGATGAGCATGCTGATGCTGCCTTCATCTGCTGATTTGCTGGAGCATGAGTTTGCCGTGCCGATGGATGGGGAAATTCTCCTGTCCCGTTTGCCAACTGTGCAGCGGTTCAAATTTTCAGTTTTGCCAAGTTTGGACCACCGGCGAGATGACCGGGATCTCGCTAGTTTGAGTGATTTTGGACCTTTAATCAGGAGTCCAGGACTGCTTAAATTTGGCTGAAACCCAATCAACATTTTGAGAAAATTTAGAAAAAGATAAGTCTGCTTGAATGTGGTTTCAGGTTTGTATCATCTCATATAAGATTTTCGGATAAAACTATAGACATTTTGGTACCTACTACTGATTCTAAAAATAAATGTGGGATCTATGAACTTGCAGCCATGTTTAAATCCAGCTTTGACTATTAGTCGTTGACCGTGCAAACATGCCGGTACGTTGTAACGGGAGGGAAAAACTTTTGGTCAAAACCTTTGGCAGGACCCAAATTTTACCCCAAAAGTTAATCGAGTCACATAGAATAATTTAATTTTCTACTCAGAAAGTGGCTCGAAGGGTAAGAAAGATAATCTATCCATGTTTGCTATGGGGGTATTCAAGAACGCAAACAATTATGTGTGGAGATAAACAATGCTATGGCTAGCTTCTGCTGGGGTGATTCTGATGACCCGAAGAAAATGCACCGGTTTGCATGGTGGCGAATGTGTATTTCTAAAAAGATGGGAGGTATGAGTTCCTGTGATCTTCATTCTTTCAATATAGCAATGTTAGCAAAACAAATTTGGAGGCTTTATAGAATCCGGAATCGCTATGTGCGTGGGTGTTACTGGCAAAGTATCACCCTAATGGTGATTTGCTAACAGCTGGCCCAAGCAGGGGTTCGTCTTTCAGTTGGCAAAGCATCCTTGCAGGTACACAGACGTTTAGACGTGCTTGGTGAGTTGACTCGGGTACTCGAATAAATATTTGGGAGGGACCACTGGTTACTAAATAGCCATACAGGAAAGATCATGACTACTCACATTCATATCTTGCTACGTACAGTAGATGAGTGATCCCTAGTCTCTTAGGTTGGATGAAGACTTGATCTGTGAGAATTTCCTAGAGGTGGATGGAGAGAGAATATTAAGTATTTCACTTAGTGAACAATTTTCTTAAGATTTTGTTGCTTGGCATCGTACAAAATCTTATACTTTCTCGGTACTGTCTGCTTGTGGGAACATCAATTTGGTGCCAAAACAAGGAGCGTTGATGGACAGGGTTCCTCGAGGATAAATCTAGTTTGGGACAAGCTGTGGAAATTGCAAGTACCAAGTAAGGTTAAATTTTTTTATCTGGAAAGCTCTTCATGGTGTTGTTCCTTTTATGGCAATTCTCGCTACTAGACATATAAAAGTACATCCACAATGCGCGAAGAGAAGGAAAGAGAGGCGGCGGCCTAGAGTTTCAACCCTAGCCGTCGCCGCCGGCGCCATCTGCATCTTCATCGTCGCCCTCGTCTAAGAATTGACGGATCCTCGCCTCCTCTAGTTGCCGCTCTGGCACTAGGAGGGGTGGGGACCTCGGACCTGCGCAAGGCGCTATACAAAGTTCCTTAATGTTAGAGATTTGTTTTGGTTGTTATCTTCTTCGTCAATGGAGATGACATCGTCTGCAATAAGTGATCTTCCACGCTTCGTTGGACGGCGAGATCTCCTTCCCGACGTCAATGGTGGCTTTGGAAGATTAAGTTTGTCTAGGTATGGTTCTTCAGATCTTGCTTCGCCAGATCAATCTTGGAGTGTTTCTCATGGTTGCCGCGAGTAGGATTGTCCTCGCAATATCTATCCCGGCTACTACGTCTTCGGCAATGGTGATTCGTTCTCTCGGCTCCCAACGACGTCAACAAAGTGGTTCGGTTATTTGTCCCTGAAATATCAGTGGTGTTGCTCTTGCCGATGTATCTTGATTAATTTAATGGCTGCGTGCTTGCACAAAGCCTTGGCATTGCGGCTTAAAATTAAAAGGGGAGAACCTTCGTTGGTATTCACAGGTCTGTGGTTTGGTGTATTCGACGTTGTTTTACAGCTGCCATCAGAAAAGTACAAGATTGTGACATGCAAGAAGAAAAGGCTTGAAGATCTCATAGATTTGCTCGTCTCTTTTATTTTTGTTTTTGTAATCGATGTAATCGTGTACTCTTTGCTGGTTTAATATATATGGTAAAATTAAAAAAAAAAGTACATCCACAATGCCTTGCTAATAGGCCCTGAAGATATGAAGCATCTCATGTTTCATGTAGGGATGTTTTACGGTACATCCTACTACATATTTTAGGCTGTAGTATTAAACAGATCCAATGGCTGATATAATTTGGGCTAGATTTAGGTCCAAGGACAACTTGGTAATTTGTTATTAATTGTAATTTTTTTGCCCATTAAGGCTAGCGAACAATGAAGCCGGCGGGCGGCGGCGCCGTTGGTCTCTGCGCGGAGCTCGTCTATGGTTAGCTAGCTCCTCATCTTGCTCGACCTGTTGATTTTCACTTCTCCCCGATCAGGGTGAACGACCACACAATTTATCGTCGACCGCTGGACGGCATCGAGTCCAACACTTCCTCCATCCGGCCGGCGCACGTCGGGGACGGCCAACTTAGACAAGTTCTTCGAGAACGTGCTGGGCGTGAAGGAAGACATCTGCTGCCCTGAGAGCATGGACCGAAATGATGAGAGCAGGACCACCCACGACGCCGGCGCCGTCAAGTCCCTCCGCTTTTACATGAACGACGAAGTCGAGCAGGTCCTCCTCCACACCAAGACCGCAGCGTTCCACTGCCGCGTCCATTACCGCCGGCCTCCTCAGCAGTTTGGACATGGTCCGGCGGATCGGTCGGCGAGGTGATGCTCAGCACGAGCAATGGCGATGGACGGCGGCGGCGAGCTAGGCAGCACAAGCAGCTGCACGCATGCTGCAAGGCAGAGCAGAGCGAGGAGCCGCAAGCTAGCACAAGCGCATGAGCAGCTAGGATCAGCGCCATGCACACGAGTATGTGTTGGCCAGGTAGCTTGTCATGCAGACTACCGGGCATCAACGTTGGCGAGTTCCAGTCGCACATCCGGGTACCAGAAAAGCAGCCACAAGTGGGGTTGCGTCGCCGGCCACTGAATTTGAAACAGTGTATTGTCTAAAATACCCATCGAGCTTAAATATACTACACAAAATCTTGTGTAGTACTTTCGTGCTGGGCCGTTGGATCGGGGGGAATAAACGGTCCAAAATCATTTGATGCACCGTAAAATAACTCTTTCATGTACAAGGGCCCGTGAGGTTTGGACTGAGCTTGGTGTTTTGCATATAATTGAGAAAGATTTGGCTCTTGGTTGGGGTGTACAGGAGAAGCAGACAAAGAGATAAACTCTTGTTTGGAATGTACGTGGATGATTTAGTTTTCACCGGAGGAAGTACTAGAGATATTGAAGCCACTCTTTCCCATATAGCATACTATGTACAAGAGAAGCTGACAAGAAGATAGACTCTTAGTTGCGTTGATGATTTAATCATCACCAGAAGGAGTACTAGAGAGATTAAAGCCTTCAAATATTTAGATGAAAAAGTTGTTCGAGAGAGAGGCGAAAGGGAGTTCCTCTTCGTCCACCGCTCCGCCGACGGCCGATCCGTCGGTCTCCTCCCTCTCCGGCCGCCGTTGCGGCGGTGGGAGAGTGGGGAGACCCCGGATCCGTGCCTGAGGCTTGTAGATAGTAGGGTAGGGGTTCCCGGCGGCGCTGGAGGGGTGGTGGCTGCGGCGGCGCTTTGGAATAATGGTGCGAGGGCTCGATCCCCACCTCGATGGCGTTCTCTGGGACGTCGTCGACGAGCTCCTGCTGTAGTTTCCTCCTGGATCGATGGATCTGGTGAGGATAGGTTCTCTGAGGATGGTCGTTGCGGCGGAGGTGAAGGCCGTCCTGTGGAGATTTTGTCCCTCGTCCCCGTCTTCGTCTCGATGTGGCTTCTCCTGGCCACATCGTGGGGCTGCTGGGGGTGCTGCGGCGGAGAGCTGGTGCTTTGCGCTAGCTGCCTCCACCGCCTGTACAGGAGGTTCTTTTCTGGGGTCTTGGAGCTGCTCGCCGGCCTTTGGCGCGGTGTCCGGGCTTCTCCTGCTCGTCATGGTGGCGTGCGGGGGTGCGCTGCGGATTGCGTGCTCTGCTTCGACGACGCTTGGGTTCTTCCTTCTTCGGCCTGCCGTGGTGGCGAGGGGAGAAGGTTTGGACAAGGTGTGCTTTTGGCGGTGGCTCCGGCAATCCAAGTTCGAGCTCAGCGCAGGGCTTGTTGGAAGAAGGGTGGCTGCGGGGTGGAGGCGCCGTGGCTGTGCGCTTTCAGCGATCTTCAGCTCCGTCGCTTGCGGCGGACGGCTCATGCAGCCTTCTACAAGCGTGGGGTGCTCCCCTTCCCGGGGTTGGCGGTGGCTTGGAGTCTTCTTCTCCGGCGGCATTCGGCGATGAAGATCTTCTCCAGGCATTGCGGAGGTTCAGCGGCGTCCTTAGGCATTGCTGTTGTGCTTGGCTTCGACGGATTGTACTGCTGCATATTTCTGTTCTTTCTCTGTATTTTCTGTTAAATGTGCAGCGTGGATCCCTTTCAAAAAAATAAAAAAAATAAATCGTAACCCAGCTCTAATAACATTGTTTAATACACATGGATCCACGAGCGAAGTTGAGCAAAGAGAGCTCAAATCCTCTTGTGGACAATACTCATACCGAGATACCGTGGGCGATCTTAGCTAATTGATCGATACACGACCAAATATAGCTCACTCCGTTTTGATTCTGAGTCGGTTCATGGAGAAGCCGACTGCCGAATATCTTTGCTGCTGTGAAGCGGGTGTTGCGGTATGTTAAAGAGACATTTGATCATGGATGCATGTATAAGAAAGGCGAAGAAGGTATGGAGCTTCATGGTTGCTCGGACAACGACATGGCAGGTAATATAGATAACCGGAAAAGTAACTTGGGATGGTATTCTATCTCGGCACCAACTCGATCAGATGGGGCTCTAAAAAAGAAGAAGGTGGTGGCACTCTCCTGTCTCCTCCAAGGCGGAGTACATTGCAGCAAGCGCCATGCCAAGGGGTGTGGTTAGGGAGGCTATCATCTGGATATGATGATGAAGACAGAGGTGGAACCTTTGATGCTCTGAATTGATAACCAATCAGCCATTTCACTCTCCGAAATCTGGCACTCCATGAGCGAAGCAAGCACATTGAAACTTGGTTTCATTTTATGTATGCATGGACGCTGGAATCATTGATGTGCGATATATATGCACAAACGAGCAACTCACTCACATCACCATTAAGTCGGCCAAAGTTTCAGTAAATGCGAGACAAGATTGGCGTTCAAGTAATGAAGGAAGGAAAGGAACGACAGGCTTAAGGAAGTGATTGTTGATGATTAATCTTTCCAAGTATTGGAGTCATAAGATTAAGAATTTCCGTCTGAGTAAGGAAAGCGCATATGAAGAGTCTAAACCGTGTGGAGTTTAGTTCGGTAAACGCCTATAAGAAGAGAAGAAAGAATCAAGAAAAGGTGCGATCATTGTGCACCACCAAATTTCGTTTTCTTCTCTCTCGCGAAGTTGCTTTGATTTCTCGTTTTCGATCGAGGGTAAGAATCAAATCCAATAGCGTCGATGGCAGCAACGATGGGCCGGAAGCGCGCGTTGCTGGTTGGCATCAACTACCCGGGCACGGAGGCGGAGCTCAAGGGCTGCCACAACGACGTGGCCCGCATGCGTCGCTGCCTCGTCGACCGCTTCGGCTTCGACGACGCCGACATCCGCGTCCTCACCGACGCCGACCCGTCCACAACTCTGCCCACGGGCGCCAACATCCGGCTGGAGCTCGAGCGGCTCGTCGGGGCCGCGCGGCCAGGAGACGCCCTCTGACTTAGGGACCACCGGTGAGATGACCCGGATCTCCATTGTTCCTGTCTGACTTAGGTCCAACCCTAGTCAAATCACATCCGACTGGCTCCTTACTCTTAAGTGTGTGACCCCAGGTTTACAAACAACAAGAGTTACGCTTCCGAGGCCTAGTCCTGGCGCCGAATCCGAGACTCGCTCCATTGAACACCCGACTTTAAGTCATTAGTCGCTAGCGGTTTTTAGCAAAACGTGCTGACTCTCATTCCCTTTGCATCACGAAATATCTTGTCAGTGCTATAGACAAGAGCTTATCATATTTATAATAGCTTGACTCTCTTCTCCTACTCTTAGTTAGACTCATTGGTTAACTCTTAACTGAGTTGCATGACCAAGCTTTTTTAAGTCAAATCACTCGAGACGGTCTAGAGAATATCTCTCCGATTTAGACGGGCAAATTTCGTCTAGGTCAACTACGTCACGCATCTTGCTTCACAGCCGCCCGAATCTACCTTTGTAGCTATCTAGTTGGAATGTCGTCTGATAAATCCTAAGTTTATTGGTCCACAATGGATCATATGAGAACTTCAGGTCTAAGGATATGACAAGCCTGGTGACCCCCCTCTGGGGGGGGGGGGGGGGGGGGGGGGGGGGTTAGGGTCAAGGTTTTAGTTTTGTGGCAGCACAATACTGCTGGAGATGGTGGTGTCATTTCAAATAAGGTCTCTCCGGTTCCAACCCTATCTCCGTAGAGTGTGTGGCGACGTCCAGGGATTTTTGGTAGTTTGTCTCCATCGAGCCTATGCTCCAATGTGGTGGGTCATCATCTGTGTCGTTTCACTGTCGACGATGTCTTTCGTGCGGGTTGTCCCCTCCCTTGGGCTTGTGCGGGCTGCAACACCGAGGCAAGACCAACAATTTTAATCGGGACACGACCCCCATCCATGCGGCTTTCTACTACAAATGTCGTCGCACATGGTGCGAGGCTACTATGAGGACATCAACGAGGATACCGTCTCTAGGTCAGTCCATGCGACTCAACGACTGCTGCTTTCGCGTACGTCCTCCCTTCCAGCCATGCGAACGACGACAGATTCATATTCGAATAGAATTTTGTGAGGGTTTCATTATAAATTTCAGTTATGTCTTTTCTTTAAGTTGGGGATAACTTTCCTACTTCTGCTATTCATATTTTTTTAACTTAATACAATCTGGATATTAGGCATATGAAAAGAATATTCTCAGTACAAATTCAGTAGCTGCTTCTGCCTGAACCGTCGACCTGATAACCAGAATTTCGATTGACACCACCAACATCAAGAATACCCGTTTTGCGTCCATGTACAGGGCGAACGAAGACGGGGTGAATTCTACTGCTCGTCCTACAATATCTGTCGTTAAAATTCATGGTTGGTAAATACTTCATCCGTATCAAAATATAAGACTCTCTAACTAGATTGTACACACATGTATCTAGACATGTTTTAGTGCAAGATTCATGTGAACCTTGCACTAAAATATGTCTACATACATGTGTGTACAACCTAGGTAGAGAGTCTTATATTTTGATATGGAGGGAGTAAAAAAGTTTTGCTTGTCTTGATCTTGTGTACGTGCAATTCAGATTGCTGTCCGTTATCTTTTGACAGCCAGATGGGTTTGTCCTGGTGCAGCTGGTTTCTGTTAAAATAACAGTTCCACTGGTGGTCAAACATTGTTCTAGCGGGATGCGAAGATTCCAAGCTCAGATCACAGAAAGAACAGGGGCCAAGGGGGACACACGAGGCGCAGACGTCCCCATCGCCGTGATCGCCGGCGCCTCCTCCCCCACACACCCACCGCAGCCGCCGTCCCGACCTCTCGCCAGCGATAAGCAAATCCCGCTCCCCTCCCTCCCGTCCACAAAAGCCCCGTTCTTTACCACCCCCACCCCTCTCCCACCTCTCCTCTCCACTCCACCCTTTCCCAATCCCAGTCGCAATGGCGTCCACTGCCGCGCCGCCCGCCGCCCTCGTCGCCGCCGGGCCGCTGCCGCCGCCGCCGCGCCGCTCCGACGCGCGGGGCTCGCGGCCGGGTGCCAGCCGGCGCGGTCGCTGGCGTTCGCCGCCGGCGCCGACCCGCGCCTCGCGATCCACGTCGCCTCGCGCTGCCGTGCCGCGTCGGCCGCGCGCGGCACCCGCGCCGTCGCCACCATGGCGAAGAAGAGCGTCGGGGACCTCGGCGCAGCCGAGCTCGAGGGGAAGCGCGTGCTCGTGCGGGCCGACCTCAACGTGCCGCTCGACGACAACCAGAACATCACCGACGACACCCGTATCCGCGCCGCCATCCCCACCATCAAGTACCTCCTCGCCAACGGCGCCAAGGTCATCCTCACCAGCCACTTGGTAAGCCTCCCACACCTCACCCTCCCCCCGATGCTAGCGATCTCGCTGTCTCATATGCAATGTGGGAATCCGGGACTTGCAGAATGTGATTGTTTACTATAACCTGTTCCGCGCTGAACGCTGTAGCTCTAGCTATCAGTTGCCAGTTTGTTTATTGGTGTGATTGTCCGATGGTTAACCTGTCCTAAAACAACTGATCATCGTCGCCGAACGAATTACTAAATACAAATCTTTGACTAATCTCTTAATTCATCATCTATTGACTATTTGTAAGTTCTATAAACACAGTAGACAGTACCTTCTTAGCTGACTACTGCCGAGCCAAATCAAATACTCCCTCTGTTTCTAAATATAAGACATTTTGGTAGAGCTACCATATATTTAAGAACAGACGTAGTATGTGTCCTGACTATTGCATCACAAGTAGTGAATTGTCCTTTCGATTGTAAATTGTGATACTCTGTATTCCCTGTTCTCTTTTCTAGCAACCCTTTTATCAAGGATAATCGATGCTAGTTTCACACATAGCTACTTATGATTGCGCATGTCATCGCTATGTGATTGAAAACCCTGTTTCCTATTTTGATTTGCAGGGACGCCCTAAGGGTGTTACTCCTAAGTTCAGCTTGGCTCCCCTTGTGCCAAGATTATCCGAGCTTCTAGGCATCACGGTATTCTTTTTATCTTACACCATCTTTACTTCTAATTGAGCATGTGCTTAATTGATTGTATTGATTAAATACCTTGTTATTCACGATTTAGGTGACAAAAGCAGATGATGTTATTGGCCCAGAAGTTGAGAAATTGGTGGCTGGCCTGGCAAACGGTGCTGTCTTGCTCCTCGAAAACGTAAGGTTCTACAAGGAAGAAGAGAAGAATGAGCCAGAGTTTGCAAAGAAGCTTGCTGCACTAGCAGATCTTTACGTAAACGATGCATTCGGAACAGCCCATAGAGCACATGCATCCACTGAGGGGGTTACCAAGTTCTTGAAGCCTTCTGTTGCAGGATTCCTTTTGCAGAAGGTTTGCTACTTTCTTTTATTTTTTAAGTTTGATGCTTGAAATCAATTGACACTAGTCAGCACACAACAAAAGGAAAAAAAAGGTCTATGGCAGAAGATTTAACATTTTCTTTTGTACTTCCGTTCCTTCCAGACTTTGTCTCAAGTTCTGGACCTGTTTTAATTGCAGGAACTTGACTACCTTGATGGAGCTGTTTCAAACCCTAAGCGCCCATTTGCTGCCATCGTGGGTGGCTCAAAGGTGTCATCCAAGATTGGGGTTATCGAATCCCTGTTGGAGAAGTGTGATATCCTTCTTTTGGGTGGTGGTATGATCTTCACATTTTACAAGGCACAAGGACTCTCTGTGGGTTCTTCCTTGGTTGAGGAAGATAAACTTGAGCTGGCAACAACTCTCCTGGCAAAGGCAAAAGCAAAGGGTGTCTCCCTTTTGTTGCCATCTGATGTTGTCATTGCTGATAAGTTTGCTCCTGATGCTAACAGCCAGGTATGTTACATTTTTTTTCCTCGTATCACTGGAGATAATTATCAGTAGACCTTTTTTAGTCAAGTTGAAGCAGTTAAAGAATCCGTGAAAATTGTTATCAGTTCTTGGCATGATTTTTCTTCTTCTGCAGACTGTCGCAGCATCTGCAATTCCTGATGGTTGGATGGGGCTGGACATTGGCCCAGATTCCGTCAAAACATTCAATGATGCCCTGGACACAACACAGACAATCATTTGGAATGGACCAATGGGTGTCTTTGAATTTGACAAGTTTGCAGTTGGAACTGAGGTAATGACCTGTGTAATACATTCACCCAGTTTTAGTATGGAACAATTTGCGCAGAAAGAAACTTAACTCTGATATCTCTCCTGTAGGCTGTTGCAAAGAAGTTGGCTGAGCTTAGCAAAAAGGGTGTTACCACTATTATTGGAGGCGGAGACTCCGTTGCGGCTGTTGAGAAGGTGGGAGTGGCTGATGTCATGAGCCACATCTCAACGGGAGGTGGTGCTAGCTTGGAGCTGTTGGAAGGAAAGCAACTCCCTGGAGTCGTCGCATTGGACGAAGCTGTCACAGTCACAGTATGAGGCTAAGCTTCACTTTGTTGCATCGTCATTTTGTCATTGTACCGTTCAAAACTTGCTATGCTCTCCTCCTCCTTTGCACCTCCCCGACCACTCGAAATGTAAGAGACCAATGTTCTATAGAGAAATGCTGGGAGCTGTTTGAATAACAACCCCATCATGTGTTCACTTGAAGTATCTTTTCTCTTTTAACTTAATTAGCACCATAATCGATTCAATGGCAAAGATGGACTGAGGCCTGTTTTTGGTTCCTTCTGAACTTCCTGTGTTTGCATCAGCTTTTGCATTGATTCCTGTTTTCGTTTCTATTCCAGGGAAGCAAACTCTAGAGGTGTTGACTGTGGGGCAGTCAATGCACTTTAGAGTTGTCGATTCTCGAAGTTCAGTGTGGACAATCAGGCACATCTTAACTTCTCAATCTGAATGTCCTATCCTGTGAGCACTATTGAGAATTGACATAATTCGGCGCAGAACTTATGTACCAACTGAGTGCTGAAGCTGATCACTGAAAACATCATTTTTGGAACAGAAAGCATCATCAGATGTGTGTTGATGTAAATTCTTTCATCCAAATGATATTATTAAACACTCTTTCGTTTGGAGTTTGGACATGCTAGCCTGCATGTCGATTCTCAACCACCAGCAGTTCAGCATTAGGACTGGTTCGATGGATATTCGTGCTGCTAACATGTGGTACATATTTAACCAAAAAGCACAAGATAACAGATTTAAGAAGTAAGCCTTAATTTTGATTCGACCAAAAACAGACCAAACTTAACACAATAGGCGGATATCTGAGTCCTCTGCAAAACCTTCTCATAACACCACTCTGCTGCTGACTATTTTTATCAAAGATAAGACACACAAGGTCAACACGCACAATACAAACCCCATATATGCTACTCCCTCCGTTCACAAAAGGATGTCTCAACTAACTAGATACATTAGTTGAGACATCCTTTTGTGAACGGAGGGAGTACATAACCTTCGTTTTTGTTTTGTTACTTTTCTCCTTTGGAGCCATCATAAAAAATCAAAATGGTATCCCCCTTTGTATTAGTGCCTTACATACCCTGGATCACGGTACAAAATGGCCACAAAAGTGCATACACAGTACTACAAATATTGCACATTGACATGCTCACATCTAGTACAACCGAAGCAGTATGAAAAACATGATAAATTAATTAAAAGGTGATAAATATATGCTGAGAACAACAGCAATCCTAATCATACATAAGTTTATGTTAAAAGGAACCCCGCACAAGAGCTTACTTCTCATTAGAAACCTCGTTGAAAGACAAGTCAAGGTATTCCGCCAGACTCAATCCTGACGACGTTGATATAGTCTGGCCTTGATCAGGTGTAACCTTCTTTGTACGCAATGATTCTGGAAGCCAGGACTTGGCGACACCACCACCAATAGGATCATCAACCATGGACTTCTTGCAGTATTCCATCTGCTCTTGCCCTCCAGAATGGTAACCTGAGCCACCCCATCGCCCTCTTCCCCTTGAACCTGGGCCGCTGAAGTAGTTCTCGCCCCGGCCTCGTCCAGAAGATGAGGACGGACTACCTCTTGGTCCATAGTTGTTTGCATGCAATGATTCTGGAAGCCAGGACTCGGCGCCACCGCCACCAATAGGTATCAGTATGCTGCCAACAATAGGTTGCAAGTTCTTCCAAGGATCATCAACCATGGACTTATTGCTGTAGTCCAATTGTTCTTGCGATCCAGAATGGTTCTGAAAACCAGAGCCACCCCTTCCCCCTCTTCCTCTTGAACCTTGGCCGCTGTAGTAGTTCTCGCCCCTGCCTCGTCCGGAAGGGCTACCTCTTGGTCCATAATTCATCGGGCTACCTCTTGGTCCATAATTAACCGGGCTATCTCTTGGTCCATAATTAACCGGGCTACCTCTTGGTCCATAATTCACCGGGCTACCTCTTGGTCCATAGTTCATCGGGTTGCCCCCTCGGCCAACATTAGAGCCTCTGATACCAAAGTTGGGCGACTGTGGATAAGAATATTGAGCTGGAGAAGCAGAATGTGGGTTCCAGTGTGGTGGAGGACCAGGAGGTGCTCCTCGGTATTCTGACATTGGAGTCTGGAATGGAATAGTCCCTGGTGGAGCCGGTTCCTGGGCCATATGGTGCTGGTGTTGAGGAGGATAGTTGTTACCATAGTTCCCAGATCCAGCTAAAAAAGCAAAGTAAGACCAATGATAAGGGCGCAGTTTTGTAATATTAGTCATTCAAGGCATGCAAATTGAAAATCTCAAGCAGAGACACAGCTCAAAGTAGTTTTAACTCGCTATCATGATTATACAGTTCTTTGTAGGGCCATTTAGCTAAGCTAAGATCAACCCATATGGTAATCAAAAGGATAAACCGGTTATGTTTTACTAGAAGCGTGAGAAGTGAGAACCGATAAATGATGGTGATTTTCACATTTTGTAGCATATGCAAGAGGCCAAAATAGTAGTTGAGGTTTATTGCAGCACGATATAGCTAAATGTAAGCACTAAACAGTCCAACATATTTACTATTCAATGTTTAAAGCAACATTTAGAGTGTAAGAAGGTGGACTCTGAACACCCCTTCCATTCCATGGTTGATGATGGAAAATGTTCGAAATTATTCTCTTCATCCTAAAAATTATTCCCAGTATCCAGTTAGAAGTTAGCGTCTACATACTTCCTAAAAGGCTGCTTTATCGATTAGAATTCAATTTCTGTGTCATGATTTTGTTGCAGTTAGCAAATCCAGGAAACTAAGTTGTATAGATCAGTGTAAGTGTTAAAATCATGAGAGCAATATCTAAACCCTATAGATACGAATCCTATACAGGAATTAACCTAGAAGCCTAGAAAATCTATGTTTAACCTAGAAGAACACATCAGGAAGAGAAGAAGAGGAGCAATACCCTAGCAGGGTAAGGTACCGACCGTGAGGCGGGGCTGGAGCGGAGAGGGAGCCAGCAGGGAGTCGGGGCTCTTGCGCTTGTGCGGGGCGGCGGCGGAGGAGAAGGCCGCGCCGGGGTTGGTGTAGAAGCCGAACCGCGCGGGCGGGCGCGCGACGGAGGAGGGCGCCAGGTCGGGCTCCGGGAGATCCCACGCCGGCGGGGGAAGCGGCGCGGCAGATGGCGAGGAGGAGGAAGCGACCGCGGCGGCGGAGCGGAGGGCGAGGAGGCGCTCCCGGCGATTGGACGACGACTCCTCCGCCGCCGCTTGCTCGCTGGTGTCCATCTGGGAGACGGGGATTGCGGCGCTCTCTCGCTCGTGCGCGATTTCGCGACGCGTCTGGCTGCTATGCTTTGCTTCTGGCTGGCCCCTGTCGTTTGGTCATGTTTCAGAGTTCAGACTTCAGAAAAGAGAGAACCCTGCGTATTTGTCATCCGGCAAATACTGATACGGAGTACCATGTAAAATTACATACACGGAATAAATTCATCCAAAAGCTAAAACTTCAATGAAAAAAAAATGAGGGTATTGCACTTATATTTCAACGTATTTGATTTTGATTTATTCCTCTGTCTCTCCCCTCGAGCTATTGGTCCTTTGTCCACAACATGGATAGTTTGTTCCTCCACCGACCACCGGAGATGGTAATCTAACAATAAAGAAAATCCAACGGACCTCTTTCCAAGCTAGGAGATGGTGGTGAGAGAGTACTCAAACCAGTCGATTCGGTGCGCTCAAACCAGCACAACTGCAATGCAATAGATTAATCAGAGATTTTTTTTTTGACAAAAAGAAATGATTTTGGGGGTGGGGGTTGCGCTAATATTACTTATGTACAATCTTATGATGATTACTCATAATACTGCCTGCGTACGATAATATAGGATGTTTTAGCTATTCTAGTATGGACTATATACGGATGTATGTATATTATTATACGTACGGCGTAGCCACTATTATCGTCATCGGTATTGTCACGGTAAAATCCGGTGCCTCTAGGACAAATTGAGACAATATTTTTTGGGTTTGGGGTTGATTTCGGATACTATAAACAAGTTAATATTTTATAATTTATTTACAACTATTCTCCCCATTTCTAAATATAACATGTCTTAACCTTTTCCAGATTCACACGCATCTAGACAGGTTTTAGTATGTATGTTCATCAATTTTAGTCCGTATCATGTGAAATATCCAAAACATTTTATATTTAAAAACGGAGCTAGCAAACTTTTAGTGTTGTTTCTCTTTGTTAAATGTCTCCCTTGTCCATGTACAGTGACAACACAGTGGCATCAAGACAAAGTCTTTATGGGGACGCCCTCGCACATAGATTGTTTATTAAATGAGCGTCGCTTTTGAGAAACACTATACAAACTCATGGCATGTACACATACGTACACTGGCCTCTATAAATGCACGCACATTATACCTTTATGAGCAACTCTAACAGATTAAGTTGGAGGGTCAAATCTTGAACTGATGTAACCATCACATACGCCTCGCAATTAATTGGAACATCGGCTCACACTGAAAAAATATCCTGACTTTATGCGGACACACATGTGTCAACTGAACTATTTTTTAGATAAAAAGTATATATTAATATCGTGAAGATACCAATTACACCCAGCCTCTGCAACAACGTAATAACCGAAGCTATTACAGATGCACACAGCCGAAAGACAATAAGAAGAAGAAAATAAAAAAAGTCCCGCTATAGAGTTACAAAACTTGCATCAGCAGCACAACCACCACCAAGACAACACCTGATGTCCAAGACTCCAAAAGCAACGCCTTTAAGAAGGAAACAGTGCACAAGTACCGTCGTCGCCCGATCGAGATCTTGGGTTTTCACCCAGGAGATAGTCCCCGCTCTCAAAACAATGTCTTCAACAAAACCATTGCCAGACACAACCAATTAAGGCCAGACCTTGGATTTTCACCCTGAAAGGTAAGACTTTGAACTTCACCTATGTTGTTGCCATTACTTACATACCGCTGCTACGAGTGCTGAAGCTCCAAGAAAGTTCCTCATCACCGCCAAAGGCTTGAATCACCATTAGTCCTCCAATCTCGCTTCCATGACAGTCTCCGCCTCTGACTTCATCATGGATTTGGCAACAGAAGCAGAGCTTCACGCCGCTCCCTCTGGCACGAGCAAATTCCTCCGATCCAGCAATCCAGGCATGAGACGCCAATGGAGCTCGCCGGCGGAGCTTTCCGAAACTCGTCACACTGGCCAGATCAATGAGGGTAGGCTTCAAGCAGACAACCATCTTGGCGCGAGAAGAACCCAAGGACCACCCATCCACACACCATGACATACCCAGCTTCCGCCAACACCATAGTAATCGAAGCAATTTGCCGTGTCGATTTGTCAATGGTGTCAGCAAATATTGGGATTTGGCGTCGCTTAGGCCGCACCAATCGTGGCGACGGCTCCACACCCGAGACCAGCTGGAAGTCAATCGGGAGACACCGCAACACACATTGGCCGGCCGGCCGCTATCTTCATGCATGTGCACAGCCCACGGGCAACGTGCAAGAGCTTGATCCGTTGATAGAATCCAAGCCTGCATGCTTGGTCGCACGCCATGCAAGGACCTTACTTCAACGGCATCTGGCTGATTCGGCTGATCCCAGATACTCAGGACCAGCGACTAGGGATGGCAACGGGTCTGCCCCCGCTCGGGGACTACCTTTTCTTCCCCGTCCCCGTGCAAGCAAATCTCACCCGTCCCCATCCCCACTCCCCACCATGGGGACTAAATTTTCCCGTCCCCGTCACCCACCGGGTACAGCAGACCCACGGGTGCCCCATCCCCATTTAGACCAGAACAGTAGGAAGCAGTCAGCTATAGCTACAGACATGCATACGGCAGCTTTCTAAAGAAAAGCAAATGTTGACATGCAGGTTTCAGTACAGTTCGACGGATAGTTCACAGAGCGAGAAGATAGAACCGCACAAGTGCGGAAAATAAACTTTAGGACTACAGAATAGCTGCAACATAATTGATTATTCAGCGGCAACGGAGCCGCATCTTAATCTTTCTTCTTCCATTTATGAAGCGAGCAACCACAACTCAATCATCCTGCCTGCCTCCCCCTACATACATTAGAAGTTCTAAATTAGAACATTGCTGAAGAAAGTCAAACATTCAAAAAACTTCAATTCTTTGTGTCTGGCAAAAGCATCACCTGATTTTCACATAACAAATCCTCAGATGGTTGTAGAGATGTGTAGTCCCATTTTTTGTTTCCCCTGAAAGTTTCTTGGAACAATGAATACATCTCGCCATCCATCTTCCCCCTATTTTCAGTCTATCAAACTGCATCCAAACAGGTGAGATAAACTTCCTTCTCTTTGGGCTAATAACCACAATCTCAGCTTCTTCTTCTTCTCCATCATCATCGTCGGAAATTTCCACCGGCCCATTGGCACCTTCCACTTCAGCTGCTGCAGGTTCATGAACGTGCTGAACTACTTGTGGCGGCGAGGATGAGGCAGCTGATAAATCTTGGTCCTCTTGGCTTTTGCTGGCACTCCCATTCGGTAGATTAACACTACTAATTTCGACAGAATATTGAAAACTAGTATAAAAACTACAGTACGTAAATAGATCTGAGTATAAATTAATTGGCTAACTGAATCATTATATAAATTAAACAGATCTATGCTTCACAGATCGATTCACATACTCAAATATCACAGATCGGTCACACTCTTAACATAATCAAGATGAATATAAGATGATAAGATCTAACCTATCTACACAAGATAATCACGTATATATGCAGCATCGATTCATATCATTCACCCAATAAAATATTCAGACATGCTTCTAGTAAATCTAACAAGAGGACAAGAAGATTGATACTCACACGCTGCTCTTCTTCTTCTTAGCAATGGCAGAACGTGAATCAACAGCTACAGCATCAACCAATCTGCTCGATGGAGTAGATGCACGGACTGGTGGGCGTCCACCCACGATGCGTCCAGGGATTTGGCCGCTCCCTGGAGGACGGAGGCGGAAGACTGAGCCGCCGACGCCCTCTGGTCCGGTCGGCCTCCCTGCATGCTGGTCGCCGAAGACCACTCCCTCGGTGGCGTACTCTGCTCCGGCCTGGCTCCCTGGATGCCGAACGCCCAACGCCGAGACCTCCGCTTCTGCTCCGGCCTGGAGCGGCTGGTTGTCGGCAACGAAAGGATCCATCTCGCCGCGTGTCCACGAGATGGAAAATAAACAACGACGGGCAGGTGTGGAATGGAGAAAAGCAGGGTACAAATGACGGCGGCACGGGTGGGAGACGAGGGTTTGACCTATCATTGGCTTATATAGAACTATTATTTGGCTGGCAAGCAATCAGCTGATTAGCTGAAATTAAGGTAGGGTTAGAGAAAATTATGGGATCTGTTCAATATACAGCGGGGATCCGTGGGGTTCGGGTATGGGGACTAGTAGAACGCCCCCTGCCCCGCTCTACCCGATGGGGAGCAGATGTTTAGCGTGAAGGTCCCCATGGGGACAAATAACGTATCACACCCGGCCCCTAATGGAGGAAAACCCCATCGGGTTTCGGGTAAACGGTCCCCATTGCCATCCCTACCAGCGACCAGCTACACCACCAGATCGGAGGTTCAGCGACGTAGATCGGCGGCGTCGGATCGAGAGTCCACCTTGCAGCGCGGAAGAGAGGGAAAAAAATCGAACGGAGACGCCCCGCCGCCGCCGTCCGCTGTCCGCCGGACGGCCGGCCTCCTCCGGCGGCGGCGAGGCGAACGGGCTGGTTGGAGAGGGCATCTAAGCCGGTGGTGGCGGTTGTTCGATCCCTTAAAATTTTGGGGGAGTCAACTGAGCTATGCTGGGTTAGGGGTACAACCACCATCTAACCATCCACTTAGAGGTCGATTTGCATGAGGGCGAAGTGCTAGTGTGTGTGTCTGGTGTAAATTTCTGATACATCCAATTCCTTGTAAGTTTCTCCACTAAACCACCGAGGCTGTTCATCATCCTCAACCAACCCTTTTTGGCTTTCCTGTTCTCCACACACAGTGTACATGATAGAATTTTCCGGGTGTTGGATTCATATATATGGAGAAACGACGTAGTAAATGAACTGTCCACCAACAAATATCGATTATTGATCTCGTGGATGAGATTTGCATTTGTCATGTACTTTGAGTAGGGGCGAAATAATTGAAATTAAATATCCTTATCTATTTGGCAGGGAGTCAGTTATAACAATATGAATACTATTCTAAAGTATACTAGCAAAATGCCCGTGCGTTGCAACGGAACAGGTCGTCACTCACGTGGCACCGCCACCCTAGCAATTTCACCTTCTAGTGAAGGCCGTCGGAATTGATAATGTGCGGAGGAGCAGACGGCGGCACACACCCAACACACTTTTTTTTACGGTGAACGGCGGGCCAGGGACAGACTGAACAACTTTATACATCATAGGATTACACGACGCACCCAAATCCATGGGCAAGGATGGCAATTTTACCCACGGGTACGGGTACCCGCGGGTACCGTACCCACATGGGTAGGGTATGGACACAATTTTATACCCATGGTAGTGGGTAAGGCACGGGTATAACCTCGTACCCGTGAGTCTACCCATACCCTACTCGTTTATATACCTTACCCGTGGAGTTTTAATATTCATTCTCGTGAGCCGGTGAACCAATGTTAAAGTTGTCATCAATTGTCCATTTTAGTTGAGATAATTGTCATGTACTCAAATATACGTTATTGAGTTGAGATACTTGTTTTTCTTTTATCAAGTATGTTATCGATAAATGTAAAATTATGAATAACTTGTGTACTATTTGATCTACCCGTTAGGTATCCGTTGTTGGGTACGGGTAAAGTTTCATACCCGTGGGTATGGGTATGGGTATAATTTTGTACACATTAATTATACGGGTGTGGGTATGGTATTGCTCTACCCGTCCCATATCCTACCCATTGCCATCCTTATCCATGGGGTTCAAAGGAGTGACACCAAGTAATTAAGAGAAGCTTAGTTGAGATAGAGGGACAACGATTGACCCACAAACAGACGTCATCAACGCAGCGGCGAGCGACCACAAGCCGAGGCTCGTCTGCACTGTTGAATTCCACAAAGAGCCCAAAGAGCCTCGACGGTAAGAACTAAAGAGGCGGCAGCTTGGTGATCAAGGAGGCGCTAAATATTCTTAGCGTGGTGGCAGAGCAGGATGAGTGCCTACCACTCTAGCATTGGTAGGAAGGCAGCGGCGCTTGACAAGCCTTTAAAGATCGCTCTTGTCATGTTAATGTTTTCTCTAACTTCTCTCAATTTTTTTTTTGTCTAATTAGGCAGACATAATATACTTTATGGGGAGACGTGGCTCTCTCTCCCATTGGTCCCATGCAAACTCGATCAGCACATGGAATTCATTCTGGATCACTAATCGATCTAGGACCAAACAAAGGTGCTGCTGCTTGTCCACGAATTTGCGATGTTTATGAACTGGCAAGAGTGGTAAAAGGGAGCGACGTGGGACTGTTCAATTAAAAATATCCATGTGAACCGTTAGAAAAAAACGTTTTCTTTACAACGTGTGTAGCTCGCGGCCCATAGGCCCAACAACAGTGCAGCGATATCACGAGCCCAGTTAGGTGCGACGCGCCTATATGTCCAGGTCCCATTGTGCGATCAAAGTCAAACATTTATTAATACCACCTCGACTAACTACGGAAACGTTAGGAGAGCGCGATGATGCTTGACGTACGAAACCAAACCAATGAAACGTACGAAACCTTAGCTATATTATATAGTAGAGATTGTGTTTAGGTACGTATAAAATATTACTCCCTCTAGTCCGTAAAAAGTTTCGCCAAAAAACATGGTAGGCAGCACAACTGATACATATAACCTCCGACATTCTTTTTGGATCAGAGGTAGTATTTCTGATCATGATTTTCTTGCACTAGTTGGGTGACCTTCCTCTTCTTGGCAGCAACATGCGTGGTACGGGTAATAGATGCGAGAATGCAAATGCCTCCAAACTTGTGGTGCGATTGTGCAACAGAGTTTGAAAACACGTAGAACTATTGGTAGAAACCACACATTAAACAAGTACTAATTTCTTTTTTTTACGGCTTGGACATAATAATCTACTACTTCACAAATATCAAATAGGAATACAAAGTACTGCTCGAGTGACAAAAATAACAAGTTCAATAGGTTAATGGGTCCAAATAAAGGACCAATTTGAGTTAACTTATATTCACTGTATACATTTTGTATTTGTTGTTTCTCAAGATATGGGTTGAATGTAAATTTGAATATTCTTGACATGATAGAGGATTGGCATCCAAATGACTTTCGGATTTTATGGCGACTTCTAGGTAGTATTTCATCATGCGGAAGCATATGTTGCACCACTATTGAACAATATATGTTCTCGGGTAGGGGCGGGTGGCGTATGTCAGCTGAGTCCCGAAAGGTTTGTGAAAGAGCAGGCGGCTAGAGCATGCTCTATGTGGAGTTTAGTTGTTTGTTATATGATTGACCATCCAGACGCATTACCCCGCAACAGCCAACATACTAGATTTTTTTTTGTGTTGGGTGTGGTGCTAAACGACTACTAATAGATTTCCAGATATACAAAAGTTCAAGTGACTGTTTCCCAAACTTATTGACAACCCATTATTTTTCTTCTCAATATCTCCCTCCTCCTTGTCTAATGTCGAAATATTCAAAGGTCTGAATACCAAGAGCGGTCAAACACAATGATAGGTCCCAGACAGTCTTTTCTCCATCTCTACCGATGAGATAGTGACATCAAGATAAGTCAATAGAAGGAAAAAGCTCATTAGAACGCTCGTACAAACGCTGTGGCGGAGGGTGGAAGAATATTAAGCATGTGCCAATTCGGCAGATATAACAAATAAATGACCATATTAGGATACTTAATGGGCCTTTCACTCTTGGCTCAACTAATAATAAATCTTTACATAAGGGAAGGCTGGTTCACGGCCCAGGATGGCCAACCCGACGCCCCGCGATGGAGTGCAGTCCGACATGGATTGTTAATAAGTTTGCCGTGAACAATTGGTTCTAGTCTATGGCTCAGTTTTCTGATGCATCTTATTCCCTACAAATTCTGTCACTAATCCACCAACGCCACTCATCATCATTAATCAACTCCTCCTCTGCTGTTCTACCCACAACGAGAATGATAAAGTTGCTTACGGTGTTGGATTCATATATGGAGAAACAATGTAGTAGTAGATGGACTTTAGTGCACCACACCAACAAATACGTATAATGCAGGGCCCTGTTTGGGAGCTTGGCATAATTTTCCAGCTGCGTTGGCTTTACTTCCAGAATCAACATGTCCCAGAGAAAAGTCAAGCTGAATCGTACGAGAAAAGCTAGGTCTTCCGCGTCTCCCAGGCGGCGGCGGCGGAAAAGCTTTTTCCTGCTCCAATCTCCGGCGATTGTGCTGGGCCCCTCTCCTTCCGCTTGCCGCTCCGGCGGCAGGAGGGAGGGGGACCCCGTTTTTTGCATGGTACTTAGGGCTAGGAGTTCTCTGGCATGGCGCGTCGTTTGGGTGGTGGGAGCGGCGCCCGAGCAAATAAATCTGCCTCAACTCTTCTCCCACACCGGCGTTGTCCTTAATGGCGGCGTCTCGGAGTTGGTGGCACTGTGTGCTTGCCGATCTTTCAGATTGGTGGCTTTAGAGTTCATGGATGGTGTCGGCGAGGCGGCGGCGACGACTCCATCAGATGGTTTTTTCCTCCTGCTCTGTCCCCGTTGCTGCGGCGTTGTCTCCGGCGCCAAGGTGGAGCAGAGAGGATTCGTCCAGGAGTACGTGCAGACGGTGGTCTGCACTGGTGACAGCTGGAAGATGGTACACCTTGTGGTGGGTTCGTGGTTGAAGGCTGATGGTTCTGGTTCCCTACTCCGACATCGTCGTGCGTGGGTGCCAGTGCTGAAGTTCGATGGCGTGTCCGGGGACATGCTGCCCCGGTCTGATTCTTTCAACGGCAATGGTTTGTCCTATGGCAAACTACATTGGAGGTCCGAAAAGCTGATGATCAGCAATGGAGCCGCGTCGAGCTCGGGTGAAGAGGTGATCTGTCTATTTTTTCCTTGGTGGCTGCTATGGTGGTGCCAAAAAAGATGGATAGGCGTTGGTTTGTCAAATAGGTTTATCCTATCTTTCCAGATCTGTAAGATCGGTGTATACGTACTTTGTATCTCGCCTTTTATTTATTAATGAGAATCGTATTACCATGCAAAAAAAAAACATGTCCCAGAGAAACAGACAAAAAAGAATGGTGACCTTTCCTAATCCGTGAGATTTCTCGAATGGAATTTAGCAAAACAGAGAGAAAAACTAACCGAAGACGGTGAACGAATCACTATTTTGCCCACTTTCACAGACTCGACTAATACCCCATTTTTGGGCTCTGATTAACCAAGTGTATGAAACGATTTTTTTTTCGAAATGAGATCTCAGCCTAGCCTCTGCATCGAAGCGATGCACACAGCTGTGACAAACAAAAATTTAATAAACCAAACTAGCTAGGACCACGGCGCGCACACTCCACCGCTAGGCGAACAACCCATCCACGTCTCACAACAACCAACACCATGCAAGATTTAGTTACCTCATACTACCCTCGTTTCTAAAATTTGACCATATTTTATAGAAAAACTATCAACAACACAACATCCCAAAAGAAAAGGAACACAACTATCCGTCCCGATAGATCTCACAAATTCATAACAAGACTGAAGCTAGCCAATTCATGGATCACATTGTGGGATCCGATCATCGAGAGGTAGAGAACTGGAAAGACATGAAACCAAGCCTTTGACAAAGAGGCGTTGGAGGTCGCCAACGGGTGACTGAAGATTTAAGACTTGGGTGGGTGTCCACGATGGTCCGTTTAGCTTTACCCGTGGTATGCATAGGCCCCCTTCTTTTCAGCTTATTTTCCAGATTCTCCTAGAAGCTACCCTCCATCAGCTTCTCCCAGAATCTCGTTTTTTAAATTTGTTTAAACTCCTAATTTAGAAGTTTAAACAAATTTAAAAAACGAGATTCTGGGAGAAGCTGATGGAGGGTAGCTTCTGGAGAATCTGGAAAATAAGCTGAAAAGAAGGGGGCCATAGTATTTCTGGACAGCTTATTATCGAACTGAGCACCATGCTCCACTTGAAGATGGAGATATCCGACACAACTACCAACCCAGTGGTGATCAAGCTCGTCGTAGCCTGCCGCTATGCACCTCAATTCCCTTCACTCCTGAAGCATCTCACTCCCAGGCGATCACAGGCAACATATCCATCCGCCCTGCCACATTAGCCAGGTTCCATTCCCATGAGTAAAACTAGAATTGCCAATAGGCTATGCTTCCGTTGTCAAGATAGCAAACCAACAACTTTTTTATAATGATGAAAAGCTCACTTGGAGGACGAGAAACAAGTGCGCTCTTTACAAGGACCACTGGCTTGCTTTGGATGGGTGAATGCATTTGAGGCTTTATTTCCTAGGTATATCCTATATATATCTTAAATTCAATGTTGCTTCCGAGCTCATATACTCCTGCCTGAGTGCAAAATTCGATAAAAATAGAAAAACATTCTAAGAAATTCTAATTTTTTTGTCATGAAACATACTGAAAGGGCATGGCACCCCATGTGTGGTTTTGGTAATTAATGACAATCCATATGGACTAATGGTTGCATTGAGTTATTCTTGTAGTGTTTGTCCATAGGCAAATGCTTGAACTCCATATGTTGGATTCAAGGTTGATGCCATAAAGATATTGATATAATGGAGTATTTGGCATCAAGATCATCGAGTTGTATGGATATATTTGATATGATCAAGAAGAAGAGTATGTGATGACCAAGTGGTTATTCAAGGAGTTATCCGAAGTTTGGTCATGAGAGAGTGATGCATGTAAAATGCATACATGAACTTTGCATTATTTTACTTATATCCCAGTCATATTTACATCATATAAGGGTTATATCACTGTTTTATAATGATTTTTGGAATATTTGATATGTTTCCTATTTTATGGAATTAACCCTACACAGGCAGAAAATCCTATTTCTATATTTTAATGTTTCAGGGACCCAAACGACGTCCAAATGACCTGCAAATTTACGAGCGTCAATTTTTGGAAGGAAGAAGACTTGGGAGCGAAGGAAGCAAACAAGCGGGGACCCGAGGGCCAAGATAGGTGGGCCCACGCGGCCAGGTACATGGGCCTCGGAGCTCCGTTGCCGTCGATCTTTCCTCCACCGACTCGGTTTTGACCTAAAACCGACTATAAAAATAGCCCCCCGACATTCTCTGGAAGGAGCGCCGCAGAAACACAGAAACACCGAAACAGAGACCTGGAGTTGCAGATTGGAGGGGGAAAACTCCGGCGGGGCACTGCCGGCGTGGTCTCCATCTTCTCCAACGACTTCTCCACCGTCTCCATGATGAAGAGGGAGTAGTCCACCTCTGAACTATGGGTTTGTGGAAGTAACTTATGTATCTCTCCTCTCTCTTGAGCTTCACTAATTAGTACCGTATGAGCTGCTGAACATGATTACGGTCATCTATGTAATAACTTTGTGGTGGATCTTTTTATGAGTTAATATATGTTTGAGATTGCAATGGTTTTGTTTCAGTTATGAAAGTAGATGCATATTATGTACCCCGTTCTTATTTACTTGTCATGATCAAGCATGTTTATGAGAGCGTGTGAGGGGGAACGTGTGCATTAGTTGGAGTAACGGGGGGTGGCTAGTGCAGTGAACGTGAGAGAAAGTTCTGCGATCCACTTGGGTATCTCTACCTTACTTTGTTGCCTCACTAGGGATAAAAAGAAATACCATGCTACCGGAGATGTGGGTGTGACCATTGCCACTTCCTCCATGACTAGATCTAGCATGTTCTTATTTTAACTTCATGTCATGATACTTATTGCTATACTCTGAGTTATCTTAATTACTGAGGTGTTATGATTTAGTTCGCATCTTGGTGGAGTATAAGAGAGACTAATAACCAAAAGGTCTCTATGTTAGGACGTGATGCCCATATAATTATAACTTGTCATTAAACTGTTGTGTTGCAATCTCATATGTCAACTCTAGTGTTCCATTGTCTACCACTTTATTAAAGAGAGAGTGCATTTGTGAAACCATGAACCCCGGTCCATTTTTAATCATAAGAAACACCTTTCCAACAAATTTTACCACTTTACCATTTTCTGCCATTTAAAAATCCGAAAATACAAAAACACTTTTCCATCTTGCATTCATCATATAAAAAACCCAAAAATATCATTTATCATTGCTACCACCATCCTTGCATATTTATTTACCACCATTGCATATTTATTTCTTGTTTGCATTGCATATTATCTTGATATCATTCTCACACCTTGTGCTTGACAACCACTAGGTGAGGTTGAGAACCAAAATATTTACTTTGTTTTGTAGGTAACCAAAAGAAGGATAGGAAAGATAAATCTTCACTACTAATTCCCCGAGAGTTCGATATTAAACCCTCGAGTCACCCCTCGTGGGGAAAACACGTCTTCCACTTACTACACACTCTGCACTTGGAGTCTCAACCTAACCCATATTCTTTTGACGCAGGTAACTACGTCATCGGGTATCAGAGAGTTGAGCATATTGCAAGTATGTCTTGAAGAAAAGGATTATGTGATCACGCATGGTTATCTTCAAGACATCATCATCTATTAAAGATAGAAGTAAAGATACAAGTTTGATCAAGATATTGATCAACACACAAAGCATGTACAAAGTGGGATCATGTATCTCTTGGTACGGTAAGCAATTGTCTATATAGCTTTGTGAACTAACCCATGAAATGTGTGTGCCATGTGTGGTTAGGTATCTTTCCATGGGCTTGCATCAAAAGGAAGATTTCATATAGCCCATGGAGAATGGCATCAAGTGGTGAGTGTCATCAAGCTTGAGAAGTGCAAGTTCAAGAGAAGTATCTCGAAGATATAATATGCATGATGCTTGCCACCCTATTGGAGATAATGGTCAAGTGAAGACGTGCTTATGAGAGGCTCTCACATAGTGGAGTATGGGGAGCAATATGTGAGACTTCACCAAGCAAAGCACAGTCAAGAAAGGTGGTCCACTTGAAGAGATCAAGATCGACATCATCTAGCTCAAGTGAAGAGAATTAAGCGATTAAAGTTGTAATTAATTGGGACTGGGCACCCCATTTGCCAGCTCTTTTTGCAAAATTAATGGATAAGCGGATGTATATGCCGCTAGTCCGGTGGTAAAGTCTGTTTGACAGTTGACATAAAGACATCCACCCCGTCCTCATGAGCTTGGTAAACATTGACACAAAATAGGAGTAATAAAGTTTGAATAGTTTAAAGGTAGCACATGAAAAATTTACTTGGAATGGCAAGAAAATACCACATATAGGTAGTTATGGTGGACACAGATGGCATGGATTTGGCTCAAGGTTTTGGATGCACGAGAAGCATTCCCTCTCAGTACAGAGTTTAGGCTAGCAAGGTTATTTGAAGCAAACACAGGATATCAACCGACACAGCAAGACTTATATGAAAACATATTGCAAGCATTATAAGACTCTACACTGTCTTCCTTGTTAACCAAACCCTTTTACTAGAAAATATCTAGACCTTAGAGATACCAATCATGCAAACCAAATTTCAACGAGCTTTACGGTAGTTCTTCATTAATAGGTTTTAACTACATGATACAAAAGCTTAAACATGAACTACTTGATAACTCAAAACAATTGACAAGTATCAAATTATCCAATACAATGATCTACAAGAATATGTAAGCTTTTTCCATTATACCATCTACCACATGCAACATTTTCTGTTCCAACCAAACACCAATCAATTTATTTCAACATAAACTCTCCAAACAATTATAAGTGAAGCAAGAGAGTACTTTCTTTAAAAGAACTAACAGCTCTGAATAAGAGATGCATGCAAAACAGGAGCTAAAAGCATAGCAATAGCTAGATAAGAATACTCAACAAGTATAAGTGAAGAATAGGAGTATTCATATGAAAAAGCGGAGCGTGTCTCTCTCCCAATCAAGAATGCTGGGGTCCAATCAAGTTGACCATAAGAAAAATAAAATACTGAAAATAAAAGCACACAGACGCTCCAAGTAAAGCACATATGATGTGAAAGAATTAAAATATAGTTTCACTAGAGATGACCTGATAAGTTGCTGATGAAGAAGGGGATGCCTTGGGCATCCCCAAGCTTAGACGCTTGAGTCTTCTTGAAATTGCTGGGGTGATCCATGGGAGCATCCCCAAGCTTAAGCTCTTCACTCTTCTTGATCACATTATATCATCCTTCTCTCTTGACCCTTGAAAACTTCCGCCACACCAAACTCAAAGTAATTCTCATTAGAGGGTTAGTGCACAATCAAAAACTCACATGTTCTATAAGGACACAAACATGACCGTTACTTTTAACATTAGCTACTGCCACTGATGTTATGTGAAGCTCTTCACCCTAAAAAAGAATTCCACTCAACACTAGTAAAAGAGAGAATGCGAAAAATAAAAGACAGAATCTGTCTAAACAGAACAGTCCGCAAAGACGAATTTTTTCGAGGCACTTACGTTGCTCAGATCGAAAAACTTTAAACTAACGAAAGATGCGTACATATCTGAGGATCACGCACAAAAAATTTCAGATTTAAATAATTTTTCTGTGATTTTACAGAATTAAAACGGTGAACAGCAGAAATCTGTTCCTGCGCAGAAATCCAAATCTAGCATCATCTTCCTATTAGAGGCAATACTTGGCACAACAATGCGATAAAATAAAGATACAAAGGAATTGTTACAGAAGTAAACAACTCCTTGACTCAAAAAAAAGAAAAATTGCAGAAATAAAATAATGGGTTGTCTCCCATAAGCGCTTTTCTTTAACGCCTTTCAGCTAGGCGCAGAAAGTAAGAATCAAGTGTTTCCAAGTGATGAAGCATCAACAGAATAATTTGCTCTAACAATAGAATCAAAAGGTAACTTCATCTTCTTTCTAGGGAAGTGTTCCATACCTTTCTTGAGTGGGAATTGATATTTAATATTCCCCTCTCTCATATCAATAATAGCACCAACAGTTCTAAGAAAAGGTCTTCCCAAAACAATAGGACAAGAAGCATTGCATTCAATATCCAAAACAACAAAATCAACGGGGACAAGGTTATTGTTAACCATTATAAAAACATCATCAACTCTCCCCAAAGGTTTCTTTATAGTATTATCAGCAAGGTGAACATCCAAATAACAGTGTTCCAAAGGTGCTAAATCAAGCATATCATAGAGTTTCTTAGGCATAACAGAAATACTAGCACCAAGATCACATAAAGCATTGCAATCAAAATCATTCAACTTCATTTTAATGATGGGCTCCCAACCATCTTCTAACTTCCTAGGGATAGAAGCTTCATGTTTTAATTTCTCTTCCCTAACTTGCATGAGAGCATTAGTAATATGTTTAGTAAAAGCCATGTTTATAGCACTAGCATTAGGACTTCTAGCTAGCTTTTGCAAGAACTTAATTACTTCAGAAATATTGCAACCATCAAAATCAAAATCATTATTATCAAAAGTAATAGGACCATTGTCTCCCACATCTCGAAAAATTTCAGCACTTTTATCAGGAACAGTTTCAGTGTTTTCAGGCAATTTTAAACGTTTTGCAACAGAAGTAGAGACATTGCCAACACCAATTACTTTACCATTGATAGTAGGAGGTTTGTTAACACTTGAGTTTATAGCATTTTCAGTAGTAGTAATAGTATAAACTCTAGCAATACTATTCTTTTTAGCAATTTCATCCTCTCTTGCCCACCTAGCATGTAAATCAGCTAACATCCTCACATTATTATCAATTTTAACTTGTATAGCATTGAGAGTTTTGCTCTCTTTAACATCATGAGGCATAGTTTTAATTTTTAACAAATCAACATCAAGAGCAAGACTATCAACTTTAGAGGCAAGAACATCAATTTTCCCAAACTTTTCCTCAACAGATTTATTGAAAGCAGTTTGTGTACTAATAAAATCCTTAAGCATGACTTCAAGATCAGAGGGTACACTCTTATTATTGTTGTAGGAATTACCATAAGAATTAACATAACCATTGCCACTATTAAAAGGATAGGGCTTATAATTGTTATTACCAAAATTATTCCTATAAGCATTGTTGTTAAAGTTATTATTTTTAATGAAGTTCACATCAACATGCTCTTCTTGAGCAACCAAAGAAGCTAAAGGAACATTATTTGGATCAACATGCATCTTTCCATTTGTAAGCATAGACATAATAGTATCAATCTTATCACTCAAGGAAGGGTTTCTTCAACAGAATTTACCTTCTTACCTTGTGGAGCTCTTTCGGTGTGCCATTCAGAATAATTTATCATCATATCATCAAGAAGCTTTGTTGCAGCACCCAAAGTGATGGACATAAAGGTACCTCCAGAGGCCGAATCCAATAGGTTTCTTGAAGAAAAATTTAGTCCTGCATAAAAGGTTTGGATGATCATCCAAGCAGTCAGTCCATGGGTGGGACAATTCTTTACCAATGATTTCATTCTCTCCCAAGCTTGAGCAACATGCTCATTATCAAATTGTTTGAAATTCATAATGCTACTTCTCAAAGATATAATCTTAGCAGGAGGATAATATTTTCCTATGAAAGCATTTTTGCATTTAGTCCATGAATCAATACTATTTCTAGTCAAAGATAGCAACCATTCTTTAGCACGTCCTCTCAAAGAGAAAGGAAAAAGTTTCAGTTTAATAATATCACCATCTACATCCTTATACTTTTGCATCTCACAAAGTTCAACAAAATTATTAAGGTGAGCAGCAGCATCATCAGTACTAACACCAGAGAATTGCTCTTTCATAACAAGATTTAAAAGTGCAGGTTTAATTTCATAGAATTCTGCGTTAGAAGCAGGTGGAGCAATAGGTGTACTAATGAAATCATTGTTGTTCGTGCTAGTGAAATCACACAACTTAGTGTTCTCAGGGGTACTCATTTTAGCAAAATTAAAACAAAACAGAAAGATAACAACTTGAAAATAAAAGTAACTAATTTTTTTGTGTTTTTGATAAATAAAGCAAACAAGACTAAATAAAAATAAACTAAGCAAGACAATAACAAAGTAAAGAGATTGGAAGCGTGAAACTCCCCTTGCAGAAATCCTCTTGCTTCCCAATATGGCGTCAGAAAATATGGCGTGTGGAAGGAAGGCAAGGAGATTTCTGAACCGAAGTGCTTCTGCTCCCCGGCAACGGCGCCAGAAAATATGCTTGATTGCGTGGATCACACGTTCGTTGGGAGACCCCAAGAGGAAGGTATGATGCAGTATAGCAGCAGTTTTCCCTCAGTATGAAACCAAGGTTTAATCGAACCAGTAGGAGCAAGAAATCACTTCGGAAGGTTGTCAGTGGCGCGCTGACGTGGAACTGCACACAACACAATCAAACTACTTTGCCCCAACGAAACAGTGAGGTTGTCAATCTCACCGGCTTGCTGAAAACAAAGGATTAAACGTATGGTGTGGAAAACAGTAGTAAATTGCAGAGAATGAAAAGGAACAGTGTTTGCAGTTGGTTGTATTATCAGTGTAAAAGAATGGACCGGGGTCCACAGTTCACTAGTGGTGTCTCTCCATAAAAGATAACTAACATGCTGGGTGAACAAATTACAGCTGGGCAATTGACAAAATATTGAGCGCATGACAATGCATATATATGACATGATGATTACTATGATATTCATGTGGGCATTACGACAAAATACATAGACCGTTATCCAACAGCGTCTATGACTAATAATCCACCGCCAGGTTGTCATACCGAGTTCCCCGTTGGTATTAAGTTGCAAGCAACGGATAATTGCATTAAGTAATGTGCGTAATGTAAACAAATGCATTAGACCTAACGGCGTACCCTTAAGCTAAGCATCGGTTATTTTATCCCTAGTGGCAACAGCACATCCACAATCTTAGAAGTTATTGTCACTCTCCCAGATTACCGGAGGCATGAACCCACTATCTAGCATAAATACTCACTCTTGGAGTTACAAGCATCTACTTGGCCAAAGCATCTACTAGTAACGGAAAGCATGCAAGATCATAAATAACATATAAGATAGATTGATAATCAACTTGACATAGTATTCAATATTCATCGGATCCCAGCAAACACAACATGTAGCATTACAATAAGATGATCTTGATCATGATAGGCAGCTCACAAGATCTAAACATGATAGCATAAAGTGGAGAGACAACCATCTAGCTACTGCCATGGACCCGTAGTCCAAGGATGAACTACTCACGCATCACTCCGGAGGCAGGCATGGTGATGTAGAGCCCTCCGGTGATGATTCCCCTCTCCGGCAGGGTGCCGGGAAGAGCTTCTGAACCCTCCCGAGCTAGGGTTGACGGCGGCGGCGTCTCTGGAACTTTTCGTGGATAATGGCTCGGGTATTTAGGGTTTTCGCGTCGGGAGGAATAAATAGGCGAAAGGGCGGCGGCTGCGGAGCCACGAGGGCCCCACACCACCCCACGCGCGGCAGGGGGGGCGCGCGGCCCATGGTGTGGGTGCCACGTGGCTCCCCTCCGTGTCTCCTCTGGACTCCGTCTTCGTGTTGGAAAAATAGGAGGTTCTGTCCAAGTTGCGTCCAATTCCGAGAATATTTCCAGACTAGCTTTTCTGGAATACAAAAACAGCAGAAAACAGGAACTGGCACTGTGGCATCTTGTTAATAGGTTAGTCCCAGAAAATGCATAAAAATGCTATGAAGTGTATATAAAACATGTAACAATTGGTATAATATCAACATGGAATATCATAAATTATAGATACGTTTGAGACATATCACTAGTCCATGCCTTGTTGCTCTAACAATGAAGCTCATAGGGCAGCCGCAGAGAGGGGGGGGGGGGGGGGGGGGGCTCGCGAGACCTCTAGTCCCGGCTCGTATCACGAACCGGGACTAGTGATAGACTTCTAGTGCCGGCTCGTATAACGAGCTGGGACTAAAGGTTCCCCTGTATATCATCTCTTCCACCCGAGCCAGCTCTCCATTTTTGAGCTCGACCCACATCTCTATTTTCTCCTTTTTCACTCTCCAAAGCTCAATTTGATCCCCATTTTTCTCCACTATTTGTCAATATTGGCGGCACCCATCTATCCAAGGTTAGCAACATCATCCTTTCTTCCGGTGTTGCTAATTTAGCTCATTTCATTGCTAGTTTAGCTCATTTCATTTTTCTAATGCTAGCTAGGTGTTTGATGAAATGCCTAAGTAGGGGATTTCATTTATTTTATGTGCAATTTGAGCTCAAACTAAATTATGATTTGTGGGTTTTACTGTCGTTCCGTCCCCGTCCTCACCGCCGTCGATCGCCCGCGCCGTCCCGTCACCGGCACCACCTCGGTGAGCCTCTTGTTTTTATCTTTTATTTTAAAAAATCTTAGTTGTAGGATTTAGATGCATTATTATTACTTGTATAATTTTCTTAGTTCTATAATTGTTTGTTATATATAGTGCCATGGTTTTGACATCTGTCCACACCGGCTCTCGTCCGCTCTATTATTCAGATGTGGTATGATTGTTTGTTATAACTATATATTTGTTTTATTTCGTGTTTATGACAATTATGTCGACCAACTTGACATAGATATATTTTTATCTAGGGGCATCGTCGATTTCTTTCAACAAACCATGCCGTAAGAAAGAAAGGAAAGAATTTCAAAGGTGAGGCAGATCACCGGAAGAAGCCTACCCTCCCTAAAGGTAATGTTATATATGACATGGTCAAGGATTTAAAAGTAATCTTTGAAAAGGGTCCTAGCGGACAATCTGTTCCGAATGACGCTGACAAACATGTACCCATGTGGAAGAATAAATCTATATTTTGGGAGCTACCCTATTGGAAAATCCTAGATGTTCGCTCTGCAATCGACGTGATGCACGTGACGAAAAATCTTTGTGTGAACCTGCTAAGCTTCTTGGTCGTGTATGGGAAAACGAAAGATACACCGGATGCACGGCTGCACTAGCAATGTATGCATGAACGAGACAACCTGAATCCAGAGAAGTATGAAGGTCCAGCCAGCTACGCTCTTACCAGAGAAGAGAAGGAGATCTTTTTTAAAGTCCTGAGCAGTATCAAGGTCCCGTCTGGCTACTTGTCGAATATAAAGGGAATAATAAATATGGTAGAGAAAAAGTTCCAAAACCTAAAGTCTCATGACTGCCACGTGATTATGACACAATTACTTCCGGTTGCATTGAGGGGTCTTCTACCGGAAAATATTCGAGTACCCATTGTGAAGCTATGTGCATTCCTCAATGCAATTTCTCAGAAGGTAATCAGTCCAGAAACTCTACAAAGTTTACAGAAGGATGTGGTCCAATGTCTTGTCAGCTTCGAGTTGGTGTTCCCACCAACCTTCTTCAATATTATGACGTGCCTCATAGTTCACCTAGAAGAAGAGATTAGGATTCTCGGTCCTGTATTTCTACACAACATGTTCCCCTTTGAGAGGTTCATGGGAGTCTTAAAGAAATATGTTAAAAACCGTGCTAGGCCAGAAGGAAGCATATCCAAGGGCTATGGAACAGAGGAGGTCATTGAGTTTTGTGTTGACTTTATTCCTGACCTTAAGCCGATCGGTGTTACTCAATCGCGCCATGAGGGGAGACTACGTGGAAAAGGCACGCTAGGAAATAAAGCAACAATATCTATGGACGGACATTCTTTCACTCAAGCACACTACACAGTTCTACATAATTCCAGCTTGGTGGCCCCGTATATCGTGGAACACAAGAATATTTTACGCTCGAAATACCCGGAGCAACCTGAAGATTGGATTGATGGAAAACACGTGAAGACTTTCGGCGGTTGATTGCAAATGCGTCTCATTAATGACACCACTGTTGGAGAACAGCTATACTTGTTGGCCAAGCAACCATCTTCGACTATATTGACTTTTCAAGAGTACGAGATAAATGGGAATACATTTTACACGGCCGATCAAGATAAAAAGAGCACCAACCAAAATAGTGGTGTCCGCTTTGACGCAACAAACGACTATGGGCAAAAGGACACATATTATGGTTACATAGAGGAGATATGGGAACTTGACTATGGACCTTCTTTTAAGGTCCTTTTGTTTCGGTGCAAATGGGTCAACCTGACAGCTAGCGGGGTAAAGGTAGACCCGTAGTACGGAATGACAACAGTGGATCTCAAGAATCTTGGGTACCACACCGAACCATTCGTCCTAGCCAATGATGTGGCTCAGGTTTTCTATGTGAAGGACATGTCTACCAAACCGAAAAAAGAAAAGATAAGCAAGCGAATACATCATACGATGAGCCAAAGCGCCACATAGTTCTTTCAGGGAAAAGAAACATCGTGGGAGTGGAGGACAAGACAGACACGTCAGAAGATTACAATAAGTTTCATGAAATTCCGCCGTTCACAGTGAAAACTGACCCAAGCATCGTGTTAAATGATGAAGATTGTCCATGGTTATGGCGCAATCAGAAGAAAGGGACACAAATGAAGAAGACGTTTATACCACGACAGTAGAGATGGATGTTGGTGGTCATGTCTAATAATGTATGAAACCTTTTTATTTAACTGTGAAGGAAACTCTAATCACTGATTTTTGGTTCTAGCTAAATACTCCAATGGCTTACAAGTGCTCGAGAAAGTTGGAACAAAACACACGGTTTCCCCTGCATACAGCCCAACGGTGGCTCCTGAGTGCCCGCATATCAAATGCACCGTTGGATGTATGCAGGGAATCTGAATGATTTGTATTCGGTCAATGAACTGAATGATTTGTAGATAGAACAAAACTCACGGTTTCCCCGGCATATAGCCCGACGGTGGCTCGTGAGTGCCCGCATATCAAATGCACCGTCGGATGTATGCAGGGAATCCGAATGCTCTTTATACCAAATGAACTACAATGAGTACACACTAAGCGCCGAACATGTCCGAGAGGTGGGCTATATATAGGGTCGTGGGGCTCACGAAGTGGTCATGATAGTGCTGATCCAACAGCTCACAAGCCCTCAAAAGAAACACACCCCTGATCCAACGGCTCACAAGCGCTTGAAAGAAACACACGATCCGTGTGCTTCTTTAGTCCCGGTTGGTAACACCAACCGGGACTAAAGGCGGGCTTTGCGGTCACGACTCGTGTCAGTCACGTGTCCTCCCCCAGCGCTGCCCTAGCCACGTGTCCACCCCTAGCGCTGCCCTGGGCACGTGTCCTGCCCCAGCGCTGCCCTGGAGGTCTTTATATATTGTCGCCGACGGGGTAAACCCTAATCCACCATTCTAGCCACGAACGCATCGTCTCCACGAGATGGATCCGCCACGCCCGCCGCAGTGCCTTCTGGACGAGGTCGAGCGTGCTCGGCAGAGCGCGCTTCGGCGCTACCGCAGGAGCCTATCCCGCCGTATGCCCACGAGCCCGACGTGGAGAGGAATGCCCAGCTACCGGCCTCCTGCTCTGGTGCCAGATCCGGTGCGGAGGGCGTAAGAGCGCGCGTGGTCCGACATCCCCGACCCCGACGAGGAGGACGACGACTTCGACTGGAGCGACGACGGGGATGAGGGCTGTGGGGCACAGATGCAGGAGGCCATGGAAGCCTCCTTCCAGTCTGTCCGCGACGACCGTGTCCAGCGAGCCCAGACTGCCTGCCAGCTCAAGGCGAAGGAGGCCTCCGAGCTGGATTGGGCGCTGAAAGACTCATCCTCCATGGATCTTGCCCTCCGCCGCAAACGTGCACGCGCGAACCAGGCGGCCGCAAACGGGGCTGGCTCCTCCCGCCTAATATGCGCGGGCAATTTTGTTAAAATTGCCGGCGCCATTACCCCTAGTCTGTTTATGTAATAATGTAACAGTATTCTGAAAAATGTTGGTGATGTGTAATAATAAGCAAATGCCCCTCTCCGGCGAAACCCTAGACCCGCTGGAGAAAATCCAAACTTATACGTCTACACCCGGTACAAATTCAAACAGAAAATTTTCTACCCTAGAATCAAAAGGGGGTAGAACACTGAAACTTTTCATGTTTAGAAAGATATTCAAATTCAAACACTTTTCATGTTGAAAGTATTGCAGATTCAAAAATATGCAAACAAAATTAGTTAATGCATTTTTAATTTTAAATGGCAAAATGGTTAATAGTTTGAATAATTATTTTAGAAAACAAAAAATGGTTTTGGATTAGTTATTCAAATTGAAACAGTTTTCATGTTGAAATTTTTGTCAGATTCAAAAGTATGCAGAAGTTATTCGAATTCATATTCAAACACTTTTCAAATTCAATTTCAAACACTTGTCACTGAAAATTTGGCGCAAAAAAAACACCTCTAGTACCGGTTCGTGGCTCGACCCGGTACTAGAGGTGTTTTTGCGCGCGACGGTTGGTGCACCGCGAAAACACCTCTAGTACCGGGTGGAGCCACGAACCGGTACTAGAGGCACCCTCTAGTACCGGTTCGTGGCTCCACCCGGTACTAGAGGTCCCTAGGTATAAATACCCAGGCCTCCTCCCCGGTTCGAGCCACGAACCGGGAACAGAGAAGGAGGAGCCGCCGTCGTCGCCGAATCGACGCCGTCAGGCTGCCCGAGCCCGCCGTCGCGCCCTCCGACACCGCCGCGCGCTCCCTCGCCCTCCTCGCCGCGCTCCGTCGACGCCGCCGCCGCGCTCCGAGACGCCGCGCCCTCCTCGCCCTCCGACGCCTCCTCTCCGCCGCGCCCGCCGCTCTCTCCTCCGCCGCGCCCGCCGCTCGATCTCCTCCGCCGTGCCCGCCGCTCTCCTCCGCCCGAGCCCGCCGCGCCTGCCGCTCTCCTCCGCCGCCGGTGAGCCCAACCCTAGGTGCGGTGGATTTAGGTAGTTTTTTTTAGTTTAGCTAGTTTTTTTTTGTAATTTAGTTAGTTTTTTGTGTACTTATTTTTTGTGTAGTTTAGATATACTTGTGAATTTTTTGTGTGTAGTTTAGGTAGTTTATAAGTTTTTTTTGTGTAGTTTAGGTAGTTTTTTAGTGTATATATAAAATCCTAGCTAGTGTTAGCAAAAAATTTAGGTGTTAGTAAAATATTTAGTGTTAGCAAAAATTTAGTTGTTAGTGTTAATTTTAGGTTAGTTGTTAATTTTTTTTGTCTTAGATCTTCTAGTTGTTATTGTTAATTTTAGGTGCTTCTAATTCTAGGTTAGTTGTTAGTGCTAATTTTTTTGTTTTATAAAAATTGTGTTTTTAGTTTATTGTTCTCGGCGACGATGTCCCTGTTGGACCAGAGGGGCGATGTCCGGGACTGGGCTCCGCCGGGCTGGCACTGGGAGGTGCTACCTTCCGGGACGTGTAGCTTGGTGAGGAATCCGGGTGACGTCGTCGACCCGGATCTTCTTTGGTGGCAGTCGCGTGGGCCAAGCTCGGTGCAGAGGGAGCTGGCCCCCGAGGAGGTGGTACGTCGCCGTATCAGGGAGGAGGACGAGCACGTCCGTCGGTACATGTATTTGTTAGATAGACAGTATGACAGTAGGTGGTCGTTTCTTCAGAGGGTTCCTCCTCACGTGAGCTATGCCCCTGTGAGGGTTCCTTCTCTTTGGATGCGCAGCGCCCGCGACTCAGCACCTCGCGGCTCAGGACCCGGTCGAAATTAGTTTGAGAGGTTCATGCATGGGAGAGGAGATGTATTAGTGATATTATTCGTGATGTATTAGGGTTAAATAAAAATGGACGAGTTTGGTTCATGGGAGATGTATTAGTGATACTTTTGCATACTTGATCAATGCTGCTTTTGTAAAGTGAGGAAAAATAATGTTCCCTACCTTTGAATTATTTTGCTAATGCTAACATTATTTTATCTTTCTTTTGTATTAGTTAAGCAATGGATAACTTCAACACAGAGACGGTGAAGAGGACATTTTCGCCATTTTACGGCAACCCGAGGGTGGAGCAGAAGTCGGTGGAGCAGAAGACAATAGAGCAGAAGATGGCTCAGTTTTTGAACGATTCCGGTCCGGGAATGGATGTGGACCAAAGAGACGAAGCGCAAACGAGCGTCGAGTGCGATGACGACTCGCAAATTGGTGGACATCGCAGTCTGGCGAGGTATATTAAGCCTCTGTTGATCAGATGCAATAATTGATTTGTATATGCATGTATATTAACAAATGTTTCTTATTTTTAGACCTCCGCATCGACCCAATCTGGAGGAAGTAAACGAGGCCATGCCAAAGGGATGGACGAAAATGCGCATCTCCGAATTGAGGTGGTCTCTCCAGAGGGCAAACCGTTGGAGCCCAAGGCGAACGCAAGTAAGTTTGTGCATCAATGCGGAGTTATTGTTAGGGACACCGTCCCGATCAGCGTTCAGGAATGGAATAAGCCAGCAAAGGTAGAGGGAGTTAGTTATGTCAACGACAGATTGAAAGATGTGCTTTGGGACAAGCTCATTGCACATTTCATCCTACCGGTCTTGGATTCGAAACAACAGACAAAAGCCATGACGAAAAAGTAAGCATTTCGCTCTTAAGAAGATGGCTGAACAATACAATAACTACAAGAACAGATTATACCGTGAGTACGTCAAAAAAAATAAAGCTCCAGATTTCAGTGGCACACTAGAGAGGCAGCGGGCTCACTGGAAATCATTTCTGGAGTACAAGGATTCGAACTAGCTAAGGAAAGGTCGGAAAAGAATAAGATAAATGCAGCGAAAAAGAAATATCACCATAAGATGGGGGCAGGTGGCTACATAAGTGCCGAGCCTAAGTGGGATGCCGTTGAGGCCGCCATGCGCGAAAAAGGGATCACTCCAGCTACATAGCACTTTCCCCATAGGGTAAGAAACTGGGTACTTGGGCATGGGGCGCAGTATGACACGGAAACAGGGGAGTTAATAATTGATGAAAAAAAGAAATTTCTAAACCCCAGAAAGCAATTGTTGAAGCAGTCAAAGAGGTTCGAGAGGGAAAGTTTATTCCCGACAGAGAGCACGACGAGCTGACAAAGGCCCTCGGGAATCGTGAAAAAGGAGGACGAACACGAGGCTTAGGAGCTGACACGCCGTGGCATATTGGGTTTCCCGAGGACCGTGAAACTTATAGAAGCCGACTGAGAGCAAAGAAGAGGAAGGAGAAGGAGGACTCAGATCGGTTGAGCAACCTAGAAAGAATCGTACAGCAACAGCAGAAGCGACTAGATCAAATGTGCGAGCAAGGGGGAACTCATCAGCTGCAGCAAGAGAGTGATCAAGGCGGCCCATCTCAGCGGAGAAGCAGCGTGGCTTCCACGGAGCTCGGTGCTGATGAGGCACCGACGTTTACCTACCCCGTGGATTATATCACGGAGAAGACAAGTTGTGAGCTACATGTGCAAGTGAGGAACTTATCCCTGAAGGCGGCGGACGGCTATGCTTTAACTTGTGAATCTACAACACTGTGGTCTGGCAATGAGATTCCAGATGGCTATGCTCGTGTCGGCGTGGATCGAATTGAACCAGGATATGAATCACTGGAGCTTGACATCCCTGGAGCTGATGATGAGAGGACACTGGGAGACGTCGGGGGTGGTATCATTCTATGACGCAAGAAATACATCGTGTTTCCAGGCTCGGTGCCAAGGCCACCATCGTCTCCTCCGAGTCGGCGTGGATCACCTCCAAGTCCACATGATGACGAGAGGGACGACCACCACAACACGAGTCCATCTCGATCTCCGCCGCCGCATCAGCCGACTCCGCCGCGCATCAGCCGACTCCTGAGCCGACTCCGCCGCCTCCGCACTAAGGCTCAGGGCCAAAAAAGGAATCGCGCCGTTTCGTCGATGGGTTTCCGACGCGGACCCCGACAGGAACCCCTCCCAAAAGTACCGAAGGTTCCTCCCCGAGAGCTTACGACAGGACTGTAGAGGAAAAGACCGCGATCGTGGCTGCCGAAGTGAAAAAACAGCTTGCACCGAAAAAGCCCAAGCCAAAGCCAGTATATACGGCAGAGGAAAAAAAGTGGACTAAGAACTTTCTTGAGCATCCATCGCAAATTGAGATAAATAGGCCAGATGACTATTTACGCTACATGAGGAGAGCTAGATCCCACACGACGACAAGTACTAGTGCCAGCGGGAAAAGAGACGTTGCCCAGCTCGGAGAACAGGCAAAACAGTCGATCTCCCCGCTCAAGGTACCCACTGGCCAGGGCTCCGCGGCGAACATTGATTTATCCTACGCGGCGCAATTTGCTCCAGAAGCTGGTATTACACTTTCTCAACTGGAAAGCGATGATATCTCCAATAATTTGGATGTAGTATGGAAATGGGAACACGGAAGCCTCTGCTGCCACCTGAACAGATCGAGCTTCTACCAACACGAATGCGAATGCTACATGACTGGTACTTGAAAGCCACAAAGTATCAACAGCTCGAAGTTCTCCCTGTGAAAGTTACAGAAGAACATTACATAGGTCAAGACCAGGTGCAAATTTATTTTGAAGAACTCTATATGTTATACAAGCTTGACGCCCTCGACTTGAGTCTCGTCAGTACCTATTGTCTGTAAGTGATTCAATTCATTTATTTCTAAAGTAAAGTCTCTAGCTCAGCTCGGTCATTGCCTGTAGTAATTATGCTCACTACGCTATTATGCAGAATGAAGAGTGATGAATGTGACACAAAACAAATCTTTGACATTGGGTTCATTGACCCAGTACGAGTTAATGAAAGATTGCTACGGCAATACCCCAAGGAAACGGAGGCCAACTTGCTAAGGTTCATACAAGGCAACATTACAAAAAGAAGATACTGTTTCCTTACCACTCCGAGTAAGAGTGTTACTGTCTTGTACACATTAATTTTTGCTCACTCGATGTTAAGTGTAACTGATGAGTTACTGACGTATATAAACGTGCGCAGCTTCCATTACATTCTGCTATTCATTGAAGTTGATGCTGGAACAGTTGAAATCTACGACTCAAAGAAGTATCCCGAAGAGAAGTCCCAAGGCATTAAAGATGTGCTCCAAAGGTAATTTCAATCATTATCGCACTATATCGGTCTCTTTTGTTCATTTCCTGAGATATCAAGTAACTAATAACTCATTTATTCATTTTTTTGCCGGGCAGGATTTGGAAAGCTTTCAAAAAGAGGACAACTGTTGCATTTGCAGAGGAACTTACTTTTCATCATGATGAAGTAAGTAGTACGAGCTAGCTAGGTTCGCGCATCTCTTTAATTCTAATTTCAATACCATTATACCATGCTTGATTATTATTTGATTGAATTCTATTCTCGTAAAGATCTGCGATACGCAGTCACCGGGACCAATTTGTGTGGATACTTCGTTTGCGAGTGGATTCACCAGGAGGTCAGCGAGCGGAACCGAGCGATATCTGTAGAAGTACGTGAACAAATATATTCATAATTCTATTTTATTACCATCAATTGTGTTGAGTGTGATTCATAATTTTTGTTATGATGATTGATATTCATATTGATCACCTTCTTTTATAGTTGTGGGCTCACCGGAGGAACATGCAACTAAAGGAGCGCTTTCAAGCAATTCAAGAGGAAATTGCGAGATTTTTGCTGGACCATGTCATAAACCCAAAGGGAAAATACAATGGCACGTACTACTTACATTAGGTCCCGGTTATGATCTCCATGTAATCGAATAGACGGGCTCTAGTCTCGATGTTATGAGATCTCCATGTAATCGAATAGACGGGCTCTAGTCCCGGTTGTGATCTCCATGTAATAAAGTATATTTTTATTAGATAGATATTTATTTTAAGAACATTTTAATAGGCTATATGTATTTTTCTGATTTTTAATTAATTAATCATATATTTTGCAAGATTGATCATAGTTTTAAATATACAATAAGGCAGGAATACAAAAAATCCAGAGGCTGCCACGTGTGGTGATCTTTTGTCCCGGGTCGTATTACGAACCGGGACAAAAGGTCCTCGACCACGCGCGCAGGCAGGGTCACGTGGGTAGCCTTTTGTTCCGGTTCGTAACTGACCCGGGACTAGGGGGGGGGGGGGGGGGGGGGGCCTCTAGTCCCGATTTGGGGGTCCCGGGTGGCAAGCCGGTATTAGAAGGCCTTACCACCCGGGATTAGAGTCCTTGTTTCTACCAGTGCTAATTGTTTCATAAACGTGTGTCCATCTAGCACTGAAGAAAGAGCATGGTTCATAACATGTCATCTTAGTTGGCCGCGACTCTTATCACTTGGGTGGCAGTTTCATCGACTCGTTTGGAGTGCTAATTAACCTTGGGTCGGCGTGTGTGTGTATAAATCTTCACAATTTCCCTTAATATATCATAGCCTGTACATATTCAGATAACTTGTTTTTTATAACCACTCATAAACATCATCCGCTCATTGTTGATCTGGTGGACCCTTGCTATTAGCCTATTATTAGTGTTTACAACTGCCCTAGATTACACGGATAGCCATCGTACGTGCTAGTTATCTAAAACAATATTTGTAGGCCACCAGGATCGTTGGCAATTTGACAGGCTGCTGGTGAGCTTGTAAAGTCACTAATACAATGTCAATATGTCGAATCACTCCTCTGCACCTACTATGCAGTCCCGGCGAGTATATAAACGGAACACTCGGAGCTCTACTGCTAAAAGGTATTCTTGCCTACTCATTTGATTGTTATAACTGGGTGTATACAGAAGTGATGCTAAGCTTGGCCTATCGGCGGTAGGCGTGGGATGCACTGGGAACACGTGTTCAAGTTGAGAGGGCGCATGTCAGCCGGTCCAACGAGGCTTCGTCATGAGTGTTTGCTAGGGAACTTGCTCCGCTACACATATGGCGACTAGTTGTTCCTTTCCTTCGATAAGTGAGATGTATTGTACTCAAAAGCACAGCGGCTTCGAGCAATAATAAGGCATATAAGGCTGTGCCCTGGTACCAATTGCACACACCAGGTCAACAAAAACGTCGTCACCCTTGACATGTCAAGGAAGAAGAGGGTGATTGCAGAAATGAGTGTAGTGCACATGTCCTCTTGAATGTGAGCACTATATCTGCCCTCCTCCTTAGCAGCATCAAGCTGGAGTCCCAAACTGAGTGCCGGAAGGCGCAGAAGACGTAAGAGCACTCATCTTGCCGTTATATGCTTCTGATCCTTTTTGGGCCACTCTTTTTTGGGGTCTCATGTTTGCAATTATGAAAATAGAGACATCATATTTCCGATGTTTCAAAAAGAAAATTAAAGATTGCAATATCTTGTTGTTTGTTCAGACAGATGAATCCCCCGGTTCTGAAAGAAAAGCCAAGTTCTGGCCAAGAGATAACAGCACAGAGACTATAAACCGCAGGCAACACAACACCAAATAAAACTGCACTTTGATCATACTTTTCATAATTCAACAACCAAGAAAACTAATATAAGTTACTCATAAGCTAAAACTGTCGCCGCCAGCTTCAGTTGCTTTGTAACCTAGCACAGGACATGACGTCAGACTCAATAGCTGTCCGTAAGAGGCTGTCGACCTCGTCTTCTGCACCGAAGCCTCAAGCTCGCATGACCTAATCGGCGAAGATGGCGGCTTATATGTTCATATCTATGGGTTCATGACCATTCACCCGACTCACATTTTCTCTATTAGAATCTGCATTATGCTTCAGCACATCTAGCCTAGCTTGTCGAGCTTGTTGACAATTGCCGGAGTGCTTTCCATCTATGCCTGGAATGGTATTCTACTGGATATGAGACCTCCGGGGCAAGATGCCACACCAGAGTACCAGACACAGTAAGTCATATGGGTGTGCTCTGGAACCGTTTGTTTGTACATCAAGGCAGAAATAAATTCCCCCTTCCTGTAAGAGAAGTCCTCATCAATCGATAACACTGACAAACTGGAAACTGCAGGCAACACACAATCAAAGTAAAACATACTTCCGCGGATTTCTTGGATCCAATGAGAACGATAACTACAGAAAACAAAACCTCTTATGGCTCACAAACCCATGTCCGTCCAGCACTGGAACAAGAGGATGTTACTCAGTGAAGCGAGTTTCGAAGATGAAAAACTACAGAACTGTTGCAAAAAATGGACCCTGTCCTTTGTTTCAAAGTTGCGCAAGGAAGCATGATCACTGCCTCGGCACATCCAATGGCTTGGTTCCGCCCTCAGCTTCGTTTGCCCTGTAACCAAGCCCAGGATGTGATGGCTGCTCTTTTTCGCCTTCGAAGTCGCGGGCGTCCCGCAGTGAGGCCTCAAAGTCAGTGCAGTCCATAGCAGTTGGTAGGAGGCTGCCGATGTCGTCTTTTGCACCGAACCCTCCAGCTCGCATGACATCATCAGCAGAGATAGCGGCTTCCATGTTCATATCTACAGTTTCATGACCGTTCACTGGACTCACATTTCCAGTATCAGAATCTGCAGTAGGTTTCAGCACATCTGGCCTAGCTTGTTGAGCTTGTTGCCCACTGCCGGAGTTCTTCCCATCCATGCCTGGAAAGATATGCTACTAGATATGAGAACTCCATGGCAAGATACCATGCTACACACACTAATATCATGCTTAATCCTTTCCTTCCTTAACTATATTTCCATTTGACAAGATGCAAATAAAGTAGGTATCCTCCTCATTGGTAAGCTATCCAGATTACTGTAGGCAAAGCTATCGGGACTTCATGCAAGGATTATGGATCACCATTAAATTAATCCAACATTGGCTTCCAGACGCCCCTAATGGAAGTTCGTAAGGAACAATGTTGTCAGCCTACCCCAAATTCAGTCAGAAACATAGTGTTTTTTTTTTTCGTGTGCGTGTACAAAAATGGTTAAATAATGACGTTGCAAGAGATCTAACCTTATAATTTATCCCGCGTATATTTCACCAACACCTGCTACTTCTACTAGCGCCGAGATTAATCTGACTCTTCAAAAAAAAAACTCAAACAGAGCATAAATCTAACCGCGCCTGCGCCTCCTGATTTCCCTTGCTCGATTACTCAGAGCAACTTCAAATCAAACAATTCCTACCGCAGAAATAGACTTGCATGAACGCTACTCATGGGATCGATCACTACTACTCCACAAAAGCAACCGAAGAGCAGACGCGGAGCAAAGCAGATCAAGCAGAGAGCGGAAGAAACTGACCAACAGCAAGGCGAGGCGCTGTCGCACTCCTGGCGAAGAAACGAAGCGCGGAAGATTGAAGAACTCGCCGCTTCTCACTCCTCTCGCAGCGAAGGAAATACTGTTCTTTTCCCCAGGGAATCAATCCCCTCTTCGCTTCGTCTAGGAGCTTCCACTTTCTAGTGCTGATGTCGTGGGTTGCATCGCTACGTGTTCAGCGGCAGAAGAGGTAACGTGGCACCTTTCTTCCTGTTTTGAGCCCAATGGGCTTGGCTTGGTGGGACATGTTCTGCTTTTGTTTTTGAATTCAGCTGGGCCAACGCTATACTCCTTATTTTTTCCCTAAAAAAATGTATTTTGTTTTCATTAATAAAATCTGTTTTAAAATATAGGTTTATTAGGAGAGGCCTAGGAAAGGTTGGTAAATTTTCAAGTTCTTTCCAAAGAAGGTAAAGAAGATACGCAACCTGCTGTGAAGAAAATAAATATGATATGCAGTTGTCAAGTTCCTTTTCATTTCTAACTCTAATCTGCAGTTCAGAATAATAATAACATAAGTCCCATGTGGAGCAGGATTTGGCCCCAATTTCTATGACAAATTGCATGAAAATTCCAGTTCCAAAGGAGCATCCATAATTGTGAAACTTTACTGAGCGAAAGAGGTGTCAGATTAAACTAGTGAACACATGTCGTGTACCAACGCCTTCTTTATTTGTGAATGGTGTACCAATGTGCACAGTACATGTACAAAGGTGAAGTGTAAACATGCCTGTTAGAACAGCAAGGTAACCCGAAATGAATCAGTCTACGTGGTAAGGTCCCATTTCTCAGTAAGAGCCAGCAAAATCGACGTGGAACACGTTGGTCATCAATTTATTAACGGCTGTACAGGGGCTTGAGTCTGAGCCCTCTAGCTCCAACCCTAGGCCGACCCGTGGTAATATCACACTTAAATTCTTCCCTTCGAGATAATCGATGGAACATTGTAAATCTACGCCAAAATTCAAATAAGGACGAATCACCCTCCTTGGTGCAAGTTATGTAGATTCTGGATCACTTAATACAATGGATGTGCAAACAAAGCTACCGTGAGTTCATGGAACTTCCACGTTCAAGATTATAAATTCTTCTTGATTTTCGAGTCCAACTTTGACTATCAATTTAATAAACAAAACATAATGTATATGTCCTTAAAAGTATGCCATTTGATTCCATATTTGAAAAGAAAAGTTGCAATGATGTATTTTTGTGACAAAGAAATCATATTTTGTGAATTAATTTAATGGTCAAATCTTGGCTCAAACTTCAAGGGGATCTAATAATCTCCCAACGGAGGTAGTCAGATTATAACACTTAACAAATAATAAACAGACCCTCTTTTCTAGTAGACCATAGTCAACAGATTTTCTTATACTCAATAGATACTCTTGAACTAGGCTGAGAAATATTTATAACCACAGCCGAATAAAAATTGATAGATCATAATAATAATAATAATACACACACACACACCAATTCTTTTCTCACACTTAAACATCATCCGGTCATTGTTGGGGCAGATCCTCGTTATTACTGTTCATAAATGTTTGAGATATATTAACTAATATATATAACTAAGATATACACTAGTACCAAATGGCCTCATGAAGTTAAGTAGATGGATAAGAGGCCGATAAAGCAGTACAATCGACAATACCCTTCTATAAATACAATTCCAGATCACTCCTTTGCACCTACCTACACAGTCTATGAGTATAGAAACACAACGAAGATGAGAGCTTGTTCATCTTCTTTATTCTTGACTTGTTGAAAGCTACCACTCGGTGGATAGGCAAGTGGAACTAACTTGGTCTATGAGGACGATGATCAGTTAGGCATGGGAAGCATTGGGAACACAAAATCAAGTAGCAAGCATGTACGTGAGCGAGTGTAGAGAGTCTATGTTACTAGAGACCGTAGTGGAAGCTTCTCTACTAAGGGCATGGAAATTGCAACGGCTTAAGTCCCTACAAATATCCGGATATGGCCAGCTAGGTAATTATGACATTCTAATCCTCTTGACAGTGTAGTCGCGTAGTTGAATCGCTGGATATGACCAGCGAGGTAGTAAATGAACAACACCATGCCTTACATACTACTCCAAGTCACTCATTTGCAACTCGCTACATAGATCGCAAATGAGTATTGAACAATCATAATAATTGCAAATAGTTGACCATTATAACTATATCAGAAAAGATCCCACAATTGACCGATCTTCATAACTACCTTCAATGTGATAGCTGATACTGATAGCTGATAGACTGAAGAAGAAGAAGAAGATTATATGGACAGCTTGCATGCTCTCGCCTACGCCTTTGCTTGTTTCATATGCAGAATGAGTGGTTTGAATTTCCTTGCTTGTCGTCGCTTAGGTGACAATGCTATTTGTGGTGATGGCGGCACGATTCACCGTCGCTATGATCTTGGATCGTCTTCACCAAGTGGTGGCATCTGTCTCACAACTTTGGCGTGTTCCACTATAGCTCTATAGCTGGAATGGTCAGGTGCATGACCATGGATGCCAATTGCACCCGCTCGGTTCAATGAGATAATAGATGCTCTCCAAGATGGTGTGTCACGTTCGTTATCGAGCACTGAGAGAAGGTGATTGCCGCAGTGACCTACCATCCTCGACAAACTACCAATAAATTGGCTACTCACAAGATTTACCATGCATTGGCTTGCTGACAACGTCGATGGCACCACAATACTCACTGTCATGTTGTCCTTCTGCCAGGTTAATGGTTTTGGGGCGTGCTTTCTGCCATTGACTCGGCTGTTTGTTAACTGATCTCGTTCAACGAGCCAGAATACTATTTCCTTCCTCCAAGCTGACCCATATCACGGACATGTGTCGTCGACACCGGCCTAGGGGAAGGGATTCTGGTGCAGGACAGAGGGTTGGAATCGACCTCAACCACCCTAGTGCAGAAGGGATTCTGGTTGAATTGAAAGACCGAGCAGTGAATTCAATAGAACAGACAAACCACCTCCTTCGCATCACTCTAGCCTCTACAAGGGCGCCTCGAACCCGGGGACCCTTAACCGTCGTCGGCGCCAACAAGAGACATTACAAACCCTAATTCTAATCTCCTCCCATCTTTCCGAAAAAGGCAATTGTAGCTCGGGATACATGTAGGACTATATTTTAAATTTTGTAAAACAGTATGTAAAAGTTTCAAAAACATCTCAAAATATATCTGGATGTCAATATCGTATCCTATAATCATGCAATGTTTCAATCCGAAATTCTTTGTATTTTGGGATACATAAATAAGAAAAATTCTGGCAAGATTTGAAGGTGCACTGTTCATAGACCAGATTTATAATTTTGTCTTTTTAAGTAGCGTAGAATATTTGTGTAGCTCAGAATGCAAAGTATTTGAAATTGGTATTTTGCACGTTTTTTATATACACCATTGGCTACACCCGGATTTTTTTAAAAAAAACTCGTAAATATGAATTTTGATTTTTTTTAAATAACTGGATCACTAGATCTCAATTCTCAGGTGTCAGAAATCTGCACTCACACATACATATTCTTTATAACTACATAGAAACATCATCAAGTCATTCTTGTAATGTTCATAACTATACCTTGATCACACCAGGCTGTGCCAAAAATCTAAAAAGTCCATGTTACTAAAATTGAATATACAACAAAGTTAAGGACAGGCAGGTGGTTAACAATACAGTCATTTTTTTTTGAACCACTCCTTTGTACCTATCAACACGGTCCCAAATCGCACTGTGTACAGAAGCTAATAAGTACTCAAGATTGCATGGCGAAAATATGAGGTTGTGATCTTTTCAATTGCTGCAACTTGGAGTAGACAGAAGTGGCGCTAGCTTGACCCATGACTCCATGAGAATGATGATATGAGAATGATGATATGTGTTCGTCAAAAAAGAATGATGATATGTGTTAGGAATGAGGCACTGGGAATATTTTTAGGAGTTATAACAGAACGCAAGCCCTAGACTCCGCCGCATCCCCCCATCTCCTCGTCCCCCAAACCTCGGCGGCGCCTCTTCTAACCCACGCCCCATCCCGTCCAGTCTAGTAACCGAAGATTCCGAGAAGCCGATGGATTCTGGTCTACGTCCGAGGATGATGGATTCTAGCCAATATCCGAATATAATGACGATAGACATCGGACTGTTGAGTGGCCCGCATCCGAAGTGGATGGAGGGTTTGGATCCGGAGAGGACCATGGATTTCGTCTTATTTGGAAAGGTCTGCTACGGATTCATCTTACCATCTGCAACCCTTGAATCTGTGCAGAGACGTGTTATTGAGGTCAGGGGAAGGGAAGATGTCGAGGGACTTCCTCCGTTAGAAGTCATTTTCTACAAAGATCTTGTCAGGACCGCATGGGGCTGGGATAGGGTCTTGCCATGGAAGAGTGGTTTTCTTCTCTTCGAAGACTATTTTGGTTACCTTGAGCAGTTTTACCACAAAAATGAAAACAAGGTTTTTGGACATTTCAACCTGAGTGTTTCTGATGGTTCTGCAAGTCTCAACGTTGCAGCAGCTAAGAAGTGTACTGAGACTGAGCACAAGTTGAATGCTATGATTGATGGCCATGATGGACTGACCAAAATCGCTCAGCTCCATGATCAGCGGAGTCAAAAGATTGTGGAGCAAGCACTTGATTTCAGCAATCCAGATGCCACACTCAATATTCCAGCTGCTTGCTTTATGTGTATCACGCAGGAGGCCAGGTTTAAGATATTGGGAGTGTCCAATATGAAGAACGCTGGTGGTGAGTTTTCGGTTGTTGGGTGGCGACTGAAATTTAAATTTGGCCGTTTGGTTCGGCAGGTTGCCTTAGATATCCTGATCAACTATAGAGGGCCTCATTCTGAGCAAATCTCGGCTGCCTTGCTGGGAATGGTAAATGAGTATACTTTTGCATGTGAATTGCTGGATCATGGACAAGACGTTGAATACCGCGATGAAGTGTCTGACATTTCTCATGAAATCCGGATATATCTGCTGGAACTTTTGTGCATTATTCGGGACACATTTCCTTTACAATCAGCTATCGACTATGATTCGATTGAACATTTTCGTACTGCTAGGGGAAACAAGCACACAGAGCACCTATCTGCACTAAGAAAGGAAATTGTCAGTGCAAATAAGGTTTCCTCTGCTAACTTTGATGAGATTGCCTTTTCTAAAACTCCAACTCCATTGCCACAGCATCAACAAATAATGGATTTCGAAAGTCTATGTCAGGATTCTACTGGTAACACTGGTGCTATTACTCCCACAACTCCCATACCAACCAAGATTGCTGCTCCTGCTACTTCATCTTTATTGTCTGTAAACAATTATCACTTTGACCAGAGCAGCACGAATTACAGAAAAAGGAAGAGCATTTGAGGGACCCAAGACAGTGAAATACCCAGCACACAGCCTTCTGGCCAAAGAAATGATCTTGGAACTGTGGAGCTGGGTCTTCAAATTAACAATGATGGTGTTGCAACTTCTGTTACTACTTTAACAGAATTGCCAAGTCCTGTTCAGACAACATCAGGTTTTATACCTTTTGGTTGACTATCGATGAAGAATCCTATGGGGAAAATATCAGGAATACCAAGAAATGTAAAAACACCAGGGAGATCCAAGGCAGTTAAGTGGCCAGTTTGCTGAGAGGGGACAGAAAATGCAGATGAGTAGTAGCGATGGGCGCTACAAAACGCTGATCATCTACTATGGGATTGAAAGGATGAATTGCTAAGACACTGCTCTCTTTTGGGCAGCACATTAATCACCTTTGGGCTGCATGGTGAACTGTGCTCGGTCTTAACTAATTAAGCTGAACTCTTTATTTGTATTAAGTCATATTAATCACCATTGTGCCGTAGTGTGTTCACTAGTCTACGGGCTGAATTTTATCCATTAAAAAACGTAGGTATTAATAGCGCTTACGGGAGCTGATCCAACGAGCACTTGTTACCAGAGTTGGCTAGAGAGTTTTCCCTGTTGCACCCATGTCGATCATAACATCTTAATACTCCATGGACCATGACACTGGCTTATCACCACATTAAAACTTGTGTAAATCCATTGGCTTATCACCACATTAGAACTTGTGTAAATCCATTGGCTTATCACCACATTAGAACTTGTGTAAATCCATTGGCTTATCACCACAAATTGAAACAACATTTTTTAGAGTGATCACCAACGAGAACAATAGTGTCGATTCTACTATGTTTGGACATGTATATTTTATTATTTGAAATGCTCTTATACAATGTGCATGCTCTTAAATAATAAATTGGTGTACGAAATGAAACATATAGTTACGTGGATTTCCGTAAACACATGACTCACCGGAAAGAGAATAATATGGTAACTAAACTTGTTGTCGCCGATCGAATTTGTTTGTTCTTATGTCCCAAGAGGCTCGTCGTATGTTTTTGCTTCTGCAGATTAATTATTATATTATGTTAAGATACGCCTTCCTTTCCAAAATGTAAGACGTGCGTGATTTTTCACCATCTTTAATTCGCATTTTTTGACCACTAATAATACCAAAGTGTATAGATTAAGGTGGTCAAAATGGCATCGTTACATTTCTTGTATTGTGTAATAATTTTTTCATATGTATTTATACTATTTTTAGACATATTATAAGTGAAAATTATAATCAAAGTTGTGTTTTGTTTACTAGAAAAAGTTATTCATGCTTTTCATTGTTTACATAGGAGTAATGAATAATAGCATAATGATTATTAGATACTTTAACATTTTGGGCACTTCTCTTTTCGAGGTCCTGGGCGGTCGCCCTTCTTGCCTGGCCTATGGGCCAGCCTTGGAGGGTATACACAGTAGTATTGTGCTCCTTATCAAAATTGTTTGTTGAAATCAGCTTATGATTTTGATTGCTCTAACAATAGTAAACTTTTGAGTATTTTTGTTAGGAGCCACAAAACTTGCTATCTATTTATATATGAAAAAGAAAAGAAGAAACAATACTCTAGAAGAGTTTAGTCGTAAGTAGCAAAATGTATAATTTTTTAAAAACAAGTCTGAACTATAAAATGTACTATTTTTAATCCAATAGAGAAAGGAGAAAAATCCAATTAGACAAAGCAGAAGTCCCACGGGGAGTCACCAACTTGCTAACCGAGGGATTACAATTAGCTCACAATTGAATCGTCCCACAAATCTTTCAAAATAAAATATCGAAGCATCGGTCAAACCACAAAGACTTATACACACAAGTAGAAATCAATGCCCCGCTGACGTCCCCAACTCCTGCCCACCTCCCACCCCCATTCATTGTCACAGCTTCCATGAGAGGGTCTCCCAATGATCTGGTAATTGTGTCATTTCAGCGCGGCACGCTTGGAACGTGGGATTCCTCCTCGCATGTCGCCTACGCCAAACCGACATGTGCGAGCCACCAACTGATGCCGAGAGCAAGTCTGCGCGTCGGATCCTGCTTGGCAGTCCGGTCGCCACCCCCATTGGGGCCATCACATCGTCGACTACTAGCGCTGTCATTAGGGGACCCATTCTTGAGATCTACATCCCCGCAACTTCGCTGTCAACGAACGTCACTTCGCCAATGCCGTCCTTGCCTCACATGTCATACATCCCTTCGCAGCTTCGCTCAAATCAAAGCGTCGATCGAGCGCCGCAACAGGTTGCCGCCTCCTTCACCATCGTGGCATCATCCTGTGGATCCAAAATTATGTGAAGCTACTATTTATTTGAAGGTATACTATGGGGATGCACCTGGCATTATGTGGAGGCATGTAAGAGAAAATTCTGAAGAGTGAATATTTCCTTGTGACTTGCCTTTTCAGCCTCACGAACATAAATATTGTGAAGTGGTTGGAACTTCACAACAATATTAACTATAAACTTCCTAACCTACTAGCTTACTTGTCTATATAACCCTACTCAGGTCTGATTGAATCAAACAACAAGAGTACACACATCTTCCCGCACTGAGATCATGGAAGCACCACACAAATGGAGAGTGAGTGGACATTTTCAGTGACTCACCGTTCAAAGTTTTGGGTTGGGAGGTATAAGGAAAGACACTAGCTCGCAGAATCGGGACACCGATAAATAATTCAGTTTATTTTTTAACCTGTCCAAAATATTGAAGCACTGTAGTTTGCGGTTGATCTAGAGGTTGGATGTTATTGGATTCAACCTCTCGGTCTGAGCTAGTCCGTTCTCCAACTCTCTCCGGGTGACGCCAAATTAAATTCCTCAACGACTTAGAATATGAGCACAACGGCCCTAATGACAATAGCACAATGAGACTCTGAAGTTAAGGACTTGAAGCAAGAATAATGAGGTCATACTCATGTAGCCAAGAATTACCAAATAGACGAATAAATTTGAAACTTATCTCTCTCGCTATCTCTATCTCGTTCTGTGCTCTTCCTCTTAATCCAGTTTGAATCTCGAGCCCACGCCCCTATCCTCACCGGCGGCAAGGGGACATAGTGCTATCGACCCGGTATAGCCTTTTATTTTTTTTGCAGGAACCCGGTCTAGCCTACAGTATAGGAGAGGTTTTTTATAACAACTATACAATTAGTTCAAAACAAATGGTCTAAGGAACAGGGTCTCCAACGCCATATACGTACTCTCTCCGTCCTCAAATAAGTGTACATCTAGCTTCTATTCTAAGTCAAACTTTTAAAATTTTGACCAACTTTAGATAATCGAGTAGCAACATATATGAAATCAAATTGCTATATTTGGAAACTTCATTTCAAAATAAATCTTGTGACACTAATGTAGTGTCATAAATGTTGATACTTTTCTCTATAAAGTTGGTCAAATTTTAATAAGTTTGAGTTATGATAAAAAGTTAGATGTAACTTTATTTGGAGACGAAGGAAGTATGTGTTGACACGGCGAGGTGTTCATCCACCACGAACGAACACCCAGAGTTGTCCGTGACTGTGGCGTCTCCACAACGTGACTTTTTTTCTTTGTTCGAAAAACAAAACTTGTATTCAGAGAAAAAGGTTGAGGGCGGGCCTCGTTTCAATATTCCGTCTGGGCTTGATGGGCCGGCGGTAACACCAAGTCATCCTTCTGTTCTTAAATATAAAAAGATTTCCCCTAAAAAAAGATTCTTCCTCCTCATCGTCTTCGAGCGGCCGCCGACCCTCTCCCCTTTCCCTAAATTCTTCCCCTTCTAGCGGCGTTTCTCGCTGAAGCCAGGAATCGCACCATGGGCCTGCTCCAGCTCCACCGGCTCATATCCTCGCAGCAGCGGGATCGCCGTCGCCGACGCCGCGGTAAGCGCCCCACCTCTGCCTCTGCATTTGTTAAAGATTAATTTGGAGGAAAGACGGAATATTATTCAGATAATGCTACCTGTCACTCATTATAGTTGTAGCCAAGCGGGCCTAAAACGGAATCGACGCAAACAATACAGTGAACACGACATGCATGAGTCCTGGAATACTGAATTCCCGATGGCTATGCATGCAATAGGCACCATGTGGTAGCAAAGCAAGTTTCATGTTCTTACTTCTTAGCAAATATTTTCTCCAAAATATCTTGGTTCGGAGATATAGAGGTGAATCAGGGCCGGGAGCCTTTAGCAATTCAAGATCTGTTTCTGATATCGAAACCAATTTTTATTCTTCAAACTGGTTGCGAACAAGTTGGACAAGGATGCAAATTGGATGTGTCCGAGACACTGTTCTGCCATTGTGCTTGTGCATCTTCTGTTACTCGGTGCCTCTGTATCGTCTATAACTAATCATCGATTGCTGCAGGCGGATCGATTGCTTCATTAGGAAAAAGAAACCGCAAGCGCTGCTTACAAGATGGTGAAGCTTCTCGGGCTGTTAAGAAAACATGGTCATGCCTTCCAGAGGTTCGTCACTAGTTTCTGACGACTAACAAGTTATATAATGTAATTGAAGTATAGCTACGACTGCTCCTGCTTCAAATCATCTTGTATGACTGAAATGCACAGTAACAAACACGGCTGATTACTACTTTCCACATTCCTACTTTTAAGGATGTATTTGACTACAAAGTGAATCTTCAACCGCTGCAATCTCCTATGTCCTATTGTTATTCAATCTATTGTTCTTTTTCCATAATGAAGTAACCATTCATTTATACAATTCCAATGGTGATGTTTTCTCCTATGTTTCTATGCAGGACATCTGGCATATCATACATTCTTTGCTGCCAATACAAGATGCTGCCCGTGCTGCCTGTGTGTCTCACGCATTTCTACATTCTTGGAGATGCCGTCCCAATCTCATCTTCAGTCGGAAAACACTCGGTTTGATAAAAAATTGGTACGAAGAGGGCAACGAATTATCAGTTGACGCATCAGGATATCTTGTCAGGACAATTAACCGCATTGTGGGGGAAACACAGAGGCATTGGTTTGAAGGCACTCAAGCTTGAATTACTCGATTGCACTGATTTAAGCAATCTGGAAAGTTGGCTCTGTTTTGCTGTTAAATCACAAGTAGAGGAACTTTCCCTATGGCTGCATAATGATTTTACAGAAGTGTACAACTTCCCATGGTCACTTTTATCAGAGGGACGTGGAAACTCGATACGGTCTCTTCATCTCAGCTGCTGTGTTTTTCGTCCCGTGGCTGGATTTGGTTGCTTAAGAAATCTGTCTATTCTGGAATTGTATGGAGTGTGTATTACAGGGGACGAATTAGGGTCGCTTCTATCCGGTTCTCTTGCTTTGGAGGAACTGCATCTCATGGATTGTTCAGAGATAATTTGCCTTAAAATACCTTGCCTGCTGCATCGACTCAGCCTCCTGGTAGTATCTGAGTGTGGAAATCTGAATGTGATAGAGAGCAAAGCTCCTAATCTCTCCAGTTTTGTTTATAGTGGTGCCCAAGCACAATTCTCATTTGGAGATTCGTTGCAAAACCTCAAGATTATGGCTTCAGGTTGGGACGAGATTGTTGGTTATGCGCGCGCAAGGTTTCCTCACATGGTGCCAAACCTAGAAGCCCTTGACATTTGTACATCTTTCGAGGTATATACTCTTAAACTTTAGTTTATGAATTAGCACTATGCGTATAAACATCATCAGGTACCTTTTTTTTCTTGGAATATGATTTCACCTGTTGCATTTTGTTCTTTTATTTATGCAGAGGGATACACCCGTTGTACCTGGCGAGTTCATCTACCTCAAGCACTTAACAATTTCTTTTGTGTCATGGAGTAGTGGTTTTTGTCCGGACTATGATTACCTATCTCTTATTTCCTTTCTTGATGCTTGCCCTGCCTTGGAGACTTTCACGCTGTCTGTAAGTCATGTCCATCTTGCGGAATTAATTAATTAATGAACCATCATTTCAAGTTTATAGTACCTTGTATTCTCTCAGTTACTATTTAAATTGGTACTTGGCAGGTGGCACAGGATAGTATGGACCATGCACCAGTTTCAGGAGGTGCCTTAAGGCAGATGACAGGGCACCTCCATAACAAGCTCAAGGATGTAAGCATCTTGGGTTTCTGCTCCGCAAAGAGCATGGTTGAGCTAACATGCCATGTACTAAAGAACGCCACGTCGCTGGAGCGCCTCGTGCTGGACCCCAGCGCTAGTGATGTTAGGTGTTGTAGTGACGAAAGCAGCTCTTGCCTTCCCATCAGTAGGCGTATGGTAATGGAAGCCCGTAGAGCGGTCTCGGCGGTCGAGAAGTACATTTTGGGGAGCGTTCCCTCTACAGTCGAGTTGACGCTTGTGGAGCCTTGCGCCCGGTGCCATGGTATTGTATCTTCACTAGTGTTCACTAGTACTAGACACGCTTAATTATCGATTGTGAAAAGAACATCGCGATTCATAATCAAGCTTTATTTACTGTTGAAGAGTATCTCCATCAAATTTGTAACCAACCACGATGACCTTTTCTTTGAATCTTAACCATGCTGAAATGCAGACCTGTGGAATGGTGTTTTTTTTTTGCCCAATTCATGCTATCTTAAAGAGTATTACACTCTAAAGACCCGACGTACTCTTTCATCTGCTACAATCAACTCAGCCTTTGATGTTTGCAAATTTACTGCATGGCCTGTCAATATTTTGTTTATGTTTCTTTTGCAGTAACAAAGTAGTAGGGTAACCACTCAAATCAATTCACTTTTAAGGAGAAAATCAGAGTTCCAACAACCAACAATTGGCCAGGTAAAGCTATAATGTCATGGTTCATGGAATATTGTCATTTGAGTTCTGATGTGGTGATAAGCCAATGGATTTACACAAGTTCTAATGTGGTGATAGTCCTCCTAAATGGCTCGATCTCACTGCTCTGTTCAGCACTCGAGCAATGCATCATACGTGTCTGCTCTAACAATACGCTGTCACCCATGAACCACCAAGACCGAAAGAGGTGACTACAGAGGTACATGCTGATGCTTTGTCTCATTGGAGCGCGCAACCTTTCAGGACGTACCTCACCACCATGCTTCTCTTCCACTCGAGGAGGATTACGCTGGAATCTCATACATGCGTGTGGCCTGCTGAAGATGACCTCTGATCACTCATATTTCGACAGTAGGCCTCTTTTTGGGGCCCCTTGTAAATGTCTGCAGCTCTCCTTATCCAATGAAAATATGGAAAGCGTTTTACTGGCTACATAACTATGCAAATTGGCAGTGCAGAATTCCCTTTCTTTTCTAGCTGTAAATGGAAGTTCAGATAGTGTGAAACTACACCATGGGAGTTGTAAAATTGAAATGAATTGAGCACATTGAAGAAGTAATGCATAAGTATCAATACAAATCAGATCCAACGCACTCGTGATATCTAAAGCAACGAACACTACCCATGCTAGATGCCGTGTACCAGCAGCTGTACAAAGCTGTAAAGTGTAAACCTGTAAATAACTAGAGTAGCAAGGTAACTGGGAAATTAATCAATCTGTGTGTGTGTGGTAAAACTGAATCTATACTGTCCCAGCTCTCAGTAGGAACCGGCGAAGTCGACCTGGTACACCGCGGTCATGTCCGGCTGGAAGAGGCCGAAGTGCTGCTCCGTGCCCTCGGGCTTCTGGTTCTCGTTGAACATGGCGAACAGGTACGTCTCCACGGCCTTCCCCGGCTGCCGCGGCGTGCCGGTGCCCGCGGTCACGTGCCGCACCAGGTTGTTGTTGTACGCCGCCGCGTTCTCCACGGTGGCTCCCGCTGCGCCGCCGCCGGACGGCCACCCGGTCTCCGACACCACCAGCTCCAGCCCCTGCGCTCCAGCCTTGTCCACCGCCGCGTTCGCCGCGTCCAGAATAGCGTCGAACATGTTGGTGTACACCAGCCCACCGTCCGTCACCGACACCACCTTGGAGTTGGACGTCGCGCTCGATCCAGCCAGCAGCGCGTATCCGAGCTGCACCGTCTCTGGCTCCGCCGCGTACGCGAAGTAGGGGTATACGTTCACCAGCAGTGGCGCCTTCTTTGACAGCAGGTAGGACACGAGCGGCACCATCACCGGCGCCGAGCCCTCAGAGAACGCACCCTGTGATGGCGGGTACGACGCGCCGAGCACGGACGTGGCCACGGCCGTTGTAACCGGGACGCCGGTGACGCCCACCGCCTCGATTGCGGTCTGGAGGTTCCGTATGGCTGGCAGGACGTGCACGCCTAGAGGCCCCCCGATGACCTCGTTGCCGGCGGTGATGTACCTGAAGGTGACAGTGCCGGCGAAGGGCTTGACGTAGGAGGCGACCCACGATGCGGCGAAGGACTGGTCGGAGGCGAGTTGGGCGAGGTCCTCGTTGAGTGTTCCGAGGACGACGCCGATGCCCGTGCCCTGGAGCGCGGCGAGAACGGTGGTGTCCGGGTGGAAGAGGCGCACGTAGCTGATGTTGTTGGCCTTGTACATGGAGATCACCTTGTCCGGCGACGGCAGGTTGTTGGCGATCATGCCGTAGTTCACACCAATGGCGCCTTCAGCTCCTGCATTTGTACATGTAAAAGCATTAAAATCATCTATTATTCTTTCATCACAACAAACTTAGTGAACCGTGTATCACAATTCACGTGTATATGATCAATGTAAACTATAACTATTTTCTTGAAATTGAACAATGTTTGGAGAAGAAAAGAAGAATTTCTGTAGGGAATGATGCAATCTTTGATTAACCGTTCGCATTCGAATTACCTAACCATTTTGACATATACTCCCTCCGTTTTTTAATATAAGATGTTTTAGCTAGCTCACATGTTGGTTAGGTGCAAACACAAATAAGTGTACATACACACTAAAACATGTCCACATACATCTAGATACATGTGAATGTGAACAAAAGATAAAACATCTTATATTTATAAACTGAGGGAGTATGTTTCAAGCGAACACGTATGATGGGTACCATCTGAAATCACATTTCAATAGAAAAAGTTGAAGTGAAGAAGAAAGCAGGCAACTTGGATTACGTACACGAAGTGACACCCTAGCTAGATTAGTGAATGGGGACTGGTTCTAGCTAGCCAACAAACCTACAGGAGAGAAACATAGTCGTACGTGCCCACCAAAATTCTAAGTTAAGTCTGTACACAATTAACGTCTGTGTAAAGTTTTCCTACCTAGTACTTGAAATGGCCCAACCCTATCAACATATTTATGTTTTAGTTGAGGATGCAATGGATACATACACTTTTTCAACTCGGTGTCAGCAGTGCTCTGTCAACGTCGCAGTTGAAGTCCGAGACATGGTTGAGAAAAAGAAAAAGGCAACTTGATGCATGCGTACGTCAGCTACAGAATCTCTAATCCTGCCTAATTATAGTTGGGTCTTTGAAAGATCAAGGATAAGCTATATAATGATGCATGTGAACGCAAGTTGTGAGCTAAGACTAGAAACCAAATATTGTCTTCTTTTTGTTGAAATAGAAATGGTGGTACAAACTTCTGGCCTAGGGCTTAGGTTGTGTGATATGGGCAAAATTCAGACGAAAACAAGACTTTAGTTCCTGTCATGCATTGTCATATTGAGATGAGATAAACAAATAATTAACTCTCCGATTCAAAAAGAGCTCTGCCTTTTGAATTCGTCACACAAAAATATGACCGGCACAATTAATACTATTTTTGCTAGCGATGTAACATCTACTACTAATAAATAATGACAAAGTAATCCATTCAAAATTATGTTTAGGTAGGCTTGCCCAGACTTGTGCCGACTAATTAATCTATTGGCCGCTGGTGAGAACAGAGTAGGTCGAAGAAGAGTACGAGCAAGTACTTTGCTGCACCTTATAATATCCAACACACGCTACGCTTGCAATTTGCCAAAGTTTCGTGCAATGGTACAGAACTGATAAAAAAATCAGATTGTGCCATTGTGTAAAACATTATGTATATACAATAAGAATTCCATGTGCTAAATAATGAAGCCAATCATGCATGTTATGCTTCCCGACCCGGATTGTTCTGTTTTAGAAAAACCACCCAAGAACACAAAGAATAAGAAGCCTGACAACCACCTCTAGCAGTCTAGCTACGTCTCTACCTACAAGGCATAAACAATGGAAGCAAGCATTTGGCGCCATCTTATCCTAAAGGATCCCCTTCAAAAACGAAAATCCTTTATCCTAACCAGGGTGCAAGCTCGATCGAGCCAGAAACAGATGTGAACAGAGACTGATTGATCGCAGAATATCACTGGGACACATATAGGCGTGGCGTGAATAAAACCGCAATGAAAATTGAAGTTTTTTTTTTTTTTGGTTCAGAAGAAGGGAAAATAGTAAGGCATGCCAAGAATGGGTTGGGACGGTGGCAAAACAAGAATGGGTGAAGGAAACACGCTTCTAAAGTTCTAAAATCATGTTTTTACAGAAGAAACTTGTACGTACGAACTGTTTAAAGCAGGAGGAAAATACAGGTGAGCTGAACATCAATCGACGTACTGAAATAAATTGGCCGTAGATGCAGTTGAGATAAACAGCAAACGACGAGCAATTGATGTATAGTCATCACGAGCTAAAGGAACTGAACAGAAGAAGGCACCAAGCAGATCGAGGGGGCAGGCAATGATCTTATGATCGTGAGACTGAACTCACCGAGGAACAGCATGGGCGACGAGCAGAGCAGGAAGCTGCAGGCGAGGATCCATGGCGCCACCGTCCTGGCCGCACCAGCACGACGACCGGCAGCTGCAGCAGACATCCTCGCACCACCGGAATCTCTCTCTGAACTCTCTTCGTCTACCTCTGGACTCTGTCCCTCTGCAATGGTCTGTGAAGGGGCTCTGAGATCGATATGCAGTAGCTGGATCTTCTCTTGTGTCCGTGAGGCGCGAGGTCTCTGTTTATATAGAGCTACACAGGTGCAAGGAAGGCAATGGCGCGCTATCGAAAACTGCCAAGTTTAGAGATTACGTGCTGGGTGGAGGTGGGAGGCGTGCGTGCGTGCGGCAATATCAAAAATCAATGGCAAGTCACCAAACCGCACGACTACCGGCCGCGGCAAGCGCGTGCTCTTCCTGTACGTGCGGCGGCTGAGTCGGCCGTGCAGGCTGCGGCGGTTACATTCAGATCACCGAAAAAAAAAAACGAGACGGACGACGTGAGCGCGCCACGTGGCCGAGATGGACGGCCTGGATGGCGTTCGTCTGGTCGCTTTGACCGTGTCCTGGTTAATTGGCCATTTAGGTATCGAAGAACGGTTAGGTTACTCCGTGGCGATTAACGGCGGCGATGACTCAATTAATTGGGGATTCACAGAGGAGTACAATGGACGGAGAAGTGTTAGCGACAAGATTACTGCCTGATTATAACTGTGGATATATATGGAAAAAATCATTTATGCTGTAGATATCGAGTGGTTCTGCTTGTAATGCCATTGCAAAATTAATTCCCTGCCTGTATATATATGGAAATATATAATTTATGCCGCAGATATCGAGTGGTTCTGCTTGTAATGGAGTATCCCATATCCAAACGTACATCGATCCTGGCCAGGAAAACAATTTTTTTTTTTTGGTTCAGCACCACGTGAGAATACTGCTTTGCAGATGTGCTATCCTTTGTAATACAAAGTTTGTATGGCCTCCACAGGATGCAAAGAGATCGATCACGCCAGAAACGTCACGAGATTCCCTTGAACACACACATACGCACCGGCCCTGACTACTCATCGACGATTCACGGGCTGAAAGCTCAAATTTTGCCTCAATCGGCCCTTGGATGTTTGTTCTTTGCGTTAATTGTCACAATCGGATCGACATGTCATGCGTGTACAGAGTACAGACATTGGGTAACCAACAAAGAACTATCCATATCATTATCAATGTCACCATCGATTCATAATTGATCGAAACAAATTCATTTTCTTTTCATTGCAAGATTCAAATTCTCAAGGATCTCTTTTTGTTTTGGTGGCGTGCAACAGTCATTTGGCGACGCATAACACGTACACACGGCCGGGAGGTCAATGCACGCCACGTTGACAAGGCCTGGAATTCCATGCAGCCGTACCGATCGACCTGGCCACGTATTGCCCTTGGTTTGGATTTGCTAGCTCCTAGGTGCACCGAAATCTAGCAACCTCTCGATCGCCGCCGCACACACTTGATACTGATAGCTATAGCTTCACCTTCACGGTAAATCAACCCAGCCCGGAAGGTTTTCGTTCCTGCAGAGTACGTGCATATGTGCAGTTAGCAGTACACCTGCGAGAGGATATCCTTCACGATGAAGAGAAGAATTTGATTTTGTACCTCCTAATTAGCCATCCGAAAAATGAAATAAAGTATCACACTAAGAAAATGATCACTGTGTACCCAACTTAGCAACTTTCTTCCTGGTAAATAATTTTTTAAATCTATTTTCTACTTTTGTTTGTGAGTAAATTGTTGCTCATATAGGTAACACATGTTATATTGCTAGTATGCTTCTTCCGTCTTGAAATATAAGGTGCATGATCATGCGTACAGTCAATATCCTATACTTTGACCATTGGGACGTCATTTTGAGGCGGTCTAAGGTATGCTTCTCATTTCTTCTTACATGTCTTACTCGATATTGACACGGTTTGCACGTAATAGACAAACTTCTAAACAGTCATCTTCGCGCATTTGAAATGGACATCTAACACATAAGGAAGAGGGTCAATCATTCCATCTATCGGCACGAGAAGATCCGGAAGCAAGTTGTGATCTAAAATAGAAGAATGCTAGTGTACGTACCATATAATAAAACAAATAGCCATACTATACTTATTTACAACATGATGTCTTATTTTAAGCTCTGTTTTATTTATACATATCAAGATAATCGCAAGGTTTCTACATAAAAGAAAATCAAAAGGCCGTATAAACCTGAAAGTAGTAGCCACAGATGGTGCACTGAAAAGCAGCACCACAAACTATGGCCGGAAAGGATAAGTATGCACTCATCTTGGCTCTTTCAAGTTTGAATTACTGAAAAAAGTACACGCACCCAGGCTACAGGTAGCCTTTTTTGCAATTTTTTGAAAACCTGATTTCGAAGTTTAGAAATATCCCAGAAAAATACCTCGATGTAGTCAACTATGTACACTACGAGCGTGCAAATTTCTAAAGCTGCACTGTTCACGTCCCAGATCTACACATTTGCCATTTTTGCCGAGGCTAGGATACATGGTATGGGTAGAGCAAAGTATTGATTACATCATGGTATTTTTTTGAATTTTTCGAATCTTAAAACTTGAAGTTTTCGAAATTTTCATGTGTCGCACACCATATCCGTACATTTTGAAAGGGGAATTAGCTGCACCTTCAAATTTATTATACCGGAAAGAGAAAAAATGTGAGCTTGTGATCTCAAAAAATGAACGGTCATGTGCGCAACATATGCATGACCACCTAGATAGCTAAAATATAGGCCAAGATAAACAAAGAAAATGACTTTGTATATATCCAGAAGGACAAATCGATGCCCTGCCTCACCATCTTTCTTGTAAGATAAACTAAATTAATTATCCTTTTACGCATGAATAATTGAGCGATGGCGGTTAGCTGGAAACCTGAAATTAGTAGCCGTGTAGATGCTGCATGGGAAAGCGGCCGCGCACACAAACTATGGCGGGAAAGGATATATACGCGCTCTTCTTTGCTTGCTCGTATATGTTTTCTTGATCTGCATGTGTTCTCTCAACATAAACCCGGCCCCTCTCCTTTTCCCCATCTACAGTGACAAGGAGGTGTTTTTTGGGCGACTCCCGTGCGAACCAGATCGCCGCCGGCGATCCGTTCGATTTCTCGCCTCCGTGGCCGCTCCGGCGGCGGGAGGTCGAGGAATCGACGGATCCCGTGCGTGTACATATCTAGGTTGGTGTAGGGTGCCTGCCGGCGGCGCTGAGGAGTTGGCGGCGTGGTCGGAGAGGCTTTTGGCGGCGGCGTTCCTCTCCTCTGTCCTTGGTGCTCCGGTGGAGGCCGGGGTCGGATCTGCCGTCTTGGGCGCGGTCGCTGCTCTCCGGAGCTGCGGCGTGCTCTTCCCCGAGCTGGTGGCCGTGATGGCGGCGCCATCTCTTGTTTGGGGGCTCCGGTGGCCTTCACCTCGGTGCTTGGCCTTGCTTTTGCTCAAGATCCGTGGAAGTTTGCAGGTTGGAAGCTCTCCATCGTCGTTGGTCGTGGACGGCGTTGTGGAAGAAGGGTGGATCCGGCGGCGTCTCGAGGCCGATACTCCTCCAAAGCTCAGATTCTGGTGCTTGCGTCAGATGGCCTTTGCGGCATCTCAACTTGGTTGTTCGAGGCGGCTGCTGCGGCGTGAGGTGAGCTCGTCTTCTTCCTTCCCGGCGGCGTGCTGCTGGTGCTCGGAGGGAGAGCTCTGCTTGGTGGTTCCGCGTTCAGCGTGTGTGGGTTGTTTCTTCCTCCTCTTCGTGTGTGTTTGTGCGATCTTTGGTTGATCTTGTACACGAACTTCCTTCAAAAAAAATAGTTTCCTTCAACTAACTGGAAGAAGCGTGTGAATTGCTCTCAAGATATTTACTTGTTATACTTAAAACATTCTGTATTGGCCATGCTGGCCGACACATCGTCAACAGCCATTAAAATAGACCTAGCTTCAGCACTAGCTAGGTTAGGATTATTAAAAATTATACACATTACTCGTTTTTCTGTTTGTTTGTTTGTTTGTTTGTTTGTTTGTCAGGACGAGCTTTAAATATGAACACGTACTGAACAGCAGTACATGAACCGGACATCGCTTTAGCCGACGAGTAACAATCACACAAAGGACTCCCAGGCCCAACGCTCCGACTTCCTTCTGCTCCGTCCACAAACACCACCACCCACAAACACCACCACCAGGGGGCCAATGTCACAACATAGTACCGGTTGCAGACCACGGCCGCTTCACCAAATTTCGGGTTGCTACCCCGACAAGCCAGATACCGCGCTCCACCTGTAGCCCGAGGTTGCTCCTGGTACCATGTCGTGCCTTTGCCATTCCTCATAGGGACGTCATCACATGGCTACCCTAGGCTGCCACCTTGGCGCACAATCTTGAACCAGACCCCGACATCGACCAACCATGGAAGAAAGGAGAAACATACGTAGCAGACGCACGGTAGGCCCTCCAGGCGACGCCTCTTAGGAGATGACGATATAATGATCGTCATCCCCCGCTTCGGCATACCGAAGCTAGGGTCTTTGCCGAGAGCCCATCAACCCCACGGGGGATGAGAAAGGAGCTCCTCCGCAATGGCCTAAGTGGAAAGCAACGCTGACGGAACCGATCAAAGTCGGTTCAAGGATTTTCACCGGAGCTCTTCCTCACCGTCGAGTAGACAAGGAAAACGATTCCAGCAGATATGACCCAAAAAAAATACACCCAAGTCGATGGAGCTAGCACTTCATGTTACACAAGGATTCTTCTCCGCCGCCATCCACCTAGCACCACCACACGACGCATCCAACATGTCACGTCACGCTACGATTCACACTATGACGGCCAAAGTCACATTTTTCGGAGGCAGAACCAGCAACCCGGCCACCACGGTGTCTCTCGCTACTGCCATCGATCGACCGGGGGCCACCACCTTGGCCTACTCGGCCACCACCTCTTAAGACCGCATAGTGCAGCAGAGCACACACCATATCCAGGCCTAGCGAGCCTGAGTCCAGCCACGAACACCGCGCTGGTCACCGGAGCGGGAGACCCACCTAGATCCAGAGGGCTCGGCAAGCCCACGGGTCAGCATGACCTAGCTGCCTCATGTACCAGCCCACCGTCGCCGTGTGCTCCCCCCCCCCCCCCCCCCGACCCGCTTCGTCCTTGCCCATAAGTACCGCCTGTTTGTGCATCGCCTGCTGAAACTTGCCGTCGCGAGCAAACCAGAAGAGGCCCCGCCGCTCCCGTCCACCGAGTAGGCTTTGCCTATTCGAGCGCCGGCTTCCTCCGGCAGCGACATACAGAGAGCGGGAGGAGGAGGGTTCGTTGCCCAAGTCGCTAAGAAGACGGCGAAAGACATTTGTATGTGGGGCCAATAATGACATGAACGAACACATACTCCGTTCCAAATTATAAGATGTTTTAGACATTTCATTATAGACTAGATACATACTGAAATTAGTGAATCTACACACGCGCAAACGTGTCTAGGTACGTTCGAATCCGAAAAAAGATAAAACATCTTATATTTTTGGAACGGAGGTAGTACGTGGTATTTTTGTTCGAGAAATCTAGTACTCCCTCCGATCCATATTAGTGGGCATAGCTTTGTCTAGATTCATATGTATCTAGTTAAGTATTTAGACTAGATACATGTGTATCTAGACAAAGTTGTGTCCACTAATATGGATCGGAGGTAGTACGTAGTATTTTCCTTCCCCAAAATGTTAAATTCCTGCAAAGCGATCAATGAGCATGGGCACTTCTATTGATGATAGGTTAGCTAGGCTCTATGACAAAACAAGTTACATTCAGGTCTGCAGGTTTGTTGGGTTAACGCGTCACGAGCGTCACATGAATAGCGGCCTCTTTCGTCCTTTTGCTGTGGAAAGGTGATCGAGTTCTCTGGAAACGAAAACGATCGACGCGAAATGGTCATGTCACGTCTCTTTTTTTCGTCTGGTCGATTTCGATGCAAACCCAGCGATCGTCCGTGCATGCTAGCTGTGGACCTAATCATCGTGTGTTTACGTCGTCGTGCACTACACTTCATCGTTTTTTTCCTAGCTAGTTTAGCTTTACAAGGGCGTATCTGTATATAGTGACGATACATCGTACATTAGCTCGCTAATTAACTTTATGCCGGCGTTTTGATTTATATACTCTCTCTGTACGGAAAAGGATGTCTTTGGTTCGGCTGTTTCGAGACGAGCGCAAAGGGGGAAGGCGTATGGCAGAAAGGAGGCATGGAGATGATGGGAGACGAAAAATTGGTGGCGCAGGATGGCACAAAATCTAGTCTCACCGCTCTTTAGTCGCTCACCTCCAGCAGGAGGAAAATCCCATCTTAGTTTTCGGCACCAACTGGGGCGCGCACAGACCAAAATCTTCAGCACCGGGAACACCTCCTTCTATCGGCAGCTTCTTGTCACCTTCGTCTCCGTCACTGGCAGATGGTCGTCGTCGTCTCCTATGGCGGTAAGCCCCATCAAAATCAGCCTCCCATTGTTCCACCGTTAGTCGTTATGTAGGGTGTATGGTAGGTTTCATCGTTACTTATGTAACCTCGATCTTATTAGGACGCACAGATCAAGCTTATCATTTAGGTAGCATCACTCATAGTTGTGGTGCAGGGATGGCTCCTATTATTTCATAAGAGAGCATTGTCGGAAATACATTCACAAATTCAAAAAATATTCATCTGGTTGAAAATAATGTTCGCGAGGTTTAAATGATGATCATGATTCTGCAGAACAAATTCATTTTTATGAAAAACAAAAAATGTTTTTATTCTTTTCTAGTTCTACTTTTTTATTTCTTTTTCTTATTTTCTTATCCGTTTTCTTTAGCTTTTTTCTTTTTCTTTTTTCTTTTACTTTTTATTCCTCTTTGTAATGAATATATTAATATTTTTTGAGATACGTGAACATTAAAAAATTAAAATTGCGATAATGATGTTTATGTGTTATAAAACAATTCTTCACAGTCTGAGAAAATGCTTAGGGGTTAAAAAAAAGTTGTTCACGGTGTTGGAATTTTTTTATGGGTAAGGGGAAAAGTACGTTTTTCACGGATTAACAAAATGTTTAAGGTTCAAAATAAATGTTGACATGTCCACAAAAAATTTCACAAGTTTGAAAATGTACATTAAAACACACTAATAGAATAAAAAAATTGATTTCGAAATTTTGCTCATGCATACTAAATAAATATTCGCCCTATTTTTCTAAAATGTTTTACCGGCATCACAAGATATTCTAGACCATACATTCAATACTCATATCTCATAAAAAGTTCAGCTTAAAAAAAGTTTTTTATTCATTTTAAAAGTAAATATTCGCGTATCTAAAAAATCCATGCATTAACCTCAAAATGGAAATGGAAATAAATGTACAGTAATTAATTAATATTTTAAAGTATTTAAATAAAAACGAAAGAAAAAACGATTATACGGATCAAGGAGAAACAGACCACCACACGTACTAGTACAAGGAAAAAAATCAACGAACAAACAAGCAAAAGAACCAAGCCAATAGCCATCAGGAATGGGCGGAGCCCATATACACAAGGAGAGGTACGTGGGAGCAGCGCTAGTGCCCGCAAAGAGCGGCAAATAGGTCTCCCTTTCTGGAGGACTTTGAGGCTTGTTTGGCATATAATCTGATGTGACTCTAGTGTCTCTACCTTTCAGATTGGGAGGATCTCATTTTTCTCTATGGCCAGTCAAATTAGGTGGATTTCAATCCAACTTCTCTAAGTTCTTACCAAGGAATTGAATAGTGGGGCAATTCAACATTCATACAAGCAATACATATTCAATGGATCTGAAAAGGTCGTTCTTCAAAAGAGCAAATCTTTGGACGAACTGCCACGGGCAAGCAAGCATCAGATATACAGAACAGGCGTTCTTCTCTCTTTTTTTAAAATAACAAGACCGGAGGGGGGACTCCACCCCGGCTTTGTCATTAAGGTAGAAGTGAGGAATCGAACCCGAGACCTGGCCCTTATGCGCATATGCACGGCTACCACTAGTCCACGGAAGAGTTCTCCTCTTTTTTTTTTTTTTTTTTTTTTTTTGGAAGTAAAAGGCAAGAGCACTGCCTCTCAATTAAGCAGGGACAGCAAGGTTAACTACAAGTTCAAAAGAATTACATGTATCTATTTTCTCATCTACAACAAATACAACTGAATCACCGACGGTTTTATATACATCATCTCGCCATGCTAAAGATCTCATCATCAAACTCACTAGTGTACATATAAGCAAACAACATGCACTTGCCCGTACAGACAGAAAGATCAACAAGTTCTGCAATTTCACAACAAATCTGCATAAAGAAAGAATGCATCTAAGGCTTGGTATCACCCTTAGGTAGGCCAAGGAGAGACGGTCGGTAGAGGGATTGGCGTTGTGCCATCTCAATTCTTTCCCGTGGATCATACATTGACTCGTCTCGTATCGCCTGGAGAATGGAATTGGTACCACTCTCCCTGCAAGTGTAAGAGAAGTAAACAAATTAGGGCAGCTGTAAAGACAACAGACCTATACGAAAGAAAGGCAAAGTTGATAATCTAAGTGCATCCCAACCTCTTGATTAAAATTTTGTATAGTGTTTTGAGTATTGGGCACAGCTCGACAGGAGCAACATGCTTCTTAGTTTCTGGATGCGTCACACTTAAGCTGCCTTGACTCAAGAGTTCGTAGAATGCATTGACTGCCGAGACACCCTAAATGGAACATCACATAAAACTTAGCATATACAAAAACTCATGCAGACAGTTATACAAACTACACAGTAATACAAACTACAGTAAGATGGTGCCACAAACCTGTATAGTCCCTTTGCCTTTGATGCTGTCCCCCATTTCCAGAGTCAGTTCTCCCTTAGCTAACTTATGCCCATACCATGCGTTACGACCTTTTAGTAAGGTGACGTAAGTATCTGCCAACAATGGTCCAGAAAGCTTCTCAGGCTCTTCCGCTAGGAGGTGGGTGATGTATATCATTTCGGACGTGCAAAGTGAAAAGTAAACCGCTTTGCTTGTTGCGCTCTCATTGGTTAGTGCTGCCACCATACCTACAAAAAACGTGGTGTTAAGCAAAACAATTGAAATATGACGCTTTTCCAGAAACAGTAATGTAGAATGTGATAAAGAAAATGTGCCGCTTAGGGGAATCAGTGAACCACATATCCCTGAAGTCTCTTATTTTGGCATGCAGAGTTCACTCTCTCAAATCTATGAGATGTAGGCTACTAGGCTGTGCAGATTACATGTATATTAGAATGTTACTCTGGTAGCCCAGATAAAATTGCATTTAGCAGCAAGCAGTATGTGAAAGAGATAACATCAATGCAAGATATAGTAGAGTCAAGTAACATATTCCATGATGCAATGCAGGATACTCCCACATAAGGTTTCAACATATTTCTGGTGTGGGTAAATGGCCATAATTGTGTTCCACGTATTACAGCTTTGCTGGAACATGAAGGCTCCAAATCTGATTTCAATTTCCCAATCAACATACTGTGAGGCACACTCAACAAAATAAGACAGTAGTTAAGAAATTGGAGCGTACCAGCACCAATGGCATATACGTTCTTTAAGCCACCCATGACTTCGTGAGTAATGAGATCACTATTATCCCATACAATGAAATGAGGCTGCCTCAAAAAATTAGAAAGAGGCTTCCTCCACTTGTCGGATCCACATATGCGAGCATTTGCATATTCTTTGTTGTAAATTTCGGAAGCTATATTAGGGCCTCCAAGATATAGAATGTTCTCCAATGGAACTCCAGCTACAAAACCAACAAACAATGGTAAGTAAAATATTTAGTGGAAAGTGTAGTACGAAGAAATACTTGCAAGGTACATGGTAAATTGACCTATAAGAGCAGAGTTTCTGATTCAGTGAAGCAAAACACATGGAGCATGTCACAACATTCGGTAGAACTAAATACTGGTAAAGTAGACCATTCATTATCCACCACTAATGCAGCAAAGACAGGTAAAATGATAATTGCAGAGAGACATACACATGGACATTCACGGCAAACTACTTGGTGGTTGAGCATTAACCAACTCTCAGAAAATTCAACAACAGACATAAAGACCGTGACATACAATAGTGCAACAAATATAAAGGACAGTAGGTACATATCAAGATTAGCCTGCAAACTTCATCACGAACATTCCCCAAAACTGTATCTTCATACAGTTCGGCCGTTAGTAAATGTTCCTTTAAATTAGTAAGGCCTACTTCCATAAACATTACTGGACTACAAGATCAAAGAAACGAGAAACTCAACCGTCAATTCTATGTAATCAAAATAAATACTGTAATCAATCAGATATTGGTAGTAACCAAAGTTGAGCAAAGAAACTCACTTGCATTGGTGATCATCTGTGTCGGGGTAATGATCCGGGGCACAGGGTCGAGCGACGCCTCGATCCCCTTTGCCAGTGAAATGATAATTGGCGGGTTGATCCTCTCCTTCCAATACCTCCCGATCTCCTCGAACACCTCCCTGGTCTCGGTGGAGGGCAGGCCATTGATGACGATGTCGGCGTCCCAGACGGCCTCCTGCAGGTTGGTGACGACCTTGAGCGGGCAGAGCGGCGTGTCGACCATGTTGAGGCAGAAGCCGTCGCGGAGTATCTCGTCGGCGTAGAGCGTGCGGTCGCCGAGGCGCGCCTCGACGTACTTGAGGTAGGCGCAGCGGCGGATGAGCCTGCGGAGGACGTCCTCCCGGGAGTTGATGACCTCGAAGAGGTGCTCGGCGGTGGCGCGGTCGACGGCGCGGCCCGCGCGGCGCCAGACCCGAACCTGCGCCTTGTCGCGGTAGTCGCGGCCGTAGGCGTCCTGCAGCAGCGCGCAGAAGACGCTGCCCCAGGCCCCCGCGCCCACGCCCGCGATCCTCAGCGGGTCCCCGTCTGCTTTACCCAGCAGCCGCCGCAGCTCGTCCAGCTTCCCCTCCGCCGCCCCGCCGTTCTTTCCTACTCCGTTCGTGTAGCTCCCCACCATCGCCGCAGCTGCGCGGGGAGATCGAAGGCCGCAATCCAGCTGAGCGCAAAGGGACGGGAGGAGGCGCGAGGTGGGGGGAGGAGGTGGCGGTGGGATGGATGGGGGAAATGCGGGTGGATTTGTGGGGGCTGGGGTTCCCAAAAAGCGCCGCTTTAAATCCCCAGCTGCGGCCTCGCTGTCCCGGCCGTGGCCGGCGCCCGTTTGAATTCCTCGTGGCGACGGTTGGTGGCGGCGCCCGCCCCTCTCTCAGCTACTCCGGGCAGGCAGGCAGTAAGTGAGAGGATCCAACTGCGCACACAGGATTCAGACACAAATATGGGGAATTTGCTCTCGATACTCTTTACTTCCAGAGGGATGATACAAATCTACTGCGATACAAGGAAGAGGAGCAACCTAGCTACGCTATTCTAAGGACTATGCTTGTTCCATCTTCTTGCTGTTCTCTACCTGCTCCTTGGCTTATAACACGCCAGCGAGCGCACGCGAGCTCGACCACTCCACGTTTACAGATTCAGAAGATAAACAGTACTGGCGACCACGAATGCATCTGAGCCATTCATTTGGACGAAACGGTAAGGATACATCTGGGCCGTCTATCCTTGTCTTCAGTCTTTGAGGTCAGGACAGAGGGTCCTGACAGAGCCCTCCCCTTAAGGCACACCTTGCCCACGAGGTGTGAAATTTGGGAACGTCTTGCTGATGAAAGGTACAGCCTCCCAGGTCGCATCTTGCTCTGAAAGATTTCCCAGTGAATGATGCGGCGCTGGAGGATTTGGAATGGTTCTGTCTTGATCTTCCCGTCAGATGTAACCAGAGGGACATGTGGTAGGGCAATAGCATTGTTGCCAAGGTGTTTCTTCAATCGGCTCACATGAAAAACAGGATGGATCTCTGCCTGGTCAGGGAGTTGTAGTTTGTATGCCAGATCACCAACTTTTTGAATAACTTTGTATGGGCCATAGTACTTCGACCTGAGTTTCAAGGAACCTCTCAGCCCAAATGCGTTTTGACGATAGGGCTGAATCTTGATGTACACCATGTCACCAACGAGGAGTGATCGCTCAGAACGGTGCTTGTCAGCGAAGAAGTTCATTCTGTTCTGAGCCTGGAGTAAATTTTCCTTGACAGTGTTCATCATATCCTTTCGGTCAGACAAGGTGGTGCGAGCTTCTGGTGAAAATAGCTCGGGAATGGCAAGTCCACGGAGTGCTGAGTTGTGGAAGTCATGGAGAAGTGTGAGTGGTAGCGTAGTGCTAGCTCCCATGTAGATTCTGTTTTTGGACCGCAAGACTCCATTTGTAAGAGTGAAATGTGGAGTAGAAGCAACATCAGCCGCCAGCTTCTTCAGGAGTTTAGTACTGTCGTCATCATTGTCATAGCTTGGTTTGATATCATGCATCCATGCTGGAGTAACCGTGGTGATCATGGCATGAAGAGCTGCATCAGGAACATCTGTGCGAGATAAGGCGTCAGCAACAATGTTTTCCTTTCCCTTCTTTGAAGAAGGTTGAAAAACATCTTTGAAGAATTCTAGCACAGTATGAAATTCTTCAGGTATTTCAGTGTTCTCATCAGTGGTTGTTGCAATGATAGGGGTGATTTGCAGCAAGTATCCAAGTACTTTCTTCTGGCACAAGTTGCTCATCTGTGTAGCTGAGATGATGTGTGGGTGCTGCGTATGGTCCAGGAGTGTTATCGGATTTCCATTCTTTGTCACGACCAGTTCTCTCTTTTTCAGGTCAAGCCCAATGGGACTGTGCTCATAGATCCAGTATGTGCCAAGCACAATGTCAAACGTCTTCAATGGCAACACCTTAAAGGCAGACTTAAAAGTATGGCCTTGTACAGTGTATTTGGTTGGTTCTAACCATGAGTCCGAGATTAAATGAGATCCGCCAGCAACTGCGACTTTAGTTGTTTGAGATTTCTTGGTGATGAAATTGTGCTCTTTAATAAAGCTGGTACTGATGAATGTATCAGAAGACCCACTATCAACCAATGCTACTGCTCTCTTGCCCCCAATGCTAAGCAGTAGTGAAAATGTTGTTTTGCTTGGTATACCCGTGGCTGCTTGGGATGAGATTTCCGTGTATATAGTTGTAGGTGGTTGTTCCTGTTGAGGTGTATTCGGAGTAGTGTGAAAGTGCTGTTCAGCTGCTTGTTCAGGCTGCAGTTGCTCCACTTCTGCAGTTTCATCGTCAACTTCTTGCAATATATGGATGGTGCGCCCATTGCGGCATCTATGCTGCCTGTTCCATGGCTCTTTGCAATACCAGCAATTCTTCTCTTCTGGAGCTGTAGGTTTAACAGGACCAACATTCTTATGTTGAGTAACAACAGGTCCAACATGTGGCTTTGTCCACTGAGGAAGTTGTTGTTGGTGCTGAAACCGCTGGCAAAATGCTGGTGTATTAGTCAGCAACCTTTTTGAGTTTGCTGCCTTTTCATATATTTTAGAGTACCAATAACATTCCAACAAGCTGTTTGGTCTCTGTCCAGCAACATCATGTTTCACCTCTGATTTTAAACCTCCAATAAAACAGCTTAGCAAGAAGCTTTCTTGGAGATAAGGGTGATCTCTCTTAACCAATGAGACACATTCCTCGAACTGATCAATATAAGCAAATACTGTGTTGTGTTGTCTGATATTCTGTAACATTTCGACAGCTTCATGTGCATTAGCTTCAGTGAAACGATCTGCGATCAGATTACAAAACTGCTGCCAAGTGACCATTTGCCAGGGAACACAGATGTTTTTGAGCCAGTTGGAGGCCCTGCCTTGGAGGTGAGCAGTGGCCAAGTTGACCCATTGGTCATATGGAGTTCCTGACATGTCGAAGAACTTTTCACAGGCTACTAACCATCCAATTGGATCATCTCCTGAGAATATGGGAATTTCCAAACGTGGTCCCTTGAGAACAGCTTCAGCAAAATAAGATGGGCCTCCTAGCTGTGTGGCAAACAAATTCCGCTGGTCGGTGTACAATTGCATTCCTGACTGGTAGACTGATTGTGGAACATTCCCATTGATGAATTGTCCAGTAACCGGGTTATATGTGTGTGGGGAAATATATTGAGGAGCAAATAATGGACTGTAATGTCCAAAATTGCCTGAAGGTAGTGGTTGTTGTGGTGGAGGCTGTGGCATGGTATAAGGAGGTTTGGGCAGCAATGTGGGTGGGTTTAGGGTGGGTAATGTGGGTGGTGAGATCCTGAATTGTCCTGATGATGTATTTGGGTCTTGGGGTATGGATGTCTTAGTGCTCTCTGTGAAGATAGCTTGCTGTGCACCAGCTGTGACAGCAATTGGTGCTGTTTGTGTACCAGTTGTTGTGCTAGCCTGAAGAAATGCTGACTGCAAATTTTTTACAGGTAATAAGGGTGGTTTCTGGCCAGATGTTTTACCTGAATCTGTAGTCTTTTGTTGCTGCTGTGAAGATGCAAACGTGGTTTCATCCATGGATGTTTTTTCTGGAGCTGTTTGTTTCAGAATTTGTTGGAGCATGGCGTGCATGGATGTCTCCATCTCGGTCAGCTTTTGATCCATGCGAGGCAACGCAACTAGCTCGTTCTGTATCTCCTTCACATCATCCTTCAGGAGCCGTAGTTCTGTCAGTTCACCACGGATTTCTGCCATCTCTTCCTGCAATCGATCGATTGCCACCTGACCCTTAAGACGGGTTCCGTCGGCCATGGAACTAGAGCAGTGCGAGATCGGCTACTTCTCGTCCTGTAAGCTCCAGATCCGTTCTCCACTCCTGTAGAACGTAGACTTGGAAGCGGGAATTTTACAGTAACCCAACCCGATCCAACTCGTACGCTCTAATCGCCCCCGATGATGCACGGAATCAGTGGGGTGAGGGATTTTACTCCCAGAGCGATGTGCTCCGGTAACCACACCCGGAACTGAATCTGCACCCGAATTTTCTCCGCCGCCACTGCGCCACCAACGTCGACCCACACCGCCGCCGCAAACAGGGTGGGAGGGATGGGATTTTACCAGAGATCTGAACCACCCATCCTCCACTGCTCGAATCGCCGCCGAAGATCGCCTGAGCTCTGATACCCTTGAGAGGATCCAACTGCGCACACAGGATTCAGACACAAATATGGGGAATTTGCTCTCGATACTCTTTACTTCCAGAGGGATGATACAAATCTACTGCGATACAAGGAAGAGGAGCAACCTAGCTACGCTATTCTAAGGACTATGCTTGTTCCATCTTCTTGCTGTTCTCTACCTGCTCCTTGGCTTATAACACGCCAGCGAGCGCACGCGAGCTCGACCACTCCACGTTTACAGATTCAGAAGATAAACAGTACTGGCGACCACGAATGCATCTGAGCCATTCATTTGGACGAAACGGTAAGGATACATCTGGGCCGTCTATCCTTGTCTTCAGTCTTTGAGGTCAGGACAGAGGGTCCTGACAGTAAGTAAGCAGGCAAGCTAGCGAATGGGGGTTCCGCTTCTAGAGAAATGTGGGCGTGTCCCGATTTGGGAGGCGAGGGGAACGCGGGGCGGGGGTGGAAGGAAGGAGGCGGGAGTGACCCGGTCAAAACAGGTGGATTTTGGGGTGGCGCCGCCCCGGCCGCGGCGGAAGACGGCGACCGGGCGACGGGCTGATGGGTAGTGACGAACGCGGGTTGCTGGCGCTCCTGCTCACCAAAGCTAATTGGTACAGTAGATACTCTCAGTCTTATGAAAATCCAGCAGATTGAATTTTACTACTACGTTCATAAAAGATGATTTATCGAAACAAATCAGCACATGGATCAGATGGCAAAGAGAAGACTGTGTTGCTCACCTGAGAGCCAATGCACCTTCACCATGCGCTGGACAAATGAATCGGAGGCAGGCCAGAGGATTAGATGGATATGAAAATGAACTTTTCATCGCTAGACCTAGCAGGAAGAAACAATAGATCGTTGCAAATATATATATATATCAATGTTTAGTATATGTGCCAAGGCTTTTCCGTTCCTGATTTGTAGATGAGAAAAGGAAGATTCGCTTACCTAAGAACAGCGAGTATAGCGCAGCCGACCCAGGGCGTTGGTGTAGCGGAAGGCGAGCGGCGGCGGCGGGTAGAATTCCATGGCCGGCACGGCTGGCGGCGCGGAAACTGCGGCGGCGCTGGAGTCGACGGGCGGGAGCTGCTGAGGCATGGTGTAGAAGATGTACTGCGGCTGAATCGCCGGCATCTCGAGCGGGAGCTGGAGCTGGACCTGCTGAGGGAGCTGCGCCATGGAGGAAGCGGGGATCGGAGAAGGAGGAGGGCTCTACTGCTGGGACTTGAGCGGCGGGGCATGGGCTGGAGGCGGGGCTCGAAGGAGAGGTCCATCTGGTCGCGGATGTAGGGCTCCTTGTGGGAGAGGTCGACGCCGAGCTGCGCAACTGCGCCTGCGCCCGCTGCAGCACGACGTCGAGCGAGGCCGCCTCCCCAGGCCCCACCGAGACCCGCAACAGCGACTCCACGCAGCTGGCGATCTCCTGGTCCGACACCATGGCGCGCGACCCGAGCGGAACCATTCCTGCGAGGGGAGGCGGATCCGGTGATGTTGGCAGCCGCGGGCGGGGGCGGGGGCGGGAGCCGATGGCGGCGGGGGAGGGGGACGGAGGGATTGCTGGGGCTCAGGGAGATGAGCGGGGTGATGGATGGAGGAGGACCGATGTAGATGGAGGCAAGGCGGCGCGGCGCGGCGCGGCTGAAGGTTGACTGCGCGGGACATGGTGGCGCGAGATGTGGGGGAAGGGGGCGGCCCGCCGGCGTGTGCAGAGGTGGGAGGGCGGTGCAATCGAGGGAGGAGAGGATGAGATCGGGAGGCGATTCGCGTCGGCGGCGGCGGCAGCTCCGGCGGCGCGGGGGAGAGGAAAGGAGAGGAAGAGATTGTGGCGGCGATTTTGCAAGGCGACCCCTGCAGTTTTTCCAAATCATAAAGAAGTCCTTTGCGGGGGGTTTTGTGGAAAAAGGACCGCGCCAAAATTCGTGCGCGTAGTAACCGGCTGGCGACCGGTTCCACCGGCCGCCAACCGGGCGACGTGGCAGTCAGCGATTGGCAGAAAATAGCCCATGAACAGTACAGCGCTGGGAGGGCGACGTAGAAGCGTGTGGACCGTCGGATGGCTCAGATCGGACGGCCGTGGTTAGGGGGTGACGTGGACAGCGATTTGGGGCCTGAATCCTATCAACCTTTATATATGGATCTATTCGTTGAAGTGGGATGACAAGATAAATGCATAACTCAGTGAGAGAAAATTCACATATCCTCTCGAAAAAAGCATTCCGTATGGATAGAACAGAGTTCACATAGTTTATAAGGAAACCTGCCCCAAAAAACATACAGTGGCTTGTTATAAGGAAAATATGATTGAAAAACCGCACAAGCGATGCAGCTTTGTCACCCACATGACGCTAGACTAAGAGCATCTCTGGTAGAAACCGTATCCATCGAAACTGAAAGCATGGTTTACAGTTCGTGTTTTGTGTGTTTTAGGGGCTAAAAACCGCCCAAAAAGAACATAAACCGAATATACAAACTGTATAAAGGAATATTCCCAAATATTCCCTTTATCTTTTTCCCGAGCTGGTCAACTCGAATCGAGCGACGGCAGCGACGCCGGCGTGGAAGGAGCCGCCGCTGCTCGTTGCTCCTCGCCGGACCGACACGGTCCTCCCGGGCGCCGCCTGCCAGCGCTGCTCCTCGCGGTCGCCGCTACGTGGATGAAGCCCCTCGGCGTCGAGCCGCCGCTGCCGCTCCTCGCTGCCGGCCGCCGCTGCCGCTCCTCGCTGCCGCCGTCGCCGCGAGTTATGGAGTCCCTCGGGCCGGCATAGAGGCCCTCGGGGAAGTCGACCAGCTCCTGCCCACCGCTGCTCGATTTTCCGGCGATTCCGGCTTGTTTGGCAGTAGTTTGTCGGATTCTAGCGAGTTTCACGGCGGAAGTTCATCGGCGGGTCCTGAATGTTCAGTCTGCCAACGCCTCGAGCGGGAACCTGTTCGGCCACGAAAACTGTGAATTCACGGTTTGGAGGGGAGATTCACGGGCGCCCTTAAAAATGTTTATGGGTTGGCAAGGTTTACGATCTCTATTCTGTCCGTTTTTACGGTTGCAAAACAGTATGCGACGGTTATTTTAAGGTTCGGCGCATTTTACAGTCACTGCTAGAGATGCTCTAACACTGCAACAAACACACACCTCTAGATTGTACTATTTTCCTCTCTATCAAGTTTAAGTTTCTCCATGCAGGGTCTTTTAACTAGGCAATTCATGCAATTCGAACTTGGTATTCAAGTATCCTTTCTCCATTTTTCATAGTAGGACTTCGGAGTTTTATCTAGGCTTCGACCCAGCCTATAGCGAAAATACAAGATAGACGTGGGTCTAGGTTCCCCTTCAAGCAGAGAGCGCCACATGTCCAAAAACATTTTGTACTTTCATCGGATATATGATGTGTATAGTGCGGAAATACATTGGTACTCCTGGTACCAGCGCACTCTATATGCAAAAAACATTGGTAATTCGAAAAAAGGTAAATAAAACTTTCGAAAATATTTTTAGGCAACATGATCAAGTATTGTACTACTATGAAAAGTTTCGTAAGCGAATGACTTTCATTGCCCTTGGGTAAAAAAATTGCCCTATATATATACAAGTACTATACAATTACACGCTATATTCATCATAAATTTGTCTTTTTTCCCTGAAGTCAATCAGAATCATTTATTGGCCAAATATTCTTACACGAGTATAATACTTGATCATCTTTGGTTACCCATTCGGATTTTTTATATTTTTCAATTACTATTTTTTTTTGCGGATATAGGGTGCTGTGGTACCTTTAGTAAAAATTTCTCGTTTTTTTTTGGTTTGAGGTAGCTTATCACGTGTGCCGCGCGATAAAAAAATCTCGTTTGTGTATGGTCCAGCTATCTTTATTGGGCGTTGCGTATTTTGAAGTGCAGTCACAAGAAATTGAAAGAGAATGGGGATAGGTTATCTGGTGTGCCTTAATGTTTGATGAACAAGGCCACAACTTAGTTCTGCATAAATGACATGCAATTCATTTCAGAACAATATAATTCTAAGTTGTAAAACATTTCGTATAACTATATATGCAAAATTAAGGAGTAAAATCTAGCAAATCTTCTTTAGAATATTAATTTGGTTTGAAACAAAAATTCCTTTGCATGTTATTTCTAAGTTGTATAAGTTTATCCTGAATAGAATGAGAAACTAGTAGTTTGTCGTGAATAGGTTTATTTTGAGCACCGCGAGTTTCCATGTTTAAGCTCTTTTGCCTCATGATTTGTTTTAAGGATTACCCATAGCATTCAGTAATTGTGATAGCTGATCATTCCACAAAACTAAAAAAAATATTGTTTCGCAATTCTTGCCATATCAAGGAATTCTTTTGAAATTTTAGGACTATAGAAAATAAACTTACATTTTATAAAACATTTTGTATTTTATGTTTTTATATTCTACAATAAAAAAATTCTTAAAATTGCTCTGTTTGATATATGCACCGTTGATTAAAGGTGACAGCTGCCACAGATCTTTCAACATATTAAAAAGATTGTATTTCAAAATTAATGTCATGTCAGGAAACCACTAGTAAAATAATGGACTTTACGGCCCAAAAAAATAAATTGCGACATACCTGGCCAAGTGTGTAGAGATATGGCTACAATTTGTTGCATATATCAGATTAATTGCAGCATACCTGGTCAGTATTAATATAGGAGAACAAGATCAACCCAGATATCAACAAGATTTTGGTCAGCATTTGTTGCCTATAATGAACTATGGACCATTGTATTGTGTATTTATTTGTATTCCTCATTTATCAACCTGATATTACAATATCACGTATCCTTAGATCACTATATTAATTGAAGATCTCATAGCGCAAGCACACGGCCTTGATGTGGTCCTCGCTTGTCTCCGTGCTCACCAAGTTCACGCCGCAACCAATATGTTTGGCTATTTTATAGAAAGGCCATAATGATACGTTATTAATTATGTACATATAATTTTTTTATCTTCTTCAAGTTTAGAAAAGAGATATCTAAATACTCTATTTTTTCTATGCAGATGTCTATAAATGAGACTATTATGTATCCCCATGACATACATATTTTTATTTTGGTGTCAGAAAGGGAAAAAAGTAAGAAAATCACATAGTAGTACCATTGTAACGTGGCACTAAAAATGGACGGAAGGTCCGCCGGTGTATGTTTCCTCTTGGCACTACTATTACTAGGAAGTCATGTTTGTGCAGGTATGCTCTTTTTTCTCTGTACGCCATTGTATTTAAGTCTCAAGTCTGATTTTCGAGGACTTCCTTTACAAAACTAGTATAAGATAATTATAAAGTTTTTCGATGGAGAATGGTTCACTATTTCTTTTCAGATTTTACTCGTTTTTGTACTTGTTACGCTCTATGACATATGTGATGCACACGACATGCTATATTTTGATAAGATTCGAGTTCTTTAGTAGTCCAATCACAGGTTTCCAACTTTTCAAGTACATGATATCCCCCTTTAGTCATGTTGTTCGTCTAATCACTTATACGCATGTTTTATGGGCACAGAGCACTGCGAAAGAAAGAACGAATGGCTCAACTTCTGCATGAAGCTAACATGCGAGAAACCTTGCAAGCGTATGGCGGAAGAAAATCATGCCAAAAGTTGGAACTCCTCGTGTAGTGGGTCTTGGCATGGTGTTTGCTCGTGCACAACTTGCTACCACAATTAACCGCATTTTTTATATTGTTGGATGTACTACTATAGTACTATGATAGACTCATGATACTGCAAGAGGAATAAATATGAGAGTATGTGATGATATATCATGCTTGATATTTATGTGGGTGCTTATGTTCTCATGTTATCTCCAGGATGCAGTGGTGATGTTCATTAATTATGAGACATCTTTACAGTCTTGTTGGGTTATAATAAGCGCTATATACTGTGTAGGTTATGTTATCGTTGTTGTGGTATTAGATTTTCGTCACATAGTGGGTACCTCTAACATGGATTATCCATCTATATATTATAACCGTTGAATGCCCTTTCAACTAAAGATTCCTATCATTGTCCGTATGGATGATGCATATCATCGCTTCGCTCGCTTTCCAATGGTTCAGACCAAATACGAAAGAGTCAAATCCAGCGCTCAGACCCAAAATTACTAATAGGAAGGATGGATTTTTAGAGAAAAATAAGATGAAGAAATGCTATACCACTACATGAGCCCTCCGACAGAGTACAAGTGACATCTCAACTCGTTCGAGAAGAAGTATTACTCTGATATGTGGTGTTTTAATTTGAACTACGCTAAGTTCATTTTGAATTTGAACTATGTTTCATATGTTATGTTGAAATTTGCACTATGTTTTGTATGTTATGTTTGAGTTTGATATGTTACTAGAATTGAAGTGTAAATATGTGGTCTAGTTATTTGTAAAATTGTGGTTTAAATATAGTATATGCGCACACATATGATTGATATAAAAATAGACTGCAAAAAAATTCAGTCTTAGGGGATCTGAAAATTGCAACCTCCATATAGTTCTCTAAAATCATTTTAGAAGATGGCTTTTGAAGGATCTGCTAGTATTGGGGTCGTGCGTGTAGTCCCACATGCCATCGTTTGAGCAGCATGGGAGCACGCCGGAATAGAAGGGTGTAAGAACATGTGTGTTGTGGCATACATGCTCATAGAATGGATCAAGAGCGTGGGACAACAAACTCAATAAGGGTGCACTAACGTGCAATATGTGATGATTTGGCTCATCAGAGTGTACTAATCGCTGATTATAGGGGTGCACACACTGACTTTTCAGCTGATTACAAGCTAAAAAAGCTACCCTGGTGCATGTGCATTCCCTTGTCTCCATGCAATTTCACGGGTACACTCGCCAACGCCTAAGCTTCGTGCACACACCCTCGATGACGACCAACCGCTTGTTGACTTCCTCGGTCAAAGGAAAGCATCCATCCCCTCAAATCATCACCTTCTTGGGGAAAAGGGGTGTTGTGGGTGAGAATTAGAGGCCTACCAAGGTTATGGGTGACGGACGGTCAAAGCACGTTTAGGACCCGCGGCGAGTGACAATCTTTTTTAGAACCTGGATCTGTATTTTTTGTAAATTATGAATAACTTTTCAAACTTCTCAAACAGTTTTACGATATCTGACGTGTTTCAATCTTGATTTAACGCTAGGTCGAACAAGGGCAGGTTGCGTTTTGGTGAATGGTAACCAATGGTGAGACACAGAGGGACGACTTTGTCAATCATCCGTAGAACATTGTTACTGTGTATGAATTCATGATGATACCTGCATGTGTGAACCTACGTCCTACTACATTGTGCTCTTCTTAAAAAAAAAAAAGAGGAGGTTCGTTAGTTGTGGTGAAGCTAGCGTCTGGCCAGTCCAAACGTTCTACGATTAGGTGCCAAGGAACTGGCTAGTACCTGAGTGAAACTAAACCCCAGCTAGCTTGTGGCGAGTGAATTGGCCGCCCGAGTGGGTGGCGGAGCTGGTCACCCGCGCACAGGCACAGCACACGCGGTGACCTACCAGTGATTAACGCCATCGGCAGCGCAGCGCTAGCCTGAAAAGAGCAGCGTACCCACCCAACGGCGGTCGACTCGTGCCGTGGGTTGTTGCGGTTGGCTGGTGGTGGTGGCCGTTCTGATCCAACACTCATTCATGTTTCAGTTGCCTGTAGCTTTCCTCTTCTGCCGGGGCCTTTCACTTTCAGTGACTAGAGATGGAAAGAGGTCTCAAAATATACCTGCAGAATGCAGCCACATCAAAGGGTTTTCAGTCTTTACGACTCTTATGGAGCTGTGGTGGCGCCATGGTCAAACGGTTTGCGCTCCTGCTTCTCTGGCTCAGGCCTTGTGCTCATTTATTAGTTTAGCACTAGCACAGCCAATTTCTAACGTACTTGTTAGTCATTTAGTATTTAGTACAGTTACTGGTAATTTCTGGAAAATGCATTGCCAAGGAAAAAAGACAGTAGCATTACCACGTTTTTTCTGACACATTCCTTGCATTTATTCTACCATTCATGGTATGAAAAAAACATGTTCGCCAATATATGTACCTTCATTCAAGAAAAATCGATCAAAAGACCTCAACAAGGTACAAAATCGCACCACGAGTTTATCTTTGCCATCAAAACCATGACTATATTTTGCCCCCTTGCCTCAGCGGTGATCTATTTGCCACTGACTGACCACCTCAACCTTGTTCAATGCATTTGCTCAAAAACTGAAGAGTGGCAAATATAGAGGAAAAAACTGATGCCTCTATCCTGAACGAAGCCCTGGATGGGCAAACACTCTCAACAACATCCCATGCAAACATGGGCTTATTCTTCCATCCTGTCAGTAGGATCCAACAGATAGTCAACATCTGGGGTTAGAACCGCACGCTTACTGATCTCTCCCAGGGTGCAGCAGTGTTTTTCTCTGGTGTTAATTGCTGCAACCTCCTGGACGAACATGCAATTGAGGACAGGAGATACCTGCCAAGTTTGTTATTTTTAGTACATGCACGGCAAACACGAAATAAGTGTAGCAGTTCACAGCTTCTATACTCACATCAAACAGAGCATCCCCAATCCTCATCTTCACTTTACCGCTCTTATATACGAGTATCTTCCCCATTAGACCTCCTGGTAAATCTTTGATTTTGGAGCCCGGCAGTGACGATGGTCTTCTCAGATAAGAGCTTGCGTTTACAGGTTCAGCATTCTCCTCGGATCCTACAGTTGGCTCTTCAACTTGTGTCTGCTTTGGCAGAGGAAGAGATGCAGGTAACTGGAAGAAGAGTAACTGTGGTGTGTCGGACCGAACCTATCAACACAAGAATAAAATATAAGAGAGCAGCTATTTAGCCTCCACGACTCCTAAAAGGTTCAAGCAGTTAAATGCCATGTTGCGTACTGATACTATGTAAATTTAAATTTCTGCTAGCAAGTGATTTTTCTCTAAAGGCATAGGACCAGAAATGAGAGTGTTTTAACAATTCAATAATGCATTACCATTAATCCAAGTTCTTCTGCTGCGGTTAATTCACCATCCTGAGCTTTGTTGGCAGAGGACTCTCCAAATTCCTCTTCATCAAGAATTTCTGCATTATGAATGTAGGAGAAAAATAAGGATGGTTTGAAGGAACAAAATTGCAATATACATCAGAAGGAACCAACAGTATACCAGGATCCCCAGAGTAGGGCCTCCTAAGTGGGAGAGTAACAGGGTAATCGCTATGGGTATAGTCCTGTATAAAGATGGAAATTAATCAAATGAACGATGTGTGGAAAGGAAGACATTTGCATCAGTGCACTCTGTATCTCCACTCACCCATGGATCGACATATTCTTTTGGTTCTTTTTGCGCTGTACCATCAGACAGAGTATGCATGAAAAGAAAGGGTGTTAAAGCTCCAAATTCAGCAATGTGTGAAAGGTCTTGATCCAAATACAGTAATGTGTACAACTATATATAAGCCTTCGGTATTCTAAGTTTATTGTAATAGAGAGACAAGATTGCAATGACAGGAAGCAAAAAAAAAGTGCAATGTGTTCTCTTTACCCAGTTCCACAAACATATATTAAACCAACGCTCAGCAGAAAACAACGGAAATAATTATCTCGCAACAATACCTTCTGGATAATGTCGACTAGGAAAAGATCTTGCTTGGGAAGAGTTCCCTTGCCCAAATGCAACCTCTGTATGGTTTTCTGCTATGACAAAACATTGATATATCATTAGCAACACGTCCATTTTATTAAGAAAATGCCAGCAATATTTGAAATAGTAGGTACATTTCACCAACAAGGCCAAACTAGTTGGACTAAGGTATGATAGATTTATGAATATCAACCCTAAGTCTTAAGATATCCATTACTTCATGCAAATGTTTTACAGTATGCAAGAGAACAAGACTCTATTTTGGTGCGACCTCTGGATTTCTTGTACTGATCAGAGTAGGGTCTGAAATAACCCATATAATTGCAGCTGCTACTTGCAATAGATTTTCATGAGATGCCAGCTCTAAAGCTACTTGCAATTATCTTTGAAGTGTCTGTGTATTAGTAGAACAATGATTGTATATTAGGTAAGAAAGGGTGGATGCATAACCTGGTAAATAGACATCGCTCAAAGACTTAAACAACAAGTCGTTTGGTCAATTTTGTCAGCTGATTAGGAACTAATTTTAGTGTGTTCACAGCTTCCAAGAATTCTTCTTACATATATTAAAGTCTAAAATTTAGAACTTAGGAATTGCTGCTTTGGCAACAAGAGTTGACTGATGAGCTAATACAGATGAGGGAAACTAGGGGCTGCTCATGCTCAAAGAATAGGATTACCATTCACTAAACAACAAACGGGGGAAACTAGGCCTTGAGCATGCTCAAAGAATAGGATTCACATTCAGTAAACAATTACGAATTTCATAAAGTATGAAGCATGGAACAAAACATCAATTAACCACATTTACCCTTTTTCTCAATCTTCGGTCCTCTTCCAAAGGAACCAGTGCTCTACAAAATGAGCATCATACAGCACACACCAATCAGCCACCAAATAATAAGCTTGCATATACAACAAATTACCAATAGACTAATATGCGCACCGGTGTCCTAAGTTTCATCAACAATTCCTTAGCAATGGTTTCATCCTTGCAATCCTCAACAGGCTCCCTGTAGAATTGCAATAACTGTCAGTTGCAATTACCATGCTTACCTATCAAGCGAATCTTGAATAGAAGATATATCGGTATTATGGAAAAAACATGGACCGAATGACATACGTTTTCGGAACGACCTTTGCAGGTTTCTTTGGAGGCTTCTTGGGCGCAAATTTAAGTCCTCCCTTAACATGCAAGAAACAAATATGGTAAGCATCAATCGGAATAGACCAATACAAGGAACAACCAAAGTGAACAATAACCTTGCGAGGACGGGGTCCATCTTTTTCCTTCTTCACATTACTCTTGTCGTCCATAAGATAAAAACAAGAGCAAAAAAACTGCAAAGGTGAAACAGCAAAGCTGAGATGGCTTATGGGACTACCATGATAACGCCTGCCTAAAATTGCTTCTAAGCCACGCCCTCATATTAGAAAAACTGCGCAGCTACCCATATGAGAACAACGATACAGAGTTAATTCATCACCGCATTGTTTGGTTATGGTTATGCAATTCGCAATAGAAGATTAAGGAACATAACTAGCATTAATATAAGGGATCAAACTCATAAACTCATGCAAGATTCGACTTGCAGAGCTGCGGACAGCAAGGACCGGCACTTGGCCTGCTGCTGCTGCTAGCCTGCTAGTATGACGTGGCGGAGAGGAGGCTGGGGTCGCAGCTGTGCGGTGCGGTCGGGGACAGGGCCGCCGCCGCCGCCGTTCGGGAGGGCTGTTGGACTATGGCTGTAGCGATCGACCGATTATCGGATTAGAGGGTGGCGGCGGCGCGTCGATCCGGGCGAGTCAGAGGGACGGCGGTTGGACAGAGAAAAAGCGAGAGTATGAGTTTGGGGGGAGAGGAACAAGGCGGAAGAGGAGGAGTTGGCCATGGGGTAGCTCACCTTGGCGACGGCGGCCGGGGTGGTGCTTGAGGGAAGGCGGCGGCGCGGTACAATCTGGGAGAGACAGAGTATGCTGGCGCTGTGGGGGCAAATCCTATTCTCCGCGTTACGCGAGAGCGTTTCGCTTCCGCTCACGCGCGACAGTGGTTTTGGGCCGGCCCAAAACGTATTTTTCAATCGTAGCTCTACGTACGTATTGTCTGAAAAACAAAACTCTACGCGGTGATTCTCTCTGAGTTCAAGGACAGCATGAGGCCGTCGGAACTGAAGTTTGATCGGCTCAAGGTTTGGGCCCGGGTAGTAAATCTTCCCTTTAACTTGAGGAAAGATGCATGGTGTTTGCCCATTGCAAAACAGATTGATATTGGAGCCACCGATGCGCAATTTGACCATGCAGGAGATTACCTTCGTGCAAGGGTTACCATTGATGTGGAGAAACCTCTTAGGATGTGGATTTGATTGACTCTGCCAAGCGCCAGAGTGTGGATCTGTATGATGTGCAGTATGAGCACATCCCACATTTTTGCTTTGCTTGTGGCAGGATTGGCCACGCTGATAAGTTCTGCCCTTCACCAGGGTCCGTGATGCAAAGGGGAACTGGCCTTTCGGTCCAGATTTGAGACCCGTGGAGGAGAGAAAGAAATCAGCATCTTTTTCCAATGAGAGCTCGGCTAGAGTAGTCTTCTTCTCAGAGCAACAAACGTGAAACCAATCAGTCAAGCTCTGCGGTAGAGAAATGTCCAGAGGCCACCTCCCCGATCAAGCCAAATGCTAAGAGAAAGGTGGACAGTCGGACACAGGTGTACAGGAAAGTACAGAAGCCGCTTCTTATCGCAAATTCTCCATATAATCATGAAGATCCAAGCGCGGGAACTGCACCTGACCAAACACTTCTGATGGAGGATGGGAGCAGGAAGATGAGCTATCTAAAAGTAGGGATCCTAAGAAGAAGCGTCCTACTCCCCCTAATTCAGCAATTTCGGCAGAGGCTGTGATCTAGCCCTGCCCGTCCCAATGAATGCAATGGGTTTCAACTGTCGAGGGCTTGGGAACCCATCGATAGTTGGTGAACTTCGCAAGGTAGCGAAGGAGGAAGGCCCCGCCCTTCTCTTTGTCATGGAGACGAAGATTAAGGGAAAACGTGTGGAAGCATTGCGGACCACTCTCGGTTTCGCTGGTTGTTATGCGGTGGATAGTGATGGTTTGAGCGGTGGCATTGGACTGTTTTGGAGCAGTGCCGTGGATGTCACTCTCAAGAATTACAACCAAGCGCATATTGATGTGGAGGTAAGGTGGAAGGATCATGACTGTCCACCTTGGCGTTTCACCAGCTTTTATAGAGAACCTCGTGCAGAAAACAGATATCAAAGTTGGGAGTTCCTTCGTACCCTACATGACATTCAGCATGACGGATGGCTATGTATGGGAGATTTTAATGAGACTTTGCATGCCAATGAGCACTTCAGCGCTCATGCTCGCCCAGAGTGGCAAATGCGTGTGTTTCGTGAAGCAGTGGATTATTGCTCATTCCAGGATATGGGATGGAGAGGGGTTCCCTTTACGTGGGATAATAAGCAGCAGGGCGCGGCCAATGTAAAAGCAAGATTGGATCGTGCCTTGGCAAATGATGCCTTTTTAAATATCTTTCAGTCTTCCACAGTTAAGCATATCAGCTCGGTGACATCTGATCATTGCTATGTGTTGGCTGAGTTACGGTTATCTCAATCGAGGTTGTGGCCAAGAGCACAACGCTCGTTTCGGGACGAAAATGTTTGGCAGACGCATGCAGACTATGATAAACTTGTTAAAGATCTATGACAGCCGGGTGCTGGGCAGGGTGGCCTAGAGGGAGTCATAGCAGCCATGTCGACTGTCCAACGCAGTCTCAGTTCGTGGGTGAACGTGAGTTTGAAAATCTTTCCAAGAAAGTTCAGAAATTGCAGAAAAAGTTGGAAAAGCTTAGGATAGCTTCGGTGGGCCGGGGTCCAAATGCTGAAGAAATATCGGTTTCGGCCCAGCTTAGAGATGCGCTTCGCCAGCAGGAAATCTGGATGCATCAGCGGTCGCGTGTGCAATGGCTTCGGGAGGGTGATCGAAATACGAAATATTTTCATTCCCAGGCAGCACATCGCACAAGAGTTAATCGGATTAGTTCCCTCCAACGTGTGGATGGGTCAGTTTGTGAAAATCCTGAAGATATTAAAGGTGAAATCTCGGATTTCTACCAGAGTTTGTATCTCTCGCAGGGCTATAATGATATGAGTGAACTACTTAATGTTGTCCAGCCTCGTGTTGATGAGGCCATGAACGACATGTTAGAGAAGGCCTTTGTGGAGGAGGAAGTGAAGGTTGCACTATTCCAGGTGGCGCCATCTAAGGCTCCGGGGGTAGATGGTTTTACCGCAGGTTTTTTCCTACGACATTGAGATATTGTTGGTAATGACTTGACGGTGGCTTTGCTGAATTTTCTGAACGGAGGTGAGCTTCCTTTGGGTCTGAATGATACGGCTATAACTCTCATTCCAAAGGTTAAAAACCCTCAGAAGATTTCACAATTTCGGCCGATTGCTTTGTGTCCTGTCCTATACAAAATTGCTGCGAAAGCAATCACTAACAGGCTCAAAAGCTTGATGGATGACATCATCGGTGTCGAGCAGAGTGTGTTCATATCAGGGCGGTTCATCACTGATAATGTCCTGGTTGCGTATGAAAGTGTGCATGCAATGAGAAAGAGAAGGAACAGGAAAAATACAGCATGCGTCGTTAAACTTGATATGCTAAAGGCATATGATCGTGTCGAGTGGCACTATTTGGAGGCTATGATGACCAAGCTGGGGTTCTTTGACAGCTTTGTTCGGTTGATTATGAAGTGTGTCTCGTTAGTTAGATTGTCAGTTAAAGTCAATGGCTCCCTTCTTCCGTACTTTGTACCAACAAGAGGGTTGCGCCAAGGTGATCTGATGTCACCGTTTCTATTTCTCATGTGTTCCCAAGGCTTCACTGCGCTCCTGAATAACTATGATGGGATTCGGATTGATAGAGGGATTCGGGTGGGAGTCCACTCACCGTGGGTGAGTCATCTCCTGTTCGCCGACGACAGTTTGATCTTCATGAGTGCTAGTTCTTTGAGTGCTGCTAGACTCAATGAGATTCTACGCATCTATGTTGAGTGTTCTGGACAAGCTGTCAATAAGGAGAAGAGCTCTGTCTATTTTAGCCCGAACACGAAGCAAGATGATCGAGCTCTTTTGAAGAACATTTTGGGCATTCATGCCGAAGCTTTTTCAGAAAGGTATCTCAGGCTTCCTACTGCTGTGGGCAGAATCACCAGCGGAACCTTTGATCATATTGGTGAGAGGAGTCGCGGGAAGATGCAGGGTTGGTCGGAAAAGAATTTGGCTTGTGCTGGGAGGGAAACTCTTTTGAAATCGGTCATTCAGGCAATATCTGTCTTTAGCATGAGCTGTTTCCGGCTGAACAAGAAAGTTTGTAGGCAACTATCGTCGTACATGGCCAGATTTTGGTGGAGCAGCTCCATTGATGGCTTCGTCTTGCTGCGGCAGCATAGAAACAATCGCCTTCGGCTTAAATGGCCCTTGTTTTTTTTAATCTGAAATCTTTTGATGCGCAATGGTATTGGCAACAACCATCTCCATATATAGAGCTATCCACAAAGTCAACCCCCTGATGACAAGAGTTCGGATAATGTGGACCTCCCTCGGATGCGCATGTTCAACGACTGGATTGCTGACCTTGTGCTACGCGAGATCTCTCGTGTTGGGGCGAGATATACGTGGTCTAACAACCAGGCTGACCCGATCCGCAGTGTTCTCGATCGGGTCCTAGTGTCGGTGGAATGGGAAATTGCCTTTCCGTTGTGTTCGCTTCGCGCGCTCACCGGATTGGCTCGGACCATTCCCCCCTCCTCCTATCCTCTGGAGGAGGGGCTCCTCCTAGGTCGAACCGCTTCCACTTTGAGGAGTTCTGGCTTGGTCAGCCGGGCTTTGTGGAAGCAGTTCGACTTAAGTGGGTATCGGCGGTCGCGTCCCCTCCCCGTGCATATAATGCGGTTGATATTTGGCACCACTGTGCTAAAGTTGCTCGCCAATTTATGCGGGGTGGGGCGCGAATAGAGGTGCAGAGCTGTGGAAGAATAAGGTGGATATCCTTGCCCAAATTCAGACGCTTGACGTGGCGTCCGATACGGTGGGCCTTACCGCTGATGGTTGGCTTCAGCGGTATGCCTTGGAGACCTCCCTTATGGAGATCTACAAAGGCGAGGAGATCTTCTGGCGACAGCGTAGTCGCCAGAATTGGATTCTTCGCGGCGATGCTAATACAGCATACTTCCACGCCATTGCTAATGGTCGTCGTCGAAGGTGCTCTATTCCGTGCTTGTGGGCGGATGGCATCCTATTAGAGGAGGCCCAAGACCTATCCGCTCACATTTACTCCTTTATAAGGAGTTATTTACGGAGGGACCTCGCACGGGGTATCGTTAGCTGATGGCTTCTGGTCCTTAGGGGCCTTAGTATCAGCAGATGAGAATGTGGAGCTTACACTCCCATTCAGCCCTGAGGAGGTTAGTCGGGCTATTATGGGGATGAAGGCCAACTCGGCCCCGGGCCCAGATGGCCTTCCTGTCTCCTTCTTCCAGAAATTCTGGGGAGTATTGAGGCGGTGATTATGCCGATGTTCCAGGAGCTCTATACTGGAACATTGGTTATGTCTCGCCTCAATTTTGGCGTAATTACCTTGATCCCTAAAGTAGCAGGGGCCACGGAGATACGCCAGTTTAGACCGATCACGGTGATCAACGTCATCCAGCGACTGCTTACCAAAGTGTGTGCTGCACGCTTGGCCCCAGTTGTGGAGCGACTCGCACACCCATATCAGTTCGCCTTTCTTAAGGGACGATTTATCCATGACGGAATTCTAGCGCTTCATGAGGTGGTCCATGAAGTTAAGGTTAGACAAGGTGTCTTCCTTAAGCTAGATTTCCAGAAGGCTTATGATCGTTTGGACTGGGCGTTTCTTCGCCTGGTCCTCGAGCGCCGAGGGTTCGATGATCGCTTCATATGCTGGATTATGCAGATAGTCATGAGTGGCAACACGGCGATCAATATTAATGGGGACATTGGTCCCTATTTTAGGTCCTCGTGTGGGGTGAGACAAGGGGACCCTATCTCCCCCCTTCTCTTTGACCTTGCCGTTGACGTCCTTGCGACGTCTTGGACAAAGCCAAGGCGGCCGGCCACATTTTCGGTGTGGTCGGACACCTTATTCCTGGTGGTGGGATCACCCACCTCCAGTATGCGGATGACACCATGATCATGGTGGAGGGATCGGAACTTGACATTGTTAATCTCAAGTTCCTTCCTCTGCTTTGAGGCCATGTCTGGCCTCAAGATTAACTTCGACAAGAGCGAAGTCATGATCATTGGATACTCCCTAGAGGAGCAACAGCGGATAGCGGACAATCTTAATTGCAAGTTGTCCTCCTTCCCGGTTACTTATCTAGGGATGCCGCTTAGTGATTCTAGGATCCTAATTAAGGACCTAGAGCCGGTTATTGGGCGTGTCAAAGCCAAGGCTGAACCTTGGCAGGGACGGTTTACCTCCAAGGGGAGAAATCGGTCCTCATTGACTCCTGCTTGTCTAGCTTGCCTATGTACATGATGGGAGTTTACGAATTCCCAGAAGGTGTGCATAGCGCATTGATAAGGAACTCTCGCGCTTCTTCTGGCAGGCGGCCAATGGGCGCCAGAAGTACCATATGGTCAAATGGGCAGATGTGTGCGCCCCCAAGGACATGGGGGGCATAGGCATTTTAGCGTCTCGTAAGATGAATATCGCGCTCATACTTCGGTGGGTTTGGAGGATACTTAGAGAGGAGGGGGGCTTTGGCTACAGTTTATCAAAGCGAAGTACCTGCAGGGTCGCCCCCTCCTAGCTTGTGACCGTCGAGAGGGATCCCAATTTTGGCGATCCATCCAAACCCTTAAGCATGAGATTAAAAAGGGTGCCCGGTTCTCCATCGGTAACGGAGAGGGCACCCTGTTTTGGCTGGACCCGTGGCTTGGTGAAAGCCCGTTACAACATAGGTTCCCTTCCCTCTTTGCTATATGTTCGGACCTGATGTGTTGGTGGCTTCGGCAGTACTTAATGGGGGTTTGGAACATCTCGTTCCGACGTACATTTGGTCTTGCCGAGGCTACAGCTTGGACGGAGCTACGGGGTTCGCTCCCGGAGGCGCTGCCTGGAGGCCAAGACCTTGTGTCATGGCACTTGGCGCCTTCTGGGACCTTCTCCATGAAGACGGCCTATCGTAGTCTCTTCAGTGGTCCGGTTAGAGCTTGGGCTTCCCCTCTGTGGAAAGCCCCCCTTCCCTTAAAAATCAAAATCTTCGTGTGGCAACTTCTTAGGGACCGCCTTCCTTCGGGGGTGGAGGTCGGTAAGCGATGTGGACCGGGGGATGCCTGTGCCCCTTGTGTGGGATCCCCGAGACGGGAACCCACATCTGTTCACTTGTCCTGCGGCCAGGTTTCTATGGAACTTCGTCCACGAGGCGCTTGGGCCTGCTTGGCAGGCCTCAGACCTCGGCGAGTTCCTGGAAACCCAGCGAACCGTACCGGGGGGAGGCGACGCCTCTTCTGGTTGGTGTTCGCGGCGATGGCGTGGACCTACTGGACGAATCGTAATAAGATGGTGATAGAGCGGGTTTTTCTTCGACATGCTTCGCACTCCATGTTTAAATTTCTGGCTTTCTTGCAGCAGTGGCACCCGCTTTCTAGGCAGCGAGACATAGGGCGGCTAGATGACATGCTTGATAGACTTTTGGTGACCGCACGTCGCCTCTCCTCTTCATCTAGCAGCTAGCGTCGGAGGGCCACCTTTTTTTGTTCTTCCCGCCTTGCCCTACCCCCCCCCCTCCCATTCTAGCTCTTGGTTTCTCTTGTGGTTGGGCTTAATTGTGCTGCTGCCCCAGCAAACTCTTCAGGCTTTTCTCGGGTGCGTGTGTCTTTGTATGGACTTGCTTGGCATGTTGCTTTATTTATAAAGCGGGGCGAAAGCCTGTTTCGAGACATGCTGTAGTAAGGGCTTCCGTGGTCTAGACATGGGACGGATGGGGGCGAGATGCGGGCGAGAGGTAGCGACTAAGATTCCATCTGGAGTAGCGGAGAATTAGGAAAAAAATCCATCTTGAGCGGTGGATTGGGAAGGGTCCTTCAACCGCAAGTACAACTGACCTGACCATCAATGGTGGAAGAGCTCGCGCAGGAGAGAGGAGCTGGAGGATGGTGCTCCCGTGAAAAGGCGATCGTGATGTCATCGGCGCTGGCGAAACGAACTGAAACGTCTTTTTTAGCGGTGGCAATGTATGTAATTACCACGAAATTGAAAAGGTGTGTTCAGTTGTCAAACATTGGAGCGATCTAGATCGTTCATCAAATATTGAACGGATTAAATTTAATGTATCCCGAACATGTTTGCTCTTTTAATAGTAAGTATAGATGTTTTCGGTTTTGTTTTCTTTTCTCCTTTTGACATTTTATCTTTTCTTTTTTCCGTTTCTTTCTTCTTTGTTTTTCTTTCTTATTTTATGTGTTTTTTTCGTTTATTTTTCTATTTTCTCTTTTTATTTTCTGTTTTCTTTTGGTCTTGTATCTTTCTATTTTATATTAAAAACCAATGTTTATTTTGTAGATTTGTTTTGCTTCAAATAACATATATGCTCATATTGAAAATTGTTCAAATAATATAGATATTCATATTTTGTAAGATTATTTAAATAACATAAATGTTCTTACTGGAAAAAACGTTTGATACAAAATAAGTGTTCATACTGAAAAACCGTTCAAATAGAATGAATGCTTTTTAAAATAAATCGTTCAAACATGATTTTTGTTTACCTCAGGTTTTGTGAAACATAATAAACTTATTTTTGTTCACTAGATTGAAATCATTCGAACATGATTTATGTTCACTATATTGAAATCGTTCAAACATAATTTATGTTCACTATGTATATTCTAACCTTATTTTTAGAGTTGTTCAAACATATTTTTATTCTTGGAGATATGCTCTGGAGGCAATTAATAAAGTGATTTTATTTGTCATATCTCCTATTGTTCATAATACGTTTTAATACCACGCTATAACTGTATTACTCGGAAACATAATACACGTGTGGTATAGAAACAACCAGGTCCCTAGTAGCCTCTACTTGACTAGTCCGTTGTGTAACAGATGATCAAGGTTTCCTGATCATGGGCATTAACCGGTTAACGACGGAGTCATATCATTGGGTGAATGATTTGATGGACATGCCCAAAACATATATAGAAACGTAGTTTCAGATCTTGGACCGTGAGATTATATCAAGTCGCTGCTTCTGAAAGATACGGCTGATCGCACCTAACGTCATGTCTCATACGCACGACAATAAGGGTGACACCTTCGGGTATTGGAAGGAAGTAGTCGGGGCGAGTAATCAATAGCGGGAATTGCCAATCCGCATAGCAGGATAGATACTCTGGGCCCACTCGGTGAGATTACATCTAATGAGCTTGCAAGCATGTGACTAGGTCACGGGGATGTAACATCACAGACGAGAGAAGATAGATTGTCAAGGATGAGGTCAAGCTCGGTAAAATGTGATACCGGAGAACGACACTCGACAATCTAAGTATCACCAGGCAAGAGATTGAAACTAGACGTCTACAGGTTCAAACGAATAAAGAGACATTCGTGGACACACAGGGGCTATCATGGATATCCAGATTCCGCTGTTAGTCGATTGATCAGAGAGAGAGTCTCGATCATGTCCGGAGTGATCCCGAACCGTGGGGTAACACACTTAAGGGTGGGTGACGATTAGATTGGATTTAGAGAGAATGAGAAAACAGGAACTCCGGAAGTGTTCTGGAGCTCCGGAAGTGTTCCGGTAATTGTCCGATGATTGATCGGAGGCCACGAAATATGTTTCGGGGTCCGAGTGAATTAAATAATATGTATCTAATATTAATAAGTGTTATTAATGATTAAATACATGTTTTATTTAATTAAATTCGAAATTAAAAGGCATTAAAAGTTAAATGGGCCTTAGAGGCCCATTCGGGGAAAAAGAAAATAAAAGGGAAAAGGAAAAAGGGGGGCTGCCACCCTAGTGGGCCACATGGGGCCCACTAGGGCAGCCGCACCCCCCCATGGCCGGCGCACCCCCCATGTGGGAATAGTCCCACATGGGGGAGCCAAGGGTGTTGGCCTCCCTCCCTCTCCTTTATATAGGAGTGCCCCCATGCCTTGAAAATTGCCCATCTCCTTTCTTCTTCTCTCCTACCTTGAACGGGGTTCCGATTCTGGAGCTTCGTACGAGGAGAGAAGTCTCTCTATAGTTTGCACACCGCCGTGCTGCTAGATCCACTCTTCCACTTCCGCTGCTCTGCTGGATCTGGAGCCCGGAGGTCGTCATCCACACCGTACGTGTGTGGAACCGCGAGGCGCCATCATTTGGCGCTGGGAGCTGTCTACTTCCACTACACGACCTTGAGGTCGGCTACGTCGTCTTCATCATCAACGTTCGTGCGGGACGTGATCCCGCTTTCGGTCTACAAGGGTATGTATTCCGTTCTCCTTCCGTATAGTATATCTGCATAGAATAGATCTTGGCTAGTTTATGGTTATCGTTGCTAGGAAATTTTTTGTTTTCTGCCTACGATTCCCTACAGTGGTATCAGAGCCGATCTATGCGTAGATATATCTGTACGGTTAGAACACATGAATGTGGGCATCGATTCTACATTTGTTACCCTCTCGCGTGTACTTGTTTATATCGCGGCATTGTGGGATGAAGCGGCCCGGACCGACTTTACGCGTACTCTTACGCGAGACTGGTTCCACACCTGACATATGGCTTGTACCGTATATGTGGCTGGCGGGTGTCTGTATCTCCTACAATAGTTGATATCGCATTTAGAATGGAGGGCCCCGAAAGGGGTGTAATAGAGACAATTGTCTTATCGCTGTTGTGGTTGTTTTCGTAGGTAAGAAACGGTTCTTGTACGGAAGCCTTAGCAGCCACGTAAAACATGCAAAAGATAAAGTAGAAGCGTCTAACTTTATTTTGCAGGGGCAATGTGATGTGGTCAAGGTAGGTTTATTAAATTGTTTATAAACTGTTGGCGCGAAGGAGACCATCGGCGCGGAGAAGACCATATCATGTCGCATTACATTTCATATTAGATGTTATGTAGATTGTGTGCATCTTATATTGTGTATATATATATGTCTATATATTAGTTACACGGCGGTAGTAATATAAGATGATCCCTCCCAAAATTCCGATAATAGTGTTCTCCCTCTGTCGTGCACCACCAATAAAGTTCTACGTTACGGGGTACGTCGTTTGGGGTTTCGATCCTTTTCGTCTACACTCGTCTCTTCGTTCGCATACAGTCGGTGTAAGCCACGTTGCACACGCATATACGGCAAAGGGTGTTATGGCGAGCCTAGCATATACCAGTATATGGCCTCGGAACACAAGTACCGAAGGTTAAGCACGAGTCACATACGGTGATGTGATTGATATACAATGTCTACCTTTGAAGTTATGCTATTCGCCTGATCGATGGGGGTAGCGTAATGGATGGGGATTGTGTAATCACTAAGACGATGAGAGGGATACTCGTCTTGAGTGGGAGTTCTGGTAGTTTTAATTTTACTAAAACTTGAACCCATATTTTATTATGAACAAACGTCTTATGTTTTGCAAATTCCATTGTAGATGTCTCGCCCCACCTTTAACCTTGGCCTGTTCCTTGAGAAAGAAAAGCTTAAGACCAATGGGTCGAACTTCATGTCCTGGTTCCGCAACCTGAGGATCCTCCTCACTCCCCACAAGGTGGCTTACGTCATTGAAGCCGCCCTAGGTGACCCTCCAGCAGACGACGCCTCCGATAACGAGAAGAAGGTCTATCAGACCAAGTCGGAGGATTCCTCCTTTGTCCAGAGTGGCATGCTCTACGCCATGGAAGCCGACCTGCAAAAGCGCTTTGAGAAGATGAGTGCTTTTGAGATAATTTCTGATCTCAAGGCTGTCTTTGCGCCGCAGGCTAAGGCTGAGAGGTATGAAGCTTCTGAGCTTTTCTTCTCAGGCAAGATGGAAGAGCATAGCAGTGTGAGCGAGCACGTGGTCAAAATGTCTGGCTACGTTCAACGCCTGAACGCTCTGGAATGCAAGATTCCTGATGAGCTGGCGATTGATAGGGTACTGCAATCGTTGCCTCCTAGCTACAAAGGCTTCGTCATGAACTATAACATGCAGGGCATGGCTAAGTCCCTGTCTGAGGTGTTCGTGATGCTCAAGACTGCTGAGGTGGAAATCAAGAAGGAGTGATGACGTGAAACACACGTTCGTTGGGAGACCCCAAGAGGAAGGTATGATGTAGTCAGCAGCAAGTTTTCCCTCAGAAAGAAACCAAGGTTATCGAACCAGTAGGAGCAGCAACTCTTCAGAAGGTTGTCAACGGCGCCAGAAAAATAGCTGTCGCAGGGAGTCTGGACTGTTGACGTGGAATCTGCACACAACACAATCAAACTACTTTGCCCCAACGAAACAGTGAGGTTGTCAATCTCACTGGCTTGCTGAAAACAAAGGATTAAACGTATGGTGTGGAAAATGAGTATTAAATTGCAGAGAATGAAAAAGGAACAGTTTGCAGTTTGTGGTTGTTTAATCAGTGTAAAAGAATGGACCGGGGTCCACAGTTCACTAGTGGTGTCTCTCCATAAAAGATAACTAACATGTTGGGTGAACAAATTACAGCTGGGCAATTGACGAATAGTGAGCGCATGACAATGCATATACATGACATGTTGACTACTATGATATTTAATTGGGCATTACGACATAATACATAGATCGTTATCCAACAGCATCTATGACTAATAATCCACCGCCGGGTTGTCATCCGAGTCCCCCGTTGGTATTAAGTTGCAAGCAACGGATAATTGCATTAAGTAAAGTGCGTAATGTAAACAAACACATATGCCGTGGACATAGCATCGTTAGGTTATCCCTAGTGGCAACAGCACATCCACAACCTTAGAACTTTCTGTCACTGTCCCAGGTTAAACGGAGACATGAACCCACTATCTAGCATAAATACTCTCTCTTGGAGTTACAAGCATCTACTTGGCCAAAGCATCTACGAGTAACGGAAAGCATGCAAGATCTTAAATAACATATAAGATAGATTGATAATCAACTTGACATAATATTCAATATTCATCGGATCCCAGCAAACACAACATGTAGCATTACAATAATATGATCTTGATCATGTAGGGCAGCTCACAAGATCTAAACATGATGGCACAAAGTGGAGAGACAACCATCTAGCTACTGCTATGGACCCGTAGTCCAAGGATGAACTACTCACGCATCACTCCGGAGGCAGGCATGGCGATGTAGAAGCCTCCGGTGACGATTCCCCTCTCCGGCAGGGTGCCGGGAAGAGGTTCTGAACCCTCCCGAGCTAGGGTTGACGACGGCGGCGTCTCTGGAACTTTTCGTGGATATTTGCTCAGGTACTTAGGGTTTTCGCGTCGGGGGGAATAAGTAGGCGAAAGGGCGGCGGCTGCGGACCCCCGAGGGGCCCACACCACCCAGGGCGCGGCAGAGGGGGGCCCGCGCCCTGTGCGTGTGGGGCCCTGGTGGCCCTCCTCTGCTGCTCCTTCGCTCCGTCAGGTGTGTTCTGGAAAAATAGGCACCCCGTGTAGTTTCGTCCAATTCCGAGAATATTTCCAGACTAGCTTTTCTGGAATACAAAAACAGCAGAAAACAGGAACTGGCACTTCGGCATCTTGTTAATAGGTTAGTCCCAAAAAATGTATAAAAGTGATATAAAGTAGATGCAAAACATGTAGCAATTGGTATAAAACAAGCATGGAACATCAAAAATTATAGATACGTTTGAGACGTATCAGCATCCCCAAGCTTAGTTCCTACTCGTCCTCGAGTAGGTAAACGATAAAAACAAAATAATTTTTGAGGTGACATGCTACTATCATAATCTTGATCATATAATATTGCAAGGCACATGTAAATGAATGAAGTGATCCAAGTCAATGGTCTATAATTTGCTACCAAATAGATAATGAGTAAACAATGAATCACACAAGCTAAACGTTTTCATGAATAGTACTTTCGAGACAAGCATCAAACAGTTTTGCATAAGTGTTAACTCATAAAGCAATAGTTTCTAACAAAAGGTATTTAATCAACACAAAGGAAGAATTTAGTTTCAGCATTTGCTTCAACTTTCAACATATTTATCTCATGGATATTGTCAACACAAAGTAGTATAACAAGTCCAATACATTGCATATAACGCATGTTGTAACAAAGTTGACACTAGTGTTTGCTTGTGGAAGACAGAAAGAATAGGAAAACTGACTCAACATAAAAGTAAAAGAAAGGCCCTTCGCAGAGGGAAGCAGGGATTAAATCATGTGCTAGAGCTTTTAGGTTTTTGAAAGCATATAGAGATTGCATAAAATATTTGATACTCCTCCCAACCTTGCTAACACAAGCCATGGCTAACCGAATCCTCGGGTGCCTTCCATCAATCACATACCATGGAGGAGTATCTATTTTTGAGAGGTGTTTGTTAATTGTCAACGAATGGTAGCGGGTGAGAACAGTATTCTACCTGTCGAACGGACTTTTAAGAGCGGCTCCCATGAAGGACGTTATTTCTACCAGCAAGGCAGATCATCCCTCTTTCTCTTTGGTTTACACACATTCAGGTATTTCACTGTTTGTCATTGCTTACTGATGAATCAGGGCAAAAGTGTGAAGAGAATTAATTGGTTAAAGTTGTAATTAATTGGGACTGGGCACCCCGTTGCCAGCTCTTTTTGCAAGTTATTGGATAAGCGGATGTATATGCCACTAGTCCAGGTGTAAAAGTCCACTCGACAAATAGAATAAAGAATAACCACACTAATTCCTCATGAGCTAGTAAACATTGACACAAAAAGGGAATAATAACATTTTGAATAATTTAAAGGTAGCACATGAAAAATTTACTTGGAGTGGCAAGGAAATACCACATATAGGTAGTTATGGTGGACACAAATGGCATGGATTTTGGCTCAAGGATTTGGATGCACGAGAAGCATTCCCTCTCAGTACAGAGTTTAGGCTAGCAAGGTTATGTAAGCAAACAAGAATATCAACCCGTACACCAAGTTTTATATGACAAACATATTGCAAACGTTATAAGACTTCATACCGTCTTCCTTGTTAACCAAACCCTGTTATTAGAAAATATCTAGACCTTAGAGGTACCACCGATGCAAACCAAATTTTCAACAAGCTTTACGGTAGTTCTTCACTAATAGGCTTAACTCATGTGATGCACAATTTAATCATGATCTACTTGTTAACTCAAAACAATTGACAAGCATCAAGTTATCCATTTTAGTGATCTACAAGATTAAGCAAGTTTTTCCTTATACCAATTACCACATGCAACATTTTCTGAACCAACCAAACACCAATCAATTTATTTCATCAACTCTCCAAACAAATATAAGTGAAGCAAGAGAGTACTTTCTACAAAAGAAAGCTAATAGCTCTGACAAGAGATACATGAAAACAAGAGCTAAAAGCTGAACAGCGCTAGATATGAATACTCAACAAATATAAGTGAAGAATAGGAGTATTCTCATGAAAAAGCGGAGCGTGTCTCTCTCCCAATCAAGAATGCTAGGGTCCAGTCAAGCTTTATTGAAAATAAAATGCAATACTGAAAATAAAAAGCACACAGACGCTCCAAGAAAAGCACATATGATGTGAAAGAATTAAAATATAGTTTCACTAGAGATGACCTGATAATTTTGACGATGAAGAAGGGGATGCCTTGGGCATCCCCAAGCTTAGACGCTTGAGTCTTCTTGAAATATGCTGGGGAGATCCATGGGAGCCTCCCCAAGCTTAAGCTCTTCACTCTTCTTGATCCTATTATATCATCCTTCTCTCTTGACCCTTGAAAACTTCCGTCACACCAAACTCAAAGTAGATCTCATTAGAGGGTTAGTGCATAATCAAAAATTCACATGTTCTATAAAGACGCAATATGATTTGTTACTTTAAACATTAGCTACAGCCACTGATGTTATGTGAAGCTCTTCCACCCAAAAAAGAATTTCACTCAACACTAGTAAAAGAGAGAATGCAAAAATAAAAAGGCATAATCTGTCTAAAACAGAACAGTCCGCAAAGACGAATTTTTTCGAGGCACTTACGACGCTCAGATCGAGAAACTCTGAACTAATGAAAGTTTCAGACATTCATAAAGATTACGCACAAAAATTTCAGATTTTTAACAATCTGGTGATTTTAGGAATTTCGTACAGTGAACAGCAAAAATCTGTTTCTGCGCAGCAATCAAAATTAAGCATCATCTTATCATTAGAGGCTACTCTTGGCACAACAATGCGAGAAAATAAAGATACAAAGGAGTTGCTACAGAAGTAAACAAACTCCTTGACTCAATAAAAGAAAAATTGCAGAAAAATAAAATGGGTTGCCTCCCATAAGCGCTTTTCTTTAACGCCTTTTAGCTAGGCACAAAGCATGCATCAAGTATTACCAAGTGAAGAAAGGTCTAATTCATCAAAAGCTTCATCAAGAACAGGGTTTGTCACATTAGGACTTTTCAGTTTACGTAATTCTTGGGAAGAAAATTTAAATAGACCATTATGTGACTTACCCTCAAGCTCATTGAACACGTTATCCGTTTTAAACGCACCCGTGGGTAAATAGACCATTATGCGACTATGGGTTTGCTTTCCAGAGTAATCCTGGCAAGGATCATTGGATAGCTGTTAAGAACATACTGAAGTATCTTAAGTATACCAAGGACATGTTTCTTGTTTATTGAGGCTGTGAAGAGGAACTTGGCGTAACAGGTTACGTTGATGCAAGTTTCTGCACAGATCCCGATGACTCGAAATCGCAAACAGGCTATGTGTTTAAGGTGAAAGGAGGCGCTGTGAGCTGGAGAAGTGGGAAGCAACCCATAGTCGCCCAATCTACAATGGAATCGGAGTATATTGCTGCAACGGATGCTGCAAATGAAGCTGTTTGGCTCAGGAAGTTCATCATCGAACTTGGAGTGTTCCCCAGTGCGCGAGACCCTGTGATTATCTTCTGCGACAACACAGGAGCCATTGCCAACGTGAAGGAACCAAGGTCTCACTCCACCGCCAAACACATTCTCCGACGCTTCCATGTCATACGGCAGTACGTCAAGGGAGGCGATGTGAAGATTTGCAAAATACACACGGACCTGAATGTTGCAGATCCGTTGACGAAACCTCTTCCACGAGACAAGCATGAAGAACACCGTAATGCTATTGGTGTCAAGCTTTTACCAAGTTGTAAACTAGATTAATTTGTACTCTAGTGCAAGTGGGAGACTGTTGGAGATATGCCCTAGAGGCAATTAATAAAGTGATTTTATTTGTCATATCTCTTATTGTTCATAATACGTTTTAATACCATGCTATAACTGTATAACTCGGAAACATAATACACGTGTGGTATAGAAACAACCAGGTCCCTAGTAGCCTCTACTTGACTAGTCCGTTGTGTAACAGATGATCAAGGTTTCCTGATCATGGGCATTAACCGGTTAACGACGGAGTCATATCATTGGGTGAATGATTTGATGGACATACCCAAAACATATATAGAAACGTAGTTTTAGATCTTGGACCGTGAGATTATATCAAGTCGCTGCTTCTGAAAGATACGGCTGATCGCACCTAACGTCATGTCTCATACGCACGACAATAAGGGTGACACCTTCGGGTATTGGCAGGAAGTAGTCGGGGCGAGTAATCAATAGCGGGAATTGCCAATCCGCATAGCAGGATAGATACTCTGGGCCCACTCGGTGAGATTACATCTAATGAGCTTGCAAGCATGAGACTAGGTCACGGGGATGTAACATCACAGACGAGAGAAGATAGATTGTCAAGGATGAGGTCAAGCTCGGTAAAATGTGATACCGGAGAACGACACTCGACAATCTAAGTATCACCAGGCAAGAGATTGAAACTGGACGTCCACAGGTTCAAACGAATAAAGTGACATTCGTGGACACACAGGGGCTATCATGGATATCCAGATTCCGCTGTTAGTCGATTGATCGGAGAGAGAGTCTCGATCATGTCTGGAGTGATCCCGAACCGTGGGGTAACACACTTAAGGGTGGGTGACGATTAGATTAGATTTAGAGAGAATGAGAAAACAGGAACTCCGGAAGTGTTCTGGAGCTCCGGAAGTGTTCCGGTAATTGTCCGATGATTGATCGGAGGCCACGAAATATGTTTCGGGGTCCGAGTGAATTAAATAATATGTATCTAATATTAATAAGTGTTATTAATGATTAAATACATGTTTTATTTAATTAAATTCGAAATTAAAAGGCATTAAAAGTTAAATGGGCCTTAGAGGCCCATTCGGGGAAAAAGAATATAAAGGGGAAAAAGGAAAAAGGGGCCTGCCACCCTAGTGGGCCACATGGGGCCCACTAGGGCAGCCGCACCCCCCATGGCCGGCGCACCCCCCATGTGGGAATAGTCCCACATGGGGGAGCCAAGGGGGTTGGCCTCCCTCCCTCTCCTTTATATAGGAGTGCCCCCATGCCTTGAAAATTGCCCATCTCCTTTCTTCTTCTCTCCTACCTTGAACGGGGTTCCGATTCTGGAGCTTCGTACGAGGAGAGAAGTCTCTCTATAGTTTGCACACCGCCGTGCTGCTAGATCCACTCTTCCACTTCTGCTGCTCTGCTGGATCTGGAGCCCGGAGGTCGTCATCCACACCGTACGTGTGTGGAACCGCGAGGCGCCATCATTTGGCGCTGGGAGCTGTCTACTTCCACTACACGACCTTGAGGTCGGCTACGTCGTCTTCATCGTCAACGTTCGTGCGGGGACGTGATCCCGCTTTCGTCTACAAGGGTATGTATTCCGTTCGCCTTCCGTATAGTATATCTGCATAGAATAGATCTTGGCTAGTTTATGGTTATCGTTGTTAGGAAATTTTTTGTTTTCTGTCTACGATTCCCTACATTTATGTCCACCTACCCCTTTTTTGTTCAACTGCTTTTAAATCCTAATTTTTAAAACCGTTTAAATGAAGTTTATGTTCACCTAACAAATTTTGTCAATTTTCCTAGTTTCTGTTCACCGTATATATTTTGTAATCTTATTTCTAACCCAGTTTTTTTAATAGTTCAAATAAAGTTTGTATAAGAAAATTAATTTTTTTGTCCCCTGCAATGAAATCGTTCAAACATAATTTATGTTCACCATATATATTACTCGTCTTTCAAATCGTTCAAATACATTTTATGTTTACCCATAATGTTTTTCTGTTTCTTGTATCCCGATTGAAATTGTTCAAATAATAGTTTATGTTTACACTTTCAATTTTTTCCCCTACATTGAAATAGTTCAAGCATAGTTTCTGTCCACCCTATATATTACCCATCTTTTAAATCGTTCAAATATAGTTTTTGTTTACTCTTATTGTTTTTCAATTTCTTGTACCCCGATCGGAATCGTTCAAATATAGTTTATATTCACACTTTCAATTCATTTCGGTTATCCTAGTTATAGTCTATGTTCACCTATTTGTTTTTTTCGTTGAAACGTAGATTAACGATCGAACATACGAGAACTGAAGGAGAAGAACTGAAAATATCATTTAGTTCTACTACTTCTATTTTGAGCAATTACATGACTCGTTCAAACCCGCACGGATATCAAAGAGGCAGCAAAACAATGAGCCTTATGTCTGACTTATTATTATTTTTTAGAGGAATCGTGATTATTACATATTTCCATGAAATATTTTTTTTCAAAAAATGCAATTTTTACTGCCTAATTATCTCTACTTTTGGAATTTACGTCCCTAAATTTGCAGTATATTTTGGCACTAGGCTGAACACTGAAAACACTTTTAAACTAGGTTGAAAAAACAGTGAACGCAAAGGACAGGAGGAGACTTCATTGCCATCACGGTAACACATGTTGCTCAGCTCGTTCTCCGGATGATCAACCACAGAGCCCCAAAATCATCACAACACAAACATAAGCAGCGCCACGGGCTTAGCTGAACATCGTACAGGAAGAAAGAAACGTACGAAGCAACCGAAACACGGAAACACGGACTTCTCAAGGGGTAGGCAGAAAGATACTTCACTCCGGCTAAACGCGGCGAATAGGCACTCGCCGCGGTGGGAGGGAAAGCGCAAATATTATATATAGCCCATTAGCGGCTCGGCTGCACCGTCTGAAGGAATCTTCTGCCTAGCCGACCCATCTGTCGAATGTTCCTTTTTTCTGTTTATCTTTTTTGTTTCGCTTCTTTTATGTTTTCTTTTTTCTTTTATTTTATTTCTATTTTTTGTTTTTCTATTTTATTTTTTTATGATTTTGAAAATGTTTGAATTTGAAAAATGTCCAAATCTAAATATTGTTCATACATAAAAAAAAGGATTTAAAATGGTTCAAATCTAAAAATTATACAGATTTTAAAATTGTTCAAATCTAAAATTTGTTCAGATTTGAAAATTGTTCAAATATTAAAATTGTTCAGATTTGATATTTGTTCACATTAAAAAAAGTTTAGATTTGGAAACTTTCCGCCTTTTATGATTTTGAAAAATGATTCCAATTTTAAAATTGTTCCAATTTAAAAAATTCAGATTTCGAAATAATTAATATTTTGAAGAAAAATAGATTTTTGAAAATGTTCAGATTTTAAATTTGTTCAGGTTCTAAATTGTTTTAGCTTTTAAAAATGCAAAAAGAAAAATAACAGTACTTTTTGTTGGGCCACTTCAAATCGGGCCATCAAGCGTTTGCTGCACGCGCCGGACCGCTCACGCGCCGCCTTGTGCGTTATATAGGACCTCCCGAGGGAAAGAAAGCGGCATGCTCCTCCGTGTCGCTCGAGCGATCCCGGTGCTCCTATGCAACGCAGTACGCGGAGCCTACTCGCTCCTGCCTGCTGCCGCCCTCGACATGGTTGATGACGTGAAACACACGTTCGTTGGGAGACCCCAAGAGGAAGGTATAATGTAGTCAGCAGCAAGTTTTCCCTCAGAAAGAAACCAAGGTTATCGAACCAGTAGGAGCAGCAACTCTTCAGAAGGTTGTCAACGGCGCCAGAAAAATAGTGTTGTTGATGGGAGTCTGGACTGTTGACGTGAAATCTGCGCACAACACAATCAAACTAGTTTGCCCCAACGAAACAGTGAGGTTGTCAATCTCACTGGCTTGCTGAAAACAAAGGATTAAACGTACGGTGTGGAAAATGAGTATTAAATTGCAGAGAATGAAAAATGAACAGTTTGCAGTTTGTGGTTGTTTAATCAGTGTAAAAGAATGGACCGGGGTCCACAGTTCACTAGTGGTGTCTCTCCATAAAAGATAACTAACATGTTGGGTGAACAAATTACAGCTGGGCAATTGACGAATAGTGAGCGCATGACAATGCATATACATGACATGTTGACTACTATGATATTTAATTGGGCATTACGACATAATACATAGATCGTTATCCAACAGCATCTATGACTAATAATCCACCGCCGGGTTGTCATCCGAGTCCCTCGTTGGTATTAAGTTGCAAGCAACGGATAATTGCATTAAGTAAAGTGTGTAATGTAAACAAACACATATGTCCGTGGACATAGCATCGTTAGGTTATCCCTAGCGGCAACAGCACATCCACAAACTTAGAACTTTCTGTCACTGTCCCAGGTTAAACGGAGACATGAACCCACTATCTAGCATAAATACTCTCTCTTGGAGTTACAAGCATCTACTTGGCCAAACACAACATGTAGCATTACAATAATATGATCTTGATCATGTAGGGCAGCTCACAAGATCTAAACATGATGGCACAAAGTGGAGAGACAACCATCTAGCTACTGCTATGGACCCGTAGTCCAAGGATGAACTACTCACGCATCACTCCGGAGGCAGGCATGGCGATGTAGAAGCCTCCGGTGACGATTCCCCTCTCCGGCAGGGTGCCGGGAAGAGGTTCTGAACCCTCCCGAGCTAGGGTTGACGACGGCGGCGTCTCTGGAACTTTTCGTGGATATTTGCTCAGGTACTTAGGGTTTTCGCGTCGGGGGGAATAAGTAGGCGAAAGGGCGGCGGCTGGAGAGGCCCGTGGGGCCCACACCACCCTGGGCGCGCAGAGGGGGGCCCGCGCCCTGGCGTGTGGGGCCCACGTGGCTCCTCTCCGTCGCCTCTTTGGTCCGTCAGATGAGTTCTGGTAAAATAGGGACTCCCGTGTAGTTTCGTCCAATTCCGAGAATATTTCCAGACTAGCTTTTCTGGAATACAAAAACAGCAGAAAACAGGAACTGGCACTTCGGCATCTTGTTAATAGGTTAGTCCCAAAAAATGTATAAAAGTGATATAAAGTAGATGCAAAACATGTAGCAATTGGTATAAAACAAGCATGGAACATCAAAAATTATAGATACGTTTGAGACGTATCAGCATCCCCAAGCTTAGTTCCTACTCGTCCTCGAGTAGGTAAACGATAAAAACAATAATTTTTGAGGTGACATGCTACTATCATAATCTTGATCATATAATATTGCAAGGCACATGTAAATGAATGAAGTGATCCAAGTCAATGGTCTATAATTTGCTACCAAATAGATAATGAGTAAACAATGAATCACACAAGCTAAACGTTTTCATGAATAGTACTTTCGAGACAAGCATCAAACAGTTTTGCATAAGTGTTAACTCATAAAGCAATAGTTTCTAATAAAAGGTATTTAATCAACACAAAGGAAGAATTTAGTTTCAGCATTTGCTTCAACTTTCAACATATTTATCTCATGGATATTGTCAACACAAAGTAGTATAACAAGTCCAATACATTGCATATAACGCATGTTGTAACAAAATTGACACTAGTGTTTGCTTGTGGAAGACAGAAAGAATAGGAAAACTGACTCAACATAAAAGTAAAAGAAAGGCCCTTCGCAGAGGGAAGCAGGGATTAAATCATGTGCTAGAGCTTTTAGGTTTTTGAAAGCATATAGAGATTGCATAAAATATTTGATACTCCTCCCAACCTTGCTAACACAAGCCATGGCTAACCGAATCCTCGGGTGCCTTCCATCAATCACATACCATGGAGGAGTATCTATTTTTGAGAGGTGTTTGTTAATTGTCAACGAATGGTAGCGGGTGAGAACAGTATTCTACCTGTCGAACGGACTTTTAAGAGCGGCTCCCATGAAGGACGTTATTTCTACCAGCAAGGCAGATCATCCCTCTTTCTCTTTGGTTTACACACATTCAGGTATTTCACTGTTTGTCATTGCTTACTGATGAATCAGGGCAAAAGTGTGAAGAGAATTAATTGGTTAAAGTTGTAATTAATTGGGACTGGGCACCCCGTTGCCAGCTCTTTTTGCAAGTTATTGGATAAGCGGATGTATATGCCACTAGTCCAGGTGTAAAAGTCCACTCGACAAATAGAATAAAGAATAACCACACTAATTCCTCATGAGCTAGTAAACATTGACACAAAAAGGGAATAATAACATTTTGAATAATTTAAAGGTAGCACATGAAAAATTTACTTGGAGTGGCAAGGAAATACCACATATAGGTAGTTATGGTGGACACAAATGGCATGGATTTTGGCTCAAGGATTTGGATGCACGAGAAGCATTCCCTCTCAGTACAGAGTTTAGGCTAGCAAGGTTATGTAAGCAAACAAGAATATCAACCCGTACACCAAGTTTTATATGACAAACATATTGCAAACGTTATAAGACTTCATACCGTCTTCCTTGTTAACCAAACCCTGTTATTAGAAAATATCTAGACCTTAGAGGTACCACTGATGCAAACCAAATTTTCAACAAGCTTTACGGTAGTTCTTCACTAATAGGCTTAACTCATGTGATGCACAATTTAATCATGATCTACTTGTTAACTCAAAACAATTGACAAGCATCAAGTTATCCATTTTAGTGATCTACAAGATTAAGCAAGTTTTTCCTTATACCAATTACCACATGCAACATTTTCTGAACCAACCAAACACCAATCAATTTATTTCATCAACTCTCCAAACAAATATAAGTGAAGCAAGAGAGTACTTTCTACAAAAGAAAGCTAATAGCTCTGACAAGAGATACATGAAAACAAGAGCTAAAAGCTGAACAGCGCTAGATATGAATACTCAACAAATATAAGTGAAGAATAGGAGTATTCTCATGAAAAAGCGGAGCGTGTCTCTCTCCCAATCAAGAATGCTAGGGTCCAGTCAAGCTTTATTGAAAAATAAAATGCAATACTGAAAATAAAAAGCACACAGACGCTCCAAGAAAAGCACATATGATGTGAAAGAATTAAAATATAGTTTCACTAGAGATGACCTGATAATTTTGACGATGAAGAAGGGGATGCCTTGGGCATCCCCAAGCTTAGACGCTTGAGTCTTCTTGAAATATGCTGGGGAGATCCATGGGAGCCTCCCCAAGCTTAAGCTCTTCACTCTTCTTGATCCTATTATATCATCCTTCTCTCTTGACCCTTGAAAACTTCCGTCACACCAAACTCAAAGTAGATCTCATTAGAGGGTTAGTGCATAATCAAAAATTCACATGTTCTGTAAAGACGCAATATGATTTGTTACTTTAAACATTAGCTACAGCCACTGATGTTATGTGAAGCTCTTCCACCCAAAAAAGAATTTCACTCAACACTAGTAAAAGAGAGAATGCGAAAAATAAAAAGGCATAATCTGTCTAAAACAGAACAGTCCGCAAAGACGAATTTTTTCGAGGCACTTACGACGCTCAGATCGAGAAACACTGAACTAATGAAAGTTTCAGACATTCATAAAGATTACGCACAAAAAATTTCAGATTTTTTAACAATCTGGTGATTTTAGGAATTTCGTACAGTGAACAGCAAAAATCTGTTTCTGCGCAGCAATCAAAATTAAGCATCATCTTATCATTAGAGGCTACTCTTGGCACAACAATGCGAGAAAATAAAGATACAAAGGAGTTGCTACAGAAGTAAACAAACTCCTTGACTCAATAAAAGAAAAATTGCAGAAAAATAAAATGGGTTGCCTCCCATAAGCGCTTTTCTTTAACGCCTTTTAGCTAGGCACAAAGCATGCATCAAGTATTACCAAAGACATTGAAATCTCCTAACCTTTCGGTGGGATCGTCCTTCTTAATTGGAAAGAAGAACCTTCGATTAAAAAGGGTCTTCCAAGGACAATATTACCAGGAGATTTTGCAAGAATCATAAAATTAACAGGGACAGTCTTATTCTGAATAGTAACCTTAACATCGTTAATAATCCCTATACTTTTTATGATTGTTCCATCCGCATGAAAATGAAAAACAGGGTAACTAACCATATTATCATATATTAATAAATCATAAACCATTTTTGGCATGATGGACATTGTAGAACCAAGATCACAGTAGGCACGGAACTTTTCATTACCAATATTAATCTCAATGAATGGTTCCCAATCATTTTTTAACTCAACTAAAGGTTGTTCTTTAGGATTATGGCGCAGAGTTAAATCATCAATTGACTTTTCTATTTTATCTAGCTTAGAGAATATCCCAGTTTCATCCACTAGTGGAAAAAATTGCCAAACCACTCAAAATATTATGAGCTTTCATTGAATCAATCTCAGAAAAGGTTTCCCCTACCATGGTATCTAGAGCAAGTTGATAAACAGAAAATAAACCATGGTAGAAATTTTTTATAAGAACTCTCAAGTCCATCTTAGGTTGCACCTTCTTGTGCAATTCCAAAATTCTTGCCCAGGCATTCCTAAAGGATTCCCCACCTTCCTGCCTAAAAGTAATAATTTCTCCCACAGGTGGCACTACGGAAAAAGGAGCAGAGCTAGACATGATGACTAACAGAAAACAAAACTGAAAATAAACTGAATGCAAGTAACTAATTTTTTTGTGTTTTTGATAATTGAAAGCAAACAAGATAAAATAAAATAAACTAAGCAAGACAAAAACAAAGTAAAGAGATTGGAAGCGTGAAACTCCCCTTGCAGAAGACTGCTGTCTCCCCGGCAACGGCGCCAGAAAAATAGCTTGATGACGTGAAACACACGTTCGTTGGGAGACCCCAAGAGGAAGGTATGATGTAGTCAGCAGCAAGTTTTCCCTCAGAAAGAAACCAAGGTTATCGAACCAGTAGGAGCAGCAACTCTTCAGAAGGTTGTCAACGGCGCCAGAAAAATAGTGTTGTTGATGGGAGTCTGGACTGTTGACGTGGAATCTGCACACAACACAATCAAACTACTTTGCCCCAACGAAACAGTGAGGTTGTCAATCTCACTGGCTTGCTGAAAACAAAGGATTAAACGTACGGTGTGGAAAATGAGTATTAAATTGCAGAGAATGAAAAAGGAACAGTTTGCAGTTTGTGGTTGTTTAATCGGTGTAAAAGAATGGACCGGGGTCCACAGTTCACTAGTGGTGTCTCTCCATAAAAGATAACTAACATGTTGGGTGAACAAATTACAGCTGGGAAATTGACGAATAGTGAGCGCATGACAATGCATATACATGACATGTTGACTACTATGATATTTAATTAGGCATTACGACATAATACATAGATCGTTATCCAACAGCATCTATGACTAATAATCCACCGCCGAGTTGTCATCCGAGTTCCCCGTTGGTATTAAGTTGCAAGCAACGGATAATTGCATTAAGTAAAGTGCGTAATGTAAACAAACACATATGTCCGTGGACATAGCATCGTTAGGTTATCCCTAGTGGCAACAGCACATCCACAAACTTAGAACTTTCTGTCACTGTCCCAGGTTAAACGGAGACATGAACCCACTATCTAGCATAAATATTCTCTCTTGGAGTTACAAGCATCTACTTGGCCAAAGCATCTACGAGTAACGGAAAGCATGCAAGATCTTAAATAACATATAAGATAGATTGATAATCAACTTGACATAATATTCAATATTCATCGGATCCCAGCAAACACAACATGTAGCATTACAATAATATGATCTTGATCATGTAGGGCAGCTCACAAGATCTAAACATGATGGCACAAAGTGGAGAGACAACCATCTAGCTACTGCTATGGACCCGTAGTCCAAGGATGAACTACTCACGCATCACTCCGGAGGCAGGCATGGCGATGTAGAAGCCTCCGGTGACGATTCCCCTCTCCGGCAGGGTGCCGGGAAGAGGTTCTGAACCCTCCCGAGTTAGGGTTGACGACGGCGGCGTCTCTGGAACTTTTCGTGGATATTTGCTCAGGTACTTAGGGTTTTTGCGTCGGTGGGAATAAGTAGGCGAAAGGGCGGCGGCTGGAGAGGCCTGTGGGGCCCACACGCACCCTGGGCGCGCCAGAGGGGGGCCCCGCGCCCTGGCCACGTGTGGGGCCCACGTGGCTCCTCTCCGTCGCCTCTTTGGTCCGTCAGATGAGTTCTGGTAAAATAGGGACTCCCGTGTAGTTTCGTCCAAATCCGAGAATATTTCCAGACTAGCTTTTCTGGAATACAAAAACAGCAGAAAACAAGAACTGGCACTTCGGCATCTTGTTAATAGGTTAGTCCCAGAAAATGTATAAAAGTGATATAAAGTAGATGCAAAACATGTAGCAATTGGTATAAAACAAGCATGGAACATCAAAAATTATAGATACGTTTGAGACGTATCAATGGTCCATAACGAAGCCCACCTCCATCATTTCTTTCTTCTCCACCTCTGACCTCCACCAATTGATTCCCCCGACGCCGGTGGCGGCCGCAACCGCCTGCTCCTCCCCTCCTTGCGCTCGGCGCGGCTACCGCGACGCTCTGTGGCCTCCGCCGGTCCACCGCTGCCCCCGGCTTCCCTCTGAACCCGCCCCTAACACCTTCTTCCCTGGCGCCAATCACCCGCACCCCCCCCCCGCGTCGTCGCCGGCTACGGTGAGGTCCGTTCCTCGCCTGACCGGCGATGTCGCGACTAGCCGCGCCGTCCCCGTCGATGGCCAGGTCGGCTACGTCTCAGGCGCTCATCTCCATCTTCTCCTTCTCCGGCCTCTCTGCCTCCCTCGGCGCCTCACATCGTCTTCCTCACCTCCAGTGCATCCTTGCAATGGGCCGGGGCCAAGCACGACGGGGGTACGCGGGAGCGAATCACACCCGTGGTACGCATGATATAGGAATTGTCAGGGATCCTCAGCGTGTCTGCCTATGCCATCGCTCAACGGGCCGGTGTGCATTTAATCTGGGCAGACGATTTACCTCTCTCCATAGGCTGGCCCATCATTGTCGTATGACAAGTTGCGCGGGGGTTGGGAGCTTGCCAAGAACACAAACCATGTGTAGAAGAACCAGAAAAACTGGATCCAACGGAGCAAATCGTTTGTACAAGTACAATCTCTCTCATTCAAATTTATTCCAGACGACAGTAAACAGAAATACAAAATAGGTAAGCTTGTTTTTTACACATAAATAAAATATGCAGGGGACCTGCAAATCACCATGAATGCCAATGTTGCTTCAACGAGTTCCTAAAATATTTTTACTGATGATTATCAACATAGCAACATCAGTTCCAAAACCTGCATGAACCTGTACATCCAAATTTCCAATCAAAATCAAAACTACGTGTCAGCATAAACCGCGAAAACCTATACATGTGTCCAACGGAAGCTATGCACCGAAACAATAATATGCACACTTGTAAGTCGTAATACATACTTGAACTAATCTAATGCTTCCTCGTTTCCTATATCCAGTATTCCGAGGCCTCAGCCTCTGAACTTGTCTGAAAATTTCCCCGGGCGACCCAGAATCCTGTAACAAATCATTCGGTGTATAATTAACACTTCAGTCTTCAGTGTCAACTCCAAGGCTGATTGCTGGGACTATATTGCTCAGCAGAACTACACACAAGAACTAAGTCTGACAAGAATTCATTTTCAGTTGTATGGATTGGGGTGGCACCGTGGAAACAGCAGAATTTGTGCGTGAAGTTACAGAGTTTCTGGGCCATCAGGTATCAACTCATACCCATGGGGCTTGGTATTTGCCTTCCCTGATTCAACAGGAATGCACTTGAGGATCACAGAGATGATCATACTAGCTGAGCCAAGAATGACACTGAGCAACCATAGATCCCAACTCAATGGCACCGTGTTTGCAAATGTGCATAGAAGTTCTACTATGATCACTTGGAATATTACTGTAGCTGTCAATATGCTGACAAATATCCAATTTCTGAAAATTCCTCGGAAGACATTTATCTTGTCCATTTCCCTGCTATTTATTTCATTGAAAACCTGGAAGCGTGGCAGCATATTAAATGAAAATTACTCATTAAAATGATGCGTAGATTCCTATAGTTACACTACAGATAACATTTCTAGGACTAAATGATTATATCTGGACTTTGTCTTAGCGTGTAATAGGATCACATCATTATGCAAAAATGTACACTCAACTATGATTGAAAATAATGCTTTGGGCTGTTGTGAATCCTTTTAAGTTTGTCGGATCATCTTTAGTGATCCATAGAAGAAAAAAAACAATACTACGTTCGATCAAAGGAGCCCATATAACCATATGAACTATGAGCACCTACTGATGTTACGACATCTGGTAATGTTTTTCGAAGGCTGTTACTCCTTCTGATCCGAATTAAATGTCGCGGAAAGAAAGCAACGCTAGTAGAAATTTGTGAAGAGGCGGCGACAATAATACCGGATCGGAGGGAGTAGAATTTTATCAAGGATCTAAATGCATGGATAGAATAGAAAAGAGATATAACATGTTTTCTGTTTTTCGTCAAAAAAAAAGAGAACACTAGCTACAATTTTTTCATTAAAAAAATACTGTTAATGTAGTCTCACCCACAAGGATGTGGCCCGACTTTGAAAACTTACTGAACAAAATAAATAGGCAGAAGCAACAGAAGCGTTGCATGCAAAAGTAACTTGCAGTGGACATACCTGGCAAAAGACGAAAGAGTTGAATATGAGAGTATTGATGGTTTTATCGGCAGCTGGACCTTCAATATTAAGTATTCTCTTTCCAGTAAACATGAGAGTACCCAAAACTAGGAGCTGATATAAAGCCTGGCCAAGAATATTTCTCCACATAACCTTAGTGATGAAACTATCTCCCCGCCTTACAGGCGGCCTCTTCATCATCTCGTCATTTGGGGGTTCCGTGGCTAAGGCCAAGGCTCCCAGTGTATCCATAATCATGTTAACCCATAGCAACTGGACAGCAGTGAGTGGTGCAGACCCTACAAGTTAGTTCAAAGTGGATAATATATATGAAAATATTCATATTTATTAGAAACAGAAAAAAGATATAAATCATTTTTTAATGCTCAACTAAATTGTTCTACGGCAAATATGCATAAAGACTTCAAAGAAGACGTATTCGATCAAAATAATTAGATTGGTAGCAACTGTGTAAAATACCTGTGACACATGCTGAGACAAAATTCACTATCAGAGCGACTATATTAACTGTAAGTTGGAACTGCACAAACTTCTGAATGTTCAAGTAAACAGCGCGACCCCATCTAGCAACATTTACAATGGTTTTAAAATTGTCATCCATTATTATTACATCAGCACTCTCCTTTGCGACCTGCATTAATGAAAAGACCAAATACTTGCATCATGACAACATCTCATGAACATGATTTAAAAGGCATAAAAATGAAGTAAATGAGAATGGATCTTTGTCACTTATGGGTTAGTGCACATGAATTCCATGCTTGCACATCCCAAAAGAACCAAAAAATGCATAGATGTCCAACATCATAGCAAACCATTCCTAATAGGAACGGTAGTAGAGAGTTGTGTAGTACCGAATGATGATCGCAAGGTTGCCTTACTACTTGGTCAAATATAGGGTTATCTAAGATGCCCTCCATTTCATGTATACATATCAAAGATTAATAACACATATTATCAGATATTAATACAACATGGGAGGACATAGAGAACTGCAGGAGACATTAAAAAAGAAAGCAAAATACATTAGACGGAAACATCAAGAAGTACCTCAGTTCCAGCAATACCCATTGCCAGTCCAATGTCTGACTCACTCAATGCCGGGGCATCGTTGGTTCCATCACCAGTAACTGCAACAACCTCTTGATACATGCTTTTCAGGCCTGTTACCAATTTGTATTTGTCCATAGGCAAGGAACGGGCCATTACCTGAACTTGGGCAGTAGATTTAGTTAACATTTCAACTTTGCATCCATACCGCAATTATCAAAAAGTAAACAAGTAAATGTAAACCTGAATTTTAGGAAGGAGCTCCCTCAGTTCATCTGCGCTCTTATCGTGGAGTCTCGTCCTTCTATCGCTATCCCATCCTCGGTTAATATTCCACATTCCTTGGCAATAGCTTTAGCAGTGTTGATGTTGTCTCCTGTGACCATCCTTACCGTAATACCAGCAGCCATGCAGGTCATTACCGCATCCCTGACACCGGGACGAACTGGGTCCTTTATACCAAAAAGTGCTATTAGTGTGTAACCATCGTCCGGTATAGGTTCCTCGTCAGAAATTCGTTCAGATCCTTAAACGCGATGCAAAGTGTTCTCAATGCCTCGGAAGCAAACGAGTTGATTATATCCAAGGCATTTTCCTTCTGCTTTTCTGATAGTGGCATTATGTTTCCTTCACCGTCGAGGACAGTATCACAGTGCCCTAGGATAATTTCTGATGCACCATTGCAGTAGGATCGGATACCTCCGTCTGGTAACTGTATCATCACAGACATCTTTTTCTTGACTGAATTGAAAGGCTCTACTCTTACTCTCCTGAGCTTATCGTGTTCAACATATCGGTCGCCTTCCAAGCTCAAGCCAAACTCCAACAATACTGCTTCAGTTGGTGTGCCCATGATGGTTCTTTTGCCATCATCTCCCTTAACCACCTCAGATCCAGTGTTCACAAATATGCCTTGTGTAAGTATTGCCATAACTCTTTCAGAAATTACAGATTTTAGCCCAGTGATGTTTGCAGCACCATTGACCGACTTGGATACATCACTGATCCAAACCTTATCGACGATCATGTGGTTTGTTGTCAAAGTTCCCGTCTTATCGGTGCAAATACAACTGGCTGAGCCCATGGTTTCACATGCTGCAAGATGCCTGACTAGTGCTTTGTCATTCATCAACTTCTTCATTGCAAATGCTAGACTAAGAGTCACAGCCAACGGGAGGCCTTCGGGGACTGCAACGACAACGATGGTCACTGCAGTAGCAAAATAGTTGACTATTATCAATGCATCATCCGCCGACCAATTCATCAAACCAACATGCATTTGCTTGTCGACCAAGAACCTTGCTAGAAGAACTACAAATGTCAGAATAGCAAAGACAAGTCCAATCTGCCCTATGATTGTAGCCACGCCATTGAGCTTAACTTGCAAAGGAGTTTCATGAACTCCATCTTCGTTAACAGTAGCCATGATTTTCCCCATTCGGTACGCGAACCAACAGAAGTGACGAGCATCTTAGCTGTCCCATCTACCACTTTACTCCCAGCATGGAGAAATGGTTTTTCTTCAGAGACCTGAATTGGCTCGCTCTCACCTGACAAGCTAGATTCATCTATCAGTAGGCTATAACCAGATATAAACAAGCCATCTGCAGGAATCACATCACCTATCGAAAGATGCAAGATGTCACCAACCACCAAGTCATGAATCAAAACCTTCTTGGTTTTCTTTTCTCTAGTGACAGGGATATATATCTTCTGCTTTTCTTGGTCCAGTTCCATGAACTTCCTTGACTGCTTGTAATCACTGGATGCAGTAACTAGTACCACCAATAAAATGCTCAGTGTTATGCCAAGGCCATCATACATACCCTTTGGCCACCCTCGGTTGCTAGGCCAACCACTAGAGAAACCAGAGAACACACCACCAGAATAATCAGAGTCAGGTCATGTAATGCGTCCCACACAAACATCCAGAAGCTTCTAGGGGGCTTCTCGGCGTGCTTGTTAGTACCATACAACTTCTTCCTGGTTGTTATTTCGGTTTCCTTGACACCATCTTCCAAAGAGGCTCTGATTTTCTTAGATATTCCATTGGCTCCACCGTGCATCTTCAAGAGTGTAGAATCTTCCTCCATTCCAGTAATTTCTGCCAATTCATCTGGGCTGATGCCAAATCCTTCCTCGATAAGCTCATCTGTTAAGTGGTACTGCTTTACCCCTGCATAGATGAATGATAACAACTGAGATTTGACAGGATAGTTATGAAAAGATCATAAATCCATGTATCTACTCCACCATCAGTTGACGAGACGAGACACACCATTTATAAAATGCAGTGCCGCCCTGTGCACGTTAATTACAACCTGAACTTTTCCCTGGAAAATAAAAATGAGCATAACTAATTAAGACACAAAATATGTTGACTTGGGTCAAATATGGAGTACTTTTCGTGGAATTTGATTTCAGTAACAAATATATCCACCCCTAAATTACCAGGGCATTGCATCTTTCTGGTATCCAAGGCCTAAGGCATCTCTCAATGCTTGTCTCTTAACACGGTATCATAGATAAATAGCTAATAAATAAATAGGGTAAGGTTGTAACTTAGCTAACATACAACTCTTGCACGTGTACATCGTAAAAAAAAGTTACTACCCAATCATGGGCAAGCATGACCCCAATGCAACCTCCCTTAATTAGAGACAACACTTAAAATACAATGCATTGAGTTAGTTGTCTGTTAATTTTTTGTAACTCCTATAATAACGTACTAACACATGCATTGGAAGACGCCAAAGAGCCGAATTTATCCTGCATGCATTAATAGTTGGGAGAGAAAACCACACGCATTGGAGAAAAGAGAGAAAAGAGGGGCACACTGGGAGAAAAAAACCGCATCGACTGAGGGAGAGTGGGAAAAGAGAGAAAACAACATGAAATACTCATGGAAATTAAAGACAATTAAGGAGAGAAGTCTTAGATTCTCGAACTATTTGAAAACTGCGAGGAGACTACGAGGTCTGAATGGAGGAAGCATTTCAGGAATCTTGGTAAGAGCACCACCTAATCATTAAGAAGAGAACAAAACATTTCCAAGACGTACGTACAAGCTATGCTGAGATTTAAGTGGAATGTGCCAAGAAACCATAGAGGTCCACATGCGGACTACTGCCCTCGATGCTGGACTCTCCCTCAAATTAGGGCACCAAAGCTGCAACCGGAAGAGTGCGAGTCATGTAATCATAGTCTAAAGACTCGAGTTCGAGTCTTGGCTTTCGTGGTTAATTAAAAAAAATTGCTTGTATCCCATTGCGTCCACGTATAATCTCTTGAGCCATACCTCTGAGTCCACGTATATACCTCGTGAGTCATACCTCTGAGTTCACGTATAGGTCTTGATATTTGTTTGCATGTGTTGGCCTCTCCGAGTCACACGTGAGAGGGGTCTTACAGTATACGTGGATTACACTAGCCCTTTTCATCAGTTCAGGGTTGCATTGACTAGTGCATCAAACATGACAAAGTCATCCATGCAACGGTTGGAGTTTTGTAGTGAGAATTTTGTTGTGATGGACGAGCTAGGAAAAGATCTTGCACCTAGCTTCACCCAGACACACCAAATATTGTTAGCCTTGAATTTGGGATGGTATCCAGTATTGGTTGAATCACTTTTACGATGTCTAGAGCCTATCAAAAATCATCGTGGATGCATTGTTTCTTCACATATGCACTTTGGATATTGGGTATCAAGGTAGGGGGAAGGGCCCTAGCCTGTTTGCCATTGACTTCGAGAAGATCTTAGACATTCCAGGGATAAGGCCAATCGGTCTATAATCACACAATTCTGTCACATCCACCTTCTTCGACAAAAGAATAATATTTGTCGAGTTGATAGGATAAAACAATCAGCACACAGGTAAGTTACTCGGTTAATTGCAACCACTACGTCATCCCTTATGATCTCCTAGCAAGACTTGAAAAAGAATCCAATACATTTGTCGAGGCCAAGGGCCTTAACAAATGAAATGGAGAAAGCAACCACTTTGATCTTTTCCTCACTCAAAGGGGCATGCATCATCAAGTGACGACTAGTCATCCTGATGGTAACAAATATCTTCCCACATGATGTCAGTGATCCTAGTAGCTGTAGATCGAGGTGGGCTTCCAAGTGTCTATGAAGTTCGTACTATTTCTCTTCTCTGGTAATGGGCAAACACACAACTGTTTATAGTGTCTACACGAAGTTCTTGGGGTGGCTCTTGTTCCCCCTTAGATGGAAAGTCTTTGAGTTTGCATCGCCAATTCTATCTAGGTCAATCGGCATCGCTCGCGAATCTAGATCGTCTAGTCCACTATGAGCGCTAGGTGAGGTGGAGAAGCTAAAGCGTCTTCCTTAGTGCCCTCTTCTCACACAAGAGTTATCTACTCTCCTCAATTTTATCAACCCGCCATATTACCTCCTTTATGATGGCAATATGCATGTGTATTTTCCAGAAACTCTCCTAGGTGCCATTTCTTGCACGCTCTAGTTGTGGGGTTAGTTACCTGCCCCAATGCTCTAGATTTAATCAAAGTTAAAGGACTAGTATTCATATGATGCCCCCGAAGTAGAAGAGATGAGTAACGTAGCACAAGGTGGGGAGGGCATGGAGGTGCGCATCCGAGAAGAGCATTTCTTAGTAATTAGTGTAACCAACCATCGAGTTTTTCCTGCTCACTAGACATATGAACTTGCAACACGCAAGTGCAACTAGCGGAGCCGAAGCACCTGAAACACGCCACGAAATATCCCTATGAGATGATGGTTTTCATTGTTCTTCTTGGCACTTTCGTAATTAAGATAAAATCGCCAAACATCACCTATGATGCTTTCCTCAAGGTAGGCCCCACGGTCTGCAACTCTGCTTGATAAAGAGCATATAGTTAGCAAGGGATTAAGGGTTCAAAGGGCGAGGGCCGAGGGGGGTTGTTACTTGAACTTCAGTTTTATCATACAGTTTGACAACTTGCACGTTGTCTAATACAAACAGTAGGTGTGTACAATCCTACGGTTACCTACTGTTATACTAGTATACTACCATATGGTTGTACGATTTCAACTAGAATTCTACTCCCTCCGTTTCAGTTTAATTGACTCACATATATCTACATATGGATGCACGTACATGTAGATATATGCGAGTCAATTAAAATGAAACGGAGGGAGCAGTATACTCCAACTACTCTTAGCGATCGACCATGTTTTTTCTTCTGGAACTGGTCTTGCAAGTTAAGCCGGATGGTGCGGGCACACACGCCTTGGACCAGAAGAATGCGAGGAAGGAAGGCGAGACGTGCAATGCAAGAACCGAGAAGAATTGACATGATCATGGGGAATATTTCCACCGTGAGACCGAGACACATATCGCTGTCATGCCCGCACGTCCACCAACGCGCACATCCGTTCACATCACCAGGCTACTCAATCCGTAGTATGAAGTTTCCTGGCGCTTTCAGAAACCACGAAAAACTTCGAAAAAACCCTGTTCGAAAATCGGAAGAGGCTAAACTAGGTAAGCTTCAGCGAGGGCGACGGCCGGCGCGAACTGTTTGTTCTACGGGCTCGATCTAACGCCGTGGATGACATCGTGGGGACATGCAGTGTGAAGGAGCTAGCGTACCAGGATCTTGCGGCGCTGGGCGTCGTCGAGGGTGCGGAGGGCGGAGAACTCGCGGAAGCGGCGGCGGTGGTTGAGGACGATGCGGCCTACGGCGCGGCGCCACCGGAGCCGGGCCTCGCTCGGCGGGTTCTTGGAGGGGATGTGGAAGTGCTCGTTCAGATAGCCATCCATGCTCCAGCTGCTGCTCCCTCCCTCCATGCGTGCCTCCTCCTCCGCCGCCTGCTCTGTCTCCACCTCCTCGCTTTCGTCAGCAGAAAAGGGAACGCAGCCATCGAAGGAGTGTATATAGTACGGGGAGGTGGGCGAAGAATGAGACCCCTACACAAATAGTTTGAATGTTTACATTTCTCCACGACATTATAGTACGGGAAATTGCGGTTTCGGATGAAATTTCCGAGCGATTTTCCTAGGAAAATTACTAGCTTACGCGACTTCTTCAATCGGTGGTCAATAACGGTATGAAAAGGAAACCGGATTTATACGCTCGGTTTAAATAAGATCGATGGAGATGCTTTTGATCGATCTACTTGATTAGCCACTGTCAGCAGGCACCAGGCTGCTATTGCGTTGCTACTAGTCAGCGGAGGCTATCTCTCGCCTATGGCCTCTTTGGATTGACCGAAAAACTCACATGTTTTTTTTCTACGGAAGCAATATTCCATAAAAATTGATCATGTAAACAACTTTGCTACAATCTTAAAGATTATTTATTTGTTTGTTTCTTTGTTTCAACATCTAATCCAAGCTCGTCTTAGAGCATTTCCACTCGCGGCGCCCAAAAGCCTTCCGGACAGGTCGTTTGAGCGCCGTCCGGATTAGTCGCTGGCTTTGGGCGTCGTCGCTCCCCACTCGCGGCGCCCAAATATTAATCAAATACGAAATTTTGATACGAAAGTGCATATATTTTATTAAAATTTTGCTGAAAACTAACATAATTCATTCAAATTAAAATCTAGACCTAGATCTAGTACGTAGGGTGGCACGCCGGGCACGGCAGTTGGGGCAGGAGCCGGCCCTTGCGGCGGCGAGCATAGGACCCCGGCGGCAACCGGAGCAGAGGCAGTAGAGGTAGCCGGTGGTCACGGACGGCGGCGGTGGTGGCGGAGGCTATGTCTGCCTCAATGGCGAGCTGCATGTGGCCGGGATCCCACTCCGGCGTCGGCGGCCACTCCTCGAAGCCGTCATCATCACCATCAACCTTCTCCGCCCCTTGTTGAGGTTGCGGCGGAGGAGGTTGCACGCGGCCTTGTTCTGATCTTGCGCGACGAGCCTGCTCCGCCGCCTCGTAGCGAACCCTCTCCCTTTCCATGCTGGCCGCGAAGTCCTCGTCGGAGGTGTTGGTGAGGACGTCGTCGTCAGAGTCGAACCAGCTCGCAGGCGGCTCACGGGCGATGAAGGAGTTGCTGCGATAGGCGTGCTCTACCTCGATCTGCTCGTCCCAGTACGCCGAGTTCGGCTGATACCTCACGTCGTCGTACGGCTCCGGCGGCATGGTCTGCTGGCACATGGCGATGTAGTCGAGACGCGCCTGGCCGGTCAGCCTTGGTGCAACCGGGACGTGCACTGGATTCGTCTCCCATCCCTCGGGGAGGCGGCAGTTCGCCGGCACCGGCGTGTTGGTGCGGATGAGCTCCCGCGCCTCAGCTTCCGTGAGCAGGTCCGCCGGTGGCGGAGGAGGTGGCGGAACGCTGACAGACGAGCCCGCCTCGTGGTCGTTCCGCAAGGGCCGGGTTGCGCGGAGGCGAGCGTCACGCGGCGCGTTCTGGATAGCTTGATTGTCCCGGCGGACCCTGCGGGTCGCCGACTCCGCCCGGAGACGCTCAAGCTCTTCCTCCGTCAAGAGAGCACGGGTGGCGCGCTGGGGAGGGGCCATGGCTAGGTGGTGGAGTGGAGATGTTTGTGGTGGAGACGGCGAGGAACCCGCTCTATATAGCGGTCGGGGAGGCGAACGGATGAGATCGCCTTAACTCCGGTCGGCCAACGGCTCGCCTGCCACATCATTAACGACGACGCTTCAAAAGGCGCGCTCACCTGCATTGACGCCGCCGTGGCGCAGGCGATTCCTCGCCACAGAGACGCAGAGAGGTGAAGCGATGTGTCGCTACGTCCGGCTAGGAAACCGAGACGCAGCCCGGCATTAACTCAGCCTCGTGTCTCAATGACAGGCGTGACCCGCGCGTCGGAGGCAGACGTGGCGTCGCGCTTCGTTCCGTCCGGAGCCGCCCGAGGACTCCCCAAGATGAGGGCTTGGGGTGGACGTGCCGGACCAAAAATTGGGCCGTGCTGGACCATTTTCGCGTTTGGGTGCCTCGACTGGGACGCGATTTCTGTCCGGCACGCCCCAAAGGCCTTTGGACGGCCGTTTGAGCGCCCCGACTGGAGATGCTCTTAGATAAATCCAGTTAAAGGATGTTTCACACCAGGCTGCTAATTGCACCTAGTTAATTACGTTGTCTTTCGCCTAGGGCCAGTTTGGACCGCAGAAAATTCATATCACTTTTCGTCCAGATATCCAAACCATTTTTTTCTCCACAAACCAAACTCTTTAGGATTTGGTCCTATAGGTAGTTTTTCTACCGTCACAAAAGCTTGTTTACTTACTTATTTCAACATCCACTTCAAGTCTTCAACGTGTAGGATGTATATTTATGTTATCTGTTTTACTATGTCCTATAAATAAAAGCATAATTATAATTTGAGTGTTTCGTGATTATCACAAACAATCTTGTGTTATTTATGACCAAGAGGCTCCAGTAGCTACGCTAGCAAACAAAAGATGGAATTTGAGCTTTAAGAAATGGTTGAATGTGGAGGTGTAGGACAAACGAGATAACTGTTGAACCTACCGGTGAGAGTGGCTCTTAAATGCGAACGGGATCAACCAATCTGGAAATGGAGTAAGTCCGAGAGTTTTACTCTCAAATCAATGTATGCTCGTATTTCAAGCAATTGCATATATAGATCTTTCAAACATTTGTGGAAAGCTGAGATTCCTTTCAAGATCAAGATTTGGCTTTGCCTGATCTGGCACAATGCCACTGCTAGAAAGGATAACATGGTAAAAAAATAACGAGTAAAAAAATAATTTGTCAATTCTCCTATGAAGAAGAGTCAATTCAGCATACTCTCCTTGAATGTGTTGATGCCAAATGTGTTTGTGGTTGACAAGTAGAGCTATTGGAAGGGCTTAGGCTGGGATCGTTCACTGAAACCCATGGCGGTTTTCCTTATTAATTTGATTGAGCGAAGAGGTCCAAATCATAGTCATACATCAATAGTAGAAAAAGGGGCTACGGTCCCGGTTGGGAAGGGCTTATAGTCCCGGTTTTCCAACCGGACTACCAAATCGGGACTAAAGGTGAACCGGGACTAAAAGCTCTCCATGTGGACGAAGCAGTGCGCTGGGGCTGGAGGACTTTTAGTCCCGGTTGGTGTTACCAACCCGGACTAAAGGACCGGACTAAAAGTATCTAGAGGATTTTTTTTTTGTCTAAACTCAGGACTTCACGTGGCTCATTCGGTCACACATCCTAATTTCCCACTAATTATACACTTAGGTACACACTTAATCTCTAATTATACACTTAGCCACACACTTAATCTCTATTCCGAAATTTTCCACTTAGCCACAAACTTAATCTCTAATTATACACTTAATCTCAGGTTATTCCTTCCAAATGAGCTTCCAAATGAGAAGTTAGAACTTACTGATATTAATATTATATCAATCATATTAACCCCTGAGTCATGATGTTATACTTTTTTATTGTTTAAAATTTCAAACTTTATTTGGATAAATAATAATGATGATGTAATAATATTTTTTGAATAAATAACAATGATTATGTAATAATATTTTTAATAAATAATAATGATTATGTAATAATATTTAATATGGAATAATTCATATCTTTAAATACGTAAATCAAAATTTGACAAATAAAATATCTAAATCAATTAGAAAAATGAGAGGAATTCAAATATGCCATCCATATCATGTTTTGCATCACAGAAACATCGATAAACTTGCTATGAAAAAAAAACTCTAGCATGGAGCCAAATGATCAAGTTATGGCAATTCTCACGGCATAGTTTGTGATAAAGTTTTCATATTCGACAAATAGGTGTATCTTGGTATAGTAAACAATGATTCCGAAGGGATTTTTCAAATTATTTTTATAAATATCATTTTCCTTTTTCTAAGTGGCAAAAATGACGTTTTTGTGAACCAACTACAAAAAATATGGTACAAAATGACACCCATCTAATTATCACAAAGAGTAGTCCACATTTGATGGATAATCCCCAAGTATTAGGAATTTTCTTGATTTCTATATAATTTCGCCTAGTATGAGTTTATGCTGATTTTCTGAAAGTAATCCAAATTTGAACTACAAGTGTTTGATAGTTTGGTCTGATTTTAAAAAAAAAATCATTTTAAAATACACAACTAGTAGTTATATCATAGAAACATCGATAGTTTTAGCGAATTTGACCTCTTTCGATGAATAGTCATGGTGGCCATTTTGACCGTTTTTCGAATAAAATCAAATAAACTGAAAGAAAGCTCAAAAAAAGACATCCTCTGGCATGGAGTCCTTTTATGTGTACTAGTTGCTATGAAAAAGGGTAAACTTGATTTTTGACAAATTGTTCAAAAACAATCTTCACAAAAAGCTCTGTCATGTATAAACATGTATAAGTTTCAAGCCAAATGACCAAGTTATAACCATTCCCACGGCATAGTTTGTGATAAAGTTTTCATATTCAATAAATAGGTGTATCTTGGTATAGGAAACAATGGTTCTGAAGGGATTTTTCAAATTATTTTTATAAATATCATTTTCCTTTTTCTAAGTGGCAAAAATAACTTTTTTTGTGAACCAACTACAAAAAATATGGTGCAAAATGGCACCCATCTAATTCTCACAAAGAGTAGTCCACATTTGATAGATAATCCCCAAGTATTAAGAATTTTCTTGATTTCTATCTAATTTCGCGTAGTTAAATGAGTTTATGCTGAATTTTTGAAAGTAATCAAAATTTGAACTAGAAGTGTTTCATAGTTTGGTCTGAATTTTTTTTAAATCATTTTAAGATACACAACTAGTGGTTATATCACAGAAATATCGAGAGTTTTAGAAAATTTGAACTCTTTCGATGAGAGTCATGGTGACCATTTTGACCGCTTTTTGAAAAAAATCAAATAAAGTAAAAAAACCTCCCAAAAAGATATGGTGCAAAATGGCACCCATCTAATTTCATAAAGAGTAATCCACATTTTATGAATAATCCCCAAATATTAGGAATTTTCTTGATTTCTACCTAATTTCGCCTAGTTAAATGTGTTTATGCCGATTTTTCGAAAGTAATTTCGCCTAGTTAAATGAGTTTTTGTGATGCAAATGGTGATATAGTTGTCATATTTGTATTCCTCTCTTTTTCTAATCGATTTAGACATTTTATTTGTTAAATTTTGATTTACGGATTTAAAGAAATGAATTATTCCATATTAAATAAAAAATAGAAGAAAAAAACACGTTGACTTTAGTCCGGGTTGGTCTCCAACCGGGACTAAAGGACTAAAGATCTTTAGTCCCGGTTGGAGATACCAACCGGGACTAAAGGGGCTCCCACGAGTCCCACCCTGTCACAGTCCGGGTTGGTATCACCAACCGGGACTAAAGGTCCCGTTTGACCCGGGACTAAAACCGTGCGGCGTCCTATCCGTGACTAAAGGGGCTCGCACTGGTCCCACCCTGTCACAACCCCTTTAGTCCCGGTTGGTATCGTTTGACCCGGGACTAAAGCCGTGCGGCGTCCTATCCGTTGGAACCGGGACTAATGCTCACATTAGTCCCGGTTCCAAACATGGCCGGGACTAAAGGTCCGAACGGAAGGCCTATTTTCTACTAGTGCATGTGATTTGTTGGGCCATTTAGAACATATGAAATAGAGCTTGTTTCGAACGAAATCTAAGAAAATCCCTGCTCTAAACTAATATGATATATGTTTGTTTCGTTAAACATCGGGCATGTATTCACAATGCTAAAATTTGGGAGGCATTGCTCGAGGGAGCCAATGCCCTTCAAAGAATCGCGGTGGATGGGCATGGTGCTGAGGGAGCACCTAGGAGGTCGGGCGCTCGAGGAGGTGTGGTGGCACGAAGGAGGAGCGTCGACATGGCGGAGGAACATTGGAGGCGGCACAAAGGCACCTGGCGACCACGAACGGAGCCATCGGCTAGTATGGAACAACGACGGAGGTTTCGGGGAGGGGAGTGATACGTCCAAAACGTATCTACTTTCCCGAACACTTTTGCTATTGTTTTACCTCTAACTTGTGTGTTTTGAATACAACTAATGCGGACTAACGCTGTTTTCAGCAGAATTGCCCTGGTGTCTTGTTTTTGTGCAGAAAGTCAACTTTCGGGAAAAACACCAGAAAAGATCGCAAACCTCCTATTTTACCAGAAGACTCACGGAGCCAGAAGGGGAGGCAGAGATGGGCCACGAGTGGCCCAAACCACATGGTGGCGCGGCCGGGGCCCACCGCGCCAGCCACTGAGGAGGGCGACTCGGGCACCTCCCCGAGTCCCCCTTTCGACTACTTAACCCTCTCTGACCTAAAACGCGAGGGGGTCGTCCACTTCATCCAGAAACATCACCGTACGCCGCCGCCATCGCGAAACCTATTTCGGGGACCAGAAACTCCGTTCTGGCACTCCGCCGGGACGGGGAATTGGAGGAGATCATCGCCATCATCATCACCGACGCTTCTCCATCGACCATCCATGTTTCCCCCATCCATGTGTGAGTAATTCCCTGCTGTAGGCTGAGGGGGATGGTAGGGATTGGATGAGATTGTTCATGTAATAAGTTATAAGATCATTAGGGCATGGTGCCTAGTATCCGTTGTTAGTACTTATTGATGTTGTTGCAACTTGTTGAGCTTAATGCTTGTCACTAGGGCCCGAGTGCCATGATTTCAGATCTGAACATGTTATTGTTTCATAATGATATGCACTGTTTATTGATCATACCTGCAAGTTGTATACACATATTGTTGTCCGGAACCCGAGGTCCCAAAGTGACAATAATTGGGACAGCCGAGGGGAATGGCTGCGATGTGAGGATCACATGTGTTCACGGCGTGTTAATGCTTTGCTCCGGTACTTTATTAAAAGGAGTACCTTAATTACCAGTAGATTCCCTTGAGGCCCGGCTGCCACCGGCTGGTAGGACAGAAGATGTTGTACAAGTTTCTCATTGCGAGCACGTACGACTATATACGGAACACATGCCTATGTTTACTTAGTACTTGGATGCTTTATCATTATTATCTGCAATGCCTATGTCTTGATTATTATATGAGCTATCTTATCCATGCAGCGCCCGTTCATCCATCCCTATGCCTACAGTGTTTTAATCCTACTGTTTACTGCAATCACTACTGCTGTCTCTATTTACTGCTGCTATTATTTCACCGCTACTACTGCTATAAAACTGTTGCTACTGATAATCTGTGTCGAGCAAGACTATTCACAGGTGCAGCTGAATTGACAACTCCGCTGTTAAGGCTCTCAAGTATTCTTTGGCTCCCCTTGTGTCGAATCAATAAATTGGGTTTTACTTCCCTCGAAGACTGTTGCGATCCCCTATACTTGTGGGTCATCAAGACTATTTTCTGGCGCCGTTGCCGGGGAGCATAGCTTTATTTGTGAGTTCACTTGTGATCTATATTGCTCGCTGAAATTTATTCATCATGGGTAAAGCTCGTGATGAGAGGGTCCGTGTATTGCCATCCACTACAAGAAAAGGTACGACACTTAGTACCTCTGCTGCTCTTGACTCACCATCTGTATTGAGTCAACTTGTTACACCACCACAATCTTCACGTGTTGGTACTACTGCTGAATCTGAAATTGCCTCTGATAATGTTGATGATGCTTCTACTGTGATTGATGAGAATATTTCATTAGGTCCACTTTTAGATGCTGCTATTGCTAAGTCTAAACAACTTGAAAATACTAGAACACCTAATGGAAGTCCTACTACTCCTGTTTATTCACCTGAGTTAAGGGATTATACTTGTGATGATGATCCTGATGAAACTTATGTGGAACTTGATGATGATTTTATTGATAAATGTAATGCTACTACTGGTGCAAGTAATATGAGAAATTTTCTTGCACAACATGCTGTTAAATACAAGTTGTCACCTGATCCTAAGTTTGCCACTTCTCCTATAAACATTAAAGATAAGGATTATGATTTTTCTCTTGATTTATCTCATATATCTATTGTTGAGAAAACTCCTTTTTGTGGCACTAAGAGTGAAAGTGCTGTAGAGCACATGAATGAGCTCTCTACTTTGAGTGGCTTATTTTCTGATGATATTAAGAAGCGTAGCTATTTTGTTGCTAAGATTTTTCCTTTCTCATTAAAAGATGATGCTAAAGCTTGGTATAACAACTTGTCTCCTGGTTCTATTACTAGTCCTACTGGTTTGCTTGATGTTTTCTTTCAGAAATATTTCCCTGCTAGTGCTCAACATGATGCTTTGCAGAGAATTTATAACTTTGACCAGGAAGATGAAGAGAAACTTCCAGAGGCATGGACAAGGTTTTGCTCTCTTATCAGAGCTCGGCCTGGACATGATTTGGAAAAGCATGATCTACTTGATATATTTTACAGTGGACTAACTATTGAATCTAGAGCATATCTGGATAGTTGTGCTAGTTGTGTTTTCAGGAAAAGAACCCCTGAAGAAGCTGAAGAATTATTGGCTAAAATCAGCCAGAATTATGATGATTGGACTCTACCTGCGCCGACCCCCACACCTACACCGACACCAATATCAAAGAAGAGGGGAGGTATGATTGAATTGAATGATGAAACAATGAGGGAGGCCAAGAAGACTCTCATTGAGAAGGGTATTAAATCTGAAGATGTGAAGAACCTTCCACCTATTGAAGATTTGTGTAAGCCAATTCCTCATCCATCCATAATTGAGGTTCACTCTCTCCACAGGTTCGATGAAGGAGATATTCCCTACTCTAAACCACCTGATCAATGCTTAGATGAATTTGATAATTATGTTATTAAGCAAGATAATTTTAATATGAGAGTAGAGAATCATTTGCATGAAAACTCTAGCTATTAGTAAGTTGCATGATATTGTGGAGAGAACCTCCAATGATGTTAAGATGCTTATTAAACATTTCCATATGGTTCAAACTCAAATTGATCAACTCACTAAAGTGCAACAAGACATGTTAGCCAATGCTTCTAAAGAAAAATTAAAACCTGTCTATGTTAGCACTAGAAGTGGAGCTCATACTCAGGATCCTTTATATCCTGAGGGACATCCTAAAAGAATTGAACAAGATTCTCAACTAGCTGAAAATCCAGTTTCTCCTTCTAAGAAAAAGAAGAAGAAGAAACATAAAAATGTTGTAGAATCCTCTGAAACTGTTAATGATCCTAATAGTATATCTATCTCTGATGCTGAAACTGAAAGTGGTAATGAACTTGATAGTGATAAGGATAAAAATGATGCTCTTGATAAAGAAGTTAGTGAAAAGGAACCTGAAAAGCATACTAAAAACACAAAGTACACTAAGGAAGACTTCATTGCTAAGAAACATGGTAATGAAAGGGAACCTTGGGTTCAAAAGCAAATGCCTTTTCCAACTAAGAAACTAAAATCAAAGGAAGAAGAACATTATAATAAATTTTGTGAATGGATGAAACCCTTGTTCTTGCAAATTCCTTTGACTGATGCTATTAAATTGCCTCCTTACTCAAAGTATATGAAAGATATTGTTTCTAACAAGAGGAAAATTCCTAATGAGGAAATTTCTACTATGCTTGCTAATTATTCTTTCAATGGCAAGGTTCCTAAGAAGCTTGGAGATCCAGGTATACCAACCATCCCTTGCTCCATCAAGAATAATTATGTTAGAACTGCTTTATGTGATTTGGGAGCAGGAGTTAGTGTTATGCCTTTTTCTCTCTATAAGAGACTCTATCTTGATAAATTGATACCTACTGATATATCTTTGCAAATGGCTGATAAATCTACTGCTGTTCCTGTTGGCATTTGTGAGGATGTCCCTGTTCAAGTGGCTAACAATTGTTTAATTTTGACTGATTTTGTTGTTCTTGAAATGCCTGAAGATGATAATATGTCTATTATTCTTGGAAGACCTTTTCTAAATACTGCAGGTGCTGTTATTGATTGCAATAAAGGAAAAGTAACTTTCAATGTTAATGATAAAGAACATACTGTTTATTTCCCCAAGAAAGTTGACAAGATTTATGGAGTCAATACCATCTCCAATTTTAAAACTATCAAAGTGGGAAGTATTGATTGCCCTATATATGATCATCAAGAAGGATATCAAAACATTATGATTGGATCCATATCAATACAATACAAGGTAACATGAGTGTTTCATGATGTTTAAATCATTTGTGTCATGTAAATTTATTTGGTGCCAAGACTTGATCAACCTTGTTATCAAATGTATTTGCATACATGAAAGAGCTAAACAGCATTTCTTTCTTCAACTTTGTTTTACCTCCTGTAGTGATAATTAGGTTGCAAAAGTTTAGTTGTTTTGAATTTTAAAAATAATTTTTCTGCCCAAGTTTTATTAATTTAAATATCCAGATTTCATGCAAATTGAAAGTTTTCAAAACTCTGTAAAAATTATACCATTGGTCCTATTTTTCAAAGAGCATCGTGGGAGTGCCTGGTGCTGACCAAGGGGACCCACCATGGGGTCAAACCACATGGTGGCGCGGCTGCCCCTTGGCCGCGCCAGCCACTGAGGTGGGGCACCCTTGGCCCTCCAGCAGTTCCCCCACCTACCACTTCTTCCTCTTGCATCACTCAGCTCGTTTTTCTCTCTCACACTCGAGTTTTTGCTGTTCTTCCTCGCGATTTCGATCTCTTTGTTCAGCCCATCTCAGCTGCTGAGATTTGGGGCAATTGCTCTCAGGTATGTGACTCCTCCATGTATCCAAGTAGAATTTTGTTTAGTAAAGTATACCTTGAGTATTTTGCTGCTGTAGGTGACTTGTTAAGTGAGTATGCATGCTTGTTCTATGTTGATATAATCAGTTTTGATGCATGTTTAGTCCTCTAGCAAGTCCATATAGTAGTTCCCCTCATTTGTATGCTTCAAAATAATTTTTATGATATGTGTCAAAAATTTCAGAGGATGGAGGGAAATGAACACCAACTAAATCAATATGAATTGGTGGTTCCTGAGGTCATGGGGATCCATCGTGAAGAAGGAGTGTTCCATCCTGCTATCCATGCTTGGAATTCATGAGAAGTTCGGGGATCTTGCGTGATTTTCGTACTCTTGTCTCTAATACAGGATTGAGTGATTTTGTAGAGGGAGAACCCTACCAATATGCAAAGCTAACTGTGTCTGTGGTGCAGGACTTTAGATTTGATTGGTCTTCACCTAACCCTATGGTTCACTATAAAATTTACAACAAAAGTGTCCACTTGCCTTTTGATGCTTTTTGTGCAGCAATTAGGGTGCCGCAATGGGGATCACGAGGGAAGATACATGGGCAACCCAAGCATTTGACGGACCTATACGAGGTAATATGTCAAGGAAGAACCTACTCAGATGAAAGTGGTAAAATTCGAAGTATTCAATTTCCATGCATTCGATATTTTGCTTACTTCATCACGAGGTGTGTACTTGCTAGGAAGACTGCAAATAAATTATCCATTCCTGATTTAGCTTTCCTAGCAGCAGCCTTGCAACATGATAAGAGTTATAATTTGGGTGCCTTGATAGCTTTCGCATTGCTGCCAATCGCGAGAAAGGTGGATTTTGTGGAGGACTCATTGCTTCTCGTTTATTAGCTATGCATGGTGTAGTAGCTCTCCCTAATGATTTGCAGCTTTCTTTAGAGAGGCTCGATTTTGCTTCCATGGGGAGGCATGGCTTTGTTACTAGTTGGTCTACTTTGAATAATCTATCTTATGAGGTGCCTTTTGCCAAGAAGGTGAGGTGGAAAATGGTTAAATCTGAGCGAATAGTCGCTTTGCCTGCACCACGTTTGTTTGATCTTGGTTTCAGGAATGTTTGGTCAGTCACCGAGGATGAATTCGATGCATACTTGAGGGAACATGCCCTGCACACAGAGGATGATGGAGAATGGGCGGACGAGGACTCCACTCAGTTTTCCGGGACTGGGGGCTCGCGCCCCTATCCTGGGGATGCTGGACCCTCTGCCTCATCTTCCTCAGCGGAGCCGGATGTTGAGCACCCAGTATGACCCGCCGGCTTGGAGTTCCTACCCGCGTTATTATTAGCCTCCACTTAGGCCAAAAGCCTAAGCTTGGGGGGAGGTATATCGACATCTCACTCATTTACATATCATATCTTGTCGATACTTTGTATATCCATGTTGCAGTTTTCTTTCTTTCTTTCTTTTTAATTGTTTACCTTTTATTGCTGCATTCCAAAACACAAAAAGACCAAAAATATTTCTGTTGTTTCTCTTCATTTGTTTCTTTAAGTTTCAGTATTAGTTTGCTTAGTTTTAAAATTCGGTTTGTTATTCAAAAATCCAAAAATATTTTGCTTTATTGTTTGTTTCTTTTTGCTCTTGTTTCAAAAACTCGAAAACCCAAAAATATTTGTTGTTTCTTTTTGGTTTTGTATAGTGTTTTCAGAGTTGGACAGCCATCCGTGACTCCGATGGAGCTTGGTTTTCATTCTTATCATTCGAAGCAACACAAGTGAAAAAGCAATAAGGATGATCTACAACAACTCGAGTTGGGGTGAGAGGCTGGTATGAACTCTATTTGTTTTCATTTTTGTACATATACTCATCTATGTGAGCATGCTTAGTTGGTTCATGTGAGGTATATGTCATTTAGTGGATGCTTAGTAGTTCTTGTTCTCTCATGATCGGTCCCAATTTATTAATAGTGGTAGCATGTTATGTTGATGTTTGCTTGCATTGTTCTATTCATAGAGGGTATGACATTGTGGTATCCTCCTCTGAATAATTCATTCGAATTGACTTGGCACATGCTCATGCATGCGTATGACTGAAAAACAAAAGTCAATTAAGCCTTGATGATTTATTTTGACTCAGAGTTCTTGTATCACTTTTATGTCTCAATTAATTTCATTTTGTCGCAAGCATGATTATGACGGTTATTGCTCTCTTGATTGTCGCTTCCCAGTCTATTGCTAGCCTTCACTTGTACTGAGCGGGAATGCTGCTCGTGCTTCCAAAACCATGAAAACCAAGTTATTCCAAAGTGTCCACCATAAATACCTATGCATGGCATTTCGAACCATTCAAGTAAATTTTCATGTGCTACCTTTAAAACCTTCAAAGTACTTCTCAATTTGTGTCAATGTTTTATAGCTCATGAGGAAGTATGTGGTGTTTTATCTTTCAATCTTGTCATTCAGACTTTCACCAATGGACTAGTGGCATATACATCCGCTTATCCAATAATTTTGCAAAAAGAGCTGGCAACGGGGTGCCCAGTCCCAATTAATTATAACTTTCATCAATAATTCTCTTCACATGTTTTGCCCTGATTTATCAGTAAGCAACTTAATTTGCAAATAGACACTCCTCCATGGTATGTGAATGTTGGAAGGCACCCGAGGATTCGGTTAGCCATGGCTTGTGCAAGCAAAGGTTGGGGGGAGTGTCACCCATAATGAAACTAAAATACATGTGTAAACAAAAGAGAAGAGGGATGATCTACCTTGCTGGTAGAAATAACATCCTTCATGGGAGCCGCTCTTGAAAGTCTGGTTGACAAGGGGGTTAGAGTACCCACTACCATTCGTTGACAACAACAAACACTTCCCAAAACAATTTTGCTTCTGTTTTAAAAATAAAAAGCTCTAGCACATGATAATCCCTGCTTCCCTCTGCGAAGGGCCAATCTTTTACTTTCATGTTGAGTCACCATCCTTTCTTTGAGCACTTTCTCGAGAGCATAGTTGTCATTCTTAGTGTAATGTGCTTGTCCCAGAATGTGGTTAACTGTGATATAACTTTGATGCTTTTATCTTTGATATCTTTGATTCTAGTCTTCCCATGAACTTCAGAGGTGCCTGGGCATTTATGTTTTGCTGTACAAAAACGGGCAAGCGAGATACCATCTTATCATATCCTATTATGAGCATTACAATCTTGTGAATTAATATGTTTCATGTTTGTCGCTATTAGTATGTTGGTATCTTTTCATAGTTTACATGCCTATTGAGTGACATTATTTGCATTTGCCTCATCTTGAATTGCCTAAGCATTTGTTCATATAGTGAGAATATATGCATCATATGAAGCAAATGTGTTCGTGAAAGTCTTTTATCGCACTCAGTTGTTAACTGAATTGCTTGAGGACAAGCAATAAGCTAAGCTTGGGGGGAGTTGATACGTCCAAAACGTATCTACTTTCCCGAACACTTTTGCTATTGTTTTACCTCTAACTTGTGTGTTTTGAATACAACTAATGCGGACTAACGCTGTTTTCAGCAGAATTGCCCTGGTGTCTTGTTTTTGTGCAGAAAGTCAACTTTCGGGAAAAACACCAGAAAAGATCGCAAACCTCCTATTTTACCAGAAGACTCACGGAGCCAGAAGGGGAGGCAGAGATGGGCCACGAGTGGCCCAAACCACATGGTGGCGCGGCCGGGGCCCACCGCGCCAGCCACTGAGGAGGGCGACTCGGCACCTCCCCGAGTCCCCCTTTCGACTACTTAACCCTCTCTGACCTAAAACGCGAGGGGGTCGTCCACTTCATCCAGAAACATCACCGTACGCCGCCGCCATCGCGAAACCTATTTCGGGGACCAGAAACTCCGTTCTGGCACTCCGCCGGGACGGGGAATTGGAGGAGATCATCGCCATCATCATCACCGACGCTTCTCCATCGACCATCCATGTTTCCCCCATCCATGTGTGAGTAATTCCCTGCTGTAGGCTGAGGGGGATGGTAGGGATTGGATGAGATTGTTCATGTAATAAGTTATAAGATCATTAGGGCATGGTGCCTAGTATCCGTTGTTAGTACTTATTGATGTTGTTGCAACTTGTTGAGCTTAATGCTTGTCACTAGGGCCCGAGTGCCATGATTTCAGATCTGAACATGTTATTGTTTCATAATGATATGCACTGTTTATTGATCATACCTGCAAGTTGTATACACATATTGTTGTCCGGAACCCGGGTCCCAAAGTGACAATAATTGGGACAGCCGAGGGGAATGGCTGCGATGTGAGGATCACATGTGTTCACGGCGTGTTAATGCTTTGCTCCGGTACTTTATTAAAAGGAGTACCTTAATTACCAGTAGATTCCCTTGAGGCCCGGCTGCCACCGGCTGGTAGGACAGAAGATGTTGTACAAGTTTCTCATTGCGAGCACGTACGACTATATACGGAACACATGCCTATGTTTACTTAGTACTTGGATGCTTTATCATTATTATCTGCAATGCCTATGTCTTGATTATTATATGAGCTATCTTATCCATGCAGCGCCCGTTCATCCATCCCTATGCCTACAGTGTTTTAATCCTACTGTTTACTGCAATCACTACTGCTGTCTCTATTTACTGCTGCTATTATTTCACCGCTACTACTGCTATAAAACTGTTGCTACTGATAATCTGTGTCGAGCAAGACTATTCACAGGTGCAGCTGAATTGACAACTCCGCTGTTAAGGCTCTCAAGTATTCTTTGGCTCCCCTTGTGTCGAATCAATAAATTGGGTTTTACTTCCCTCGAAGACTGTTGCGATCCCCTATACTTGTGGGTCATCAGGGAGGCGGTGGCCAAGGAAGAGAGGGTGGAAACTAAGGTGTGAGGTGACCACACCAGAAGTTATTGAATGGTGCGTGCATCGTGGCGAGCGGGCGGAACGATGCTAAAATTTATAGTGGAATTGTTTTTTGTGGGAATGGGCTAAATGATTTATAAGTTATATTTTTAACCCAAAAAATGAACTAAATGATTTAGAAGTGGGATACAAGTGAGATCCACTTTGTGTCCCTACTCAGCAGCCGTAGGTAGCTAGACAGAAAGTTTATCTTCCACATAGCCTAATCTACCGGTGGGAACTGCACTACTGTTCTCTACTAGGGAGCTCAGCTATGTACTGATGATGCATTTAACAAAACTAAGCATCGTTCGGCAGAAGACAGGATTCTCAATTAGGACCCACATGTGGTTTTGCTTTTGAAAATTCACTATTGCACAGCTGGTCAACAGGTCAAGTCCTAAAAGAGAAGGGCGAGGATGGCAAAGGACGTCGAGCTGAGCATGGAATCCGAATCAGTTTGAGATATAGGGTATACAACACCCTTGCAGATTCTGACTAGAGAAAAAACACATACATCCATGCGTTCAGCCTGCAAACCGTTGGAGAGCAAAGAGGTAACGGAAGAGATACAACTTCCAATACATTCTTTGCTGAACTCCAAGGGAGCGTACTCCCAGTCCCAGGTGAGCGGTGAGGCCCTCCAGGCTCCAGCTATGGTGGGAAAGGAGATATCCGCTTCGCTGTTAACGAAGGAGGGCCTGGGGTAGGCGAACACGTGTGTGACTGTGAGAGCGGACCGGAAATCAGTAGAAAAAGGGTTCCCTCTGCGAACGTGATGACAAGTGTCAGATTTTCCCTTCACGCGATCCCCCGTGGTGCTTGCTTATGCGACAAGTGGCAGCACGAGAGAGTTTTGGTGGGATTTCTGCTTCTCCATACGGAGAGTTGCATGTGCATTTATTTTGAGATTCGTTTTTAAAAAATGAAATATCTTGAGAACCGTTTATCCAAATTACGAACCGTTTTCACTTTTGAGCTCCTCGCGTCGAGATCTTCAAAACTAGATCTCATGTTGATAGGTTTCGATGAACTTTTTTTTGTACAACCGGTTATGTATAGTTGTACAATCCGTGACTGTGTAGTTATACAGCCTGTGTTTGTACAAACTGTGTTTGCCTAGTTGTACAATATGTGTCTGTATAGTAGTACAACATGTGTCTGTACAACCTGTGTTGTCTAATTGTACAACCTGTGTCTGTACAAGCTGTGTCTGTCTAGTTGTACAACCTGTGTCTGTATAGTTGTACAACATGTGTCTCTTTAGTGGTACAACCTGTTAGTTGTACAAACTGTGTTTGCATAGTTGTACAACATGTGTATGTATAGTTGTACAACATGTGTCTGTACAACCTATATATGTCTAGTTGTACAACCTGTGTAATGTGTACACTGTGTTTATGTGTAGTTTGAACTATCTGTTTTGTATAATCTGTACATCGTACTACCAATAGCTACCAGTTCTGTACATCAGTGCGTGAAGATCAGCTTTCCCAGGTTTGTACATGTTCAGCTTCTTGTACATCCATGGGAGAGAGCCGACGCTGCGCGCTGCCATCCAGCTCGTGGGGCACGCGGGGCCACCTCCATGTACGGTCAGACAGCATAGGGGGCTTCACGCGAGCCACCAGCTCACGCACGCACTCGAGGATGGACACATGCACGCAGCTCCTGGGTTCGTTCGGTCGCCAAATTCGATTTGAATTTCTCTACCTCGCGCAGACCCTCCACGTGGCGCTCAGGACACTCGCTGGTTCCCTCTCGGAAGGAACCCTTCACGTAGCGACACCCCCGCCGACCGCATTGGTGCTATTCGAAATTCTGGGCTTTTTTATCAGAAAATTGCTGGGCCAGAGCACAACCTGGCCGGACCAAACCACGCTCGTGCTTGACACAAGCTGGGCTAAACCCACTGAAATAACTGTCGCACGAGCTCTCTCACAGCCTAGACTGCCAAATCCTATATGCCGCTCAAAGCGGCACTACCGTCACTCGCCGCCTGAAGTGATCAAGTAATGGGCTCGGGCCATCTTTTTTTTCTGCTATTATTCTTTATTCTTTTTCTTTTCTGTTTGTTTTTTCCTTTTTCATTTGTATTTTTCAAAATATTCACGGTCTATGGAAAATTATACATGGTTCACGATGTCATTTGTATTTTTCATCGGCTTGATAAATGTTCATGTGGTTAAAAAAATACTTCCACAAGATTCAAAAATAGTTCACCGATTCAAAACAATATTCATAAGGATTTTAAAAATTGTCCAGGGGTTCAATTTTTTAGCATCGTTTGCACTGGCTTTCATAAAAAAAATTCCTTAGGTTTGAAAAAAATGGTTACATGGTTCAGAAAATACGTTCACAAGATTCAAAAAAATGTTCACATGTTGTACTTTAGTAACACTGTTTGAACTGAATTATATAGATAAATACAAACTTGATAAAAGTAAGATTTAAAAAACTATATCTTTTTATTGGGCTGTTTTGCAGCACCCCATCGTGATTAGACAGGGTGCTCCTATTTCCCGCCTCTAGCAGAAAAATAAGTAGTCTCCGCGTACCAACTCCGGTGATGGGCTTGGCCCATTTCACGACTAGGAAGCGTGCTTCTTCCCTTCGACCGTTTCATTATTATTTTTTTGGGAAAGCGAGATTTTCGCTTTCTTTGATTATGTCACTCAGATTTTTCCAAAGCCTCTTTATTTAATGTAGAAAAATGCCATAATTCATAAAGAATGAATGAACAAGATAAGAAAATTCTACACTCAAACTAAGTCGAAGCTGGTTTCTAGATTTTCTAATAAATGGTAATTTGTATCAAGGTTCTTTTAATTGTATAAACTCAGTCTATTTAAGAAATATATTTTGAACTTGTGAACATTTAGAATCCCCTAAGCATTGTTTTGACTCTAGTGAACTTTGTTTTGACACCAGTGAACTTTTGAATCTATCCATGTATTTTTTTATTGATCCTCATGAAAATTTGGCCGAACCAGCGTGAATAAAATTTCAAACCATTGAGACATAATTTTAAATCCCTTTAACTTTTTTTTGAAATGTATACAAACGTTTGAACCACATGAATATATTTTTTGAAACACATATATTTTTTAACCATCATGAACAATTTTTTGAATCATTGTGACGATTTTTGTGGAGTTTTGTTCGAATTTGTGAACACATTTTTTGAACCCATACACATTTTTTGAGAACATTATGTCGAAGTGTTGTACACTTCTTCTTTTCAACCTCATGCACATTTTCCTGAACCACCATGAAATGTTTTTCGAACCACATGGCCCTTTTTTAATACCCTTTAACATTTTCAAAACCCTGCGAACATTTTTTTTGAATCCGTGAACATATATCTTTTAGACATATTAACAAGTGGGAGGATGGGGGGATAGAAAAAAGAAACCCGGGCAGAATGAGCTTGGCCTAGCAAATATTTACTCCAGGCGGCGCCCGTGATGCAGATTTTTCGTCTAGACCGTGGGTTGGTTCACTATTTTTGGTTTGTTCGTTGCTATTTTGGTTTAGTAGTTTTTTTCATTGCTTAGCATGATTTCTGTCCTTAAATATCTGTAATTGAGACGCAGATGCAAAAGCTTTCTCGAAATGTGGTCAGCTAAATGAAATAAAATAAACTATAGTGCAACCTAAATTAATAAAATCGATATGTCTATCTGGGAGTTACTTCAGCGAGGTAAGGATGCTCATAACAAAAAGGTACCACCCATGTGTTGTACGTCAATAACATAACTAGATGAAAATGGTTGTTGGGCCACATGTGATCCTATTTAAGCTCGAGGAGTGAGATAGTGTGAGATCATAATTCACATAGAATCGATCATGCGTGCGTATGTGAGGTCAAGCAATGAGTAGAACTAGGTCATTGGTACATTCGCATCAAAATACATCACATGCATAATGTATACAAGTTTTCAACTTGGTTGAATGCCTTTTGTAGCGTTCTTCAAACCGAAATACATTCTAGGAATTGGAATCATTGGGATTTGTGACTGTGTTGACCTAAATTGGTTACACACAAAGCAGTGTCGCCATGTAGATTGGATGGATACAAACTATTCTCCAAAGATACAGCTCAACACGCTGAGTTTCGATGCATCGAGTACAAATTGTTGTGCAGTTTATTTTGCTAAGATATGTTTGCAAGTTTCTCATGCTCACGTCAAAGATATATCTTGTCCATATCAGTATACGTGTCAGAAAATGCAAGAATATTGATGTGTGGGATTTCATAGATGATCGAAGGTAGAGCAATTTACCACAATTTTGCCACATTAACTCAGAAAGAAAGCTTTTACTTTGACAAGCTATATGATAAACGTGGACAATGCACGTGAACAAATAGAAGATCCAATCCATGTCACAAGTTACCCCAACATACAAATTAAGTTGCCAACCTTTAAGAGCCTAACTTGTCAAAATTTTGATATAAAACTCGGATTAAAGCGGACATAGTTCTCATGTGAAAAGTTCCAATTCAACCAAATGAGAGAACTTGCATGCTAAGGTAAAGACACTACAAAATTAAAAGACCACGGTAAATTTTAAGTTAAATCAGATTGTTGGTTCAAATAAAACAATAATCCGTAGGAAGTAAAATGGATTATCACTTTACTAAAACCAATAGTCCATTTAGGTTGAGGATATGTGCCAAAAAGTGAGTTTTCCGGTGACCACATGGTTACTGATCAAGGTGAGTATATAGGGTTGTCGTGTTCGAACTAAGGGATTAAACTACAAGTTTTCACGTTTGCTTATAGCTAGATCTATGAAAAAGGGTTGATATCTTTTAAGGAAAAACTAAACCAAAGTTTAAAGCAAATGTTTTTGTTCTTTTATATAAGTGTACCTGACGGAAACTTGACAAAACAAACAACTCAAACAACCAGCAAAGAAAGGTTCAGAAAGAAGATAAACAAGAACATATGGATGATTCGAGTAACAAACATCACGATACACCTTAACGTACATAGATCAACAAGAATACTTGGTAAATAACGGGAAACACATGAACTACTCGACTGAACAATTCCACAAACAGTTGGCGAGCAACACTGAACTTCTGACGGATTCACAAATTACAGAATTAACTGAGCAGTTTGAGCAGCAACAAGTGAAAGGATTAGATGATCTTCCTGGTTACTTGATGATGATCTTGTTCTTGGTCGAAGCTCTATTGAAACGAAGCAAAGAAGCAGAGGTTGGTGTCGGCGAAGTAGAAGCAGAGCAGGGGGAGGGAGAGTGGATCTTATTCTTGTCGACGTTCGTTCAAGCGCTGGGTAACCGTTCTTCAAGGCGAAGGAGATCTCGATCCATTCCTGTGTCCATCTCTCTGGTGGTGGTTGTGGTTGTTGCAGCGAGAAGCTTCTTGCTTTCCTGCCTTTATCGCCGCAGAGCTCACCTGCTCCCAGTTGATAACCCACAAGTGTAGGGGATCGCAACAGTATCTTCGAGGGAAGTGAAACCCAAATTTATTGATTCGACACAAGGGGAGCCAAAGAATACTTATAAGTCTTAGCAGCTGAGTTGTCAATTCAGCCACACCTGGAAAAGCACTAGTAACAAAAGTGTTGTGAAAGCAGCAGTAATATGAGAGCAATAGTAACTATAAAGTAGCAGCAGCAAAAGTAACACAGAAGCAATGGCGCCAGAAAATACTTGGTGGTGAAATATGGACCGGGGTTCCTAGCATTCACTAGAGTTAACTCTCCAAACAAATAGGACAAGTGTTGGGTGAACAAATTACAGTCGGGCAATTGACAAAAGTGCAACTAACTCATGATAGACATCTAATTTATAAATCATACGTAGGGCATGTTTTCCATATATAGTCATACGTGCTTGAAACAAAAACTTGCATGACATCTTTTGTCCAACCATCCCGTTTCAGCGGGGCCAATCAGGAACCTAAATGGTAATTAAGGTACTCCTTTTAATAGAGCACCGGAGCAAAGCATTAACACTTGGTGAAAACATGTGATCCTCAAGTCACAGCCATCCCCTCCGGTTGTCCCAATTGTTGTCACTTTGAGGCCTCGGGTTCCGGACAGCAACAGGTGCAACAACTTGTAGATACAATCTAAAGCAACAATTATACTTTAAATCTAAGATCATGACACCCGTGCACTAGTGACAAACAATGAACACAACAAGATTGCAGCAACAATAATTCACAAACATCATGGATAGACTGATCATAATGTAACAATTCATCGGATCCCAACAAACATAACACCGATTACATCAGATGGATCTCAATCATGTAAGGCAGCTCATGAGATCATTGTATTGAAGAACATGGGAGAGAGGGTACCAACTAGCTACAGCTAGAACCCATAGTCCATGAGGGAACTACTCACGGAGCATCATGGAGGCGATGGCGTCGATGGAGATGGCTCCGGGGTCAATCCCCGTCCCGGCAGGGTGCCGGAACAGGAACTTTTGACCCCCGAATTAGGGTTTTTGGTGGCGGCGGAGCTCGGTAATTTTCTGGAGAAATCCTTCGGCGTGTGGAGTTTTTACGTCAGGGAGGTATTTATGGGCGAATAGGCGATGCGAGGCGGTGGACGAGGCGTCTAGGTGGGCCCTAGGCGCGGTACAGCCTGGACCGCGCCCAGGGGTCGTCTGGGGGCTGTGGCTCTCCCCCGGACTTGTCCTTCTGACTCCCGGGGTCTTCCGGTGAAAAAGAATTTCTGTAATTTTTTCGGATTTTTCTAAGCACTTTGGATTTTGGACCTTTTCTGCAATGCACAGACATAATAAACAGAAACTGGCACTGGGTTAATAGGTTAGTCCAATAAAATGTGCCAAAATGATATAAAAACATAATAAACACATGTGGCATTGTTATAAAATAAGCATGAAATATCAAAAATTATAGAGTGCAAAGGCGTGACGCTGTCATTTTTCCATTTAGTCCTTTTAACTTCTTTCTTCTATCGCACGTAGGTCCTTAGGTCATCTCTTCTTTTACATTTGTCTTCTGCGCGTCGTGATAGTGAAGGTTTAGAGTGCCTTTTCGCACGTTTCTGCAAGAAGACAATGAACAGTTGTGATGTATTCCTTTTTGCTTAAATTAGTTAATTGTTATTGAAATTACTTTGAATTGAGGACAAAAGTTGATAAAAGGGATTTAAATATAGCCAAGAATGTATATAAATATTATGCATATCAATTACCAAAGCTAATTAGCACACACATGAAAATTAGTATTCCCATACCTATTTTTATGTGAGTTTCTCCTATAGAGAGGGCGCATGAATGCACTCGCATCTCATGTTAACATTGCTAAATTTGAAACATTAAAATTATTTGTTTTCTAAACTATATATTTGACTAGTGTTATTCTTACACCGCTGAGTTTGTCTCCACGAGAGTTTAAAAACTAGATCCGAATTGCCATGTTCGGATGAACTTTTTTAGCGCACCAGTTGCAAATTATAATACTATAGTTGGCAGATTAAGGTTGAACAGTTACCACGATTGTAATGTGTAGTTACCATATAATTTTTTACATGTTTTTGAAATTTAAATGTTATGCAAAATAGAGATATTTAAGTGTTTCCAACAAGTAACAGATGGTATCATGTCACAAAATACTACAATGCAGGCCTTTATGTTGGTGAAGAATGACGTTCATAAACCTGACAAGGAAGTTTTTATTATCCAATAGGTAAGTACTATATAATCTGGAAAGTAAGTGTAAACAATACAGTTCCGTAAAAAAGTAGTCAAAACATGTCAACGTGGAATCTAGTTTTGAAAAATTTCTAATCCAACAGTGAACTTGGATTAGCATTGGGTTAATAGTTTGAAAGATGAAAGATTTCAAATGTTAAGAATCGAGAGAATTAATCTTTTCCATCATTATATACTAGAGAGGATGGAATGACATCACGGCTATGCGTTTAGCAACTTTGGGGAAACAACATATGAGTTTGGAGGAGAATTTATATGCGGGATGAGGCTTGTGAAGTTGATTATTTGTCTTATTCCTACATCTGGTATGTGGTGGAAAATTAGTAGGGGAAGTTTATAGGACGTTATTTTACGTGGGTTTAGACACCATGTTGTCGTAGGTGCGGGTCACCTTCACTAGAAGGATGAAACGGCAACCCTCGCCCACATAGAAGCTCGTCAACGTTCATCGCCGCTTCTCTTGTAGCATGTCGGACTTGACAATATGAACATGCGCGGGTAGTAGATGGAGACTTTTTAAAAAAAGAGTGCATTGCACTTTTTACTCTCTAGTTATGCCTCTGTGACACCAATTACCCCGTCTAGTAAAAAATCATCTACATTAAAGATTCTAGAAAATTTAGATAAATGTTGTCTGCAGTGCAGCTCCGACCACGTCATCTCGAGACAATTGTTCGTCCTATAGGCCGACTATAATGCGACCTAGCCAGGTCCATAATCCATACTTGTAATCATGTCTCCAAGCTTCGCCAAATACAAAGGTGCCAGTAGGATGAAGATGGGCTAGACAATCGCTGCATCTAAGAAGTTGTGCCAAATGACAATGGTCGGATAATTCTGTTGAACCGTGTGCGTGACAGGCTAACAACCATCTAAATTTAGGAACAACGACGCCGGCGGACGGGCGGACTCCTCAGATCTTACAGATCTAGGCAACATCGCACCACATCCTAACACCACTGTGGCGTCTGCCTCCCCCGCCACCTCCTTGATCTCCTTTGTTTACAGTCTTCGCCAGCTCTGCCGGTACCCGCGTTTCAACGCCTTGTCCCAATTTCTTCTTCAGGACACTCATGCCGCTGGCCCCCACAACCTCCTGACGGCTCTACCACCAAGGTGCGGAGAAATTTCTAGATTGAACCACAGTATCATGGAAGGAAAAATATGTTTACAACGGAAGAAGGTTGCCAATAGTCGGCGATTTAAGGGACTGTCTGCAAATTTACGACGATTGTTTCTCTCTCTTATTTAGTTACTAGTTGGCATGTACGTGCAACGCACGACCTCTACTATTGATCAATTTATATATATTTAAAATTACTAAGCAAAACAATATAGTGAATTTTGGTACATTATTCATTGACAATAGTTATTGGACTGGACTGGGCAAATGGAATGCCCAAATCCTCTAAACCTTTGGACGAACAATTGAGCAGAGGAGAGAGGTGACAATAATCTGGAGAAGCTTGCCTTGTATAACAGTTATTGGCTGAGTGACCGTACATGAGAAGCAATGCCCATATCCCGGTGCATTATGTATTTAAAATTATGTATCGCTCTCATGCGTAATGCATTGATATGCAAAAGGTTGTGGGAACTTGAAGCACCCATAAGAATCTATCGAAGCTGCAAAACAAAACGAACCTGAGCACATACGTAGCTCTCAGAAAGAAGAAAATCAAGGGAAAAAACTTGAAAAACACAATTTTCAAGAGGAGAGAATCATGGAAAAGCTTTATCAGCAAGTTTTGCTCAAGACACATAACTGAAGGCAAACGGGCGTTTTCACATCATGCCATTATGCATGATACTTGCTTTCTAGAACAAAGCTTGTCAATAATAATTCTTGTGTGCATACATGTGCAACAAAAGTAGCTTGTCTAACACAACAAAGCTAAAAAGATTTTAAAAACACCCTTCTACGTTCCTACAACTCCAGAACTAAACAGACCTGCAGCAGCTATGAATTCGTCAAACTTGCATGCGAAGTTTTTACATGGCTTACAAATTGACAAAATTGTTACGACAATTTCAGAACCAGTTTCCCTAAAATCTACGTATTAACGGCGCTGGATGTATCGTGCTGCCTCCTCATGTCCTGGACTTCACTCATGTGGTCTGAAAGGAAAGTCTGAACACAATATGGGGAACGAAATTTAAAGAAGAAAACAAAGTGTAGCAAACAAGGTCTGTAGATAAATAGCACGAAAATGAAAATCTGAACACAAATTTGATAAGTATGCATCCTCTCGTAACTCTACATAATTATTGCGCCACTTAACCTTGCAATCCTCTAAGACAATATCTTTATCTGGTAACTCACCTTTTAATTCTGGAAATTAGAAATGAAATTACAGCACTAAAGATGATCATATCATCCACCCTCCCCTCTATGTACATATAGAAGGTCAAATGGGCAATTCCATGTTCTGCATCAAACTATCTCAGGCCTGAAAACTGTCAGACATATTTCTTGCAAGAGTGCATGTTCTGCATCAAACTATCTCAGGCCTGAAAACTGTCAGACATATTTCTTGCAAGAGTGCATATCTGATACAGGGCAACATGTAAAAACTAAACTCTTGGATGTGAGAACAGTAGGATTGGTCCAATGTTATGAGACTTTCATGTTGAGATCGATCAGTATAAGAAGTTCCCAATTTGTAACATGTTAGGCAATCTTCTTAGTAGTAACAGGTCAATGTTTATGATCAATAAGTTCCATCCAAAACAAATAGTACATATAAGAAGAGACATGCAGCTAGCTACACGGTTAGAAATACTAACCCTGATTTTCATTTGTTCCAAATTGGCACGGCTGTAGATTTATTTTCCTTATGAAATCCCGAGTCTCCTTTGGTTCGTATTCATAAGAAATGAGCACAACTCCACAGCTCCACTGTCTTTTCAAGAAATGACCTCCAACCATAAAAAAAGTAAAACTATCCATCGCCTCTGATCTGCTCTGAACTGAACTGCATATGTCTTCTGCACTCAACCATGAAATTTTGAAGCACCGAAACATAATACAGAAGCACTTGAGGACGGACGTTGCACTAAGCTGCTAGAGACGATGATTGTTCGATGGTCGCTCAAATCACAAGGGGAGACCAGGAGGCCTTTCCTCCAGTACTTGTTTCCTCGTATAGGTCAGGTACAGGCAGAGGCAGCTCCATTTGAACAGGAGCAGATGGTGGCAGCGCTTGTTCGCAGCAATTCCATGTTCTGCATCAAACTATCTCAGGCCTGAAAACTGTCAGACATATTTCTTGCAAGAGTGCATATCTGATACAGGGCAACATGTAAAAACTAAACTCTTGGATGTGAGAACAGTAGGATTGGTCCAATGTTATGAGACTTTCATGTTGAGATCGATCAGTATAAGAAGTTCCCAATTTGTAACATATTAGGCAATCTTCTTAGTAGTAACAGGTCAATGTTTATGATCAATAAGTTCCATCCAAAACAAATAGTACATATAAGAAGAGACATGCAGCTAGCTACACGGTTAGAAATACTAACCCTGATTTTCATTTGTTCCAAATTGGCACGGCTGTAGATTTATTTTCCTTATGAAATCCCGAGTCTCCTTTGGTTCGTATTCATAAGAAATGAGCACAACTCCACAGCTCCACTGTCTTTTCAAGAAATGACCTCCAACCATAAAAAAAGTAAAACTATCCATCGCCTCTGATCTGCTCTGAACTGAACTGAACTGCATATGTCTTCTGCACTCAACCATGAAATTTTGAAGCACCGAAACATAATACAGAAGCACTTGAGGACGGACGTTGCACTAAGCTGCTAGAGACGATGATTGTTCGATGGTCGCTCAAATCACAAGGGGAGACCAGGAGGCCTTTCCTCCAGTACTTGTTTCCTCGTATAGGTCAGGTACAGGCAGAGGCAGCTCCATTTGAACAGGAGCAGATGGTGGCGGCGCTTGTTCGCAGCGCCCCTGCATACAGAATACTCAAGAACGGGTCCCCGTGCGCCCTCATGCCGTCGGCTCCGCACGCCTTGCAGCCGCCAGTCCCGGGTGCGCCCTGAAACCTCCGGCCCCATGTACGCCCTGAAGCCGCCGGTGCCGCGCGCTCTGCAGCCTCGTCCGTACAGAAGGAGAACCGAGGGACGTGAGAGGGAATTGATACAAACTTGCCTCACCTACTCCGGCCGCCCTAGATGTGCCGTCGCCATCGACCTTGAGTTCCTGCCGCTATTGACCATGAAGCTCCCGCCGCCATTTGTTTGCGAGCAGCGTGGCGGCCTCGCGGCGGCTTGTGGAACGGCGTGGCGAGGAGATAGCGGGGCCGGAGCCGGGACCTCACCGGCTCCGCACGCCTTGCAGCCGCCAGTCCCGGGTGCGCCCTGAAACCTCCGGCCCCATGTACGCCCTGAAGCCGCCGGTGCCGCGCGCTCTGCAGCCTCGTCCGTACAGAAGGAGAACCGAGGGACGTGAGAGGGAATTGATACAAACTTGCCTCACCTACTCCGGCCGCCCTAGATGTGCCGTCGCCATCGACCTTGAGTTCCTGCCGCTATGGACCATGAAGCTCCCGCCGCCATTTGTTCGCGAGCAGCGTGGCGGCCTCGCGGCGGCTTGTGGAACGGCGTGGCGAGGAGATAGCGGGGCCGGAGCCGGGACCTCACCGCTCGCAATTCACGGGCAGCGCCGCCTCCTCCAGAAAACTGCCATCTGCCCTGGATCTGTTCTGGCCGGCGGGGCGTGGAGGCAGCGGCTGCCGAGTTTATTCGGTCGCGGCGAAAAAACAAAAAAACGTTTGGTGGAGGATGTGTTGAGGTGCTCAACACCGACCGGACAATCTGAGTCGTTGGTAGGATATCAAACGCATGAGATTTAATGTATCCGATCATGTTTGCTTATGGTTAGAAGTGCTGACCGGCCTGCCAATAGTAGTATAGATTTACAGCTGACCTCTACACGCCCTAATCTTAAATCCCTCTAACAAAACACTTCGTTAGTCGTTTTGCTCCTGTCCTAAAATGAAATGAAACAGAGACTTTACCAGTTTACCTCTAGTCCAAACAAAGCTAAATAACTGGAATACAAGTCGTGGAAGATAAGTTATCCCAACAAAAATCAACAATCCTGTGATCTTTGATCACTCAGGAATAAAAAATCGTTATCGAGCCAACCGACTGCGTAAACACGTTGCTAGCTGATTCCACAAGACCCTCTGGACCAGAGACAACGGATCCTCGCCACCGCCTTTTCCACGTTCTCATCCACGAGCTCGCCGTGGTTCACGGACACGGTCAGCAATCAACGGCAGCCGCACAGAGCCATTGCCGTCTCCCGAGCAACCCAGAAATTTCCAGGGACGCGCGTTGCCGACCTACCAGCCGCCCACCGAACCAGTGCGGATCCGACCAGATCACCAATCCCGCTTCCTTTCGATTTCCGCCGCCCACCCGTTCCGTCCGCACCTCCACTTGCATCATCATCATGCCTTGCCTAAGAGCATCTCCACTGGGGTGTCCAAACCGAAAAAACGGCTTCCACTCACGCCTCCCAAAGCCTAATTTCATCCGGGCACACCCCAAATTTTGTCCGGCACTACCGATGCAAACCCCAACCTTGGGGGCTCTGTTGGTAGCGCCGGACGAAATATTTCGTCCGCCTTCTCCTCTCTCCTCTCTCCACGTGTCTCCCCACTCCTCCCTCTCCTCTCTCTCCTCTATCCACACCAGACGCGGCCATGGACGCCCCTGCCTTGTCGATAGAAGCGACCTCCGGCCGTGGCGCAGGTGACCGCCCACCGCCGCGCTCTCCACCGGCGACCGCCCGGAGGACGCAGGCCACGGCTCCTATCTGATCTCCGGCCGTGGCGCCCTGGCGTACGCGCGGCGGCCACCAGCGAGGCTGCCTCCTCTTCTTCAGCGCGGAAGAGGAGCGGCGCCATGGCCTCGCCCCGCCGTAGACGGCCTTTTCCTCGCCCACGACGAGCACGCCCAGGGCGGCGGCGGCAGATCGAACGGCGACGGCGGCTGGGATGCTCGCGGCCCGCCCACGACGAGCACGCCCAGGACGGCGGCGGTCGAATGGCGATGGCGCCAGCTGGGACGCTGGCGGCCCACGACGGGCACGCCCAGGACGGCGGCGGGTCGAACAGCGACGGTGCGGGTCGCCTCCCTGTTCTGACGGCAGCTCGGCCGCGGTGGCATACTGGCATCCCGCTCCGACGGCAGCTCGGCCGCGTGGCCCCGCACTGACGCCATCCACACCGGCCGCCGCCGCCGCCACCGCGCTTGACTCCTTCCGTCGCCGCGAGCTCTCCATCGACGACGACGCGGGCTCGTGTGCAGGAAGAGTTCTGCTGGGAGAGTTGCATATAGGGCGTGCGATTGGAAAGAGGATTTTTCTGGTCCCCCCATAGGCGCTATTTGGTCTGGATGCCTCCCCACAGCACTTCTTCCGGCTCCAATCCGGACACAATTTGGGGGAGCGCGAGTGGAGATGCTCTAATCGAGCGGCCACGCCAGCGCGACGATTTCAAGCCGTATCCGGTAAGGAACCGGCTGGCGCCAGCGACTCCCTCCCGCCCACCGCCTCTCCCCCCGGCTATAAAAGGCGCCCAGGTGCGGCCGTCTCACCCCGCGCTCTCCGGTCATCGGTGCTCTCGGGTCTCGGTGCCCCTCGCTCTCGGCTCCTCGCGTCTGCGGAATTGTTTCCCCGTTTCTTCTCCTTACCTCGATTCGTTTCCGATCGAATCGTGTTCGTCGCGAATTTGACCTTTGCTTCTCGTCGGCTGTGCCGTTCCTGTTCTCCGCAGATTCCCGTCGACGGCGAGGGATCGGTGTCTCTGGATTGATCGAGTTGTCTGGTTAGCGATCTCTGTCTCCTGGTAACGATTCCCGCGTGTCGCTAGTTTCGATTCGGATCGCCCCCTTTTGTTCCGTCGTCGGTTGCAGGATTGGATTGGATGATATGGTTTCTGAGATCGGAGATCTGCGCGCCGAGGCCCGCAAGGGAGGTTGAGGCAGGTCAGTTTCTCGTGCTCGGTCGGATCGATTCATTGGTTTCGTCAACCCTGCCATCGGTGATTTCAGATTTCAGTGGATTCCGGACGGATTATGGATTCATGTTTCTGATCACTCCCCTTGGATTGAATTGCACCGTCCGTTGACCCGAGGTGGATCCGACGCCCTTGGTCGATTCTTATTTTATCAGCTGATCTCGTTTGTGGGATGTGTTCCTCTGTTCCTTCTTTAGACGCAGTAATAACTAGGTGGGTGCTCGTTCTGGAGAAGACGAGTCGAGGCCTGGAGGTTTGCTCTGTTATGTCCATGGTCATTTCCTATTGGTTATTGTTCAGTTATTTTGGTATATGGTCTACTTTGGTACATGGTCAGATCTCTCGAGGTGACCCTCTAGAGTTAGATTGAAGCTGGATTGGATTGCCATCGTAGGATCGGACAACGCCTGATTTTGCCATCGTAGGATCGGACAACGCCTGATTGTGATCTGTGTTTGGATATACTCTTCCCTCCTCAAAGTCCTTCCCTATTTTGCATTACTATATATCCGTCAATTCTGACTTGGGGATTGTTGCTGGTTCTTCAGATATTGGAATTTGTTTGGATTGGACGGGTGATCCTAGGACTGGGAAACATCCTTTCTGTTTTTCGATAACCAGCCCCTCTCAAACTCAACTTCTTTTCATGTAGTTTGAAATATCCATCAATTCTGACTTCGGACTCTTCTGGTTATCCAGAGATGAAATTATACGGATTGGACACAGTGATCATAAGATTGGGAAACCTGCGTTCTCCGATTGGATAATGAGCCCCTCTCAGACTATACTTTTATCTCCTGTAGTTCGACTCTGTTTCCCCCAAACTCTGATTTAAGTTGTTGCTGCTTCTCCAGAAAATTGAAATTATGCGGCTTAGAGCGACCCGGGAGGTCTATTGTGGGTTCAGCATGCTGCAGCGGTTTCTCTTTGTCATCTTCGATAATTATTGAACTTTCCAAACATTAGATTTCTCTGCCTTCGTCGGTAACTCTTAGCTCTTGCAGATATGCCACAGAAGATAAATTGCAATTCCGATCTGCCTGATCCCTACCTATGCCTGATTCACTGATAACCCTCATTGTTAGATGCATAATTTTTAATTTACTTAAGCTCTAGCACCCTTAACGAAATATTCATAGGAAGGTCTCTTGCTAATTGCAGGTTCTTGTTGCCAAATTCAACTCCGACCTGATGCTGAGTGCAATTTGTTTGAAGATTTAAAATCCATTTTCCTTTCCTTTAAATTCATCATTATCTTACATACATATAAAATTACCTTGCAAAAACAATATTTGAACTTGTTATTGTTCAACTATTTTGGTATGGCCAGATCTTCGGAGGTGAAGCTTTGGTGTTGGATTGAAGCTGGTTTGGATTAATCATCGGAGATCCTGATTTGTGTTTGAAATACTCTTCTTCACTCCTCGAATTGATATGTTCATTTGCATTAGTATCCATCAATTCTGACATAGGTACTGTTGGTGGTTCTCCAGAGATTGATATTGTATGGATTGGAGCAGTGATAGTAAGGATTGGGAGACCTCCGTTCTGCGTTTGGATAATCAGTCCCGTCTCAAACTCAACTTCTTCCCCTCTAGTTTCAACTATCCGTCAATTGTGACTTGGCTCTCTTCTTGTTGTCCAGAGATTAAATTTTTGTGGACACGGATTGGACTGGTCATCTAGGACTGGAAAACTTCGTTCTGGATTAATCCCACTTAGACTCAACATCTTACCCTATAGTTAACTTTTGTTTACCGGAAATTTTGATTGGATTTTTGTAGGTTCTCCAGAAAATGGAATTCTACGTCTTAGGGAGAGCGAGAGGTGTATTTTGGTTCATCATGCTGCGGCGGTTCCCCTTTGTGACTTCACTATGCAACTTCAATAATACATCAGTTTTCTCCTCGTCAGTGACTCTTAGCTCTTTGCAGATGTTGGCCGGAAGATAATTACCCAATTTTGAACCGCTGCTGATGTCTGTCTGATCCCCCTGCCTATGCCCTCGTAGTTTGATGCATACTACTTTCTTTAAAAAAGTCTTATTTCTTATGCTCTAGCCCCGTTAACTAAACACACTAAACACTCATAGCTCATTGCAGGTCGTAGTTGCCGATTTCAAATCCGACCTGATGCTGAGTGCAATCTGTTTGAAGATATTTTTAAATCTACTTACCTTTCTAATTCATCATAACTTCCATAATCTATAGAAAATTCTCACGAAAAATTATATTTGAACATTCAGATTGATCTACACCCTGCGGATGTTCTGGAGGTTCAAACTAAAGCCATCCCAAAGAACAAGAAAACATCGTGCTTTCTATATATTTCTTCCTCTCTTCTCGTCATTCTTGTCTTTCTATTTTGATTAGTTGCGTTGGTTCATATCTTTGATTAAGATTCTTATTCCTGCGCAGCCATTGTTGCAGATCCTTTTTACCACGGACATTCTGGTAGCCTGGTAGTCACTCGAAATCGGTTAAATCGTTTGGTTTGCTATCTGTAGGTTGATCTGTACTTTTGATCCCGTGTTCTGTATTAGTCTAGATCTTGGCTGCAGGATATAAGGGGGTTGCCAACCTGGGTTTTGTAAGTGGAGTCAGGTTAGTTTTTCGTGGGCAGTCTGTTCAGTTCATTTGTGTTTGCCTCGACCATGCGTTGGTTGCAGGAGTGTGATCTTTTCTGGAACTAGAGATTAGTCATCATAAGTCGAAAGAGAACTTGAGGAGGTCAGTTTACCGTGCTCCGTCAGATCAGTTTTTTGTTGTGTTACCTGCTTTCGGTGGTTACAGATATCCTCTGGATCAATGTTCCTTGGCGTTCAATTCTGATGGCTGGGTAACTATTATCCCTTGATCTGAGGTGGATTAGAGGCCCTGCATTGATTATTATTGAAACAACTGATCTCGCTTCTGGTTTTTTTTTTGTGCTCAACGAGATGCAGGAGAGGAAACGGTTTTTGATGGATGAATCTGGAGGATGGAGGTTTGCTTACCCTTAATGGTTATATTAGTTTGTTATGGTTCAATGTTTATATTGGTATATGGTCAGATAGTCTGAGCTGAAGTCCTGTTGTTGAAGCTGGATTGGATGTGTGATATCAGGAAACTTCTGACTTGTCTTTGGATAATCAACCGTCTGTTTGATTTGTTTGTCAGCACAGTTTTAATTTAGTGTACAATAAGTCTGATTTGGATCCATTGGTTGTTCTCCAGAATTGTCAGAAGCTGGCTTTTGCAACTTCAACCTTCTTTTCAAACTCAACAATTGATCTTTCTTTAAAAAAATCTCTGCCTACGTTGGTAATTCTGTGTTTTTGCAGATATCCATTTGGACGAACTATAAGTTGCAATTTGAAACCGGTTGGTGTGCCTGATTTCTTCAGTCTAAGATGAGCCAGGCTTACCCCTACCCCTCAGGCGTTTGGATAATCAACCCCACTCCGTTAACTTCTACTTAGTACAATAGTGTCTGTTAAGTCTGATCTCGTTTTGTTGGGTTCCCAGAATTTGGAACTATGCCGCTTAGCGGGACTGCGGGACTCCACTTTGCGGACTTACCTTCTTGCTGATCTGTGTTTGAATAATCAACCTCCCTACATTAATTTTCCCATCTCAGTTTAAATTTAGTCTCTCACAGCCCACAGTTCTGATTTGGAGTAATTGGTCATTTTCCAGAATTTGATATTGGCGATTGGTCCTATCTTCCCTGCCATGACGGTTCCTTGTTATTACTAAACTTAACTGGTTTCTTTTACAATAAAACTTTCCAGACACTAGTTTTCTCTGCCTAACTCGATAAATCATCAGCTCTTGCAGATGACAAGGGATAAAATTGCAGTTTGGAGCTGGTGTTGTTGTCTAGCTGAACCTTACCATCGGACAGGCTTATACCCACTCATCATCATCATTTTAGACATGCTTTAGCGGTTTCTTAGTGAAAAATTAATGGGAAAGCCTCTTGTTTGATGCAGGTTCTAGGTTCCACTTCCTAGTTGACGAGTTCAAATTAACCTGTTACTGAGTTTTAATCTGTTTGCAAGAAAGCTTCTTAATATACTATCTCTTCAATTCATCATAAATATCTTACACGAGCTACTATTCTAAATTCAGATTGATCTGGAAAGGTGCACGAATCTAACGATATCTGGAGCTTAAAATCAATGGCACATCCTACAACGATTAAGACTATTACACTCATTTCGAGTCTAACTAAAGCTGCTTGTCCATCCATATAATTAATTCCTCGACATGGTTTCAGTAATTATGTGCTCTCGCAGATATTGAAAGAGGATTTCAATGTGGAATCAAGGCCTGTTGTCTACCTATCTCCTAGCAGAGCAAGCTTATATCTGTTTGGATATCTTTTGAACCGTCCTTTTCAACTCCAACATTGCTAATCCTATAAAATTTCCAAATATCTTATGGGAGGCAATATTTTGGACATTCAGATTGATTTACTACAATGAGTTTTAAGGACGCTTGGAGCTTCAATCTAGATGGCGCATCCCACAACAGAAAACTCAGTGCTCTCTTATTTACACATTTTGAGATCTTATTTTCAGTATTTGAACTTATGTGTTTTCTCAGTTGCTTCTTGCTTTGATTGGGGGTTCCGCTTCCTCCTTCCTGTGGTTGCAGATTGTCTAGCCTAGGCCCTGCTGGCAGTTGCTCGGAATCTGTTGTATTGTTTGGTTTGCAATCCATCTCACTGTGGTTGAATTTGTTCTTCATCTGTTGTCTGTTGAGAGTGTGCAGTATGTTTTGGATTAGTGGGACCTGCTATGGCTAAAACCCGTGCCCTGTATGTGGAGTCAGGTCAGTGTACTAGACGGTCTGCTTGATTTATTGGTTTGTTCACCCCCTCAGCTTCAGTGATTTCCAGAGTTGAATTTCTCTCTGCCAAAAATTGCTCTGTTCCATTCTCCGATGGCAACTTATTATAATTAAAGGTGCGTCTGGAACCCTGGGTTGGTTTGCGCTGTGACAAAGTTGATCTTGTTTGTGGTATGTGCATATTATTTTCTAGCTACAAGATAGTGGCTGTGGAGATTGGATCGAAGGGTAGAGGTTTGGTTATAATTCATGCTTGTTCTTGATCATGTCATAATTTTGTGATGTTAATATATTGGTCTGTGGTGGCAAACGTGATTGGAATTTTGTTGGTCAGACCTGCATAGTTGAGGATTTGAAGGTGTCATGAAGCTTGGCTGAACTGTAGATTATAGAACTGGAAGAAGTCTGCAGTGCTCTGTTTGGATATATTCTTCCTTTGAAGTTCCTTTCTTGACTACGGATTGTTCAGTTTGAATTCAGCCCATTGATTGGTTCATTTGTACGATAAATGATTGCAGGGTACTTGCGGATGTCAAATGATATGCATTGTGGATGGAACGGTAGGCCCGATAGTTGTTCTACACTTCATGGCATTTATTCTAATTGACATTTAATATATCTCACTCAAAGTATAGGGATTTGGGCTGCTCATCGATTTGCGGTGTTGGAGATTCGTAGTGCAAGGCCTGTAGAGTTGGCAAACCGGTGGCCGATGTGGGGTCTTTTTGTGAAGCTTGGAGCCATCAACTGTGTCTGCTTTCCCAACTGTTCCGACTTCTAATAAAAAATAATCCTGAAGCATATTATTACTTGATTTGATCTTTTGCGGCAACCAGTTTCAACTTGCATTCAGTGGCCTCATCTCTTCGGTACAGCTTGGAGTCTTTAGCTGCGTGCACATCTGGATCTTCTGATTAGTAATCCTGAAGCTTATTAATTGGTCTATGTTGGTGTTCTGAGTTTTGGATGGTATCTGTTCTTATCTTTTTTTTGTCCGACTCAACATAGGAGATGCGATAAGTCACTTAGAATTACTTTGTTACCATGTTTGTTTCTGGAAGTTGTGTTTAATGCCAATAGTTGACTGCTTGTATCAGTTTTATCAGCGCACCCTGCTGTGTTTTGTTTCTCTAGCAGTAAGTCGGAAGATTTATCACCTGATAGGTAGTGAAGATAGCAATGTACATGAACTCTGAAAGCAGTAAAAGATCCCTACAGTTATATGCTTGAATTATTTGAGATCATGTCTGGATTTGCTCGTTATATTGTTGTTTATGATAACAATTTGTTTGTCCACTTATCTGTTTCCTGGTCATCTTGTCAATTTGGGGGTATGCACGGACATTGAACTTCAACAACCAAAGATTCACCTAATTTGCCCCCTTTTCACTTGTATATTAAAAATATATATCTTAATTAATTCGAAGATCCCTCCTCACTCTAGTTGGGTTATGTTGCAGAGAGGTTAGGAATTGCTGCTATATACTGTATTGGTTCTGAATGGGATACTTGAACTGTTTCTGATTAGGGTCATATTTTCTGAAAATGTCGGTTTGTTGGTTATTGAATTGATTTTTCAGAAGTTCTTCTTGATAGTTCTTCTTCACTGGGATCTGGGTCTGCATCTCTCAGTTTGCTGGGGAATTTCCTACTTCCAGTTTGTGATTGATGAATGATTAATTCGCAATACAACCTGGCATATCTAATGATTCTGGCAGATTGCAAATTTCGTCTCAACAGTTATCTTCTAACAGAATTCAGAAATCGCTCTTTATGCCATTCTGCTTCGCTACACCTTGGTTTTAGAGGGTAAAACTGGTCAATTAACTGCAGTTTCTCTATGCCAAAATATAACCCACGTAAAACGCTCTATGGAAATAGCACATCATCTTAACTGTAGGTACATTCTTATTTTTGAAAACAAAATATAACCCATGTAATTAATTGTGCATGTAATCTAGCTATTCAGTTTCTGAAATTTATAGCTTGATTTCTTTACTTAACCTAACTCTTGCATGTATTAACAATTTTTGTGTGCCCCATTTCTATTTTGTGTTACGATCTTGTGTGTGAATGTTGCCTTTTGCTCGATTGTGTGGCTTGTATGCTTTGCTGAATGTTTGGTTGTAGTGTTTGCTAATTTGTTTTTGGTTGTTGCAGTTTAACACTGCCTTTGCCGGTCCCAAGCCCGGATGAGAAAATGTGGAGGAACTGCACTTAGCTGGTTGTATGGTCTGTCATTGGGTCTCCAGATATTTTGAATTGAATAGCAGTGGATGAAGTGAATAGAAGTTACATATTCTGAAGTTGAGAGTCCAACTGTGTTTATTACTGTTTTGGTCACAAAGTGAAACGTCAAATAGTGTTGTATATGGTTCAAACTTTGAAATGCATCCTTGCTGCAATGGGGTCCAACTGTTAATATCTAGGCAAGTGAGCAATAGAACCAGTGCAAGACCTAAGATATATCAAGAAAAGCATATTCTGGGGTAGTACTAAGGATAAAGAACTAGTCCTAATATTCTCAAGAAATATGTGGTTCAAATGCTACTGCTTCCTAGAAGCAGTTTTGTCCATATATAGCTTATGTTTTAGATCTCAAACATGCAACGGTAGTCTGGTAGTAGATGATGGATAAGTCTCTGTACTGTAGTCTTGTGGGGTTTGTCTTTGTCTGTGGTCTTTGTGGGACTGCAGCACATGGTCCTTGTGTCAAGGACAGGTTGCAGTTAGGATAGAGCATCAAGGACTGGCAGCATCTTGGACTGGCAGTTAGGATAGCACAAGGACTGGCTCTGTTAGGACTGGTTGTTAGGATAGCTTTTAGGACAGCATCTTAGACTAGCATCTAGCATATTCGTGGCTGGCTAGCAGCATATAAATATGTATCCCCAACCCCTCAGGTTGGTATGCCATTGTGTGAGAAATAAACCAGAAAATTGCCCCAACTCTCCAAGTGTCATCCTCTCTCAATGAGAGTAACCCTGAAACAACTATCAAGTGGTATCAGAGCGAGGTTGTCTTGTAGCCTGACCTTTACCTGTTCTCCTCTCTCACCAGGAGCAGAGCAGCCCCAGCCGGTAGCAGCAGTTGCTCCGACTGTCCCTGGTTACTTCCCTCCCTCCGGGTTGTCGAGCAGCAGCTCGTCGGCAGCAGACAGCCCCCCAGCAGCGAGCCATGTCCACAGGTCACTCTCAGCACACGGCTACCTCGAGCATGCGGCGTCGGCAGGAGGCCGAGCGCGCAGAGGCAGAGGAGCGTGAGCGAGTGACTGCGGCAACCGCTGCAGCGGCGGCAAGGGCGTCGAGGCTGGCAGCCGCGGAGCTGGCAGCAGCCAGAGCGGAGGTAGAAGCAGCAGCGACGGCGGAGGCAGCACGTGTGGCTGCGGCGGAGGCCAAGGCATTGCGCGACAGCGCCAACAGCTCCGCGTCCGCTGATGGCAGCGTCGTCGCAGACCGCGACGACGCGGAGCAACAGCGGGCGGCGCAAGAGCGGGCGGCGCAGTGGGCAGCCGAGCACGCTCGCGGTGGCGCCAGAGGAGGCGCGCACGGCGACGGCGGCTGGGATGACCAAGGCCGAGGCCTCTACGGGGTCCGGACTGTGGTCAGGGACGTTGGTCCCGGTGTGGGTGGCCTACCCTCACCAAAACCAACTACGTCGAGTGGGCAGCGATCATGAGGATCAGGCTGCAGGTGCGGCACATGTGGGAGGCGGTCCAGGACGACGCCGTTGACCCACATGAGGATCGACGGGCGTTGGACGCCCTCATCGCTGCAGTCCCGGCCGAGATGCAGTTCTCGCTTTCCAACAAGCGGACTGCCAAGGAGGCATGGGACGCCATCGCCGCGGCACGCATCGGCAGCGACCGTGCCCGCAAGTCCACCCTGCAGGCACTTCGCAAGGAGTGGGAGAACCTGGCCTTCAAGCCAGGTGAGGACGTTGATGACTTTGCTCTCCGTCTCAACACTCTGTTGCAGAAGATGGTGCAGTTTGGTGATGCCACCTACAGCGAGGAGAGAGCTGTCGAGAAGCTCTTCCGGTGCATCCCCGAGAAGTACAAGCAGATGGCTCGCTCGATCGAGTCGCTGCTGGACCTCTCCACGATGACGATCGAGGAGGCGATAGGTCGCCTCAAGGTCGTCGACACCGACGAGCCACAGCCTCTCTCGGGGCCCATCACCACCGGCGGCAAGCTGCTCCTGTCTCGGGAGCAGTGGGACGCCAGCCACGGTGACGGGAAGAAGGGGGAGCCTTCTTCCAGCAGCCGCAGGCGTGGCAGGCCGCGAAGGGGACGCCGAGACTACCAGGCCAGGGCACATGGTGATGCCCGTGGAGGTGCCCGGGGAGGCGCCGCCGGCAGGCCCCAGCCGGCACAAGACGAGGGCTGCCGCAACTGCGGCCGCCTTGGCCATTGGGCCAAGGAGTGCCGACAGCCACGACGTGGCCAGGCCCACGTCGCACAGGCTGCGGAGGAGCAACGTGGCCAGGCCCATGTCGCACAGGCTGCGGAGGAGGACCCAGCCCTGTTCATGACGCACGCAAGCGTCGAACTACCTGCTGCAGCACACCAACTGCAGCAGCTCTCCTCCACCTTGACGAGCCAAAGGCGCACGCCCTCCTTGGCGACGGCTCCGGCAAGGACAAGACCAGCGGGTGGTGCCTCGACACCGGCGCCACCCACCACATGACCGGGCGACGAGAGTTCTTCGCCGAGCTCGACTCCGACGTACGAGGCTCCGTCAAGTTCGGGGATGCCTCCGCCGTAGAGATCAAGGGCGTCGGCTCCGTCCTCTTCATCGCCAAGACCGGAGAGCACCGGCTGCTCACCGGTGTCTACTACATCCCCGCGCTGAGGAACTCCATCATCAGCCTGGGACAGCTGGACGAGAACGGCTCGCGCGTGCTGATCGAGCATGGGATCCTACGCATCTGGGATCGCCATCATCGCCTTCTTGCCAAGGTAACCAGAGGCGCAAACCGGCTCTACGTCCTTGATGTGCAGGTGGCACAACCCATCTGTCTCGCTGCTCGTCGGGATGACGAGGCGTGGCAGTGGCATGAGCGCTTCGGGCATCTTCACTTTGAGGCCCTGAAGCGGCTCAGTGCCAAGGAGATGGTGCGAGGCCTGCCCTGCCTCGACCATGTGGAGCAGTTCTGCGATGTCTGTGTGTTGACGAAGCACAGACGACTCCCTTTCCCCAGCGGCGAGTTTCAGAGCTAAGGAGAAGCTCGAGCTCGTCCATGGGGATCTGTGTGGGCCGGTGACACCAGCCACACCAGGAGGACGACGCTACTTCTGCTGCTCGTCGACGATCTCTCCCGCTACATGTGGGTGGTGATCCTTGGCAGCAAGGGGGAGGCAGCGGGCGCCATCAGGCGCGCGCAGGTTGCTGCGGAGGCGGAGTGCGGCCGCAAGCTGCGTGTGCTGCGCACCGACAACGGCGGCGAATTCACAGCAGCTGAGTTCGCGTCGTACTGCGCTGATACAGGCATCCAGCGCCACTACTCCGCGCCGTACAGCCCACAGCAAAATGGGTTGTTGAGCGGCGCAACCAGACGGTTGTGGGGATGACTCGGGCCCTCCTCAAGCAGAGAGATGCCTGCTGTTTTCTGGGCAGAGGCGGTGCTGACAGCCGTCTACATCCTCAACCGCTCACCCACCAAGGCGCTCGACGGCAGGACGCCGTATGAGGCTTGGCATGGGCGGAAGCCGGCAGTCTCCCACCTGCGGGTCTTTGGCTGCCTCGCGTTCGCCAAGGAGCTTGGTCACATCGGCAAGCTCGATGACAGGAGCACTCCGGGAGTGTTCATCGGCTACTCGGAGGGCTCGAAGGCCTACCGCATCCTCGACCCCAAGACACAGCGCGTCCGCACGGCGCGAGACGTCGTGTTCGACGAAGGGCGAGGATGGGCGTGGGGTAAGGCGGTGGACGACGGCTCGACTCCGACGTGCGACGACTTCACCATCGAGTACGTCCACTTCGAGGAGGCCGGGGGAGTAGGCAGCAGCTCCTCGCTGAGCACGTCTACTTCAGCCCCCAAGTCCCCATCGACCCCGGTGTTAGCTACACCGGCGACACCACAGCCGGCAACGCCACGCACTCCAGCACCAGCAGCCACTCCTCCGGGCGCGTCTACACCACCACCAGCTCACTCCGAGCACAACCCGGTGGAGTTCGCTTCTCCGCTCTCTCACGACGAGGAGCGTGTCGACGCGTATCATGACGACGAGCCGCTGCGGTACCGGACGATGGAGAACCTTCTCGGTGACCAGCCGGTGCCGGGGCTGGTGCCACGTGACTGGTGGCGCAGCTGCAGCTTGCGCGTGAGGATGGTGAGCCTCAGTCTTTTGCAGAGGCTGAAAAGCGCAGCATGGCGTGCTGCGATGCAGGTGGAGATGGATGCGGTCAAGGAGAACCGCACCTGGGAGCTTGCTGATCTCCCTCGTGGTCATCGCGCGATCACCCTTAAGTGGGTGTTCAAGCTGAAGAGGGATGAGGCCGGCGCCATCGTCAAGCACAAGGCTCGCTTGGTGGCGCGAGGTTTCTTGCAGCAGGAGGGGGTCGACTTCGACGACGCCTTCGCTCCTGTGCACGGATGGAGTCCGTGCGACTCATCCTTGCACTAGCTGCCCAGGAGGGCTGGCCTGTCCACCACATGGACGTCAAGTCGGCCTTCCTCAACGGCGACTTGAAGGAGGAGGTCTACGTGCAGCAGCCGCCGGGATTTGTGATCCCCGGCCAGGAGGGCAAGGTACTTCGCCTGCACAAGGCTCTCTATGGCCTCCGGCAGGCACCAAGGGCGTGGAATGCCAAGCTGGACTCCACGCTGAAGACGATGGGCTTCGAGCAAAGCCGCACGAGGCGGCCGTCTACCGACGGGGCAGTGGAGGAAATGCCCTGTTGGTGGGCGTCTATGTCGACGACTTGGTGATCACCGGCATCAAGGATGCAGAGGTGGCTGCGTTCAAGGAGGAGATGAAGGCTGCCTTCCAGATGAGTGATCTGGGGCTCCTCTCCTTCTATCTGGGGATCGAGGTGCACCAGGACCACTCCGGGATCACGCTTCGACAGACCGCCTACGCCAAGCGCATCGTTGAGCTAGCCAAGCTCACCGACTGCAACCCAGCTCTCTCTCCGATGGAGGAGAGGCTGAAGCTGAGCCGCGACAGCACGGCGAAGGAAGTGGACGCTACACAGTACCGGCGTCTTGTGGGGAGCCTTCGCTACCTCGCCCACACTCGGCCGGACTTGGCGTTCTCCGTCGGCTACGTTAGTCGTTTCATGGAGCGACCGACGACGGAGCATGAGCAGGCTGTGAAGAGGATCATCCGCTACGTTGCGGGGACTCTTGATCATGGCCTTCACTACCCTAGATGTCCTGGGGCAGCAGACTTCGTCGGGTACAGCGACAGCGACCACGCCGGCGACATCGACACCAGCAAGAGCACGAGCGGGATCATGTTCTTCCTCGGCAAGTGCCTCGTGAGCTGGCAGTCGGTCAAGCAACAGGTGGTTGCCTTGTCCAGCTGCGAGGCTGAGTACATAGCGGCCTCCACAGCCTGCACCCAGGCGCTCTGGCTCTCTCGGCTGCTTGGTGATCTACTTGGCCGAGATGCTAGAGCAGTGCAGCTGATGGTGGACAGCAAGTCCGCTCTGGCCCTGGCAAGGAACCCCGTTTTCCACGAACGGAGCAAGCACATCCGGCTGAGGCATCACTTCATCCGAGGCTGCTTGGAGGAAGGGAGCATCAAGGCGAGCTACATCAACACCACGGATCAGCTCGCTGATCTGCTCACCAAGCCTCTTGGGAGGATCAAGTTCCTTGAACTCTGCTCCAGGATTGGGATGGTTCAGACCGTCCACAAGACAACGCACAAGACTTAGGGGGAGAATGATGGATAAGTCTCTGTACTGTAGTCTTGTGGGGTTTGGTCTTTGGTCTGTGGTCTTTGTGGGACTGCAGCACATGGTCCTTGTGTCAAGGACAGGTTGCAGTTAGGATAGAGCATCAAGGACTGGCAGCATCTTGGACTGGCAGTTAGGATAGCACAAGGACTGGCTGGCTGTTAGGACTGGTTGTTAGGATAGCTTTTAGGACAGCATCTTAGACTAGCATCTAGCATATTCGTGGCTGGCTAGCAGCATATAAATATGTATCCCCAACCCCTCAGGTTGGTATGCCATTGTGTGAGAAATAAACCAGAAAATTGCCCCAACTCTCCAAGTGTCATCCTCTCTCAATGAGAGTAACCCTGAAACAACTATCAGTAGAATGGTTTGTGGAGACAAAGTACAGTTCGGTGAAAAGTTCTTCTGTCTATGAATTCCTTTGTTTTATATCTGATCCTGATACTGCACTTGAAACTAAATTTTGGTACAGTCTATAATAGTGATATATGTGAACTTCAATAAAAACAGAAATCAATGCACGCCTGTTGTACTATCTACCCTTGTGATTGATGAGGTCATTGTATCTTCCATTGTGCTAAAGCATAAAAGGGGTGTCCAGGTGAGGTTTGCATGGTTTACTGGAAGAGAGTTTTCTTTATTTTGGTTGTCCCCCCCCCCCCCCCCCCCCCCCCCCCCCCCGCATGTAATGACTTTTCTTCTTTTTCATCTCTTTCATCACACATGCACTCTCTTAGCTAATCAAGGCAATGTGGCAGGAAACTCCGGGAGAAAGCCTAATACATCCCCTTGATGCCCACCTGGGCCAAACCGGAAAACAGCCCATATTTAAGTAATAAGTGCAATGCCATAGAGACTACTCTTATAGTGTTATCAACAGATTCATGGTTCCAGGATGCATTGAAGAAATTTTTCGGTGAGTGAACCGCCTCCTCTCCAACTACTATGGCAACAACGATATCAGATATTTGCCTCGGAACTTGAAGAAGACAGGTTATCTGCCTAAAACAATTGGTCACACTTGGGAAGCTTATGTGCAGCAAAACTCAACAATGTGTGCTTTGTGTGTGTGAGGCAACAAAGCAAGCTCCTTTCTCAATAACAACAAAATAGTTTCTAGCACAACACACTTCTCAACAAATTGCCCAAAAAGAAAGACTGAATGAGTTATAATTAATGTGTACTTGTGTGAAAACTTGTTCTAAGGCACAGATTACAGATTGAAGAAATTTACTCAAATTATTGCAGTTACAAACTTTCTAGGATTAGTGTTAGGATTCTGAAGCTCAAACGTCGCATTCATCTGGTGTACAAATCCACAGTAGAGTCTGAGTTGAACAGAGTCACTTAACCGCTTTACTCAACCAAATCTGTAACTAAAAGTGGAAGAAGAAAAAAGAAGGCCGGTTTAACTGACAAGGTTTCGTTGATTCATGTGTCTATATCCAAGACGTTATACCACAGTAGGCTAAACCTGATACTCAAAACTCTGAAACAGCTTGCAAAACATTACTCGCTGAAGACAATGGTGATTGCGAAAGCTATATCTTGGACAAGAGATTACACCGAGTTCGACAGTTCTACAAGGGTTATTTCCGCACAAAAAACTGATATATATAGCAGTCAACAAAAAAAACAAAAGGCACTACCCTGCAAGTCTAAGTTCCCATTTTTCTCAACTTTCAATAGTCCATCTGCATCCCAGTATTGCATTTGTTTCGACGCATCATTCACAATAGGTATTCCAAGAAGTTTCTTGCAAAACAATTCTGACGAGAGCACCTCTGGTCGTTTCAGGCTTGCTTTTGTATCTGCGCCAGAAAAATAGCACCATGTTTCAGAACTAAGGATGCATGATTTGTTCCTCTGTACCCAGGCTCTATCTGTAAGTATACTATGTTTATTAGCTTTATATATATAAAGACGTCTTCCCAAAGCAGCTGTTCATCTTTTCTATAAAGGTGATGAGTCCATTTTTACCTTTTAACTTGAACAGAGTTTCATTTGCTTAAAATAGTGGATCATATAAGGACATGGAGACATTTTATATATACGAACATGGAAAATAACCTGAGTTGCAGACAATGTAGGAATAATTTACTTGATACATTCATGGGTAAAAGTTGGGGAAGAGGAATTATTTTGACTGGGAGTGAAGAATTGGAAGGTCATACTGTGGCACCGGAGGCGGAGGAGGCAGTGGTTGGGCTGACAGAACATGAGGACTGGAATGAATCGATGTGGGCCTGGCACTTGATGCGATCGCCCTTGTTCTCCTCTAGGCATTTGCGCAGCGCCTCCACATCACATGCTGCAGCAACCTTCTTCTCATCTCTCCCTCTGCTGATGCCGCTTCCTGTTCCATCCATCGCTGCCACAACCGCCACTTTCCAACGTCGGATCTACCAGTCTGTACCAATCCTGTGATAATCAAAAGGTAAACACAACTATGTAAATGCTGAATGCACTTTTGGCATATTTAAGATTCAGAAGTTGCTCTAGGGTAGAAACAAAAGAAGCTGTCTGACAGAGATTGCTGACTAATGAACACACAAAATAGACGATCGAGACACCTTATGCCATTTTACCTGCTAGCCCCACCAGTTTGCACTTCTTATGTTGAAATCTAATTTACTCAAACTTCTAAAACTCCAGTGTGTTTTAACAGAATTGAGGAAGACAATTCCAAATTGATTTCAAGATATACACACGGAGTGGTCAGAAAGTGTTATGTAAGGCTTTCTAGAAAGTACAACTTTAATATGTATTGTTACGATGTATAATGATGTTAACAATTTTTTGAATAGTACTCCCTCTGTTCATAAAAGGATGTCTCAACTTTATCTAAATTTAGATGTATCTACACACTAAAGTATGTCTACATACATACAAATCTAGAAAAGATTGAGACATCCTTTTGTGAACGGAGGGAGTACATTGTATCCAATTGAAATCGTTATCTGGAAGAAATTTTTGCTAACGTTCTTGAGATTTGAGAAGCATCTTAGGAAAAAAATACCATCAATCATAAATGTTGAAGTAATTTGTTCTGGATAATCGCCGGCTACAAATTCAAAGAAAATACTTCCTCAGCATTTAGTTTGCCAAACAGACACGAGCCTCCGAAAATATAGCTAATTCACAATTACGTAACTTTGTCATGGTGGGCATAGCCGGTCCCCTAGGCCGTTCAGCGGCGGATACCTCCCATGCGCTGCTAACCCTAGGCCCTCTACCGTATCCTATACAGACCTATCATGTTACTAGTACGCCTTGTATTTTACTCTACTTGGTGACGAACCTGCAGAGGCGGAAGTCTATAAACTGTTGGCGTTCCTACTAGCCAAGCAATATCGGACTAAACAGATCCCACCGTAGTACAGTTGCCGTACTTACCACAGTGGCGCAGCTCCCGCTCGGCGACACCCCCGTCCACGCGCGCGACGCACACGTTCTCTTCCTCCTCCTGGTCGCCGGTCGCCCGGATGCTCAAGCTCCGCGCACTCACCCGCGTCCGCCCACGCCGACCTCGAACGACCCTTTTCGGTGACGCGACGGCGATAGAGACCAAAGAAGAAACTCGATTGAGTAGCCCGAAGCAAGATGTAGCAGCGGCGGCGGAGGATTCGGCCGGCGTGGGAAGCAGACGATGCGATTCGGGGATTCTCTTTCTCGGTGCGGTGCTTGACGAGGACCAACGAGATGCGCTTTGTTACGCTCTCTGGGCCGGGCTGGGTTAGATTTTGTTGTTTCGGCTCCGACGAGTGCTGAGGGCCCAGGCCCATTACTTCTGCCGAATTTGTGCAATGTGAAATTAGGTATAGCCTATATCTGGCAGTCAGTGCATCATCGCAGACCGGACACGAAAAGTATCCGTTTTGATCCATTTGAGATGCTCCGGGCTCATCTCTGGTGTCCCAGCGCGGGTCGGCACGATGCACGTCGACAAGCTCGGACCAGTAGTAATTCCGGCTCGTTGGGATCGATGTCGATGGGATGGGAATCCCGCCGACGCGTTGAAATCAGTTGGTCGTGGCTCCACCAATGCGTTGGCTGCTCCCTACTGTACGACATGGCCTCACTAGGCTAGGGTTTTTGTGTCGGTGGTGAAGAATGTGAGAGAAGAGGAGGCGATGAGAATGTGGAGAGGAAGCGATGAGAATGTGCAGAAAATGCCAAACATAAAGTTACTACGAAAATTTCAGGAAAATTCTAACTTATTGATATGGACCCGGAGCAAGAAAACCTGCAAGCAGGGGTGTCGAGGTATTGGTAACGCAGGCCTATAGTAGGGTGCCATACGCCACAGGTAGAAGGTGAGAAAGAACGTGGAGGGCTCCGGTGACGGGATTGTACACAAGGGTTTGCCCAGCTCAGATCTCGCAACGGCGGCGAGATCCTACGTGATGTTATAATTCACTAGATGCGAATATGTGTACAGGTTACAATGAGGGTTGTAAAGTGTGGCCATAAGGCTCTCAGGAGGTCGGCTTATATAGACACCATGCCTCCGGCTTACAAGGAATCTTGCCGATCTAGATGTGGAGTCCTAATCGCTTTAGACAGAGATTTTTTTTAAATTGCCCTAATCGCCGGCTGGGAGCGAATTGACACCGAAACTGACAGCGGCCCCGTTTGTCGGTCCAATCAAAAAATAAAAAATGTAAAAAAGAAATTGTTGGGTGAGGTGGACGTGGGTCCCACCTGTCAGTCTCACATCTCCTTTTCTCCACTTCTGTTGACCATGTCCAACAAGAATTGCATCGACTGCCTAGCCTTGTTTGACCTTCACCTCCGGCAGCCCAGCTAGACCTCCGTCGGCGAGCTCCCTATTTCCTCCGTCATCAGAGCACGTGGAGCAGCATAAAGAGCGCCCACCAGAGCCGAACTCATCACAACCTGAACGGCGCTGGGAAACCCTCCTCCCTGATGCGGCCGTACTCGATCTGCAGGTACATGCACCACCGCGTCAGGCGCCCCCCACTGTCCAGGCACGACCTCTCCCTGACGCGGCTGACGCCGATCCTTCCCGCGGAGGCCGGAGCCAAAGAGGAGTTGGCCCACGATGGCGAGCGCAACCAGGAGGTGGGCCCGTTGCCGATTACGTGGTGGAGGACCGACGGCCGTAGAAACAAGGGCAGGGGTTGTTGCTGGTCTATGCCCGCCGCCATCGCTGCCGCGACTAGGAAAGACAAAGCACTCAACGGGTGAGGAGTAGGGAAAAGGATGATGTGACACTGACAGGTGGGATTCATGTCCACCTCACCAACATTTTTTTTCTTAGATTTTCTATTTTTAATTTGGTCTGACGAATGGGGCCTAATGTCAAAATCGCTGTCAATTGGCTCTAAGCAGACGATTTGGGCGATTTGAGGAAACTTAAGCCTGAAGCGTGAAGTGGTGTATTTTTGTCACTGAAACAAAAAAAGGTGTTATGATTTGGTTCTATGATATTCACTGTCTTTTGCCAAGTGTGACGAGAAACACTCCCCATATGCATGTTTGCCGAGTACTCGGGCAAACCATACGCCACATGTTCTTTACCTTCGCGGTCGCGGACTAGTCCCTGCTCACTAGGCAACCCGTGCGAGGCAGTGGTTTGAAAAGAAAAAAAAACAATAGTGTACAGAGAGTCCAACTGAAAAAAGACACGACACGATTCGACCAAGTGGCGGCAGGTTGAAACAGCATGCGGAAAAAAATCAACACAAAATCATGGTAAGCAGACAAAACCTCCCAACAGCGGCAAGAACTAGGGATCCTCTCCTCTCCACCTCTCTTTTCCCACTCCAATCCAATCACGTCACTCTCCATCTCCTCCGCCCCTCTTTCCCAGATTCTGCCCACCATCCCATCGCCAAGAAAAAGCAAGGGAGAGACGTCGCCAAAAAGGATCGGCGGCGAGAGGAGAGAAAGAGATTGAAAAGAAGGCGGCGAAAAAGGGAGACGAAAGTTTCTCCATGCAAGGGGCAGCTCGGTGCCGTGAGCGGAGAGGCCTATCAATCGATTTCGTATCGCTCCTCGTGCCCCAAGATGGAATTCTGATGCTTGATTCCTCCAGCTTTTACCTCCCGGCCATCTCGTCAGTTTGGTTCTCGTTATTATATCCCTCGTGGGGTTTCCATTTCCACTTGAATACCGACACATAGAGAGGCTTCACTTCTGTCTTCAATCTTGCAGCCCAATCTCAAGTGGTTAGCTTTTAGCTGTGTTCGTCCAGTTTCTTGGTGGCTCGCCGTTTCTGCCGGAGAATTGATGTCCTCTGACACAATACCCTGTTCTTGATTCCATCACTTTTTCTCTGGTTGTGCAACTTGTTCCCATTGACTACGCACAGAGAGGTTGTTCTTGGCACAAATGGACGATGGAGAGGACCTCCCGAGCCAATTTCTCTTCTCCCACCAAGAGATGCCCGGCACCTTCGACGACCTCCTGAGCAGCAGCAGTAGCGGCGCGGCGACCTGCAGCCACACGCACACCTGCAACCTTCCCGGCCCGTCGGCCTCCATGCACACGCACACCTGCCAGCACACGCACACCCAGGTCTTCGCCGCCGGCAGCGACGAAGACGACGCCGCCGCCGCCAGGGACGACCCCACGAGGCCCCGGCGGCCGCTGGGCAACAGGGAGGCCGTACGCAAGTACCGGGAGAAGAAGAAGGCGCACGCCGCGTTCCTGGAGGAGGAGGTCAAGAAGCTCCGCGCCGTCAACCAGCAGCTGCTGAGGAGGATGCAGGGCCACGCCACGCTCCAGGCCGAGGTGGTCCGGCTGAGGAGCCTCCTCTTCGACGTCCGGGCGAAGATCGACGCCGAGGTCGGTGCGTTCCCGTTCCAGAAGCAGTGCTGTGTTGGCTCCATGGTCTGCGCTGATCCGACCCTCTGCTTCAACGACAACTCTGAGGTTGGGCCATGGGAGGAGTGCTCTGGGCCAGCTGGTGCGGACTGCAGGTTCGACGACAATGACAATGGCGGCGCGGCGCGAGAGATCGATGTCTCGGGCTCCATGGATGTCGTTGAGCTCTGCTTCCCTGGATGAATGAATGAATGAATGTGCTAATATCAAGGGCTTGTCTTGCATTCTGTTTCAGTAGTTCTTACTCCATGAGAGTTATTTTTCTTTTTGGTGGAAATACACTCTCGTAGAAAGTGGAACGAAAGGGCGATCAGGGCGTGCAACTGATCTGATGTTCTTATGTTCTGATACATACTTATATAATAGCAACAGAAGAAGCTAATATACTCCGGTGTGTTTTTTAGTACAAAATTGCATTGTCAATATGTGTTTGTTCAGAATATCTACTTTGGATTTGTTTACTGTTCAATACATGTGCTTGTTCTGAATACATCCAGTTTAAAAATGTTAGAATTCAGATAAACAGACGGGACCATGGTTCGTTTTGGATCATTTTTTCTATAAACATTTTAGATAACGGAGGAGCCCTTTTGCTGAAAACATTTTAGATAACCCGCAATTTACTGTGAAAGAATGCTGCTACATGTTTGTGATATGTGCATCGGTACAATGTGTTCACGGTTCAAAATTAAGTTTTGAGTTAACCTGAACTCTGCTCCTGACAGTCCCACAAAGTCTTTCAACTCTGGATTTAGAATGATCAATTGACGCATGTGATCTGGTTCAATTTGTCAAGAGGCAAACTTTTCAAGAAAGGAACTGATTAAACTTTACAGAACCCAGCTCTTTTTATTCCTTTTCTGAGAAATGCAAGAATGAGACAGAGAAGCTAAGCATCTGCAACCTTTCTAGCTTTACAACATGCTATTCCGACGGCGAAGTAATGGAACATCTCATCTGGGAGAGGCGCTACTCAGGTTTTACTCTGCCTGCACAAGTTGGCCATGGCAGATTCCTGATTCCACCTCTGCGCCAAGCATAGGGAATGGATTCTTATCCGACATTGCTCACTGCCACAAGTCCACGCCATTTTAAGGAGCAAGGAGAAGGCATGATTTGATTTGTCAGTTGACACTTGACACTGTTGTCAACTTGTCATGGTGGAAGGAGCTACATTAACATCATCATTTTTACAGATAGTACCATTATCTAAAATAGTTTTACTGTGTTAGCACTGTTGTTCTATGTAGCATGCTTGCAAAGCTGTTGGTACTCACTGCGTCGGGAACATTCATCAGTAGTAGCAGACTAGTAGCACTAAATGTGCCCAAAAAAAAAGGAGGACAACTTAACACTAATTTAAATGAAGGAGACATTATTTTCCTCGAAAGCAAAGTCAGAATAGAACACATCTTTTGGTATCGTCCATCGTGATTGCCGTGAAACATTAGGTTAACATAGTCATCTTCATCATTGACAACGCCATAAGCTGTAGGTTGGTTATTGGCTAACCAGTCTCTTTCGCTCCAGAACCACCTTATTGTAAACTTAGCTTATTCGCGTCCTCCCATTTCCAATTGCAACTTAGATTGATTAAAAATAAAAGATGCGCATGCCGTGTTTAGCTCCATCCCTGACCGCGAGTTCTTTATTTTTAGTTCATAGAAATATATGGTCAACTGTTCACTAAAAAAACTGAAGATCTATGGACTATCTATGCAGTTGGCAATCCTGATGTAATTTTGCACGAGTGCACGTCTCCGCTGATAGGGAATGTATGTATTGGATAATAGATAAAATATACTGCAGCAATCGTATGATGAACACAAACCGTTTCAACCAGTTTACCTACGGCAATGAGTTGGAATTCTAGGAAATTTCATTGGCCAACTTTTCAGTTGCCTGAAAGGTGCTGGGACTAACATTAGGCGTCAAAGAGAAAGAGGGTCAAGTGTGTAAGGCTGACATTTGTGTCCAGGTGACAGACGCGTGTAAATGAGACATCTACTGTAGGTCTTTAATGGTGCAAAGTTTTTTGAATATTCTAAGAATACTGTGGTTTCTGAAAGTACCATAGTTATCTATATTTTGAGGTGTTTGGTTTTACCTACAACTGCAGTTTTTATATACCATATTATCTGCAATACTGCAGTTTTCTTTTACAGTATATAAGAAAGAGGTCTATGCCTCCTTATTTACAAAACAGAGGAACGCAAACTATGGTTTATTGAACATGTAGTATTTGTTGCCCAGAGATGTAAATACTGTGGTTTTAGTATACTCCTACTTTGGTTTTAGAAAAACTTTGCTGCCAAACTAAGCCTAAAGTTTGCCCATGAACGAGGTCTCCACTGCAAGTGAGCAGTAAAATGTCACCTTGAAAACTAAAGCCTGCCTAAAAATATGTGAAATGGATCATGAGCTTTGGCTGAATGAGCTCAAGCAACACTCCCCCGCAGGCATCAACATCACACAAGCACAAACATGGATCGACCCCTGGTTCCCTATCGAACGGGTTGAAGCTTGCACAAGGAAGTAATTCTGCACAGGTGGAACTATCCTTTCCGGTTTCCAGGAGTCCATCCAACATGTATCACAATTTCTAAGGGAAGGATACAAAACTGCGAGAAACTTATAGCATCCATGGTCGTTTCACTCATTCCCCCAAATTTGCTACAGCCGAAGTACAAACAGTCGGAGGCAATTGTCAGTAGTCAAGACTCATGACTATTCACATTCGCAAGAAGTAACTAGCTTCGCTGTGTTAATTCATAAGTAGAAACGAATAACAGAAAAAAATAAACACCTCTATGCAAAATCCTGAGGAAATGAGTTCTCATTCACGGTTGGATGCGCAATGGTGGAGGCGGCTACTTCTGTGTTGGCACGGCAAGAAGAAATCACAGAAACCTCTGCCTTCATTCCATATGCTGCGCTCTCCAGTCAACAGCGAAATCTGTGCCGCCGTCTTCCTCGTCACTTGATGAGTCGCTGGTGCTGGCCTCCATGTCCATACCAGCGGGTTTGCTATTTGCTTTAGCATTCCGTGTGGCTTTCGACTCAGTGAGCTGTTTCTTCAGCATATCTACTCGCTGCCTGTATTCCCTGCACACAAATAAATGGATGATGAGCTGATGACAAATAAAACAAAAAAATTCACTTTGCTAAGCATGGGTATGTGGACAGAACAAGACATGGAAAGGGTCATACTCTTGCTCTAAAGTCAAGTACTCTTCCCTCTCAGCAGCAGCATCAATCTACAAGGCACACACAAAGTTCGCTAATATCAGCTGTGCAGAACAAATACGTGCAAGGCATAGAGGTCAAATAATGTAGAAAGGCTAGCCTAACCTCCTCTTCTTCAAGACGATCATCAACTTCCTGGAGATCCTCCTGAATTTCCTTTTCAAATTCTTTGTATGCGTCACTGCACGATGTTTTAACGTATATCATATGAGAATAATCCCATTTGCAGAAAAAAACTTGTATTGAACTGAATACAGTACAATCTCACGTAAAATCCAGTGCTCGTAGATACATGTCAAAATAAAAAAATGCATAAACGCAATGATTCTTGACTCTTCCAGACTCTGAAGTTTTTGAACTTGATAGTAATCATGCAAAATTTCAAGATGGTTGCAGAGCTAACATAACTTATTTAGCAAATAATCCTCATTAGCATGGTTTTAAAGGCGTCCGCCTAGGCATCTAAGGCGTCCGCCTAGGCGTCTAGGCGCCCCCCCTCCGCCTTGGAAAAACGACCGCCTTAGGCGCCCCCACTTCGCCTTAGGACGCCTTAACGCCTTAAAAACCATGCTCATTAGTCAATACTCCGTACTAGTAGAAAGAAGCTAGCTAAGGTCATAAAAGAGCTCTTTACATATGCAAACAAAAGCCTATAGTCCTAACAAAACTTCGTTAAGTTATATTAATTATTGTTGACATAAGACGGCTGCAAGAATAACAATTATTTATGGAGGCAATACACTTGCAAGATTTAGTGGAAAAACCTTACTTGATGTCAACTTTTGGTGGTTCAATACCACGTGCACGGAGATCTGCATCTTTGTTATCAAAGAAACCTTCTGGCAGGGCTCCCTTTACTTTAGCACTTTCCACATTATTCCCTGCTTCAGACGATGCACTGGCTTCAGTGGGCTGTGTGTTACTGCTATCGAAGAAGCCATCAGGGACACCTTTCACCTGCACTTGATTTGGATTGGGAATGTTTCCCGGGGTCCTACTGGGCTCCTTTGGAGCTGGGGCTGGAGCTTCATCCTCGTCTTCTTCTGTATAATCAAAAAAATTCCCTGGAAGAATTCCTTTTACATTGGATTTGCCTTGACTCCCTTTATTTGGCACTTGGTCCGGCATCACAGATGGTTTATTATTTACACCTGCTTCTTTGGTCGGCGGTTGAACACCAGCCACTTGGTGACGTACAGACCTTCCTTCAGAACCAGTACCTGCTCATCAAAGTTGTCTTAAGTGCGCAAGACTGCTAAGTGTACAATTTCAGCTGTTACTAAAGCATACTACTGCTAGCAAGAATCTTCACAGAAAACAGACATTCATAAAATATTCACTACATACGGAAGCTCTACTGCTCTACAGAAAATACAATAATATTGGTGTTTCTGTCCAGAAATTCAAATGTGTTCAACAATAATTTCCTGTATACTAAATTCTAACACAGTTCTCACTTAAATGATACAAATTTTGTAGTATAACTGGTTATCAGGTGTAGCCAGGAGGGATGTGATTTCTGTCCATTCTCATGTATGAAGGCTGTAACTGGAATTTAATTAGTTATCACGCTTTCTAATTAAAGGTAAATCACATGGCAAATAGCATATACGGTACAACGCAGCATATGACAAATGTTATCCCAGTTGTTTAAAGAGAAAAAAATATCCAATAGATCATGGGCAGGTTTACATAGAAGAAAAAACCTAACACATACAAGAAATAACTCGAGAGCGGTTCTTCAGAATGTACGTATTTTTTGGAATATATTATAAGTGGCCTAAATATAATAAAATTAATAATATGTAGTTATGTACAACTTTCAATGAACCACAGCACGACTAATGTCAGCAATCCAACCTTCCCCAGATGGGAGAGTGAGCTTGACTCTCCTCCATAGGCAACCTTTTCCTAGCTCGTGTCACGAAGTCTGCGGTCTTTTAGCGCACAAATCTTGCTAAGCAAGGTTAGGTGAGTAATTGCTATGTCTAGCAAGGAGCCAAATGTGCTCTACATAAAACTCTGTGCAACGTGCTATCTACTATCTTGGTGAAAATAGATAGGTCTATTACAACAAATGTCAACCATAGCAGATAGCAATTGACATCGAGGATGTGAACAATTCCTTAGCCATGAGCCTATGACACAGACTGACAGACAATTTACCTACACTTACCAAACAGTGGGAAGATGATACGCAGCATACAATCAAACGAATGAAGTAATAGTATAGACAAGGACGACCAAGTATACAATCCAACAAATGAAGTACAGAAAATTTGATGTGAACAATTTACACTATGAATCTTTAAATTGGGGGAGGGAGGGAGCAATTTAGTATTCTTACCATCATTTTGCCTTTTCACTCCCTGACTGTCAAAAAAATTGGCAGGCAACGAGGAGGTTTTTGCTTTCTCAGGCTCTGCTGGGCTTTTATGATTGACATCTTTGCCACGAGGAGCTGCAACTTTAGTGGCTGCAGCGGCTTTTGCCTGTACCATAAATTGGCAAAATATTAACACATTTTGCAAAGAGCGCACACAGACACCTTGGAAGCAATTATGCTTCAATCAGATGATGACTACAGTACTGAATATACAAGAGTCTTCAATTTTAATACAGAAATTAGATGAATCTTTCATGAGAAAAAAACACATGCTGCTTAACAGTGAGCAACTAAACTTAAAATGAAAAGAAAAAAAATGGAAAATCATGGTTACATCAAAACCCACGGAAAATGTGTTATTATTGAACTATCAACATGTTTCTTAACCAAATAATTCTCTATCGGAAATTTTCATCAACCTTAGTGGTTGTTCAATCCATTAACGGGTCATATACTCATATCTAGAACTACCTAGACAGCATGACAGCATAAGTAAGTGGTAACACTTTTGAATTTCAATACGGAAAATGGGCGACATTGGAGTAGGAATCATTTCGTTCACGTTTCTGTCAAACATACTATTGTCCCTATTATTCTTCTAAACGGAACAAACTTTAACATATTGTATGTGTAAACTGCCATCAAACATCCATGAAATCTATCCTTAAAATACGAACATCCAACTACACCCACATACAAGTGTAAACCATTGATTTTCCCCCTCTGTTGTACCTCATGATGTTTCCGTGAAACTTGGTGCGCAGGCCAAAGTGCTTCAGATTTGAGAGTAACGTTGCAGACTCTACAGATGGGCTGATCGTATTCATTATACCTGCAGAAGACAATGCGCTGGCTATTAGATACTCTTACTGCTTGATTGATATACTCAAGAACATTTTTTTTTAGGCTTAAGGCAGGCGGTCTGCCATTTGATTAGAAGGGAAGCAATGTCTTACAAGGTATCCTCCAGATAGGGAGGCCTAGGAAGGCCACAAAAGGAAAAAAAAACCTAGGTACTCTAGTTGGCTAGTTGCCGCGGTCTCCTGGGTCATCCGTGAAGGCGTAAGCCCTCAACTCTATATCGTCTTTCACAAGACGCACCACATCCGCCACATTCAAGGCCGTGTTAGAGAAAACTCTTATGTTGCACTCCTTCCAAATGGAGATGCATTTAAAGGCTGAATCCACATCATCGGCATTCAGCTAAGCAACGCATAAGGGGGTAACACCAAGGGGGTTAAAGTAACACATGACTATACGAGGTTCAAGAAATTTGGTAACCGGTTACTCTGGAAATTTCGCTAGTCAGAATTCCATCCCTGCAACGCTACTCGAGAACAAAGCTAACGGGTTCAATAGTGTGCACAGCAGTATCAAAGCACCAGGTGAATTTCGGCATACGTACCAAACCCCAACCACCCCCCGCGTCTGCTGCTCGTCCCCACTCCCCTAGGGTTTACATCAAGCGAACGCGCGACGACCCCAACCCGAATCATCAGACACATGGAACTAAGTAGGGGGCGGGAAGGATCCAGGTTCCGGAGGCCGTGTGCTAGCGGATAGCGGCAGACGGGGAGAGGAGAGGGGGGCGGAGCGGAGGAGAGCTGACCTGACGAGGGAGGGGTCGATGCGCTTCTCCTGCTTCTCCTTGGCCTCGCGCTCCCGGAGTTTCGCGCGGAAGAGGGCCTTCCTCTGATCCATGCGCGGGGCCGGCGAGACCAGGCGCCGGGGCTGCGGCTTCCGCTCGCCTCTAGAACTCTCGCGGCGACAGGCGGACTCGAGCTCCCGAGGCTTGCAGCTTGGCTGGAGGGCGAGCGACAGACACGACGAGACGGCGAGGCTGGCTAATGGGCCCGAAGGCTGAACTCGTGGGCCTACTTTAAGAGGAGATTGTAAAGAAAGCGTTACAAGGCCGCATCTAATTGAGCCCAAGCAGCTGTCGCGCGCACACGAGGAATTTATTGTAATTCTCAAAAAAAAATAGGAATTTATTTATTTATTATATACTCTTATAAGCACTTCCGAAATATTGAGCAGACACAGTTTGTGTTATAAACGATAGCAAAGAAAACGACGAAGTAGAGGAAAGATCAACCAACGGGGACACGAGATTTAAGGTGGAAAACCCCTCCAACAATGGAGGAGAAAAAACCACGGGCGCCAGCCAACAATACTTCACTATATCGGGTGAGGTTACAAACGCCGGGGATTTACACAATGCGACTTATCCCATGACGGCGGCTTACAAGATGTATTTATAGGTGGTCTGACCTAATCTAGGTCGGTAACGTAATCTAGGTCGGTAACGTGACCATCGGGATGCTCCGCTCTCCTCGTCACAAGTTGGCCTTTATCAGTATATACGAATTTGGATCACCACAAAATAACAGTTTGAGTTTGATGAAGTCATCACAAGCGTCCCCTTCATATGGTTTGGCTTTTTGTTTTGACAACTTTCAGATGGTTTGGCTTGTGTGGGTTGTATCCGTGAAAGAGGTCTTATCCTGTCCAACACGTGCTCCCTCCCCACGCATCTCTCTCCTTTGTCTCTTTCACCCCCGTGAGCTCATCTTCCCCTATGCCCTCCGCTCTCTCCCTCGTTGTTGCCAAGGCTCCAACGAGCTGTGCGTGAGCAGGACACTGGCTCCACGTTTAGACCTTGTTTACTTCCAGGGTATTGTAAGTGTATTTTAGGTGAATGTAGGAGATTATCACGGATTCTAGGAAATCCCGTCTCGTTTTAGTGTAAATTAAAAACTCTAGCTCATACTCGTGTATTTGAGTGTAAGAGTATTTGTGTGTATTCGAAGGGATTGGGTGAAATGAAAGATTTCACCAAATCTCCGCTCATCCCCAATCCCCTTGGTGATGAAAATACAGTACTAGTAAATAAGGCCTTAGGGGCGTGCAGCTAGGCGGCACCAGAGAAGAACAAGCCGGTGGGTGGGCTTAGAGACTAGAGAGAGGGCTGGGGTGGTGGTCCGGCGGAGGTAGAAATTTGGGCAAGGCATTGTGGCAAAGCGAAACCTGCCACGGTCAATGGTGACGGGAGGGGGAAAATCGATCTGGTGGTGGCACGCAGTGCGGCGATGTCGGGATCTGATGGCGGTGGACGATGGTGCTCCTTTTCCTCCTCTTCGACCGAGTTTGGGGGTCAACAGCACCCCTATCGAAATCGAGGGGACAATGTTCGCGTTGTGTCTCACCGCCGTCAGTTTGGCCCGACATCGCGTACATTGTTCAAAACGCTTCTACATCAGCGCCACGGAACGATGCAGCCGGTGTGGTAGCGTATGGCATCTCTGGCTCCTCGGACCCGGCCTCAAACCTATCCCGTAAGACAGGGCAAGGCTAGTCAGATGGGGAATTACAGCTAGCAGCTACACAGACGGAGCGTATCGAGGCTGGCACCGACGACTGTAGCAGCAACCGGAGTTGCCACACCCTGAAGAGGACGCCGAGTCATGTGCGTGCTCGGGTGCGTCACTTCCGAGTACCAGCACATGGTCACGTGGTGCTCGTGCTCCACAAGGGCGTCGTTCCAGATCAGCGGTCTCTTGGGATAGCTGGGAGCTATGAACATTTTCCAGCAGTCGTGTGCGAGATGGACCGAAATGGGATCGTTTGTGGACTTCCAACTCCTCATGCCAAATGCTTCAGCAGCTCTAACACTATGTAGACATACTACATCGGCGCCCACATAAGCTCAATCTTCTGATACAAGCTCTTCTATCTATTGCAGTTAGAGCTACAACTTCATATATATAGGCGGTGTTGCGCATTGTGTGGAGCCGGCAGTTTGAGTACAGCATAAAGTAATCCAAAAGTCATGGCAATCTGACCTTAAACACACGACCATTTATCATAACTCAGAGAAAAATTAACTGAAATGGAATATAAGGCATCGAGATCATAAGAATACCGAGGGCTAGCGAGAACCAAGACAAACGCCGAACCTGTACATGCGTTCAGATATAATAAGGCCGCCCAGAATGTCACAAGACCGGCAGCAACTACTAGTAGATTAGCAAGTCCCAAAATAGTGGCAGTTTTCTCCCGTCCATAGCAGTAAGCAGAAGCTTAACAGGATTCAAGCACAAAATAAGTTTCCATCTGATAGTTCTACAGCGGTTTATGCAGCAGCACACGGCACACAGCCTTCACCAGCCCCCACCGCCAGAGCCCCATCCACTTCCGCCATCCTGTGCTGGAACCGCCTTTTTGGCGCTGCCCCATCCTGAGTCGTCGCCAGCACCGGAGCCACCAGGAGCTGCTGCTCCCCAGTCTCCACCACCAGCATCAGAGGCAGCAGCAGCAGCAGCAGCAGGTGCACCCCAGCCTCCATCCCCGCCGCCGCCGCCACGGTTACTGGCACCACCGCCACCACCCCATCCGGCATCTCCGCCTCCAGATCCTCCGCCAGTGCCCCATCCACCTCCACCATCCCCGCCTCCAGATCCTCGCCGGTTCCCCATCCACCTCCACCACCTCCAATGTTATCAGTCCATCCCCCACTGTTGCCACCGCCACCACCACCATCACTGCTAAAATTACCTCGGCCACGCCCACGTCCGCGGCCACCAGAGCTGTTCCTTGAATCAAACCGACCTCCTGCTTTCGAAGGAAAAATGATACATTAAGAGTGCTAGTGTTCTGAGGATCTTAAAACGTTATTGGCAAGATTTTAGTGACAACTCTATGATGCCGTAATGTTTTAGAAAAATAACAAATTTGTCAGTAGACAGACAGAAAGAGGCAAAGTCTAAAACATAGTTTGTTTGAAATACTTGCTTCTTGTGAATCCATAAAGATATTCTGAAGACCGACCATGTTAGCATCAGGTCATTAACAAAAATAACATTCTAAGCAAAGCATATGGTAGTGGTAAAGATGGCTAAACAATCCAATGTGGATAAAGCTTGACGGCAAAATAATGCAGATACTTTAAGCACTGACCTGATCTTCCAGAGAAAGGTCTCTCCCTGCCGTTGTCACCATCTCCCCTGTACCCGTCATTAGCGCCACCAGAACCCCAAGCTGAATTCTTCATAGGTACCATTGCAGCCACATTTCGCGCTGGAGGTCCAGATTCCGGTGGTGGTTTGTCAATGTTTTTCTGGAAATATGACACGAGGCGATCAATGCTGTCAAAATCTCTCTTCCGGAATCTGAAGCCCTTTGGGTTTAACCCGACATACTCGTGATGAGGGTTTGTACTCCTAATGTAAGATAAGACAAAGGTGCCTGGATACTGATCGGATATGCCAAAACAATAGACTATTCTCATAGGATTCTCTCTCTTTTCTGCCTTTAACATATCATCAACCTCGCCTTTTGACCCTTTCCTGAATTTCCGATAGGAGAGCATGCTTTTCAGGTGGCCTACCAATGGATCCACGTATCTGTCTATTACCTGTGAATTTGTAGAAGGAAAGATTCACCAATTAGCTAGAAATAAAAGAACTGCAGCTAACTGATACAAGAGAAATAGAATTGCAGCTAATTGATATTGAACCAAAGCAAAATTTCTGCTCAAATTTATCTCATGCACCAACCTCGTCAAGATCTTCAAAAGTTTCATCACCGATGGTCAATGTCTTTCCAAGGCGAAGTAAACTTGTAATATCTTTATGATCCTTTCCACTTTCAGTTATCTCCTTGTGTGCAAAAACGTCATCAAATATCTTCAGGGTAAGTGTTAGATATGATGGCCCCCTATCACTAGGCCGAATGACCTTCTCGCCAGGCTCTTTGTCTCCCAAGAACTGTTTGAACAAACAAAATTATGACCAGGGGACAAAAGAGAGAGAGAGAAAGAAAAGAAGTCTGCGAAACAGAATCTATTTAATAGGTAGGATAGCAAACCTGCTTTGCTTCTTCTTCTGTGAAGTTCTGAAAGTGAGGATGAACAATCATTCGAGGCTTGTAACGTTTCTTTGCAAGTTCCTTCTGTTTCCGGATCTTGTCATTCTGGCTCGGGATGATTTGTTCTTCATGATAGTATGGATCACGATTATTCCTGGAGTAAGGCCTTCTCCTCATTTCAGATTCCTTGCATGTTAGGTAAACTATGAACCTGTTTTTGTTCACATTTTTAATTTTGCCAGTTAATACGTCACCTTCATGCAACTGCAGTGATTCTGGTTCGTAGCCAGCATCAGAATAATTGTCTCCCATAACTATGGCTTTCAAACCAGAATCAAAGGTGCACATTATTCGGTTCTCTTGTATGTTACGGATAGTTACTTGAACAATCCTTCCATCTGTTATGTTATCCTCAGTTTCACCAGAAAGCAACCAGAATTCCTCGTCTGGGCTTGGCTCAGCATAGGGGGTCCTCCAGTCAGAGAAGCCATACAGTATCCCCTCCCTTATGTCATGCAATGTTTCCCTTTTACGGAACTCCTCTGGAATACTCTTAATGTATTCATCCATAATAAGGCTCTCAAGCTTTCTTGGATTTTCTCTTACGTGCTCAATTGCCATCTCTTGCTCATCATCGTCCATCTCATTTGCTTCATTTGCTTCCTCTAACCGGACATCTTTGGCCAAATTCTTTGCCAACGCGTATGATTCAGGATGGATCCTTGTATCCTCAAGCAGATCAATGATATGAGCACTACCTGCAGCTGCACCACTTCGTCGGACACGTAAAAACCCCGACGCGTTCATGAATACTTTCCTTCCTAGAGGTTTTACCAGCTCCTTGCGACTAAAGATGGATCCCTCTCTTACCAATTCTTTTGCAACGCTGAAGCTTTGCGCGGCCCCAGACCAGCAACAAATTGTAAAGTGGAAAAATGCCACTCATGGCTAGCAGCAAGATTAACATCAAAACCAATCTGATTTGTTGCGTCGACCATTACTTGCTCAACAATTTCATACTTCTCATCAGGAGTAAGGAACTGATCAAGGGAGTGTAATTTCCATGACAGTATCTCTTTCCCAGGTCCACAGAGTGTTGCAACCATCGCCAATGGATTCTGCAAGTACCGACCAAGTGCCACAGCACGCTTCACGATGGCTACAAAGGAATTAAGATATGAAAAGAGAGAGTTACTATTTAGAAGGTTCACGGACGAAAGAGCAAACAGTAAATCAACACATTGTACGATACCTGACTGGCCAGGCAGCTGATCTGAAGATATGCGAGAGTTCTCGTACAAGCGAGGCACGGATTCATCACCATAGACGATGCTAAAATTTTCCATTTGCGGGTTCACATCTCTTGGATGATCTTCAACGATTTTAAAAATAACCTATGCAAGGATGGAAGTAAAATGAAGCAGATATATTATCAGCTATGTAGGCACGTATATGAAAAAACTGATAAAAACCAACTAAAGCACCCATGACAGTCATGCCTAATAACAAAAGTTGAACAGAAGGATGGAGGAAATATAAATATGAATAGAAATAATGGAGCAACTGCATTTTTCATTGCAAAGGAGCAGCCAAAACAAATGTTCAAGGAACAGACTTTTTAGTGGTGGAACAGCAACAATAGGCATTAAAAAACTATTGCAACCCTAAGAAGCCAGCTATGGGATATCATCTTGTGTCTCCCTGTCACAACAGGAGAACGAGAGCAGTAATGCTAATGTATACAGCAACAACAATAGCCGATCAGATGTGATGTTCTACAAGGTGATAGATGATGCCGCGGTTGATAGCAAACTGTCATATATAAAACGAGAGGACAAGATATCAAGGCATCAAGCTTAAGTAGCCGGGGCCCTGTCCAAACATACCACGTAGAGGAACTAGTGTATACACGTATACTTATGAAATGAAACAGTAGACATGGTTTACTTACGGATAAATATATTAACATATTACCTCATAAATATCATCCTTGAGTTGTCTGCAATTCAAATTTGATGCTCCTACACATACAACCTGTGGTGAATGGTCAGTCATGAACTTCAAAACCCTCTGCTGGTCGTTCTTCTTCCGCTGTTGCTCAGCAACGCCTTGAGATCTAATACTGAGAGAACCAGCATACAAAACATCCACCAATTCTCCTGATGAGTCTAACATTACAAACGTGGTTGCTGGCTTCCCAGGACCCCAGCAGCAAGCCATAACTCTCAGCTCTGATTCATCATCCAGATCAAGGTCAGCATCCTTCTTGTCTGAATCCTTCCTCTTCCATGGAGCTACAGAAACCTTGTTCCAGAAGTGTTGTCCATATTCCATATGGAGACAACTTTTGGCTTTTGCTGTCAACAGCGATCGAGCTTCCTTTTCCATGGATGGAAGAAGAAAATTGAGGAAGGCATCATCCAGTATCATCTTCCGTTGCTCATCCCACAATTGTGCAGACTTGCTGACACAGTCACTTAGATAATTCTCACGAGCGTCGGACATAAGCTCTTTCTTTGCATCTTCTGGTAATGATATGGTAACCTTGAGGAGCTTCTCTTCCTCTGCTTTCTGAATAAGAAGCCACTGTGCATCGAGAAACTTATTTAGTGGTTTCTCTCGCAGCCATTGAAGACCTGATAGTTGGTGGTAGGGATCTATGATCAAATTGCCCTCAGGTGTGGGCTTTGTTGAGACAACAGCTTTATTCATGAAGATACTCCTGATATGTTTTCTTACAATAGGCTCACAACCGATCTCAACAGCTGCCTGATAACATAAAAACAAACAAAATTTGATCATTTTGGACAGATGAAACGAACAGGCCATCCAAAGACTGGTTAAATTTGTGAGATGCTGGTTACCATGTGTCTGGCGCCCCGAAGAACATCTTGTGATGTTTCAAACATCGCACATGTGAAATTTGCAGCAACATCTTCAGGAGAATCTTTCCCACTGTCGAGCTCACCCGCTTCCTGAAAGAAGCAAATGCAGATAAGGTGTCACAACGGATTCAGCCAAGGTGGCAAGAATATATGCGGACAAATGATAAGTTGCGCATGCAGTTTGTTCTGAAGAAGAGTAATGTGAAGTGTGAGCTTAGAGGACGTACAGGTATCCTCGTTAAAGTCAGATGGTGACCTAATTGCTCAGCACTCCGGCCAAATTGGTTAGCAACCTCCCACAACCCTGCCTTGTGACAAATACTGTACAAGGATTTCCTTTTTGGTCGCTTAAATTGACCTAATTCTTCAACTTCGCCAGGAGGGAAATGTAAGTTGAATTTCGCATCAACATCTTCCACCTCTTTCTCTGTTTTTGCATCCTTTAGTGCTTCAATAATGGAGTAATAAAGTTGCCGATTGAGTGCCTGCCTTGTAACATCATCTATTCTTCGTTTCTCTTCCTCAAATCGCTTTTCATAATAAATCTGCAAAGCAAGCTTGCGCTTCTGAAGAAGTAGCCATTTCCTGTCTAAGGTGTGAACAGCCCAAAGCAGCTACGAACACATGAATTATGTCAGCAATTGTAAAATCTTAATAAACAAGGAAAAGCAACACCTGCCTAGCAGTGAACAATTACCTTATGCCACCTCATTGTACGTTTGCGTTCTTCATTCTCTTGTTTGTGGGCATCATGGTCCAACAGACTCGGGCAAAGTTCCTTCCTATACATTGCGATGAATGGGATCTGACGGGCATCGGAAATTACACAAAGAGATAGAATCAGACTGGTAACAGTATCTAGATCAGCAAATCGAACATTAACAAATGCAAAAGAAATAACCCTACTTCGAATTTGTTGACATGCAGCATAGTCAAGACATTCACAATGTCCGCCTGTTCAATCTCCTTGTTCACACGCTCATTGCCAAAAAAGGAGAGGAAACCATCGCCAGTGAGTTGGTTGTGTATCCATGCACTTTCTTCCTCTCTCCTTGTGATATCGTCTGGAGGATAGCCAGTTAATTCTTCAGAGAGCTGCCGAAGGAGCAACAAATTAGAAATACATTATCAACCAAAATCAAGACTGTCTTCTGGTGTCTAACTGGTATTTACCTGGATCCTCTCAGGTACATCATTTTCTTTGATTTGCTCGTCCTTCGGTGTCATATACTTCTCTGCCAGAATAAATGGCTCAAACTCATCTTCAAGCCTGTTTCCTCTCAACTCGCCTGAATTAATAGCATCCCTCTCAAGCTCTTGCTTTCTTAGAGCTAATAGCTCTTCAACGTCCCCAAATATATCCTGGGCCTCTTGCAATGCAGATGATGAAACACCTGCAGCTTGTCTTAGAGGCTTTCTTTTAACCTTCTTCCTTCTGCAATACAAGAGCACGTGTGCATTTAACAAACGTGATCTGAATAATTTCACATGGATACTGAACCAGTAACACAAAATAAAACATAAGCACGTACTTCACAACTTGACCGTTCCCATCAATTTCTTCTTCGTCCACAATGAAATCAGCCATTTCATCGTCCATGTCATCTTCGGCAACATCATCTTCATCCGCCTGCTGATCCTCCTCGACTATATCCTCCTCAAAGGGCTCTGATCAAAATGCATTGCAGCAAATAAAAAGTAAGACACAAAACTTACTGCAATGGAAAACAAGCAAAATGAAAGTGGATTCAGAAGCGACTACCTTCATTACCAAACAAGGAATACTGAACTTTCTCCTCAGCAGTACGCCTTTTACCAGATGCATTGTCATCAGAGAAGCCAGAATGTTCACCCATTTCAGATTCCCTTCCTGCCTTCTTCAACCGCTTAAATTTGTTTCCCTGCAGTGAGCAGAAAAAGGTCCATTCTTGAGAAACATGATAAAGAATTGAGCAGGAAAGCTCAATCCAGACACAAATATCATAAAGCTTACAGCAGGCTTTGGGCGATGGATGCCAGTGATGTTATTATCCTGGAGCAACATGTAGTCATCCTCATCGAGCTCGAATTCCTCTGATTCCCTGGCCACATCTCTTGCAGTTTAGCAACTTACAAAGAAGGAAATCATACTCTGTTTCACAATGAGGCGTCAGAAGCAACTACCTCTTCTTTTTCTTTTTCTTCTTACGTCTCTCATCATCAGCTTCCTCTTCTTCCTCCTCCTCATCTTCATCCGCATCATCCACTATAAAGCCATCCTTCTCGTACTCATTCTGTCCATCCTCTGCTCAGGAACAATTTTTACCCAATTATTTGCTATACTAACTCGACAACAAAACCACAGGCGATTCAAGTAGAAAAAGGCAACTACTGCAAACTCAATTCCATACAAATAATAATACACATAACAGCAACAGAAATAAGGACACAGGCAAAAAGAACAACTCCGCATAGCACATAAAAACATCCCATTGCAGGAGAAGGAATAACTCCACCACCCAAATCGCCCGCGCAAGCAAACATAACGGAGAAATCGTGAAGAGAAACCGACCTTCCTCGTCTTCCTCATCGTCGTCGTCGTCCTGCTCGTCGACATCATTCCTGCCCCTCCGCGACGGCCGCGGCTCGTCCTCTTCCTCAGCCTCCTCGATAAAGTCCTCTTCTAGGGTTCGAACAGAAGCACAAGCATTTCCATCAGAAAACGCACCAGAAACCGCCGCCAAACCACGCGAAACCGCAGAAATGAGGAACGAGATCCCGTACCTTCGTCGTCGGATACCACGGTGCGTCCCAGTCCCATCGTCCTCGAGGCGGCGCAAACCCTAGAACGCGAGAGAGGTTGTGTCGAGAGCCTCGGGGGGAGGAGGGGTGCTCCTTATATGGGTATCGCAGGAGGTCACGAGCCGCACGATCGTGCGGCGGCGGAATCTAGGGTTTCACGAAGGGGAGAGGCCAAGGCCCAAGCCGGCGCCGAGGGGGATCGATGCGAAGAGCTCGGGTCGTCGGTTGACTGCCACCTCCCGCCGGCGAGCAGGCGAATCCGGCGGCCACCGGGGAGCTGCGAGCCGTAGGCTGGAGCGGCGGCGAGGTCGAGGCGGAGCGTCGGCGAGGTCGAGGTGGCGGTCGGGAGTGAGGTGCGATTGGGAAGGGGGCGCCGGGGAAAGTTAAGTAATGGGGATTTTATGGGGGATTTATTGCATTCAGGCCCCTGTACTATTTGGTACTAGTGTCTAGCCGTCTAAGGATAAGTTTCTCACCTTTTTATTGTGCTTCCTGTAAGATGATCCTTTATTAGAGGGCTCTTTTGATAATCTTCGGCTTACTTTTCAACGCCTGTTGGATGTATCATGGATGCACTTCGCATGTCGAGATTGGATTATTAGCACTGCAAATAATGGATTGTTTTCTTGCAGGGAAGAATTACCTAGATTTGGCAAGAGGGAAGAACCTAAGAGCATCTCTAACAAAGCCTTAAAACGCGAAACCTGAGCCACACACAACCTCTACCTCTTCGAGCTCTCCTCCTCTTCTAGCCGTCTCCCGTCGCCTCTTCAAATCCGGGCTGCCTGGCCCCTCCCCGCTCCTCTCCGGCGGCTGCCGGCGTTGAGATTGGGTGAGGGACCCTCCCCGTGTACAGCAGTAGTGTAGGGTAGGTTAGTTTGTTGCCTATATGGCGTTTGCCTTGGTGCTTGTCTGTTGCGTCCTTCTCGTGCTAGCGAGCAGCACGGGAGGATCTCCGATCCTCTTCTCTGGAGTTCTTCCGCGGTGGAAGGCGGGTGGAGATGGTGGATCTGGGAACTGTGGCATAAATAAGCTCGCTTTTGCTGGCTCCCCAAATCGACTCCTAGCGGATCGTGTTCCTCGTTCTTCAGGCCGTCGTGGGGATGGAGGAGAAGGTGGACCTCGATTTGGCTGTGGATTTTGCAGATCTGGTGAGCAGGGAAGATTGGAGACTGCTGCTACTTCCGGGAGCACATCCTCAGCGGCCCTCCGCTGGCCTCATGATGTCCTGCCGCTGACTTCTATGGCCGAAAGGCGGCCGCTCCGAGCTCTGGCATCGGCTGCGTGCTGGTGCTATCTCTCCTACAACCTCCAGGCCGTCGAGCCATCAGGGAGGCCCTTCATCAGCTTCGACGCGGCGTTCATCGCCTCCTCCACCCCAAGTGGCGTAGTCCCCGGCGGTGGTGCGGGTGGCCGTGCTCTGGAGCTTCAGATCGACAACGGTGGAGAAGGACATGTGTGTGATCTTACTTTCTACTCTAGGGTCCTGAGTGTAATTTTGGAGGACTGCGTTGTAATTTTTACTTTATGTAAGCTCCTGTTTGTAAGCTGTATCCCCACCGACGAAGATTAATGCAGTTTCTGGGTCCTTCGGGGCCCTTCCCTTGTTCAAAAAAACGCGAAACCTCAAACGCGGTTCGCGTTTTAGACATTTCTGCTCACAAATATGCGCGGCGCATAGCAGAAACCTTAAACCAAACTGGAAAAAAGAATATGCCGCAGAATATTCCGTCGTCTTCCTCCTTCATCTTTTTCTCAAATCTAATCACCAAAATCAACAACCGCCGCCGCTCGTACTAGCTAGCTCGTGACATCCATCGATCGATCGATCGATGTACTAGCTCGTACTAGCTAGCTCGTGCGCAGCTAGCAGCAGCAGCTGGACCGGCGGCCAGGAAGGCAGCGCCCACGAAGCCCCCCGCGTCGGCGGACGAAGCCGGCGGCCGGCAAGCAGCGCCCACGAAGCCCCCCGCGGCGTCGGTGGACGAAGCCCCCGGCGGCAGGCACGCAGGAAGGCAGCAGACCGCGGCTGGCCCACGTCTCCGCCCCATCCGAAGCCCCCCGGGGCGCCGGCGGCGTGCTCGTTCTTGCGGCTGGCACGGGCAGCTCCGCCGCCGGCAGATGTAGTCCCCCGGTCCGGCTTGCTTTGGTGCCGCTCCAGCCGGTGATTTCAACAAGTGTGGTGGTGATTCCGGCGATTTTGCCGGATTTCGGCGAGTTCCACGGCGGAGAAGGTCACCGGCGGGTGCTGAATGTTCAGTCCGCCAACGCCTCGCGCGGGATACATGGCCCCTTCGGTTCGGCCGCGAAAACATCTTATTCGTGGCTCCGCGGGCCGATTTCACGGGCGCCCTAAAACTCGTTTACAGGTCGGCGCCTTTTAAGGTTACTGCTATTTCCGTTTATAAGGTTCTGAAACCTTTTACGACGGTTATTTTGAGGTTCCGTGGGGTTTGAGGGCTCTGTTAGAGATGCTCTAATTAGGTGTTAACGGAGGAACTGAAGGAGGTCCGCTCGATTGCATTCTACGGCAGATTAATAAAAAATGAACTTGGGCTCAAATGGCAGATGATCTCACATGGACAAAACCGCAACATCTGTCCGCTCGCCGGGCGACCAGATCTCCACCCACTCCTGTGGTGAGCTCGTTGGTTGTCCTCACCTCATTTGTTGCTCCGGCGGAAGGAGATAGGGTACCTCAATTAGGTGTGATAGACGTGTAGTTAGGGTTTGGTGTCTTGTTGGCGTCTTTTAGGTGGTGGTGGTCTTCTAGAGAGTGGTGGCGATGTTGGACAAGTCGGGCCATGCGTTGGACAAGTCGGGCCATGTGTTGGACTCGTCTCGCCCCCCTTGTCCGAGAGGGTCGGACTTGTCGATGTCGTCTAGGTCGACTCCAGGTGATGGCTTGGGTCTCGGGTTCGGATGCCCAGTCAGACCTTGTGCCGGACTGGTCCGGGCCTCCGTGTCTAGGTGGCTGGACTGGTCCGAGCTAGGGGCCGGACTGTCCAGGTTCCCACGGAAGGAGCTAGGGGCCAGACTGTCTAGGTGCCTAATGGTTAGATTTATCTCGCTTCCCTATATAAGACCTTTCTTCCCCATTTAGAAGGGAACGGCTACCACTCTCTCTATCTCTCCACCATTAATATCTCACCTAAAAACGTCTAGATATCCCTCCCAAGCCCCGAGAAACATCTTGATACTTGGGGGTTTTGTGGAGCAGATCTAGATCTATAATCCAGCAAAACCGATTTGATTTTACCATCATAATCCTTTGTGTATGTTGTTACTTGTGGGTTCCTGGAAACCCTAGACGGAGGAAGCCTCCTCAAATATCAGTCTTGGTGTCTGACACATCGTGGTGGCGTTGGGAGCCTCCAATTTAGTTGTGGAGATAGCTTAAACCTTGTGTGTCATGTTTCGGTCGTCGCCTTCAAGTGACTGCTTAGTGGATTGTATCCTCTTACTTTATCTGAGGGGCACGAGAAGAGTAGGGTGAGCCTTTGTAGCGTTGGTGGACTTTGTGTCGCCACACCTCTCCCATGGAGACATATTTTCCCTCGAAAGGAAGAAACTCCGGAAATACATCTTCGTCTCCACCTTGCTGTTTGATACGTCCAAAATGTATATATAATTTTTCATTATTTTATGTTATTTTTATATCACTATTACATGTTTTATTATGGTTTTATATCATTTTAGTGGACTGACCTATTAACCTAGTGCCCATATCCATTTTTATGTTTTTAGCGTCTGTGCAATGCAAAAAAGGCGAAAAATAAAGTTGCTTGGGAAATTTCAGAAAAAATACCAAAATTCTAACTTCCCGAGACGGGCCAGTGGAACCAAAAACCTGCCAGCAGGAGGGCCCATGACCACCACGCGGCTCGCACCAGCGTTGCCATCTCGAGGCACCCCTCGCGTCGGCTCTTCACCTATACATTCCTTGTGACCTAAAAGTTACGGGAAGAAGATTATTTTGCCCAGTTTCGATATAGAGCCGTCGTCGTCGCAGAGCCCTAGCTGGGACCCTGTTCTGGTACTCCGGTGGAGGGGTAATTCATAGTTGGAGGCATCTACACCGCCACTATCGCCTCCATGATGATGCGTGAGTAGTTCGAGCTTGCACTACGGGTTCATAGCAGTAGCTAGATAGTTATCTCTCCTCAATGCTCTTCAATACAAAGGTCTCATGAGCTGCCTAACATGATCGAGTTCTATATGAGGTAATTGATATTAGTTGTTTTGTTTTGCTGGGATACGATGAATTGGATGTTATGATCATATTGTGCATGTTATCTATATGATCCTATTATTATTATCATGAGTTGCTTTTATGTATAAATCTTAAAGAGGGAGTTGGTGTTTGATAGTGGGTCCTAACTTTGCTTCCATGTGCTCGAGTGACTGAAACAAATAAGAGGGGTGATGTGTTGTTGCCACTAAGGGTAAAAAACATCGGTGTTTATATCCTTGTGTGATAATAAATATTGCTTACATTATGTATCATGCTTAAGGCGATGATCTGTTGTTTATAACTTAATTCTTGGAGATGCATGTTGGAAAGCGGTCTTGAAGTGGAATATTAGTTATGGATGTGTTTCAGTAACTGTCAATGTTTGACATAGTGCCTACATGAATATTGCCATGAAGTCTCTCTCATAATTGTTTGATTATAATTCTGTCAATTGCCCAGCTGTAATTTGTTTACCCAACAATGTTTTATTATTTATGGAGAGTGATACGTCTCAAACGTATCTATAATTTTTATGTTTCATGTTGATATTATACCAATTGTTACATATTTTACATACACTTCATATCATTTTGATACAATTTCTGGGACTAACCTATTAACAAGATGCCACAGTGCCAGTTCCTGTTTTCTGCTGTTTTTGTATTTCAGAAAAGCTGTTAAAGAAATATTCTCGGAATTGGACGAAAATCAATGGAGGTCCCTATTTCACCGACACGTCCACGGAGTCCAAAGGAGAGACGGAGAAGCGCCAGGAGGCGGCCACACCTGGGCTCGGCGCGGCCCCCCTGCCTGCCGCGCCGAGGGGTGGTGTGGGCCCCTTGGGTGGTCTCTGACGCCGCCCTTTCGCCTATTTATTCCTTCCGTCTGGAAAACCCTAAATACCCGAGTCATATTCCACGAAAAGTTCCAGAGGCACCGCCGTCGTCAACCCTAGCTCGGGAGGGTTTTGAAGCTCTTCTCGGCACCCTGCCGGAGAGGGGAATCATCACCGGAGGGCTCTACATCGCCATGCCTGCCTCCGGAGTGATGTGTGAGTAGTTCATCCTTGGACTACGGGTCCATAGCAGTAGCTAGATTGTTGTCTCTCCACTTTATGCTATCATGTTTAGATCTTGTGAGCTGCCTAACATGATCAAGATCATCTTATTGTAATGCTACATGTTGTGTTTGCTGGGATCCGATGAATATTGAATATTATGATAAAGTTGATTATTAATCTATGTTACATGTTATTTATGATCTTGCATGCTCTCCGTTACTAGTAGATGTTTTGGCCAAGTAGATGCTTGTAACTCCAAGAGGGGGTATTTATGCTAGATAGTGGGTTCATGCCTCCAGTAATCTGGGCGAGTGACAGCAACGTTTAAGGTTGTGGATGTGCTGTTGCCACTAGGGATAACATAACAATGTTATGTCTACGGTCATATGTATTTGTTTACATTACGCACATTACTTAATGAGATTATCCGTTGCTTGCAACTTAATACCAAGGGGGACACGGATGTTAACCTTACGATGGATTATTAGTCATAGATGCGGTTGGATAACGGTCTATGTATCTTGTCGTAATGCCCAATTAAATATCATGGTAGTCATCTTGTCATTTATATGCATTGTCATGCGCTCACTATTTTATCAATTGCCCAGCTGTAATTTGTTTACCCAACATGTTATTTCTCTTTATGGAGAGACACCACTAGTGAACTGTGGACCCCGGTCCATTCTTTTACACCGATAAAACCACCAACTGCAAACAATGGTTCTCTTTTACTTCCTGCAATTAAATACTATTTTCCACACCATACGTTTAATCCTTTGTTACAGCAAGCCGGGAAGATTGACAACCTTCCTGTTTCGTTGGGGCAAAATAGTTTGATTGTGTTGTGTGCAGGTTCCACGTTGGTGATCGAGCAACGGCGCCACCAACAACCTTCTGAAGTGCTCCTACTCCTCCTGGATCTGACAACCTTGGTTTCTTACCGAGGGAAAACTTGCTGCTGCACTGCTTCATACCTTCCTCTTGGGGTCTCCCAACGAACGTGTTTCACGTCATCAGAGAGCTCTAGTGAAACTATGCCCTCCGGTCCATTCTTTTACATTTATTACAACCTTGTTTACTTTCTTTTCATTATTGTTTCCTTACTGGTCCATTTTTATTTTAGTCGCTTATATCATATCTTCCACACTATACGTTTAATTTTTTGTGTTCGGTGACACGGTAAGCTTTGAAACCTTCCTGGAACATTGGTGAAAAGGAATTTTGTGTATTGTGTGCATGTACCACTTCAAACATTGCTAAGCATTTGTATTCATACTGGTTCGATAAATCTTGGTTCTCAATCGAGGGAAATACTTACTAATGTATACACCATACCTTCCACTTGGGGTTTCCCAACAAAGTAACTGAGATGCATCATAGTTATCTCTTAATTTTACTTAATTGTTCTTGTTGTATCTTGTGGCCCATCATATAGGTTGTTCTCCTAGTTGCATATCTATACAATCTATATATTTGTTTCTCTCCATCCACCATGACCAAACTAGGCATATGGGTCCTAGCTTATCCTTGTCCGGTTGGCTAGTCGGTATGCTCTAGTACCTCAAATGGTTATCTCGTGTTCAGTAAAACATCATGTTGTGCTGAAGTTGCGTTGATCACCAATTTGCATCGGAATAAAAGGTGTCATCCATATACAACCTGCACTAATAGACAACATGTCACTTGTGAAGCTCAACCCTGTGTTTGGATATGTTCATCTAGAGAGGATGGCTGTTACGTGTGAGACCCTATAGTATATGGTGAATCTTTCATGGTCTATGATCCATCCAGACAGCTCGCCATACCTTATCGTGCCAAGAAGATTCGAAAGCACTTTATCTTCTCTTGAATGTTGACCATCAAAGCAAGATATTGATGTGAACTCTCTAAGCCAAGTTATCGAAATATCGAAATAATAATCCTCTAGGTTAGAATGACATGCAATAAAGTCATCATGTTGCTCACAATGTGAAATCCGTAGAATAGTGGAAACATCCTAGGGCGTGAAAGTTTGAATAACCGATCGATGAACTCCGAGACCCCAATTAGAAGGTGGGAGCCTTTAACAGAAGATGATTTTTTTGCCAGACCCCTTGGTATCCTTGGATCATCCCATACGTTGGTGTGTTTGCTAGATCCAACATGCTCGATCATGCCCTGCTTGATCATCTTCTGTTAGAGGCTCCCACCTTCTAATTAGAACTACTTTGACATACATAGCTCATGCCGGTTTCGAGCCTGAAGGACCACGAAACACATCGAATTAGCAGTTTGAAAAATATACCAGACTTGGCATGCTAGCATGGGAGGTTGAAAGGATGGCATTTTTGTCTTATCCTAGTCAACCCTAGTGCATACGATGTTCGTCCTCTTGTTGGGCCCACTAATACCGTTGGTAATGTTGCTAAACTCATAAAACAACCGATTAGTTAGATCGAATCAAGACATTACAACAACTTTAATTAGGATTTCTATACCAACTTTTGACAATAATCTCTCTTTCCGTCCTTGGATTTGTCCCTGAACATGTTCCTTCAAATAGAAAGCACCTTGGTTTAGACATGCCAATATACATGGGCAGACCAATCCATTTTCCATCCCATGTATGAGTATGTTGACCCAAAATCTGCATCCATTTGTGACGAAGAGAATCGAGATTTATATCAGTATGACCTAGCCTATCACTTGCAGGGTGCCGGGAGGATAGAGTTAATCCCAGCCACCCCTCGGTGTCGGCTTCAAACAACAACAAAACGTCATCGACGAACAGGGTATGGCGGTCTGTCAAGGTTGCGGGTGTACCCCTGATACCTCTTAGTTTATTCGCCCCCTCCGTGTGGTGCAAAAGCGTCAGGAATACCTCCGCACAAAGAAGTAACAAGTATGACGAGATGTACCTCCCCTCCCGTCCGGCGAAGTCCTTGGCGCGGTGCAAATCTCGCACTTAACAAGTTGCCCAACTGGTGCATATCCGTTTCCTAGAAATTCCACTCCATTCGGTCATATGAATTGCTTGCGTCCAACTTGAGGACTGCCTACCACGCCCCTCTCCACCGTCATGGCTTTAGAAAGTGGGTCATCTCATAAGACAAACAGGCCCGGCTCTGGGCCTAGGCGAGAGGTGCAACCTCCTAGGGCCCAGGCCAGAGGGGGGCCCAAGATCACATGTTCCTTTATTTGTTGATCCCTTAAAAAAAGATTACATTGGGCTAGGCCTTTGCATCCATCGGGACAAAATAGGAAACGCACGAGCAAACAAAATAAGCCATCGACGAGACCTCGTGTTCGCCTGTTCCTCCTCGCGAATCGTCTGTTCGTCTTCGCCTCTTCGGAAACCGCCTCGTGCCCTCGTCCAGTCGCCACTCGACTGCTCCGCACGATCCCGGTCGCCCCTGCCCGGTACCGCGATATGTCATCTATGAATCCTGAATCCCTGATTTACTGAAGTATTGCCCTCAATTGCTCCTCTCTTAGTCTCTTTACCCAATCATTGATGCCCTGGTTAGATTAGGGATTTAATTTTTAAAGTTCTAATTACATGTATTCAATTCTTTCACAATTATAAGTGTTACAATGCCTAGACAATTGTCCGGTGCTGCGAAAAGGAAACAAAGAAAACTAAATAATTTGTTTATTGGATCACAAAAAACAGCGGCCTCACAAAATATCCAGATACGCGTCCATATATATTAGCTATAGGGTCCCATGTCGTCAACTTCGCCCAGGGCCTCAAAAAATATAGAGCCGGCCCTGAAGACATAATGTTATTATCTGAAATGAGTCGTCCTAAAACAAACACGGTCTAACTAAACGATACAATCTCCCCAATATGCACTTGAGCCGGTTAGCAAGAACCTTGGAGATGAGTTTGTACAAGGCTATCAAGAACCGTGAGTGTAGCACTAGTTTAAGTCGTGTCCAAGGTTCTTGCTCAGAGCTTGGTGTCTTGTTCAAAGAAGCTAGAAGCCTCTGTTTGCAGCTTTTGATGATTTCGAATTTAGTTTCTGTCGCAGATGTTGTAATAAGGCTGACCATGCTCTAGCCCAGCATGGAAAAAGCTCAGGTGCGATGAACTGTGTGTGGCTGGACAATGCTCTAGCGGTTGTATCTGGTTTGGTTGCTAGCGATCTTGCTAAGCACCAGGTTTAATGGAATATAATTTCCCAGTAAAAAAGAAAGGTTCTTACTCAGGGGCCTCCAGACTACTCGAGTACTGCTGTCCTGGGCTCAGAGGCCCTGAGTAAGCAGGCTATGTCTGGCCCAAGCACCTAACGGTACATCGCCGCGGAGACGAAGAGTAACTCCTTTGACTGCAACTCTGCAACACGCGTCACGTACGTGAGTTAGCACGAAGCACATAAAGCCGCTGCCTGCTGTTGATGGCGATTCAAGCCTTGAATTTCAAGGAGTGCAGGGTCATACACTTCAGGGGCGGTTCGATTGTATCAACAAAAATCGTTCTTATTCGCTAACCGTATCAGTACAGGACTACAGCATACTAAAGGAAGACACTGATGATGTACAAAAAGATCATTGACATGGAGAGGAGAGAAAAGAAAAGGCAGACACAACAAGCAAGCAAACTCTACTAGCTCCAGGACCAGAGGTCACAGGACGCAGGGAGAGGCCAGGGTCGGTAAATTCCCCTGCTCGAGCTCTGCCTAAGTCAAAAACAAGCCATCGATCGACTCCTCTGCTACTCCGCTGCCGGCGCTAGCGGGAGTTGCCTGACATCCTTGTCTTTTTCCTCATCCTCGTCGTCGTCGCTCCTTCGTGCCACGGCCGGTGGCGGCGGGGAGTCCGGCTCGGCCTCCGCCGGATCGACCAGGGGCGGCGGGGACGTCAGGTGGAAGGCCACGAACTGGGCGACGGCGGGGTTGAAAGACCCGAACTTGGGCGTCGTCTCCACCCCGGAGAAGCTCCGCGCGTGGAACGAGAAGGACGACGACGACGACCCTCCTCCGTCGCCCGCGTCCTCCTCCTCCCCCTCCTCGCTCGCCGCAGCACCGCGGGGCAGGTTCTTGAGCGCGGCCACGCGCGCGCGCCGCCGCTTCGGCTCCGGCCGCTCCTCCTGGACCTCGCCCTCCGTCGGCGCGGCGCGCTTCTCGATGGGCGGCGGGCGGGGAGGAGAGGGCTCCTCCGCCGGCGCCTCGGCCGCAGCCGCCGCCGCCATTTCTCGGATCCGATCAGCGCCGAGATTGCAAGAAAGCTCGGGGATATTTCTCTCCCCCGCCGATCTGTCTGTGTGTGTGCGGGCTAGTGCGCCTCGCTCGGCACGCGTGGTGGGGATTGCTCGGCTGGTCGCGCTCACATGGGCTCTCTCTGCACGTCACGGGGCACCGGCTTGTGCGCGCGCTGACGCCGCCGTGTGCGCGATCCCACCGTTGTCGGGCGTCGTAGAATTTCTCCCAATTTCTGTCGCAGTGATCAACAACTCAGAAATGCCCGCGGTATTATTACTAGGGTGTGTTTGATTGAGCTGAAGAAGCTGTTGTGAGCCAAACAAATGTGGGAAAGTTGGAAGCTGTTGATCGACACTTTGCTCGACCTCGACTATGGTCAGTCCATCTATCTAGTGAGCCCTAGACAAGATGCACGAGGGACCGGATCGATATAGATCAGTCGGTCAACGTTACGCCGTTACCTAGTCGAGAGCTCTTGCGTGCATCTCGACGAGCTGAATCATCTACTGTAAGTGTGTACATCGACGCACTACTGCACACATGGCCCTTCTATGTGCATCACCCAACACACATGAGGAGCGAGAATATGCGCTTCCGATACCTTCCATTTCTATCGATGTTCATGCCTGCTTGCGCGTTGCTCATGTTACTCGATATTTCCATTCATGACCATAACTCGACTCATATTCGGTTTTATTGTGGTGACGTGAAATTTGTTCTTCAGTTGCTCTATCACACTACCACACCGGGAGATGAGAGTATATACATGTTGTTTGTCACCAAGTTCAAGTTGTATAGGTGTGCGAACTAAATACTCGAACCATTGTTAGTGATCATCAACTTTTGAAGGATCTCTAGAGCTTGGTTGCTTCTATTTATTGGACAAACCATGGTTTGGTTGGTTCAATATAAGACCATGTTAATGTGAGAATGCCGTTTTGGCTCCCGGGAGCATATGCTCCGGTATTTTCAAAAAAAATTCAAAATTTGAAAACTTATCAAAAAAATCTGAAAAAATCATACACGTGCCTGAGCATGCGAATTTCCGCATGTTAATTGTACATTGTACTTGCCCGTGGAGAAATATAAGAGGCATAGTTATGAGTGCAGTCAATATTTGTAAACCTGTATCACCACTACGTGCAGAAGTATAGGGATTGAGGATGCAAAAATAATATTGTCGTATGTGTTTGGAATAATTTTTTCATCCAGTGTCTTTTGTGTCTTGGTAAAATTACTTTACTACTTTAGTCATAAAACTAGTAGACGGTTGCTGATATATGTATTTCGCAGGATTTTATTTGGTTAAACATGAAAACAAAAGGATATATAGTCAAAAGTTAGTATGCAAAAATAGTTTTTGCAATCAACCATAATTAGTAGAGAATAGGATCTAAATATGGGCGATGCCGCAACTATTTGTGAAATGTACGAACCACATAAATTCGATACATCCGTTCAATTTTGTGAAAATAGAAAATTAAGTAGTATACTTTTTGTCTAATTTGTTTTGCATCTTAGTCAACTAGTGCTAAGCACGTGGTATAATTCGTTTTGCATTTGAGAATAGGTGACATGTTATCCATGGAAACTCGTTAAAACCGTCCTTGATCATAATAGTTAACAGCTTAGAAAGGAAAAAAACTCCATCCTATAGTTCTCCAAAACATCATTTTGTTTGGCGAAATTAAAGTTCTTTTACATCTTGTTGGTAGCAAATTCAATCCATGCAACGAGTCATGACTCAAGATTTTGCATATCCCTCCGTCACAATTAACATGGTGACGGGGATGTACCCTTCGGGAGATCCATTATGAGGATACCTGGTGCATGAACAAGCTAAGGCCCATGAACAGGCCTACTAGCAGATATCAACCAAAGCCCACGAAGGGGGCCCAAGAAGACTGGCGTACGTACCAAGTTTAGTAAACCCTAAGTCGGTAGAAACCTACCTTACCTGTAAACCTAGTCGGTTGCGAATCCCCGAGACCCAGCCTCCTATATAAAGGCTGGGAGGGCCGCCGATCTAGGGTAAGCGATACTCGAACCACCATAGTCCTCGTGAGATCGTCATCTCGCCGGGACGTCATTGTAGCTCCATTGTACGCCTCATACATCAATAACCAGACAAGGAGGAAGTAGGGTGTTACCCTCCGGGGCCTGAACCTGGGTAAATCTTACTTGTCAGCCGACGATACTACCAACGCTACCACGTCTCTCCCCCTCAATCTCAACCCTAGGTACCGAACCATGGGATTTGATGTGTTAACACCACGTCAATTGGCGCTGTTTGTGGGAAGGACTAGTGTTGGATCTGCGATTTCGGCGGCTTCATCGGCAAACGGCAACTCGCCGACTCCTTCGGCGAAGATTGACTCGCCAACTTCATCAACAAACGGCAATCCGCCGGCATCACCAGCAAACGGCAAGTCGCCGACTCCGTCGACCATCGCGCCGATGTACTTCGGCTCCTTCGGGTTCGACCCGCACCATCCGATCGCGCGCCCGGTGTTCGCAGACTTCCGCTCAGGTGCGGATATGACTTTTGTTAACTTCAACTTCCATGTTAGTCGCTGGGGCACGCATAACTTGACAGATCCACGTCAACTCGCGGCAATCACGCCTGCATCTCCATCGATCGCATCTGCACCAACTGTGGCTGCACCGGCTGCTTCTCGCGTCTTCTTCGGCCGCGCCTTCGTCGGTCGTACCCGCATCATCCGACTCGCCATCGAGTGCAAAATTTGAGATTCTTTCGCTGGCAAGGGACGCCTCTTCCTCGACTACTTCACCGAGCTCTGCATCTGCATATCTCGACTTATACGGCGAAGTCGAGGGGAAGGTCGAGTCCGCTTTCCAGTACGACAGCGACGAACCGCGAGTGCAGTACGACGACTGCAGCAACTTCGACTACTCCACCGACTGCAGCGGTGGCGACCAAAGCAAATCCTCAAACGCCATACCCTTCCAAGTCTACATGACTGTCGGGAACAACGGCACGGAAGGCGAAACATCCGAAGCTGCGGCTCGTCGCGAACCGCAAACATATCCCTGCATAGTGACCATGCCAGACGGCAATACAACGCTCACCATCACGGAGGAGATGGCAGCAAAAGCAAAGAAGGTCATTGATGAATGCCTCTTGATGCCTGAGGACTCGACTCGCGATGAACTCGCGACATACCAATACTTCAAGTTGCAAGAAAATCTTCGACTGAAGAACTACAAAGCAACACTCGATGAGCGGAGAAGGCAGGCCAGTGCATCGAGTGCGCGGCGAGCGCAGTTGTCTTCCCTCCACTCGACTGGGCAGACGTCCGCAAGGCACCGTTCCAGACTACCTCGCCTCTCAGAGAGGGACAGAGCGGACCTTACCCGCAATCTGGATGTTTCATTCATGACACTCGACGAAGAGGGGATCCCTGTCCCCAAGACAGAAGCGGGAGCCCTGATGTCGGTGTCCGCATATCTCAGAACAATGCAACCAGTCGTGAACGATCCAAACAGAGCCATGCATCGGCAGCAGATCAAATCCCTCAATTTGGCTGCCGCGGCCTTAGCCCCAGTAGTTGATGGTGTTGAGGGAAGCGCACCACGCGGAGGAAACATAACCCGCCACGCAGAAAGCTCATGGAGAGAACTGCAGAGCCGCGACAATCGTGACCGTACCGTCACCATACACGAGGACCGGGACCGCGGACGTCGCGACAGCGATAAGAGGAGCACTCGACACCGCGCGGAGGACGGCGATCGGCACCAAGTCATAACTCAGCATTGGGTCAGCAACAGCCGATCTGGGAGGTCTTGCTCCTCCAGCAACGATTCACACTCCGACGACCAGTTCGAGCCTTGCGGGTCTCTGTGCTTCAGTCGGCGCATTCGCGAGTCCAAGATGCCCAAAGGGTTCAGGTTAACATCTGAAACACCCAAGTTCAACGGTCGTCAAGAACCAGCATCTTGGCTTGAGGATTACAAGATAGCAGTCGCTTGCCAGCGCGGCACTCTAACAATAGCCATGCAATACATTCAGTTGATGCTCGAGGGCACAGCCTGCACCTGGCTCAGAAACTTACCTCGTCACGCGTACGATTCATGGGACCACTTCACGAGGACTTCGTCAAAAACTTCGCCGCAACATGTGAAAGTGCATGTGTTGCCCCATGTGTGGTTTTGGTAATTAATGACAATCCTTATGAACTAATGTTTGCATTAAGATATACTTGTAGATCTTGTCCATAGGAAATGTTTGGAGTTCATGTGTTGGACTCTAGAAGATGACATGATGACCAATGCTCTATTCAAGGGTTTATATGAAGAATGGTCATGAGTAGAGAAGATGAAGTGCAAGCTCAATATGATCCATCTCGAAGGATAACATTTGATTGAAGCTTGCAAAGGAGACATGAAGACGGAGCTTTGCGAGGCCCTCCCATAATGGAGTATGGGGGAGCATTTGGTGAAGTCTTCATCAAGCATGTGCTAGCAAGCACAATCAAGAAAGGTGTTCCAACTTGAGAGAGTCAAGATCGTCATCATCGAGCTCAAGTGGAATGCGCAAGGCAAAGGTATGATCTTGATAGGTTTTCTATTTTACCGGTCTCATGTTGTTAGTGGGAGACCGGGTTTTAGGATAGACGGCGTACTATCAAGAGGGGTTCTCAAGTGAGTAACTTGATCGCATCTTTGTGGAGAGCTCATACCTTTGCATACTTGGCATATCATCTTTGTTGGTTCTTATTTGGCTTTTCTCCTTGTTGGGTCTTGGTGCTTGTCGTGATCTTCATGACAAGCCCAAGTTCTTCGAAAACCGATTTCTTATGGAAAACTTGTTGCGTTTTCGTGTTGGAAATATTATCGGTCCTCCTTCGAGATAGGGTCCACACCTCTCCATGTGTGGTATCCCCTCTATATTTCTTATGGAAAGCTCTCGTCGTTACCTTTCCAACGCAATTGGATTCACCTGTTTTGGAGTTCATACGAGAAAGTTATTGCATTTCAGGAAGAGCTTTTCTGTGTCTGGCGGTAGTACCGCTGTCGCAGCGGTAGTACCGCTCAACCTGGAGCGGGACTCCTGCAGCACAGCTGGTACTCCTCCTGGCGGTGGTACCGTGTGGTACCGCTGGTTTCAGCCAGCGGTACTACCGCTGGTGGTACCGCCAGGGGTACCGCTAGGCCGGTTTTGCTCTCTGGACTCGCTACGGTACCCACCGGTAGTTGCCTCGTACTACCGCTGGTTTCCTTCTATTTTATTCGAAGGATCCCAGCGGTACTACCGGCAGTGTCGCGGTAGTACCGCTGTGCCTGGCAGCTACGGTACTTCTCCGAGGTACCGCTGCAGCTGGGTTGTGCAGTACACTGGGTACCGCAGTGAGACCAGCAGCGGTAGTACCGCTGGGTACGAAAACTGGGCATAACGGTCAGATTTCCAGGGAACCTATTTAAGGGGTCCTCTTCCCCAATGGTTCCCTAGCTTTTCCAAGCACGTTTTTCCCCCTCTCTCACCTCCATTGTTGACCTTGGAAAGCTTGCCCCCTCCCAATTCCTCCCATGATTCTTGCATATCTTTGAGGGATTTGAGAGAGGTGACCTAGATCTACATTTCCACCAATCAATCTCTCCTCTAAGTGAGGGGAACATAGTGGATCTAGTTCTTGGAGTTCTTGTGTGGTTCTCTTCTTTGTTCTTCCTCTCTTATCCCCCATAAGCATTAGTTGCTTGTGGTGGGATTTGAGAGTGAAGGATTTGAGCACTTGTGCTCTTGCCTTTTGCATTTGGTGCATCGGTGTGCTCTCCACGAGGATTCGTGGAAGTGAAATCTTGTGAACTTGTTACTCTTGGGTCTTCGGGCCCTAGACGCCTTTGTGGTGGTTGGACCCTTGTGTGGTCACTTGAAGCCGTTCGGGAGCCCCCAATCCATTGTGGGTTGTGCCTCGGATTGTTGTTGAAAGCCGTTCGGGAGCCCCCAATCCCATTGTGGGTTGTGCCCCGGATTGTTGTTGAAAGGCTCCGGATTCCGCCTCGAAGGAATACCGATAGTGGAAGGTGAACCAAACCTTTGTGGTGCGGTTCATCGGAGAAGAGGGTGAAACCTTTGTGGTTGTTGAACCGTTGTGTCGGTTCACACCTCTCCAACGAGACGTACTCCCTTTCAAGGAGGAACTCGGGAATACATCCTCGTCTCCGCGCGCTTCGGTTATTTCTATACCCGAGCTTTTTACTTATGCACTTTACATTGTGATAGCCTTCGTGCTTGAAGTATTCTCTATTGCTATCACATTGTTGCTTGTCTTGCTTAGCATAAGTTGTTGGTGCACATAGGTGAACCTAGTTTATTTAGGTTGTTGGCTTGTTAATTTAACACCTAGTTTTATTCCGCAATTAGCAAGCCTAAACCGAAAAAGTTTTAATCGCCTATTCACCCCCCCTCTAGGCGACATCATTGTCCTTTCAACATGCGACCGGCCGGCGACATTCGAAGAACTGCGGGCCTGCATGCAGGGTTCGAATGAGTCGCTCCGATCATATATCAGACGTTGGACCACCATACGTAACTCTGTCGGTACAGTATCGGAGGACAGGGCAATCGACGCTTTCATACAAGGCCTTGCAAGGCTCGACTTCCAGGAAGCACTCGGACGCGAGAAGCCGAAGTCCATTGCCCAACTCATGAAGGTCGCCAATGAGTGGGCAGACGGAGAAGACTCGGTACGAGATAAGCAAAGCGGGTCACCATGCCGCGATAGCAAGGACTGGAACCGCAAAGATGGCCGCAGTAGCGACCGAAGAAAAAAGCGCAAATCTCATCACTACGATGACACAGATGATGCTGATCTCGTGGCAGCAGTCGACACACGCGATGAGCGCGACCGTAGCAGAAGTCGCCATGACGACCGCAGCGGGAGCCACGACGACGACCGCAGTCGTGACTACGCCCAGCGCAGCGACGGGTACCGCAAACGGGAGAGGAGAAAACCCCGCGAGGACCCGCGTGATGAGCATGCAGCTGCAGAGGAAATCGAGGAAGAATGCAGGTTCCACATGTACAAAGGTGAAGATGGCAAACTTCACTCATGACACCTGCTAAAGGACTGTAGAAAATTCACAAGGCTGGCGATGGACTACGTCAGACGCTTTCACCCGAAGCCAGCTGTGGGAGCACCACCGGCCCCTCCGGCGCCAGCACCAGCAGCCGCAAACATGGCAGACGCTATACATCACCAGCCACGCATAGAAGCTCCAGGAGCGGCAGGAGATCAATACCCCGAGGCTCGCGGGCAGATGAACATGATACAAAAGGGACGTCCCTCCAACAGGGAACAAAAGCTGATAACCCGACAAGTCAATCTGGCTGTCATGGCACCACCCGCAGTACCCGATTACTTGAAAGGGTCAGAAACCAGCATCACCTTCTCCCGCGAGGATCATCCGCCGGCCATAGCTCGCCCAGGCCACGCGGAATTGGTACTCGACACTCAAATCGGCGGCTACGCCATGTCCAAGGTCTTCATGGACGGAGGAAGTGGAATCAACATCCTGTTCGCGGACACGCTTCGCAAGATGAACCATTCGACAGAAAACCTGCCCAAGTCAGATAACACCTTTCACGGTATTGTCCCAGGCAAAGCGGTGTACCCGCTCGGCACAGTGCAGTTCCCGGTCGTCTTCGGCGGGCCAGGAAACTCCAGGACAGAGAAGATCGACTTCGAGGTCGTCGACTGGAAATCACAATACCATGCTATCCTTGGACGCCCGACATTTGCTCGGTTTATGGCGGTCCCGCATTATGCATACCTCAAGTTGAAGATGCCAGGACCCAACGGCGTTATCACGGTGAGCGGGAACTTTCAGCGCTCGGAAAATTGCGATAGAGAGTTCAGCAAAATATCCGAGTTTTTCGCCATGCAAGAGCAACTCGCAGATCTCTCCATATCCAACGACCGAACACTCTTCCCAGAGGCCAAAAAAATCGGCACCCGACGCTGCCTTCAATGCAAAAAATGACACTCGGTCGCATCAGGTGCACCCGACGGATCCGTCCAAGACGGTCAACGTGTCATCAAGCTTAACTTCCACATAGGAAGGCGCGCTCGTCAAATTCCTCCGTGAGAACTGGGAAATTTTCCCCTGGTGTCCAGCTGACATGCTAGGGATTCACAGGGAATTTGCCGAGCACTCTCTTCAATTGTTTTCGGACACGAGACCGGTGAAGCAAACAATGCGCCGCTTCTCCGAGCCGAAGCGGGAGGCCATAGGACAGGAGGTCGACAGGTTACTCGCAGCTAAGTTCATCCGCGAGATCAAAAAATCCGACTGGGTCGCTAACCCAGTCCTCGTACCGAAGAAGCACACAGAGATCCTTCGCATGTGTGTCGACTACAACCGCCCTCAACAAGTGCTGCCCCAAAGACCACTTCCCGCTGCCCCGCATCGACCAGATAGTTGATTCGACTACGGGCTGTGCGCGTTTATCCTTCCTGGATGCCTATTCGGGCTATAACCAGATAAGGATGAAGGCCGAAGATGAGGACAAAACAGCCTTCATAACGCCCTACGGCGTCTACTGCTACACCACAATGCCCTCGGGCCAAAGAATGCGGGTGCCACATACCAGCGCATGATGCAAAACTGCCTCAGAAAGTAAATTGGGCGCAATGTCCAAGTCTATGTCGATGATATCGTCATCAAAACCAAACAGGAGGACACGCTCCTCGACGACTTGCGCGAGATGTTCGTCAACCTCGACCGATACACAATCAAGCTCAACCCCAAGAAGTGTGTTTTCGACGTGCCAGCCGGACAGCTCCTGGGTTACCTTGTATCAGCCCGAGGCATTGAGGCGGACCCAGAGAAGATACAAGCCATACTGACTATGGAACAGCCGACCAAACTCCGAGAGGTGCAGAAGCTAGCAGGCCGAGTGGCCGCGTCAGTCGATTCATCAGCAAGCTCGGTGAAAAAGCACTCCCCTTCTATCAGCTGATGAGAAGGCAGACAACTTCGAACGGACACCAGAAGCCCGGGCAACCTTCGTCGACCTGAAGCGCACGCTCACAACTCCTCCAATCTTGGTTGCGCCTCGGGAGCGAGAGCCGCTGTTCTTATATGTCTCCGCCACCAACAGGGTGGTCAGTACAGTCCTCGTTGTTGAGCGTGTGGAGGAAGGACATAATCACAGCATACAGAGACCCGTGTACTACCTCAGCGAGGTCCTCTCCATATCAAAACAACGGTATCCGCATTACCAGAAGCTGGCTTACGCCGTGTTCATGACATCACGCAAAGTCGTACACTACTTCGTCGAGCATCCGATAACTGTCGTCAGTTCGGCAGGCATACGTGCATACTCACCAACCCTGACGCGACCGGGCGGGTCGCTAGGTGGGTCATCGAGTTAGGACCTCGAGACATAAAGTATGAACACCCGAAGGCCATCAAAGCTCAAGTCTTACCTGACTTCACCACATAGTGGATTGAAGCCCAGATGTGTCCAACTTTTGGACTATGTACTTCGATGGCTTGAAGAAAAATGAGGGCGCAGGCGTCATACTACTGTCCCCACGAGGGGATAAGCTTCGTTATGTCTTACAGATGGACTTCTCCAAACCCTCAAACAACGAGGCTGAATATGAGGCTCTACTACACGGCATGAAGATGGCCAAAGCTTGTGGATGCACTCGACTCATGATCTATGGCGACTCAAACCTCGTTGTGCAGCAAACGATGAAGGACTGCGATGCCACGGCAGATAACATGATCGCTTACCGCGAGTTGTACAACACAGTGGTGGACCCAGAAAAAAATTGGAGGGTGGGCACAATCTAAAAAAAATGTCGCATCGCGATTTTTTTTAACCAAATTGACACAACATTGTAGTTTAACACATATTTTTCAAATGAATGTGATTCCGATACAAATTTAAAACATGAACAAAGTCTTACATGATGAAGTATAGCATAAATAGGCGCAATATAGTTATTTCTCTTCATAATCAGTTCTATAATTACTAGAGAAACATATAACATCATGTATAAGAAAGCTAATGATTTCAGTTATAGGATCTAGACATTGTCCAGTAGACCAACTGAAGAGGCGATAGAAAAAAACAGTAGAAAAAAGGCCCAAACAGCCAACCTGGGCCACCAATTTGAGTTCATATTAGGGGTAGTCAGGAATTTTCACAGAATTCTGGGTGGGCCGTGGCCCACCCGGTCCACCCTATGGGTCCGCCACTGGTACAACATCATGGAGGGCAACTTCGATGGCTGCGAGTTACGCCATATCGGGCACGAAAGCAACGAGGAAGCAGACATGTTAGCCAACCTCGGCTCCACCAAAGCACCAGTTCCGCCTGACGTCTTCCTCGAGCGCATCGCGCAAAGATCCATCAAGGTGAAGAAGCCCGCAGCGCCCTCGACTCTGGCCATAGCCGACACGGACATCCCGCCAGGCACATTGGATCCGTCAGTCGAAGTTCTTCCGATTGAACCAACTTGGACACATCCCTTCCTCGCGTACCTCCTACGAGATGAGCTACCAGACGACGCAGCCGAGTCACGTCGGATCGCTCGACGAGCCAAGGCCTACACAATTATCAAAGGAGAACTATACAAGCGCTGTATATCAGGGATCTTCCAGAGATGCATTGCACTCGAAGATGGCAAGGCCATCCTTCGAGATATTCACGCAGGAACCTGTGGACACCATGCGAGCAGTCGAGTGCTCGTAGCCAAAGCCTTCCGAGCGGGGTTCTACTGGCCAACCGCACTCAGGGACGCAGAGGACATAGTACAAAGGTGCATTGGCTGCCAGAAGTTCGCAAAAAGGCCACTAGCGCCTGCCTCAGAGCTAAAAATCATACCATTGGCGTGGCCTTTCGCCCAATGGGGACTCGACATGGTTGTGCCACTGAAGACATCCTCGCGTGGAGGGCACACACATCTCTTGGTGGCAGTCGATAAATTCACTAAGTGGATCGAAGCAGTCCCTATCACAAATTCGACTGCCACAACGGCGGTACACTTCATCAGGTCCATCATCTACCGCTTTGGGGTCCCCAACAGCATCATACCCGACAACGGTACAAACTTCACTGCTGAAGAGTTCCGCGACTTCTGCAAAGCCCAGGGTATCAAGCTCAACTACGCATCGGTGGCACACCCGCAGTCGAACGGTCAAGTGGAGAAGGCCAATGGACTTGTATGCAGCGGACTCAAGAAGCGACTATTCGTGCCACTCAAACGAGCTGCGGGTGCCTGGGTGGAAGAACTCCCGTCCGTGCTTTGGAGCCTGCGCACTACTCCAAACAGGTCGACACAATACACACCGTTCTTCATGGTGTACGGTGCAGAGGCCGTCCTACCCTTTGATGTGCAGTTCGACGCACCTAGGGTCAATGCTTATGAAGAACAGGAAGCGGAGGAAGCACTCGAAGATAGCGTCGACACGCTGGATGAAGCACGCGACATCGCGCTCACCCGTACAGCTGTTTACCAGCAAAACCTCCGCAACTATCATGGCCGTCGACTGCGCACCAGAACCTTCATGGTCGGTGACTTGGTGCTTTGATTGAAGCAGAAGAAGGTGCCCAAACTCGCCTCCCCATGGGAGGGACCCTTCATTGTCACCGAAGTCATCGACGGCGGCGCGTACAGACTGAAGCATGCAAAGACAGGCGAACTATCGCACAATCCTTGGAACGTTGCGCACCTATGCCGTTTCTATGCGTAGACTGCTCAGTCATCAAATGTAATAGGCGATATGTCGGATAGCTGCAGGTTTCAGACGCGCTCTTTTCCTTACCAGGGTATCTAAGGGGGATGGAAGGTTTTTAGTGAGGCGGCCTGCAGCTTAACATTCAAAAGTGGAATATAATCAATGTTCCTCTATTTCTCTCCGTTTACTTCTTCGCATAAATAATACACAAACGCAACAGCCACACCCGAATACTCGGGGGGCTGCGCTGTTCAAGCATCGTCAGTACACAAACAAAACCTTGGCCGCACCCGAAGGCTCGGGGCTGCGCCACGCAGGTTCAAACACAAAAGACCTTAGCCACACCCGAACACTCGGGGCTGCGCCAATTGCGGTCAACCTAAAACAAAAAACCTAAGCCGCACCCGAACGCTCGGGGGCTGCACCGTAAAGGTCAAACCATAAACTTAGCCACACTCGAACACTCGGGGGGCTGCATCTGTCAAAAATTCTCCAACCTACATACTCGGGGGTAGGCCCCACATGCAAATTACAAATTTTCCATCTCTACAAACATACATACAAGACATGAGAAAGGCATCAGGTAACTTTTACATACAAAATTTATACAAAATAACAACCTATTCTGCAGGTTCTTCCTTCGGCTCCGCCCACTTCTTCTCTTCTTTCAAAACTTGGTGAGTAAGAACAAGAGCATCAGTACGAGTTGCTTCGTAGTGCTCCACCATAGGTACAGGACCGCCGCCTGGAAGGGTTGGTGCCTTGGTGGCCCCAAGGCGATTGTCTTCAGGTCAATGTTGGGTATGTGAGCCCGAAGGAAGGCGAGCACAACGTTGGCCCCGCTGATGAGTTGCTCTCGAACAAACTTCTTGATGGTCTTGCCTTGGCGAAATTCCTTCAACAGCTCCGCAAGATTCTGAGGTTGCTCGTTCAATGGGAACAAGGACCGGTGCACTCGAGCCAGTGCTGACCTACATGTCTCCAGTAGAATAGCCGCGCGCCAAACACGGTCTGCCAACACCTCCCCTCTTGCCCTTTCCGACCAGAAGGGGTGGGTGGCATACTGCAAGCTGCTAGCATAACCATCCAACCGACCGCGCAAGCGCGACTCTTCTGCCGGCTCGTCAAAGCAAACACCTGAAGGCATCCCAAAAATTATTACACACCCGAACTACATAAAGGGTTGGTGATCCGCAACGGGTGTGCTTACACTCAAGCTGCAGGTTCACTTTGTCCAGCTCTTCAAGCAAATAGACTTCCCGAGCCGTCGCCGGTGAAGGCCTCGACCGCAGCTCAGCAAGCTCACTCGTTGTTTCCTTCAGCTCTCGCTCCGTTGTCGCGAGTTTTTGCTGCAGGAAATCCATAATCTTCTGGTCATTCCTGCTCCGAGTGTTCGGCTTGGGAGCAGTACTTCCGGAAGTAGGGACGGTCGACGCACCGGCTGCTCCAGGCTACACAAGCACAATTCAAAGCGTAAGAACATACGTGCATTAACACACACACCCGACAAGGCTCGGAGAGTTCATCCCATAATCACAACGTAAGCAAAAGGCATAGCTCATAATTCTTTACGGCCTTATACGACATCAAGGTTCATTACAAGAGACAAAAGGGACAGTCCTGTCATCTACGACATCGACTCAGACCTAGACCTAGCAGTGCGGGCGGCATGCTCAGCAAGGAAGGCGGCATGTTCTTCCATCATCGCCACCATCTTCCTCGACAGCGCTCCCGCCTGCTCCTTCATCGCACCAGTCACGCTAGTTTTTCCGTCGGGTTTCTTCGGAAAGCCAGCTACAACTTTCTTGAAGTCCCCTGCAATACCATGACCAAGCAGAAGAAGGAAGGTGGTCTCGGAGCCGCCTACCATTTGGGCGCGGGCGTAGTTGGCCAACGTGGACGTCCCAGGCCCGAAAACATCGGCCAGACCCTCTACGGTCGCGGGTGGCATGCCTTTCGGAAAGACCAGCCGATGAACAACTGTCAACGCACCCGCGGACTTGTTGAGAGGTTCCCTAGCATGGGCGCATATCTTGTCGAAGGCACCCGCCACATCCTCGAAGGACCCTTCGTCCGTAGCATGTGCAGCCCCAACAGCCTCTGTTAAGACAAAAGTTCAGAACCAAATCACCATATCCACGTCATATATCGCACGGCAAAAAATTATTACCTCCCATCACATGAGATAGCGAGCGCAGCCGCTCTGCCTAAAGCGTCTCGTGGTCGCACATTTCTTTGAGCTTCCCGCGCTCAAATGCAAGCTCCTTCTCAAGCTCCTGCACTCGAGTTAGAGCAGCCGCTCGTTCGCCTGCAGAAGTTGAGATGTGAACATTAGTGTAAAAATCTTCCGTGCAAACCGGTAGATATGGGAAAAAGGTCCTCACTGTTCGACTGCTCCAGCTTGGCCCGCATCTGGTCACGCTCCCGCTCCAGTTGCAGGTAGGCCTCACCCGATTCTAGCATCGTGCGGAAGAATGGCTGCAGAACAACAAAGCAAGCATAAGCATCTGAGCCTATGCCCAACTGTACCTAGTTGCACATAGCCTCGGGGGCTACTCCCATCGGGAGCGCTGTTGCGCACCCGATAACATATTAGGCATCACAGTGAACTTACGTGGTCGCGGCGCTCCGGCTGCGTCGCACCCGAAGAAGAAGGCGCGTCTCCCTTTGGTCCGATGGGCATGCTCGCCGGGGCAGTCCTCTCCATCCGAACCGCATCTTCTGATGATGAAACGGGTGTAACTTAGGGAGCAAGGGGCGCCGCGTCCTTCTTCGGCATAGTGTCCTTGGCCGGGTTGCACAGCATCAATCAGAAAGAAGACAAGGCAGAAACAATGACGAAACTCAAACAAAACAAGCAAATGCTTACCTTGCATCTTCATCGTCAGAAATCAACAGGGTCGTGTAGTCCAAGTGCGCGGAAAACTCCGGCGCACCTTCAGGAGGCATCGCGCGCAGTGGAGTCACCACCCTGGCATCTCTAGCATCAGGCGACGAGGAACCCGAATCCTCGTCGTGCTCAGCATGAAGAGGGCTGCTAGCCGCAGTCGATGTCGTTTCTTTCACGCGTCGCCGCTTGAGAGGCAGTTCTTCTTCTTCCTCCTGTTCGGATTCCTCCACCTCGTCGTGGGTGTGTGTGCAGAGGCGAGAGAAATATCATCGGCCTCATTCTCGGCCAAAAAAATCTCCACCTCCGCCGTCTCCCCATCTTCGGGAAGTGGAGGCAAACGCTTGGCAGGCGCCCAATTCTGCACATACCTGATAAACTTCAGTTAACCAGCATATGTTTCCCAACAATTCTAAAAACATGAGTCGAACCATACCGCTGGCAGTGGATGATCGCTGTCGAACGCGTTGACTGGGTAGTCGAGGGAGCAACTGTCCTTTGCGGTCAGTTTGGTGATCGACCGCACCCGGGTCTCTACCTCCCTTGCTGATGGCATGGGCTCTTCTCCCGCCAAGCGTGTCGGGTCGTGCACGCTGATGACCCATAAGTATAGGGGATCGCAACAGTCTTCGAGGGAAGTAAAACCCAAATTTATTGATTCGACACAAGGGGAGCCAAAGAATATTTATAAGCCTTGACAGATGATTTGTCAGTTCAGCTGCACCTGGAAGTAGACTTGCTCGACACAGTTTATCAGTAGCAACAGTTTTATGACAGTAGCAGTAGTGAAATAATAGCAGCAGTAAAATAAAGGCAGCAGTAATAATTGCAGTAGACAGCAGGATTAAAATACTGTAGGCATAGGGATGGATGAACGGGCGCTGCATGGATGAGATAATTCATGAAATAGTCATACATAGGGCAATTGCAGATAATAATAATAAGGTATCCAAGTAATAATCAATCATAAGCATGTGTTCCGTATTTAGTCGTACGTGCTCGCAATGAGAAACTTGCACAACATCTTTTGTCCTACCAGCCCGTTTGCAGCGGGGCCTCAAGGGAAACTACTGGTAATTAAGGTGCTCCTTTTAATAAAGCACCGGAGCAAAGCATTAACACTCCGTGAACACATGTGATCCTCACGTCGCAACCATCCCCTCCGGTTATCCCAATTTCTGTCACTTTGGGGCCTCGGGTTCCGGACAGTGACGTGTGTATACAACTTATAGATATGATCCAAAACAATAATTATTCTCATGATTCAATAACATGTTCAGATCTGAGATCATGGCACTCGGGCCCTAAGTGACAAGCATTAAGCATAATAAGTTGCAACAATGACATAAAGTACTACCGATGGATACTAGGCACCAAGCCCTAACAAATCTCACAACTATTACATGAATGATCTCATCCAATCCCTACCATCCCCTCAGCCTACAGCGGGGAATTACTCACACATGGATGGGGGAGTCATGGATGGTCGATGGAGAGGTGGCGGTGATGATGATGGCGATGATCTCCTCCAATTCCCCGTCCCGGCAGGGTGCCAGAACGGAGTTTCTGATCCCCGAAATAGGGTTTTCGATGGCGGCGGAGCTCTGGAAGGTTTCTGGAAAAAGCGTCGATCCCCCGAAGTTTTTAGGTCAGAGGCTTTAAGTAGTCCGAAGGGGAGCGCTGGGGGCCACACAGGGGGCCACACCACCCCTGGGCGCGGCAAGGGCCCACCCGCACCCTCCTCGCTTCGTCTTCTGGCTCCGTGGGTCTTCTGGAAAAATAGAATTTCTGGAATTTTTCTGGAATTTTCCTAAAACTTTGACTTTCTGCACAAAAACGAGACACCAAGGCAATTCTGCTGAAAACAGCGTTAGTCCGTGTTAGTTGCATTCAAATCACACAAATTAGAGGAAAAACAATAGCAAAAGTGTTCGGAAAAGTAGATACGTTTTGGACGTATCAACTCCCCCCAAGCTTAGCTTATTGCTTGTCCTCAAGCAATTCAGTTAACAACTGAGTGCGATAAAAGAAACTTTTACGAACACATTTGCTTCATATGATGTATACATGCCTACTATATGATCAATTACTTAGACAATTCATAATAGGAACCATGCAAATAATGACACCTAGTAGTTATGCAAATCATGAAAAGATACCAAAGTACTAAGAATGAATAACATAGCATATATCTATCCACAAGAATTGCAATGTTCGTAAAAAGATATGACAAAGTGGTATCTCGCTTGCCTTTGTTTGAAGGGCAAAACATAAATGCCAAGGCACCTCTGAAGTTCAAGTGAAGACTAGATATAAAAATATCAAAGATAAGAGTATCATAGTTATACCTCAATTAATCGTATCCTGGGACAAGCACATTACACTAAGAACGACAGTTATGCTCTCGAAGAGGTGCTCAAAGAAAGGATGGTGACTCAACATAAAAATAAAAGATTGGCCCTTCGCAGAGGGAAGCAGGGATTAACACGTGCTAGAGCTTTTTATTTTAAAAACAGAGGTAAAAATGTTTTGAGAGGTGTTTGTTAATTGTCAACGAATGGTAGCGGGTGAGAACAGTATTCTACCTGTCAAACGGACTTTTAAGAGCGGCTCCCATGAAGGACGTTATTTCTACCAGCAAGGCAGATCATCCCTCTTTCTCTTTGGTTTACACACATTCAGGTATTTCACTGTTTGTCATTGCTTACTGATGAATCAGGGCAAAAGTGTGAAGAGAATTAATTGGTTAAAGTTGTAATTAATTGGGACTGGGCACCCCGTTGCCAGCTCTTTTTGCAAGTTATTGGATAAGCGGATGTATATGCCACTAGTCCAGGTGTAAAAGTCCATTTGACAAATAGAATAAAGAATAACCACACTAATTCCTCATGAGCTAGTAAACATTGACACAAAAAGGGAAATATTTTGAAAGTTTTAAAGGTAGCACATGCAAATTTACTTGGAATGGCTTGAAATACCATGCATAGGAGTTTTTGGTGGACTCTTTGGGATAACTTGGTTTAAAGGATTTGGATGCACGAGCAGCATTCCCGCTCAGTACAAGTGAAGGCTAGCAATAGACTGGGAAGCGACAACCACGAGAGCGATAACGGTCATAATCATGCTTGCGACAAAATAAAATTAACGGAGGCATAAAATGATACTAAAACTCTGAGGCAAAATAGATCATCAAGGCTTAATTGACTTTATTTTTCAGTCATAACATGTGTGAGCATGTGCCAAGTCGAATCAAGTGAATTATTCAGAGGAGGATACCAGCCTGCCATACCGTTTTACGAATAGAACAATGCATGTAAATATCTATATGACATGTTATTCGCTATTAGCAATTTGGTACTGGTCATAAGAAGACATAACTACTAAGTAATCATTAAATAACATAACCACTACCATGATAGCTAAGCATGTTCACATGAGTAGGCATATTTACAAAAATGAAAAACAAATAGAGTTCATACCAGCCTTTTACCACATCCGAATTGTCGTAAGTCGTCATTATTGCTTTTCACTTGTGTGGCTTGAATGATGTGAAATGATAACCAAGCCAAGTGGAACCACGGAAATTTTTCGAACTCCTGAAACAACTATACAAAACGGCAGAAGAACAACAAATATTTTTGGGTTTTCGAATTTAAAGCAAGCATAGAAAGAAACAAGCAAACAAAGCAAAATCTTTTTGGATTTTTGAATAACAACCGAAACGAAAAATAAAGTAAACTAGCACTACAAATTCAAAAGCAAGAGAAATAAAGGAAATATTTTTGGTCTTTTGGTGTTTTGCGAAAATGAAATGGACACAAGAAACAAAAGAAAAGAAACAAACTAAAACATGGATATACAAAGTACCGACATGATATGAATATGATAAAATGAGTGAACTTGTCGGCATACCTCCCCCCAAGCTTAGGCTTTTGGCCTAAGTGGGAGACAATCATCCCCATGGCTGCCAGCTTGGCGCGCCCTCAGTGTGTGACGAGAGGGTTCCTCGTCCGAGTGAAAGCTCGAGGATGCACCACCGTAGTACACGGTGTAGTCCTCAGGGGGTGCCACGAAGGTCTCCTGTCGGTCCTCAGGGTAGTGCTGTAAATGGAAATCCGGTGCACCGAGGTGGTTGTCCAAATCCTCCCTCGAATATGATAGAGGACCCCTGAAAACACTGAACAAACTAGGCTGTGGAAGCCGGACCTCTAGCTCAGGTCCATTAGCAAAAACAACTCTATACATCAAATGTCCAGTAGATGAATTATTAGTAACAAAATCATGAAGTTTCATGGCGGCAAGATCAAGTCTTTCTGGAATCAACAATTCATCAGAAGGATCAGCAGGAAGACCAAGATCAGCTAAAACACGTGCAGCAATAATGCCTCCAAAATGGGACCTTTGGCGGCAAGGCGGCGAGCAATCAAGGCACCAAGGTTGTAGGTTTTATTATTTTTAAGTGCATGAGCAAGAAAAGCTAGATGATAGCAAGAAATATTACTAGTGTTCTCTCTAGCAAGCACACTCGTGGCAAGATAATATGTGAAGTACCTGATGGCTGGAAATTGAATGTTCCTTATCTTACCACGCTGCACTCTACGGAGATCATCATAGCTCAGCTCATGGTAAAGATCCACAACTCGGCGGCTCTGCTTGATCTTTCTCGCTGTCCCAGATGGAGCAACACCTATGACCCTGCAAAATCTTTTCAAGTCCATGTTGCATGCACGATCATAAATCTTAAACTCAACAGTGGGGTTAAAAGTAGAGTTATTAAACTTAAAGCTTTCAACAAAAATCTTAGTGAGGTTAGCATATTGTGGCCTCTCATCCTGCATAAATTCCATCAAACCAACATTGTTAATCATCCTTATGAAGTCATCATAAATCCCTGCATCTCTCATAAAGTTAAAGCATGGAAAAATAGATGGATGAGGAACACCATCATCTTCCTCTTCACCGATTCTCGGTGCCAAAAGATCCTCATTGTATGATGGCCTAGGTGCACCTCTTGATCTTGAAGCCCTTGTTTGCCTTGAGGAGGATGGTGTTTGCCTTTCAAAGATTTCTCCATAAGTGTGTTTATCCATCTTCCTTTTCTGAAATTTTAAACAAACCTCATAAAAATAATTTTGGAGTGGTTAAATCAAGGAAACACTAGGGAGACTTACTAGGGACTAAACATGCATCAAAACTAGTTAATCTAAACAAGAACAAGCATGCAAGCTCTAATAACATGTCACCTACAGTACCAAAATGCTAAAGATATAAGCAACTAAACAAAATTCTATTTGGATAATCGGAGGAGTCACATACCGGAGAGCAATTGATCCAAATTTCAGCAGCAAAGATGGGCTGAGCAAGTAGATCGAAAAATTCGAGCAAGAGCAGCAAGAACACGAGTTTGAGCAATGGTGGTGTGTATGGTCGGGAGAGAGAAAGGAGTGGGGAGAGATGAGTGAGAGGAGGGCCAGGTGGACCCCACACCAGGGCAGGGCGCGGCCTGCCCTCCACCGCGCCGTGGGGGCGTGTGGTGGCCTGGTGGGTCCCCCTGGTCATCCTCTGGTACTCCCACGTTCCTCTTTAAAAACTAGGACTTACAGAATATTTTTCATAATTTTTTGAAAACTTTTATTTCTGACATTTTCTGGGTACTTTAAACAATGAAAACTAGACAAAATGAATTTACGTAAAGACCAAGCATTACTTAACTTTGCAAATTACAGTAGCAAAACAGTAGGTAAAACAAAAGTGAGAAAGAAAAATATGTTGTTTAGCAATTTTATGCATGTAAAACATATTTGTTAACAAGGTTGATCAAGTCTTGCCACCAAATACATTTTATATGACATAAAAGAATTAAACCACATTGAACAATCATGTTACCTTAAATGGTATAGCTATAGATCCAATCATAATATATCGAAGTTCTTCATGAGATTCATATATAGGGCAATCAATACTTCCCACTTTGATACTTTTAATATTGGTAATTGTATTAACTCCAAATATTTTGTCCAGCTTCTTGGGAAAATAAACAGTATGCTCTTTGTCATTAACATGGAAAGTCACTTTCCTTTGTTGCAATCAATAACAGCCCCTGCAGTATTAAGAAAAGGTCTTCCAAGAATAATAGACATATTATCATCTTCAGGCATTTCAAGCACAACAAAATCAGTTAATATCAAGCAATTATTAGTTACTTGAACAGGAACATCTTCACATATACCAACAGGAACAGCAGTAGATTTATCAGCCATTTGCAAAGATATATCAGTTGGTATCAATTTTTCCAAGTAAAGTCTCTTGTAAAGAGAAAAAGGCATAACACTCACCCCTGCACCTAAATCACATAAGGCAGTTCTAACATAGTTATTTTTGATTGAGCAAGGAATAGTTGGTATACCTGGATCTCCAAGCTTCTTTGGAACCTTACCATTGAAAGAATAATTAGCAAGCATGGTAGAAATCTCTTCATTAGGAATCTTTCTCTTGTTAGAGACAATATCTTTCATGTACTTTGAATAGGGAGGTAACTTAATAGCATCAGTCAAAGGAATTTGCAAAAACAAAGGTTTCATCCATTCACAAAATTTGTTATAATGTTCTTCTTCCTTAGATTTAAGTTTCTTAGTAGGAAAAGGCATTTGTTTTTGCACCCAAGGTTCTCTTTCATTACCATGTTTCTTAGCAAGAAAATCTTCTTTAGTGTACTTTTTGTTTTTAGAATGCTTTTCAGGTTCCTCTTCACTTTCCTCTTTATCAGAAGCATCATTCTTATCTTTATCATTAGCATGTTCATTACCACTCTCAGTTTCAGCATCAGAGATAGATATACTATTTGGATTATTAACATGCTCATTGTCTTTAATAGGTTCAGGAGATTCCTCAACATGTTTATGTTTCTTCTTCTTCTTTTTCTTAGAAGGGTAGTAGTTTCATTAACTAGTTGAGAATCTTGCTCAATTCTTTTAGGATGTCCCTCAGGATATAAAGGATCCTGAGTGGAAGCACCACCTCTAGTTGCTATACCAAAAGCATGTTTATCATTTTCTCTAGAAGCATTACCTAACAAATCTTTTTGCACTTTAGTCAATTGCTCAATTTGAGTTTGAACCATATGAAAATGTTTAATGAGTATTTTAACATCATTAGAAGTTCTTTCCAAAACATCATGCAAATGATTAATGACATGAGAATTCTTTATGAAGCTATTTTCTATTCTCCAATTGAAATTGTTTTGCTTAACAATGAAATTATCAAACTCATCTAAGCATTGATCAGGAGGTTTAGAATAAGGGATATCTCTATCATCAAAGCGTTGGAGAGAGTGTACCTCAACTGTAGGGTTTTCGACGGCGGCGGAGCTCTGGAAGGTTTCTGGAAAAAGCGTCGATCCCCCCGAAGTTTTTAGGTCAGAGGCTTTAAGTAGTCCGAAGGGGAGCGCTGGGGGCCACACAGGGGGGCCACACCACCCCTGGGCCCGGCAAGGGCCCACCCGCGCCCTGGGTGCGTGTGGTGCCCCTGTGCACCCTCCTCGCTTCGTCTTCTGGCTCCGTGGGTCTTCTGGAAAAATAGAATTTCTGGAATTTTTCTGGAATTTTCCTAAAATTTTGACTTTCTGCACAAAAACGAGACACCAAGGCAATTCTGCTGAAAACAGCGTTAGTCCGTGTTAGTTGCATTCAAATCACACAAATTAGAGGAAAACAATAGCAAAAGTGTTCGGAAAAGTAGATACGTTTTGGACGTATCACACGCCCTGGAACACCCACATAGGGTGCGCCCGCACCCGCAAAGGCTACACGCCTCTCTTGATGAAAGTCGAAATCAAATGAAGGCCGCTTACTTCGCGGCCGACAGTCTTCATAAGGTTGGCCATCTTCTCCATCAAAGGCTTCACCTCGGCCTCCTCCGCAGCAGTTGTCTGATGCAACCAGGCTCGAGTCTTCACCAGCGGCGCGTTGGCATCAAAGGCTGGCAGCCCTTCTTGCTGCGCGCTGACATAGAACCATTTCGTGCGCCAATTTTGTGCTGACTCGACCTGTTGGATATCGAAGTACTCGACCTCCTTGCGAGCCTGGATGTTGAAGCCGCCAACGGCATACATGCCGTCCGTGCTGGCGTTCCTCTTCACATTGAAGATCTTTTTCCAAAGACCCCAATGTGGATGCACCCCCAGAAAACACTCGCAAGGCACAAAGAACACAACAATGTGCAGCATGGAGTTGGGGTGAAGTCGTGCAGCTGAACCCTATATGCGTACATCAGCGCACGCACGAAGTCGTGCACATGGAAAGAGAAGCCCTGTTCACGAAGTCGTGGAAGCACACGCGCTCGCCCTCTCTGGGTTGAGGGCTTACCTCATCGCCTGGGATGCGTGCTGGCAACAGTGCGGCGGAGGGCAGCCACCCGTCCCGCCGATATCCGTCCAGCTTCGAGGCCGTCATGTTGGACCTCGTCCAACCTACAGCCTTCTTCTTCAGCGGCGCCGTACCACCTGCACCTGAGGCGGTGACGATCGGCGCAGTGGAGGCCGCGGCGTCCGCGGCGGCCTTCCTCTTCGACGGCTTGGCCATGGCTACAGTGGCTACAAAAGCAGAGCGCAAGGAAGGAGGAGGAAGAAGCAGAAGCAGAGGCGGCGGGGAGCAAATGGCAAGTAAAGTTAATTTACCCCGTCGGTCCCGTACTTATTCACATAGGCCACAGATCTCCACCGTTGATGCAAGATCGTGCGTCGCAATCCATATCTAACCGTACGCGTGGCAGTCACGGAGGGCAACCGTCGCCGGCCACTCCGCCCACTACGCACGGGAAACGAGGAGGCCATCATCACGTCGCCGTAAAAATCACGTCAGAACGGTCAAAATAAGTCCAAACGGCACCGTCTTCGGTCAGCACTGCAAACTGGGGCCCACACGTCACGTCCCATCTATCACAGCACAAAGCACGCCACCACGTGTCAGATAGCGCAGTCGCCAAACACGTCATCCCTGACGTCATCGCAAGCGCTTCATCCAGAAAAGTACTCGAGTCCGAGGGTGAAAACCAAAATAAGCCAACGACGGTCACTCGGCCACCTCATCGACTTGGGAAGTGAAAAACAAGCTGCGGCAAATTGGTCACTCCACCGCTCCATAAGCAACCACATGTAACTCCCATCGGGAGCAATTCAGAATTTTATTGACTGCAGTAAAAAGTTCCAAAAGTTTGAGATTATCCTCAACTGCAAGCAATTAAGCACAATCTCGGGGCTACTCCCATCGGGAGCGCTGCCCGCGCACCCGATAAAACAGAACTCTGAAGCAATAAATTGCCAAAAACTGTCAGTTGAAGCTTACTCGGCTCAGATCGAAGCTCACTCGATGCAAATATCAGTCACAAATCCCCGAGATTGCGCCCGCCGCATATATACCTCGGATGATGCACACACAGTGTAAAGGTAAGACCCACCGATCCGTCGAGTTGGGCCAGGGCCCGCTTCTAACAGCGCAAGCTCTGTAATTTTCCGTGTCAACAGACATGAAGAAAATCCTAGCGGACGCGTTAGGTAGCAAAGTTATGCTGCAGGCCGGCTCTGTAAGACCTCCGCGGCCTGAGTCGAACCTGACCAGCTTGTCCCGGGTTCGAGTTCGATGACTCGAGCTTGAAGTAGGCTAGTAAGGTTTTGCCCAGAAGTGCAGTTAACTGGCCCCGATCCGTCGAGTGCACCAGGCCTATTATGTCATAATCCCTAGGCAAAATAGCAAGGCATCAGTCGACGAACATTCCGACCCAACATGCACCTTCGAGGCAAGCTCGATCTCAAAAGCAAACTAAGCATCAGTCGACATACCTATCGACTCCGCACACAGTCGAGACAATCTCGGCTCACAAACATACCAGGTACCCAGCAAATAAACTACGGTGTGCGTTATGAAGGAGTCCCTGCCCGACTCTTCGAGTCGACCATGCACTCGGGGGCTAGTGACGGGGATGTACCCTTCGGGAGATCCATTATGAGGATACCTAGTGCATGAACATGCTAAGGCCCATGAACAGGCCTACTAGCAGATATCAACCAAAGCCCACGAAGGGGGCCCAAGAAGACTGGCGTACGTACCAAGTTTAGTAAACCCTAAGTCGGTAGAAACCTACCTTACCTGTAAAGCTAGTCGGTTGCGAATCCCCGAGACCCAGCCTCCTATATAAAGGCTGGGAGGGCCGCCGATCTAGGGTAAGCGATACTCGAACCACCATAGTCCTCGTGAGATCGTCATCTCGCCGGGACGTCATTGTAGCTCCATTGTACACCTCATACATCAATAACCAGACAAGCATGAAGTAGGGTGTTACCCTCCGGGGGCCTGAACCTGGGTAAATCTTGCTTGTCAGCCGACGATACTACCAACGCTACCACGTCTCTCCCCCTCAATCTCAACCCTAGGTACCGAACCATGGGATTTGATGTGTTAACACCACGTCACATGGTCATACATGCATTGAACAAATCAATGTATGATTTCTCCAAAGAAGCAAGCTCTAGTCATCATTTGAAAGTTGGTAAACTAATAATGGGTTGAGTAATGAGAGAGCATACTTCACGCGCTTGATTAGGTGGTGAACCACATATATATTCGTCTCAAAATGTGCACTAGACCAACGAGAGGAGTGAAGAACAAATTTCTCATCACCACTATAAAATCAGAGAAGTAGTGAGAGAGTGAATAGAAACATCGAGTGTCACGAGTGACATGAGCAATAATGGGCTGTGAACTCCAATAGAAATGAGAGGCACCAGAAGTTTGTATTCTCGCCCATCATATGTGATAAGCTGTTGTACATCACCTCTTTGGACGGTGAAACTCGCTGTTTCGACCTATGTTGAGTGAACTCTTAGTTCATGGTGGTAGGACAACACCAGCTTTCAGGACGTAGTTGCTAGCATGCGGTTCATAATTGTCTCTGTAAGACACGGAGATAGGAAGGGCGAACCTGAAGTAGAGTGAGGGTCGTGGACCTAGTGGCAGATAATTGGTCCTAGGCATCATATGAGTATGCAGACGAGGTAAAGACTTCAGGAGTAGCTGCTGACAACGTGAACGTCGTGTGTGTTCTCGGATATGGGATCGAGCAGACCCCCTTCTCCCTACCATCTCTTCCGGTTCCGGTCTCTAGATTTGGGAAAGACTGGAGCTAATTTCTAATGCCCACAAACTATGAAAAAATTGTTCTAATCCCTTCTCATCAACATGATATATTAGCAAAATCACACTAAAAATACATAAACAGAGTTTTGACATAAAGCATAAGTTTAAGGCTTAGCCAAATGACCAAAAGAAATGCACAAAAAGTGTGGTGTTAGAATCGCATACTGAGTGAAAATTTCAATACCTAAATAACGAAGCTTTACTCTTATCATACCCTACCATTTCCTCATCAATCACACGAGAAGAACAATAACCTACAAAGTCAAGAGAAATAATCGATCTAAACCTAATTGCAACGGTCAGACTAAACAATCAGATTAGATAAACTCAGTTTAAATTCCGAACCACCTAAAACTAATTGTAGTGGTCAAGCTTTGTCTTAGAATGGATGAAACACACAAATTAAGTTTAGAGCATCTTGAACCGTCTTCCTATATTTTGAATTGCCAAACTGACCGGTTATAAAAAAGATGAGAGAGATGTTATATCAATCATAAATGTTTTTTGCTTTACTAGCATCCCTAAATTAGATTGCTATATTTGCACAAAACACACAATCACACGTGGGGACAGCTTGTCGTACACACACTACACACTAGTATACATACATGTATACGTATTCACACCTACACATTGCGCATGTCATTGAATGTTTCCACTATCGTTCGTAGCTACTTCCTAATTTATATAGTGGTGATGATAAATTTGTTCTTCACTCGTCCTGTTGATCGATATGAATATATATTTCATTTGCCACCAAGTCAAGTATGTTAAGTATGATCGTTCATGACTAAAACCACTTTTAGTTTACCAACTTAGAATATATCTATTGACCTTGTTTACTTAAATTTATTGAAGAAATCATGACATGGTTGCTTCAATACACGACAATGTTAAATGTATATTGTAAATATATACAATCAATGTTGTGTGGAGTAGCTCTTATTAGAACGTGGGCACAAATTTGGTGGACAACCAATACTTTAAAACCTTGATCACTAGTATGTGTAAACATGTATCGAGTATCCAAGAATACTATTATAGTAGTTTTCTTGCAAAAATGTTGTAAGATACATATATGTTTTACTAATTTTAGACATGTTTCAAGCAATGGTTATATTCTAAATTGTGAATTGGACACTATACAAATCAAACACACCTTATAGTTAACAAAATATTCCAATCAACTTGTATCGCCCCGTTGAGCCCTTCAGAACAAGATAGAGACACAGTTTGATTATGTGTGAACAGAGTCGCCAATTGACACATAAACAGAGATATCTGTTAAATACATCACACACCAAGACACCAAACATATCCCCTATTTTATCAGTTAGGTTCCTAGAAGAAGCTTAACATATTATTGGTAGTTTTTATACAGGTATTTGATGTTTCTCATCTTTGACTTATCATCCATATGGGTACCAAAAAGATTTAGGGATACAATTTGCCCATAGAATATTGTTGAAGTATAAATGCACTATCTTCAGCTTTTGCCTGAACTGATTTGGTGCATGGAGTTCTAATGGTATCAGACCTCCGCCTTTAGTGGCGCGTGTTGGTGACACCGCCAGAAGGAAATCTGGTTGGCCCAACCCAGTTACTTCCGCTTACGACTAATCGACCCAGTCGCCTGCAGCACAAAAACAGAATGGGCCGGCCCAAAAAGCAAGTATGGTTTACTTTTTCGTTCATGAACAATTTTCGAACATGAAAAATTCTTGAATTTGAACAATTCTCGAATCTGAACAATTTTCAAATGTGAAACTTTCAAGTTTGAACAAGTTTTATTTTTTGAACAAATTTTCAAGTTTGAACAAATTTCATACTTGAATATTTTTCAAGTTTGAACAAATATAAAATTGAAAATTTTCAAGTTTGAACAAATATCAAATTTGAACTAAAAAAACACATTTTAAAAAAGAAACAGAAAAAGAAAGCAGAAAAACAGAAAAGAAAAGAGAAAAAACGAAAAAATGGGCCGGCCCAGTGGGGCGCCGCAAAAGGCGGCAAATAGCATGTCGCGACGGCGGCCAACCAGTCTGCCTGGGGATCGCCTTTATATCGACCGGTGCGACGATATGACGCGGTCGCATACCTCCCCTAGCGATAGTGGGCCGGCCCATGAACGCGCTACTCTGAAGCGCATCGACTACGAGCGTTGTACTGTTTCTTCCTTCAATGCCTTTTAGCACAGCAGCATGGCTACTACATGAAAATTATGAACACTCGAACTACTTTGAAAGTTGTGTACACGAAAATTATGCGGGTCCACGAGTAGGTTCCATTCCCATACTCAGTTTCGAGTTTCGTCGATTATAACTTCTCAATTTTGAATAGATGTTTGAAACCTGTTTAGCCAAATTTTATCGAATTTGTCACCTTCGGCTGACCGTTTTGAAAATATTATTTGACGAATAGGTTAACATCCACATTTCGCCCAACTTTCATGTTGTAATTTTTTCGTTTCGACGATCATATACGAGATGTTCGAAACTATTTTTGAACAACAAACCGGCGGTCCGACCGGTGAACTGTGAACCGACGCGCTTACCGGTTCGATCGCCGGTCCGGTTTTTTAAACTATGCTTTGCGCATTCGAATTATTTTCATGCGATGAACAGAAATTATTTTTGAACGATTTCCAAAAAGTGAACAAAATAGGTGTTTGAACGGAAACTATTTTGAACGATTTTAAAAGGTGAACAGAAAAAGTCTGTGAACGGAAAATATTTTTGAACAATTTTCAAAAAAGTGAACAAAATAGGTATTTGAACGGAAATTATTTTTGAACGATTTTAAAAGGCGAACAGAAAAAGTATGTGAACGGAAATTATTTTTGGACGATTTTTAAAAAGTGAACAAAAAAAGGTATTTGAACGGAAACTATTTTTGAACGATTTTAAAAGGCGAACAGAAAAAGTCTGTGAACGGAAATTATTTTTGAACGATTTTCAAAAAAGTGAACAAAAAAGGTATTTGAACGGGAACTATTTTTGAACGATTTTCAAAAAAGTGAACAAAATAGGTATTTGAAAGGAAATTATTTTTGAACGATTTTAAAAAAAGTGAACAAAAAATATGTGTTTGAACGAAAACTATTTTTGAACAATTTTAAATGGTGAACAAAAAAAGTCTATGAACGGAAATTATTTTTGAACGATTTTCAAAAAAGTGAAAAAAAACTTATTTGAACGAAAATTGTTTTTGAACGATTTTAAAAGGCGAACAGAAAAAGTATGTGAACGGAAATTATTTTTGATCGATTTTTAAAAAGAGAACAAAAATAGGTATTTGAACAGAAATTCTTTTTGAACGATTTTAAAAGACGAACAGAAAAAGTATGTGGATGGAAATTATTTTTGAACGATTTTCAAAAAATTGAACAAAAAAGGTATTTGAACGGAAACTATTTTTGAACGATTTTAAAAGGCAAACAGAAAAAGTCTGTGAACGGAAATTATTTTTGAACAATTTTCAAAAAAGTCAACAAAAAAGGTATATGAACGGAAATTATTTTTGAACGATTTTAAAAGGCGAACAGAAAAAGTCTGTGAACGGAAATTATTTTTGAACGATTTTCAAAAAGTGAACAAAAAAAGGTATTTGAACGGAAACTATTTTGAACGATTTTAAAAGGCGAACAGAAAAAGTCTGTGAACGGAAATTATTTTTGAACGATTTTAAAAAAGTGAACAAAATAGGTATTTGAACAGAAATTATTTTTGAACGATTTTAAAAGGCGAACAGAAAAAGTCTTTGAACGGAAATTATTTTTAGACGATTTTCAAAAAGTGAACAAAAAATAAGTATTTGAACGGAAACTATTTTTGAACGATTTTAATACATGAACAATTTTCGAATATGAATATTTTTAAAATTTGAACATTTTCAAAAATGAAAATTCAAAAATAAATAAATAATGTGTAATAATAAAACTGAAATAGAAGAAAGAAAAACGAAACAGCCTAAAAAAGGAAGCAAGAAACTGCTAAAAACAAATACGAAATAGAAAAGGCAACAGAACCGATAGAAATCAAGAAAGAAACTGGGCGGAAAGTAAATCACGATCTTGGGCCAGGCCCATGTTTCCGCAGGGTGTGCGATGCGTGTTAGTTGTCGACCTAGTCGACAAATAGGATTCGCCGTCTGCCTGTGCCCTCCGCGGCCCTGCTGCGGCGCCGCTCTCTTGCCCAGCCCTCCGCGGCTCCGTACCGCCTGTGCCCTGGATTGCCTGCCCCGCCTCCGCCCGGCGGTGAGGCGTCGCCGCCCCCACCTCGACCCGTGTGCCGCTTCGCCTGGCGCTGGTACCTACGCCGCCTCAGCCCGTGCGCTGCCGCACCCCTAAAACCCTAGCGCCCCTTGCGGTCAGCCTCCGCCTCCTGATATGGATCGGCTGCCGCTGCCCTCATCCCCACCAGCTTTCACTGCCGTCAAGGAAGAGCCAGGCACAATCTCCCGCCGGAAACGCCGCCTGGGCCGGTTTCCTGTAACTATTCCGTCAGGCAGTCCACTAGCAGATTCCGTCGCGGTAAAGCGATGCGGCGAGCTGGACCTGACGCCGATGACAGTGCCGACCTCCATAAAGCGTGATCCGGACGCCGGCGCCGGTGAGTGCAAGGATGCCGGAGGGAAAACATTGGGCACGGTGGCACCACGACACAAGAAGCACCGCCGTCACTGCCTGCCAACCAAAACTACCCTGTCAGACATTTCAAGCTCAGGGGCGGTGGCCGGGAGACGGCGCCCCTACCCCCACGCGCCGCCCACGGCAGCGGAAGCCCCCATTATGCGGATCAGCCGCCGCCGCCTTGTCCGTCTCCTCCACAGTCTAGCTCACACGCACCGATGGCGCGACGCTGCCGGAGTCTTCTCTGTGCTTCTACGTGGCATCCAGCACCCGGACTCCTTTGAGGAGGCCCGCAGCATTTTTGTGGTGAGAAAGAACATGCCGGGTTCAATTCTTTATAGCAGCTCATGGTTTTGGTAGAGTAGTGTTTTCTGATGAACACGTTTGCTTGAAGGCGGCGATGGATGTACATAGGCGGCTTGCTGAGGATGGTGGCATACAGTTGGGTGGCAGGAGTCGCTACTACCTCAGGACACGGAAGGTTTTTGATGTTTTGATGCGGCGTCTAATTTGGTTGCCTACTTGTGCAAAAGTAAGTTTGTAATTATGTCATCAACTCTAAGACTATTGCAATGTTAAATTAGTTAATTGGCCGATTCTAATATATTCATGATTAAAATTGGCCATACGATCAGATCTGAAGTTCTGAACAAACACATGAAACTAAAAGCAGGATTTGTTATACTTATAATTTGTACTGTCACCAATAAATCCACTCACAGCCTATTTCGATAAAAATGTTTCCCGAAGGGACATTGAATTCCAAATGCAGCAGGAATTAGCACTGTTTATTCATTTGGGTATAAGCAAGCACATCAAAGTTCCTCACTGTACCTTTTGTTGGGTTTTGGAGAATTTTATGGGGAAATGGCATTTGCTCTGAAGTCTCAGACCGGTTCGAAATCTTCTCCAAACAAGTGTACGTAGGGCAGGTATCCTTGCGAAAGCAGAGATCATTGAAGCCATTCAGAAATGTGGGCGCTGGCTTACAGCTGGCACAAGCACAACTTTGAGCTCTTCCTACTGATGCACCAATCTTTTGCTGCTACCCGAACTGTTTGCAGTTACTCAGCACCGCAGTATTTGGTTAGACCATGGATGGTCTTTTTGTTGAACAATATGAACTTAGGGTGTGGTAAAGTTGGAACGGGGGAAAGGAATCAATGTGTATGTAGTGTTCTTATTTAGGTTTTTCTAAATCATGCTATGTTTAATATTGTCCTATGCCTTTTCCATACAGTGTATTGTAGTGTTCTTCTTTTGGATTTTCAAAATCATGTTATGGTTAATATTGTCCTATGCTTTTTCCATACAGTTATACACCTATTACCTATGTTTTTTCAAACATTGAATCATAACTATTATGGTCATTCGGTTCCACATCACGCAATACTAAGGTCATGGCATTAGTTGGATAAAAAGAAAAGATCACATTTTACGTAATAATCTTTAGTTCTGATTGCGTGCTGGCTTCTGTGTTACCTTTGATCTAATCTTTATTACAATTTGTTAATAGATGTAAAACCATCACACTCCTTCAATTTTTTTTGGCAGAAACACTTGGTTAAACTCGAACGTGCTCTATTTTATCTTTCACAAGGCAACATCGACACTGCATACAATTCAACAAGAAAGTGAGTTATCTGCACACTGTCATTTTCTTACTTTTATCGTGTCTTATACACACTTTTATATGGTGTTTTCATTTGTTTACTTTTATCGTGTCTTGTACACACTGTTATATGGTGTTTACTTTTTATATGGTGCGTCCATGCCATCTTGTTTATTGTTTCAGTATACATACCTACTTCATTTACTTTAATGAAATCAAATATCAACTTGTCAGGTTAAACCCAAAGAAATTGTTGTTTCCACATGTTATCAGGCATCAAATGGACTTGAGTGACTAGAGGAACTAGGTAACTTCCCATTAAGAGTATAGTCCATTTTGAGCCAGGTATTTGTGATATAGTGGCACATTGGACCACATTTTTATTTTTTGTGTCACTTTTAACTAGATTTTGCACTATAGCACAAATACCTGGTTTAATGTGGAATTTACTCTTTCATTAATAGAAAAATAGGCACCCAAATTCAAGTACCCACTATATCACAAATACCTGGTTCATAGTGGAATTTACTCTTTCATTAATAGAACATAGGCACCCAAATTCATGTTGAAGAGGGCACTAGTATGGGTGGTGCGGGTGTGCACCCACACCTCCCACCAACTCAGCTACGCTCATGTAACATTTGTGGTATTCATATGTGTCAATCTAGGATATCTTTCATGAAGGAATCGTCAGATCGTGCAAAATTAGACATTTATTAAATGCAGACATTGTGTCAATAGATGTGGTGTCTGGTAACTGAAATACTTTTCAGGTGTTGAAGCTTTTGTAGAGTTTAGGTGGTTGTTTTTAAAGTTTTCTGTTCCAGGGACATGTCTTCTCAGTGTTGAGATAAAAGAATTGAGAGCTTCTATTTGCTTTTCAGCCTTGTCGCTAAGGACGGACTACAGACGGAACCAACTCTGAATTTGATACACGGCTTGATATCATATGATAAATGGTACTCTGGTTTTCCCAAAGATACGCAGCTTGAGGAATTTGACGTTTACAAGGAATCATGCACAATTTCTATGGCATCTAATGGCTGTGGAGAAACTGGTCTCCAGTATAGCTCATATGACAATTGCAGCATTGATGTTGATGATGCCAGTTTTCCTGCTTACTCTTCGGAAAGTTCTATCAATAATGAGAACAGAGACCAAAAATGGAAGATTTCCAAGAAATTTTGTTCTTCTGATCCTGTTAAGGAAAATGATTCAGTTGGTTCAGAAGTGAAAGAAGAAGTGGTTTATACAGATTTTCGAAGCGTATTTATTAATACCTTTGATACCCCTACCTGTGGTTAGTGACATTCCATCTACTTCAAGATGCTCATCTGATTTTTCGTTCCACAAAGTACTAAGGTAGTTTAGAGTTCAGGGTATCTATAGAAAAATCACACTGAGTGGTTGCATTACTGGAACATCATAGTGTCATCATAAAGAAATAAATAACCATTGGTTTGCTGTGATATAGTCCCATCTAAGACATTTCGTTCTTTGATCATCCACTCCAGCATGCAATACTGCAACCAGTTTTGGGCTTCATTTACTTTTATTTGATACATAGGGATCTTAAATATGATTCTGTGATATGAATTTCCTAAGAGTGCTGAGCAAGTGAGGAGTAAAATAATGAAGATTCGATAGCTATACAAACATGCTTGACAACTGAAGGTCTGTTACTCCTTTTTCCATGGTTAAGTCAGAGACAGCTTCTGAAAAAGGTTCTGGAAGTATTATGTAGATTCATCAAATTTTTGTGACCGGATCTATCCTTCATTTTTGCTAGTAATGTATTGCATGTAATTTGTAGCTTTGTCAGATTGACTAGCCACATTAATCCGAGCAATAGTTGGTGCATTAAATCCCTCCTGTTACTTTGTGACCTCTATAAAGCTCATTTTATAGCTTCACATAGTTATGTATTAACATACTAGATATTATTATCTACTCGAAGGATTGGAAAAAAGCTTGTTGCCGTTACGTCTAAAGAATGCTGCTGGGACTTCAAATGGTTGCTTTGATTCGTACTGGAAGTACAAGTCAACACCTAATCCCTTCTATGCAGATGCAGAAAGATGTCTAAGAGTGTCTCTTCATTCATCGCCACCAGTAATGGCAGCCTTATTACCATTAATACAGGTAGTTTTCAATCAAACCGGTACTCCATGTTTTGCGTGTAGCGATGCAATTTCTTGTATAAATTTTGCTTTCACCTGGCCTTTCTTGGCTACCTTTGCTATGGTGTAGATTCTCCTGCTTCGTGATAAACTGAAAGATGCACTTTGTGAACTCGAGAAGATCTGCCGCAGTTCAACTACAGCGCTTCCTTTCAGGTCGTTAAGGCATCAATCTCATTGTTATCATGTGAACCAATCTGTTTTCTTAAATCTCACCTCTCATTGATGTTACTAAAACGTCTTTCGACTATTGTACTTTTTTTGTTCCTTGTCCATATTGAGATAAGCTGCTGTCTGATAAGTGGCTGAAGTTCAGTTTTATAACGCAGATTGCGTGCTAGACTGGTAGAGTATTATGACCAAAACCAAGTATCAACTATTTGTTGTTGCTATGAGGAAGCTCTGCGGAGAGATCCTTCATGCGGCTACTCAGTTGAGAGGCTAACTGAAATGCACAGAAAAGGTTTTGGCTAAAGAAATTTCTCCAATAGTGTTCTACTATTTAATTGCTGTTCTAGTTCAGTAGTTTTACTCTCTTGTACTTTGTTTACCTTTTCTCTCTCTTTCACTTTTGGTTTTCATATGTTTCTGTTGGGTTTCGTATCTAGACTACCCCAACTTGCTTGGGACAAAAGGGTTTGTTGTTGGTGGTACTGCTACTTGCTTGTTTAGCAGAATGGGTAGTTCAAAAGTCTAAAATTTCCCTCCAACTAGGCCGTTTGTCAGGAGATTAAAAAAAATAGACAATCGAGGAAAGTAAAGAAAGTGTGATGCTCATGTGCTACTAATCGACAATACCTGCCGCCCACATTGCTGAAACGTGTTGAATTGGGAATTATTGTGGTTTAGGTTGGGGCAGTTGCTTGGACTGTTGTCGACAATTGGAAGGTCAAAACTCAAAAGCAAGGGTTTTAGAAGTTGATGATGACTATTTGGCAGTGCAAAGAGTCGAGGGAACACGATGGACTGGTTATGTTTGACCGTACATACAGCTATTGATTCTCATACTACAACTACTTACCCTCTGTTGCGGCACTAAATTAGGTTTACAGAATGGAAATATTGTGTAACTGCTGTGTGTTCTTGATTTCGTCAATGGACAAGCTTTGTGAAACTAAATTCCCGAAGAAAATGTCAGATACTACAAACCGGTGGAGGTATTTTGTTTTGACAGGATGCAAGGTTTTTGGTTTATTAAACCGAGACATTCTTGCTTTATGCGTGTCATGTGTTCTAGTTTCAACCAACACATATACTTTTGGCTGATAATGGTCACTTTATTAGTAATCAGTGAAAATGTTGTTAGTTCGTTACCAGCCTTATAATGTCTAATTATGTCTTCATCACTAGTTTTGATGATTGTGGGTGAAGTAATTTACATGACATCTTAGAATTTAAGCCAGTGTGATCTTTATATGAAGGCCATTGTCCTGATCATGAAAACAGAATATTGGAAGTGATGTCAGAAAAAAAACTTTAGTGCAAGATTACATTGCTTCTCTCTGCGAACTTCATTAAATTATTCTGCTTTTAATTCTCATATTGGTATCACGGCCTAATCAGCAATGTTTACATTTTCTTTACTTGTTGGTTCCCCCAGGATATTATAATACCGTCCAACTACTTGAGGCAATAGCTTTGCATCTAGATTGTGTGGATGGGAACCCTTTCATCTGGGAGCAACTTGTAGCATGCTTCATTCGGCTTTTTTCTGACAACACTACCGACTACGAGGATTGTATTTCATCTAATGTTGAAGGAGATGCAGCAACCAATGCTTATAGTAGTCTTTCTTCGGTCTTCTGTGAGAAACATACAAGGGAATCTTGGAAGCTCCGATGCAAATGGTGGATGAACCATCATTTCAGCCAAAACAGCTCTATGTCAGAAACCGTGAAAGGTTACTGCTTGTCCCTCCAACTCAGTTACCGCTAACATAAATCACGTAGTGCTCCACTTCATTTGATAAACTTTGACATATGATAGTAAATGCCAGGATGACACTGGTATAGTGTGATCTCTAATCTATACCGTCTGATATTATGATTTACACTCTTGGTTTTCTTGGCAGTCCACATTTAAATAAATAGCGGCAAATTCTGTATAAAGTGGATCCTGACCCGATTTAATATTATATTTTAAAGGTTTATATAGAACTAATATACGCTTCATTATACCGAGATGCGACTGTCACTGCCTCACTCATAAAAGCTACTCCGTACACTGAATTGTTGTGTGCCCTACTGTCAATAGTAAATATGCAGTCAAGCTAGATTCTAGCGATTGCTTGCTGGTGCAAAATTCACAGTTTTTTGTTGCAACTCGCATCCGCACTCACTGATAAAGAGACCTTTTGTGTTCTTGTAGGCGATCGCAAACTCCTGGCGTCGAAAGCAGCCTGTGCCGCTCACCTGTTTGGTCCTGAATTCCAATATGTAAAAGCAGTCAAGGGTATCTTTCCAAGCAAGAAGCTAAGGACGAATTGGAATTTTTGACCAGGAATATGCAGAACTCCGTCAAATTATTGCGTAGTTTGGAGAACCTAACGTGATGACTTGACTAGGTTTAGCTTAGTCTGCCATATTTTGTTGTTGTTGTTGTTGCATAGCTAGTTCATGCTGTAACTTGTAAGTATAATTTGACATGATACTACTGACTTGTGTAGAACGAGAGATCAACATCCCAGTAGATTGCCAGTTCCTCAAAGCATCACGTAAGTATAATTTGACATGATACTACTGACATGCTGTAACTCTTCAGATTACAGGGCAACGGGCCTCAACTTTCTCAAGAGTGGGTGCTGTGCTTTGTGGCCGTCGGAGGGGAATCAGGAATGCATAACTTGGACACCGGCCGGCGCCCGTTCATGGTTGCTGGAACATGCATGTGCATAGCAGAACTACTAGAGAAGCAGCAATTGTTCATGGTTGCTCGAACATGCCCGTACATACGTGTGCTCTTGGTTCCCTCCGTTGCCTACCGTCCGTGTCGTAGTATACTCTCTAGACTCCGGTGGTAGGTACTAGGTGGTGCATGCCTCCTTGTTCGGGATCGCTCAAGCCTAACCACGTCGCCTCCTCGGTAACGATTTAAAATCGTTTGCATGTGCGGATGGGCCTCGGTTCTTATCCACTGGCCTCACCAGAATTATCACATGAACACCACCACGGCAGAACCAAAAGGCTCGCCAAAAACATGTACTCCCTCCGTTCCAAATTAGTTGACACACATTTGTCTAGATACAGACACTAAACAAATATAAGTACATTCGTATTTGGACAAAGACAAGTCAACTAATTTGGAACGGAGGGAGTACTGTAAAAAACCAAAGGCTCACCGAAAATCATCACGCAAGCTTAATTCGTACGTTTCCCAGATGTCAGTGCAGATCTGCCGGTTGAGCACGAATCGCCAGCCGATGCGATCTACTCCCTCCGTTCCAAATTAGATGACTTCTATTTGTCCACATACGGATGTATCTAGACATGTTACAAGTATGTGTGAAAGTTTTAGAACCCTAATTTCTGTTGTTATATTGCTTGGACCCTCGTGGGGTTTATATGTAGGTACAAGGAGGAGGTAAACTTGGAGTACAAGGTATAGCAATCCTAGTCTATCTCAAAGTCCTACTCGTACGTGTACATATATTCTAACATTCCCCCTCAGTCGTAACGGGAGTGTAGCGGACGATTGCGACTGGAGAAGTCCTATGCGTCCGTCGCCTCCTCCACCTTGTCATCATCGCCGTCCCCTTCTGGTTCCTTCTCTTCCCTCCCGCAGTCACAGCGGGAGTGTCATGGACGCAAGGGATGACGCGGATGCTGTCGACTGGAGCTCTTGAGTTGCTGTAGACGTGTGTATGATGTTGATGTCGAGGTAGTCGAGCGTGATGTAGCCGTGGTCGAGGTTGTCGCGGTCAGTGTAGCCGATAGAGCCGAAGGCGCAAAAAAAAAATTGCGTGGTTTTGTGTCGTAGGGTTTTGGGTTTTGTGCGGCGGCGGCAGGGATCTGCGGCGGCGGCAGGTTTTGTGTCGTAGCGCGGCGGCGGCAGGGTTTCTGCGGCGGCGGCGGAGTTTTTACCAGGCGGGCGAGGCGATTGTATGATCGCCCTAGCAGAGCGCCGGCAGGTTTTGTGTCGTAGCGCGGCGGCGGCAGGGTTTCTGCGGCGGCGGCGGGTTTTTAGGTTGTCATTGGCGGCGTGCGGCGGCAACTCGCGTGTGAGTGGCGGCGGCAGGCGGCGGGGTTTTGTTTTTGGCGGCATGCGGCTCGACTCGCGTGATGTAGACCTTGGCGATGATTGTGTTGGCGATGTAGAACTCGACGAAGATTTTGATATAGTTGTACAGCTTGATGTAGATGTCCGGCTCGGTGTAGTAGGCTCGATGCAGTGCAGATTCGTACGGTTCGACGTAGACGATGCTTGGTGTAGTAGACGTCCCTCGATGAGGTCGGTGTAGACGTCGTGCAGAGGCGAGGGAGGTCGATGCAGTCGTGGAGTAGATCGTATCTTCGTCTCCTGGTGCATGGATGCATGCTGCTTGCAGACTTGATGGAAAACGACGCACGTAGGCATCAGCTTGCCCCGTAGTGCATTGCTGCATGGCCCCGTAGTGCATGGCATGGAGTCCCGTGCTGGAGGTTGTTGTAGCATGTTGCCCCTGGCGTTGATGTCGTCCGGGTCCGGGAGCGAGTCAGCTCCTCTGACCGCACGGCACGGGCGGTGCGCCGCCGTAACCGATCGATCTTGCACTACACCGAAGAAGGATCGTGTGAATCTAGGGATTTATTTGGCTGGTTGGATCTAATTGGAACTAACCTGTAGAATCGGAAAAGTGAAATTTGGATCTAATAACTAGAATTGGGAAACTCGAAATTGTCTAAAATCTAATCTAAAAGAACCGATCAGATCTTTGATCTAGACCGGGTGCCGCGCCCCCGAGGAGAGGAGATTGATCTCCCCGGGGGCGGCACGATGCGGAAGTGTTTAGAACCCTAAGATCAGCGTCGTGAGACTAACCGCTCTGATACCATGTGAAAGTTTTAGAACCCTAATTTCTGTTGTTATATTGCTTGGACCCTCGTGGGGTTTATATGGAGATACAAGGAGGAGGTAAACTTGGAGTACAAGGTATAGCAATCCTAGTCTATCTCAAAGTCCTACTCGTACGTGTACATATATTCTAACAATAGGTACATCTATATGTGTACGAATGAAAAATCATCTAATTTAGAACGGATGGAGTAGCTGCCGATCCCTCGGAATTTCCTTTTTCGCGAGGCATCGAATCATCAGAGACGTCCGTCAGACGTCAGTTGTCAGACGCTACGTTCACCAACGTAAAACCTTTTGCGTGCAGCGCCGGCGCAGCCGGCCGATGATGGGTCGCCGGAAAGTTTAAACGGAGCACTTAACAACCGCTCCCGTCCATGCATCCGACGCGTGTACCCCTCGCCAACCGAAGCACGCCACGTATCCCCAGATATTTCCGCGTGTGGGCTTCCCCGGAGCTACACGCGTCGCCCTCGCCGGCGCCGGCACCGGCACCACGGTGGTAGCTCAGGAAATCGGGCAATCATTTGCCGTGATGCTTGCCACGCGTCCCGGCAGGCGCAGGCGGAGCTGGCACGTGGCGTCCCAGGGCGCCGGGAGACCGGTCCGTGCAGATGCGGCCAACGGGGCACGTGTCCTCGCCGCCAGTCGTTCCGGTCGCCCGGCTCCGTTGCCACAGATAAACTAAGCACCATTGGCATGACCATGGATTCCACCAAATTTGAAAAAGCCCGATCGATCGCATGATCTGGACGCTCGGATAAGATGGGTTAGCACTGCAGATATTTTCGCCATGGGCAGTGGTGCTGCACTGTACCCGCGTGCGCCGCTCCTGCTCCGGTCCAACAATGGCAATGTTGATCGGGGAGGAGGAATTAGCGTGTGGTGTGGTGACATGAGGGAGATATTTTGCGAGTGCGACAAAGATGGCTTTTCATCGAGCTCTAGGGCGGCTCAGCCGTACAACTGTCACGCGCGAAGCGGCGCCACGAGGATCGGCCCTCCTCTGCTCCGGGGACCACGGAACCAGCCTCCATATAACTGCCTACCGGCCGGCGCCGCCCCTCCCCGCACCCGATTAGGAAACAAACCAGCTACCAATTGCGACTCACCCTCACAGCACCAGGTCGGGAAGGATAACCATGAGCGAGGGCACGCGGGAGATGAGGCGGCTGCGCGGCGGCAAGTCGAGCGGGAGCGGCATGGTGGCGGACGAGTGGAACACGGGGGGCCGCTGCATTGGGGCGCGGATCCGGGGCGTCAACGTGGGCATCCTGGACGAGCAGGTGCTGGTGCTCGTCTTCCGCGCCCTCAACTGGGACCCGCAGGCGCTCTGCGCCGTCTCCCGCGTCAGCCGCCGCCTCCGCGCCGTCGCCGAGCGCGTGCTCTGGCGCGAGCTCTGCGTCTCGCGCGCGCCGCGGATGGTGTCCGCCCTCACCGCATCGGGGTCCTCCTCGTCTCCGGGGTCGGGCCGCGTCGGCGGCGGGTGGCCGGCGCTGGCCAAGATGCTGCTCTACTGCTGCGGCGCGGCCGTGGGCGTGCCGGGCCACTTCGCGCCCGTGTCCCGCTTCTCCAAGACGTCGGGGCGCAGCTTCCTGTCGCGCCGGTGCGGCGGGGACCTGCTGTACGTGTCGGACCCCTGCGAGCACGCCGTGCCCGGCGGCGGCGACGAGGACGCGGACGACGTGGGCGCGTACCGCGGCGTGTTCCGCGGCTTCATGCGCTCCCGCACGCGGGCATGCCTGGTGGGCGGCCGCGCTCCGCTGGAGCCACGCGTGCGCTGCCCCTACTGCGGCGCGCGCGTCTGGAGCGTCACGGCGGCGGGGCTCGCGCCGCGCAGCGCGTGCCGCCGGCTGGGAGCGCACGAGGGCCGGCTCGAGTACTTTGTATGCGTCAGCGGCCACCTCCACGGCAGCTGCTGGCTCGCGCGGCTCTCCGATAGCGACGGCGAGCGGGATGGCTCCGGCTCTCACTCCGACGGGTTCGCCAGCGAGGAGGAGGACGACAGACGCATGGCGCTGTAAAGTTCAGAAAGACGGGTTCGCCGGCTGGGAGCGCACGAGGGCCGGCTCGAGTACTTTGCATGCGTTTTCTCTGTTTGTTTTTTAGTTTGCTTATAAATACTCGTGGTTCCTGTCGTCTTGCGGTGTTTCGCAAATCGATTTCTGCACCGTCGCACGGCTGTTTTTACCGGCTTCAGATGTGGCCCTCGGCTAATAAACTGAGTTTGAGGCTATGACCTGAATGGCGCATCAACCCTGCACTGTTATCAGCAGTACTGTTTTCACGATCTAAATAGTGCAAGAGGCGGGGATCAGAAATTCAGAATGTGTTGGTTGATCGATCATCGATTCATTGCGGTGGCGTGGTACAGTGCTGCATTCTCGTCCTGAAATTCAGAGTTTCAGATAAGAGCGCCGCGCTCCACCGTCTGCATACGGCAGGGGCGGATCCGGACAGCGTCTTGGATATCTCTGCCTGCATTTCGGTCGAGTGATGCAACGCGATGTCTGAATTCCGGTCTGACAACGTCATGGGCGCATCGCTTTGTTCTCCATGCCTTCCGCTAGCTGCCGCTCATGGGAAACCTGTGATGAGGAACTGAGGCACCGTGGTTACGTGGAACCGTACCACTTGGCTGCCACGGAGCACAGAGAGGGCAGGCTTAGGCTAGGAGGATGAACGTGCACTCTTGCGAGATTCAGAGTTTCAGACAAGAGTGCTCGATTTGCACACGCCACTCGTCCGTTTATAATTCAGAGTTTCAGACAGGAGAGAGCCAAAGCTGCAGGTAAACTCGATCCGATCGAGTAGTGGACACCATCTTATCATTTGTGAAGATTCCGGGCCGCAATTCAGTGAGTTAGCTATTGTAATTGGGTCGATGAACCCCTACCTTTCTTCTGAATTCTCGTGAACAATGTCATTCTATTTTGAATTGAGATGGCCTTCTCTCAAGAGATCGGCTTTTAGTTCTCGGCTGCGCTCAACGCAGCGTGTCTGAATTCCACAACATCGCTCCACCATAATATAGCCTTTTCTCAGAAAACACACAAGAATCTGCATATTTAGATACAGTACACTGTCTTTATAGCACTGAGTTTGTGACAACAAGGAGAGCGACAAGGGTACACGTTGGAACTACATATGTATTAGATACATATGCACAAGGAACTGCATATGTTGATGCCATATACTGTCTTTATAGCACTGCATATGGATCTGCTGGGCTGTCGCGCCTCCTGCATTCTCGTTGCGAAAATTCAGAGTTTCAGATAAGAGCGCCGCGTTCACCCCGTATGTATGCGCAATTCGGACTTGATTTATAGAGCCCCAGGCTTCGGGCATCGATTTGATCTGTATACCTCCCGCTAGGCCACTAGCTGCCGTGTCGGTGACATCTTCTGTGGCTCTTGACACCAGAATTGCCCGCCCATGGTACGCCCGTCTTCTACGGTTCTAGTACCATGTACTGCAGTGACTCTGAAAAAAATGCTCAGAGGTAGAACTGCCGTTGTTAATCGCATGAAGAAAAACCTGTGATGCGCCGCGGTATCGTACTGCTTGGCTGTCACGGGCACCGTAGAAGTCTGCACTCTCGCGAGATTCAGATAAGAGTGGTAAGGTCCCTGCAATCTGGACATTCGGTAATTGGCTGGGGGGTGTTCATAAAAACGATAAAGCTCAAATCCGAGTTGGAGTTCGCACTTTACTTTGGGCCATCTGGAACATACGCAATGATTATATTTTTAACAGAGCAAAAACTACAACTTTTATGCAGGTTATTCCGATGGCTACCCACTGGATCCGTATGTGGTCCTTCCTACAGTCAACGGAGAAGCGCGGCGCAATGGATTTTGGGTGCAACCAGCTGGAATTGATCGCGCGGGATTTATACAACCAGTACAGCTGGCGTTCTGAGCGGAGAATAACATGTTGATGCAGAGTCAATTAGTGTTGTCACTTTTCTTTAGATGGTTGATCCATGCTGCAACTTTGTGCGGCCCATGATGTAATCTGCTTGTAATAAGATCCGAACTTTAAAAATTTAATAAAAGCCACATGCATCACTTTGATGCAGAGGCTGGGGCTTCTCCTTTTCTAAAAAAAAAATCTAGACATTCGGTTTTTCCGTTTGAGGACTCGTTTGATTCATAGGATAGGAAAAGTGTAGCAATAGAAAACCTAAAGGATTGGAGTGACATGTCTAATTGAATCATATGAGAATAGAGATTGTCTTTGATTTGTGAAGGAATTTTTCCAAGAGGTTGGAGCTCATGCTTTTTTCCTATAGGAATTGCACTACAAGATTCCTATGGAAATAATTCCTATAGGATTGGATCCTATGAATCAAACAAGCTCAATAGGAAGATTTGCTATAGGAATCAATCCTCCAAAAATCTTACCATATTCCTTTGAATCAAAGGGCCCTGAACGTGTATGAATCCATGATGCAGGTCTCGTAGACACCGTCCACCCATTTGTCCAGATTTATTCAGTAAAATTAGCTCTAAATTCCGTAACCTCCATCCACCAATTAACAGCAGGGGTGCCTCTGAATCCTGCAACATCGCTTCAGTCAGTAGGCCGAGGTACCGGTAGCTAACAAGCCATGGTACCGTTCGGCCATAGCATCGTACGCCTGGTGTATAATCAATCATACGGGGAGCAGTGGTAAACATGAATAACATAACTCTGCCAGCAAAGAGCGTGAAGCTGCGACACAAATGCTCGCCAAGATACAAAATTTTGTTGCCCATGGATTTTACTCGTCTGTTCGTTCTGTGTCGTGTTGCCCGATTAGGGTTGTGAGATTATGGTGGTATGTCTTCATTCTGTTTGTAAAATTGGTCCCCGAGCACCTACAGTATAATGCCAGGCTGCAAAGTGTTCTACCATAGATATATATAAAGCGTATACAGCACAAGGAACTGCATATCTAGATACCCTAGACTGTCTTTATAGCACTGAATTTGCAACAAGAAGAAGCGCGACAAGGGTTTAACTTAGCCTTGCATTCGAAGTGATATGGTAGCCCACACACTAGCTCCGGACATGGTCCTCACAACGCTCATGCCCACAGGAGCTGTATCACTACAAGAACGACAGAAACAGCGAGGATTGCGTAGTGTCGCCCATAAACAACCTGTTGCGGGGTGTCGCATGCACCGAAAAGTGGCAGCCATTTGGTCGTAAGCAATCTCAGGGCCCAGAGTTTACAGATCCATGACAATGTCCCAGCTTTGTTGATAGTGCTCGAACGCAAACGCATCTCCCAAATTTCTGGTACTAATATATTGCTTCCTGAAATCTGGACAGTCTATATAATCTAATGAGCACATAGTGCTCCACTTGGGTTAGAAAAAGTACCAGCTAAGTCATCACTTTTCCTTGCTAGTTTAGCGGCTTTGCTATTTCAGATGACCAGGAGCGGGTTCAAACCAGTACTGAGCAAGTAAGAAACTATCGTGCAGTTTCCCCACAATCATGCCCAGCACTACGTTCACAACAGACATGCTTCCAAGAATTCATGGTAAAACTCCAGGGAAAACATGTCTTGACTCTTGAGTGTGCAAGTATATGATTATCCCTCGAAAAGAAACATTTATGTTGCCTTCAGCTTTGGCATTGGATCAGTTTAATACGGCTAGCTAACATAGACTCAGCTAACCTATTAGTGAAGATCGACCGGGACCAGGAGTTTCAGGCCACATTTATGAAGACAGGAAACCCTACTTACCATCAGACCTTAAGTTCAGCTAGGATTGTTAGGTATACCATACAGCCCCACGACCGGTTTAAGGACACTCCAGTTCAGCTGCCATAACAGCTTACCAACACAGTTCCACTGTTGGTGGTGGGGGCAAATAAACTGATACGCTGATCAATGCTTCCTCTCCAACAAGCAAATTAAATGTCAAGGGGGGTTCCCCAATTCCATGACATAATCCTGAATAGCAGCAAACTGCTACACAGAGAGCCTGGAGTCATGCAAAAACATGCACAAATGCAGATGTTGAGTAGTACTTTTCTCATGTCATGGTTCTGAAACCTGAATGTATAGCTATGCAACTGAAACTACCACCAACCAAATATCGCCTGAATCTAGCTACATCAACATGTAAATAAATTCTCATGCCATCAGGTCTAAAATGACGAAGCAAAGATTCAATCGCCCGTGCAAAAAGTCAATGCATAATCACACAGTTAAGCAGATAAAAGGCAAAACTATTGAATAGTTTACAGTAAGCTCATTATATGATAATACCAGTGTGCAATACATTTTTACCTAGGCTACTTGAACAAATAAATAGGCAATGAGCGAGAAAATAAATGACAGGGTAATATAAGTGTTTCTCCTAGCCCTCCGGAAGCAGGTTCAATGGCAAGTATTTCCTAGACCAATAGATTCTCTTGATTTGCTCCTCAGGCCCAACTAAAGTTAAAAAGGTAAACCGGAACCGGCATCCACCTCCTTTGATAGCAACTCTAGACCAACTAGTCTTTGCACTTTGCACCAGATTCCCTGTCGAACATCGATCATAGTCAGAATCAGGAAGATAGTACATGCTGAAGAAACAATCATGTTTTCAGTACTTTCATGGCTTCTCTGATAACATTTCAGTACTTTCATGGCTTCTCTGATAACATTACATATTCTGAAAGAAAAGAAGGCAATTGACTAACTAAAGCATGTAGGTCTATATGATACTAGTATACACAAAAAAAGTAGAAACTTCAGCAACTTAATTGTGCAAAAGCGTCCCCATATATATTTAACACTTGCATACTTAAACAAAGAAGACAATTGTGGGCAAAGTAAATCACAATTTCCAGCTTGCCAAGAAGTATTTTCATGGTTTCCCTGCTATCATTACATAATCTGAAAGAAGACAATTGACTAACTGAAGCATGTAGATCTACATGATAGTTCACACGCACACAAAAAAAGTACCAATTTGATTGTGCAAAAGCATCTCAATTGATCTTTACTACTTCTCTACTTATACAAAGAACACAAATGATGTGGGATTACAATTTTCATCTTTCAATGCCAAAATAATAAGTACATTTCTCAAACTTTGTTATTCATCGTCTACTAGTACAATTCAAGCTAAATAAAGGAGTAACAAATGAGTATTGTGCATGCAATTGACAAAGCAGGAATGGATTTAGAACCAACCAATGTGGGCATGCCAGGATCCGACGCTCTATGCTTGGTTGTCGCTCTTGCGATCGCTGTGGATATCGCGCTCCTGCAAGAGCGAGCCGGCCTCCTCATCAGCCTGGGCGTTCTTCTTCTGCGCCTCCTTGGCCTTGAGCGCCTGCAGCTTGATGTGGTTGTAGTAGCCGACGCCTAAGAAGGCGATCCCGTACCCGAAGAGGTTGATCGGGGTGACGGTATCCCGGATGACGGACCAGGAGAAGGCAATCAACAGCCAGTCCTTGACCACCCCGGCGACATTCATGGTGAGCGCGGAGGTCTTTCCGACGAGCAGGAACACGGCGAGGTTAAGCGCGAAGGCGCAGAGGGAGTTGGTCCCGAAGATGAAGAAGTCGGGCTGGAAAGACCCAATCGCACGCAGCCTGGGCAGCTCGACGAAGATCCACGGCACGAAGAGGAAGCAGAGGCAGCACGGCGCGACGTAGTATAGCGATGTGATGGGGTTGAGCGAGATGCCCTTGGAGGTTAGCAGGATCTGGATGAGCACGAGCCTGGTGGCCTCGAAGGCGACGGCGGCGAGCTGCAGCGCGACGCCGCGGACGTCGAACCTGGCCTCGCCGTAGGCGGCGATGGCGACGCCGAAGGAGATGGAGAGCATGTTGAGCATGGAGGCGGATTTAAAGGTCTCCTTCTTGAAGAGGACGCCGATGGAGTAGACGGCGACGGGCATGAGCGCCTTGAGCATCTGGATGAAGGAGACGGAGAGGTAGATGTAGGCGGAGTTGGAGAACCAGAGCGACATGGCGTAGAGGGCCCCGATGGGGACGACGGAGGAGGTGTAGAGCTGGGGCGTCATGGGGGGCGAGGAGGGCGGGTCGACGACGCGGAGGAGGCGGACGAGGCCGACGGCGAGCGAGGAGCAGAAGGTCATGTGGATCATGGTGAGCGAGATGGGGAAGGGCCAGTTGTACATCCTGGGGTCCAGGATGTACTTGTTGTAGACGATGACGGCGAAGGAGAGGAAGATCCAGACGGCCACGTAGCAGTAGGAGAGGAGCACCTTGCGGAGGACTGACTCCGATAAGCCGCCGGCGCCCCCGCCGCCGGCCATGGGTGCGGTGGTGGTGGATCTGGATCCGGGGCTGGGCTGCGGTGTGGAGAGGAGAGGAGACGGACGCGGTGGAGGGGTGGGCTTGAGGGAGAGGCGGATCTGAGAATTTGGGGACAGAGGTGGAGGTGGGGATGGGTTAAGGTTGTGTTTGCCTTCGCATTGGGGTTTAGGTGAGCTTCGACTCGGTGCGCTGCCCACGTGGAGAAGGGAGCACTTTGACGACTCGTCTTGAGTTTTTCTTTTTCTTTTTCTTTTGGGGTTTCCAGTTCTCCTCGAGGATAGTAATTTTTGAACTAAATAAATCAACAGTGACGTTGACGTAGCGGTTTAAAAGGTAACGTGAAACTGTCATGGGATGCCTTTTTTTTTCACACAATGTACTGCGATACATTTGTAGTCCACTGTGACGTTGACGTAGCGGTTTAATGGTCACGTGAAACTGCTACGGGATATGCGTTCCAAAATTTGATATGCGGGATGCGTTTCTGACTCCCATGTGTGTGACATGGTCAACGAGCCGTGTGGTGATGCAGTACGCAAATTGCAAAATAAAGAATTTGGCGTCGTGGAGAAGGAGTAACTTCGATTAGAAGGGTCTCTCTACCTTTTTACAGCTAGAAGGGTCTTCTTTACTTTCTACTCCGTACACTTGAAGGAAAATCTTGGTATCGATTTTTTTTTTTTTGCAACGACCCATTCGATTTAGCTAATAACTGAGTTCTTACAAAGCAAAAAAAAAAAAACATAGGGATAGAAGCTTTACACTTCTACTACTTTCTGCCTTGTTATAGTCATGCGAAATTGAGAGGCGACAACATCGCCAAAGAGCAAAAAAGTTTCAGGGAACAAGAGCATCAAAGAGTTCAAGATCAAGAAGGACCGAGTTCATCAGCGAAGGCCTCGATTTGATGATGCTATCCATGTCCAAGGGAGTCTATCTGTGCTCGGTTGCTCGTATAACACGGTCATCTTCTTCCTCCAACGGAGGATCTTGGACCTTGATATCGGGGTCATCACCGACTTCACTGCAAAATGGTCGCGTCCTCGGAGGTGTTATTGGTGCTTGTGCCTAGAGGTCAACGGCGAGGTGTGGTGAAGGCGAATCCCTTGATTATGTTGTTGTTTATCTCTTTGAGGGCTTGTGTGCAAATCACGAGGACCAATATGTAATGTTGTTTCTTCATCTTTAGGGTTCTTCTTTTAAATGCACTCACCGCTGAAGTGGTACATCCTTCTACAAGGTGATCCATTGTCGCCAATGATTTAATATAGTGGCGGATATGCTCGCTATTTTGATTGAACGCGCTAAGCCTTATGGCCAAATTAAAGGTGTCATTCCTCATCTTGTGGATGGCGGTTTGTCTATTCTTCAATACGCCGATGATACAATTCTCTTCCTGGATCATGACATCGAAAAAGCTAAAAACCTGAAGTTAATTCTCTCAGCGTTCGAGCATTTGTCGGGTTAAAGATAAATTTCCATAAGAGCGAATTGTTTTGTTTTGGCGAGGCTCAAAATGACGTTTCTCAGTATGCCGAGCTTTTTGGCTGTGCGCAGGGACAATTTCCTATTAAGTACTTGGTGATTCCGATCCACTATCGGGGACTCACAAATGCTGAATGGAAACTGGTTGAGAAACGTTTGCAGGCTAGATTACATAGCTGGAAAGGGAAATTATTATCCTTAGGGGGAAGATTAGTACTCATAAATTCAGTACTAAGCAATATGGTATTGTATATGATATCATTCTTCCAATTGCCAAAAGGGGTCTTGAAAAGATTGGATTATTTCCGGTCAAAATTCTTTTGGCAAGGGGATAGTGAGAAGAGAAAGTACCGCTTGGCTAAGTGGAGTGTGGTTTGCCGACCTAAAGACCAAGGTGAACTCGGGAGTCGGGATTCATGACCTAGAGGTCAAGAACAGGACTCTCCTTGGCAAGTGGCTTTTTAACCAGTACTCAATTATAGGTTGCAAATATCGAGCAACACATGGGGAACAAAATGCGATGGTGTACACAACTAAAGATGATGTGCTTTATCCGGAGTGTATTTTAGGTGATTTGAGGAGATTATCTGGAATCACAGAAAATTCCCAATTGTCTCTCTACTAATCCGAATTTGGAAGGAATAATTCTTAGATACCCCCACCAACCACCTCATTTTTGTCAGATAAAAGTAAAACACTCTACACCATGCTAGTATATTGTAGGAAAGAATATTTGTGAGATTTATGAGAATAAGGTGAAAGCAAGAATTTCACCAAAAACCGTCTCATCCCCAATTCACCAGGGCATGGATATACACCGGTACTAGTCAAGGCCCTGATTGGTTGAGAGGCAATGGCAAGTCGGCCAGTCGGCCGACCACTTGATATTTTTCATGTCGTTTTAATTTGATGAATACCTGCTGAGAATACGTCAAAGACTCTGAAAGCACAGGTCCTTTGGCAGTGACAACGACGATATGTAGTAGTATCTATCAATAATTCTTGGTGGAAGAGTACTCCCTCCCAATTATTGGATGATGAAATAGCCAGAACAGACGTTTTACTATTATAAGCCTAACTGGATCACCCTACCAACACAATGCGACAGTCGTCGCTCACATGTTAGGCCCACTCGTCCTTTTCGTACATCCACGGTCACCGTTAAGACGCGAGAGTTCCAGCGTATCTCTCTCTGTATTACTCTAATGGAGAGCTGGACACCGTATATTTATCTAAATACACATGCATGATCTTGCACGCCAACCTTGATGTTGTACTATCCACTTGGAGTATATATACTATACGAAACAAAATCGGCAAAAAAAAAGGAGTGAGGAAATATACCCGGAACTTCATCCTGGAGACCGCCCTGCAATTTCATCCCAGGAAAAGGAGAAGAAAAGCATTGCACTTTGACGCGCTTCACAAAAGAGCTGACAACGCCTATGCATAGTGACCTGCTCCTTGGATTTTATTATTCTGTAGATACTCCAAGGAGTAGTGTGGAAGAGAGGACGATGTGCCGCCTGCCGCCGACGTCGGCAGCTATTTAACTCCGTGCAGCGGCGTCCAGGTCATCACTACCGGAAGGAAATGTTTTTTAACTGACTACTACTACTGCAGTATACGTAGTCCACCATTTACCAGATCGGGACCGTGTCGTACTTGGCCGTGTTGGTGCATAAGTAATAACGAGTCAAAACGAACGGTGCTGTGCCCACATGCATGCCAAACCCGACCTGACCTAACCTAACCTTCGAGTGCGAGTGCGAGTGCGACCCGTACACGGCCGCGTGGAAAAACTCCAAGCGAGGCGGCTCACGCCGTCTTGTTGGGTGCAGTTTGGTGGGGTGGCACCGTCGCTGGCGGCCGCGCGGACGTCGCTACACGCCCGGGGAAGAAGAAATGGGTTCGTGACAGCGCCGGGTCGGGTCATACGGCAAGGTGCGGAGCCGTGGACCGAGACGTCTCGTCGTGGATGGACGGGCACCTTCTTCCTCTCCCAGCTTAGCTGAGCTAGTCATGGCTATATTCTTTTTCTTCTTCTTGACGGAGATCCTATTCTCGTACTCCCTCCGTTTAGAAATATAAGATGTTTTACCTTTTGTCCATATTCACATGTGTCAACATGTATGTAGACATGTTTTAATGTGTATGTACACTTATTTGGGTGTGCATCTAGCCAACATGTGAGCTAGCTAAAACATCTTATACTATTAAAAAACGGAGGGAGTAGCTAGCTAGGCAGGCTGGGGGCGCTTTATGCCGGTGCGCGCCTTATTGATATTGGATCGCGTGCCGGCCGGCCACACCACGAGTGATGCGACCACGGCAACCGATGTGATCGGGACGACTCCTCCGGGTATGGACGTCCCTTCAGTCCAGCGCCGTCTTATGTGCAACAAGGCGATCACTAGTACAAATACAACTGTGGCGTCAACTGGAAGAGTAATACGTATGCGGCCATGGATGGATGGCCGGCTGAACCGAGATCCACCACACACTGAACCAGGGTGTGCCGACGCGCGCGGTTCGCGGCTACGGCGAGAGTAATAAACCCGACCGACCGATCGATCGAGGGCGATTTGTTGCACCCGGAGAGGGCCGACACGCCGTGGTCAGGATTCCCACGACGGAAAGCCCTGTGCGTGCTATGAAGCGTTGCTCGCGAAAAGTAGCGCTTCAGATCCCAGTCATGTGCCCGATGTTCCTATATCGATCCGTGTTCTGCTCGGTACCACTGGGAGAAGTGACACGGCGTTGATTCCACGTCGGTGGTCGCAGCCGCCGAATGTGCCACACTGCTCAGGTAAGGGGTCCATCTCAATTCTCAAAAACTGTTTTTTGTTTCTGTCAAAAAAAAACTATTTTTTGTTCTTTTACAGGTCGAACTGCCAGACTCGTAGTGGGCCGGCCATGCTGCAGCAGCGTCTTTAAGGCCTGTCACATCTTCAGCCCATTGGCGAACTGAAGAAAATGGCAGTTGCGATCTTGCGGTTGCGGATCACGCTGCCAATTCCGCGCCGCAAGGAAATTAAGTGTGGCGAGCAGCGCAGCAGAAGGCGACGCCCAGAGAGAGGCTTATCCCATTCCCATGTCAGTCGAGGCCTCCAGGACTTCGATCAAGCCCGTCGGAACACCACGCTCTACGAAGGCCTCAGGTAATGCAATAAACGCCTTTACTCACTGTCCGGCCAGACGACTCGATAGAACGCACCGGGTGGGTCGGAGGCACGTAGGAGACGTTGTACTCGACGCGGATCCATCCTGATCTGAATTTTAGGATGACTCCAACGGGGCGACGCATCGAGTCCGCGCGCATCCGTTCGTGTCCGCGAGAGCCAAAAACACGGCCCAACGGGGCGAGCGGTCCGTTTTTTGGTCCGCCGCGACGCATCCCTGGCCCAAATTTGGGCCACCGATGCGTCGGCCCCGGACGCGAAACGGAGCTCTTTTGTGTCCTCCCCTGGTCCGCTTTTGGAGGCAAAATCCACAGTCCAGACCTACCCCCATGGCCGCCGCCGCCTCCAGGATCGCCAAGGCCGCCGCCAAGACCGCCGCCGCCGCCGCCGCCGAGAGCCTAGAGCTGGCCGACGACGCCGCCGGGCTTGCTCCCCGGCTGAAGAAAGTGAAGAAGGAGCTCACGGAGGAGCAGAGGGCCAAGGAGACGGCCAAGCGGGGCCAACGGAGGAGGAGGCTGAAGCAGGACAGGCTCGACGCCGCCGCCGAGGAAAAGGGCGACGACGACAACGCCGACCTCGTGACCAAGACCGCGACAGCTGCCCTCCTCCTCATTGGACTTACCCCGTCCGCGGCGGCGGTTGGGGTAACGACTGCGGCGGCGGTCGGGGTTTCCTCTACCGCGGCCAGCTCCAACGCTTCCACGGCCCGACCTCCAAGGTCGAAACCGCTCGCGACCGCGCCATCTCCTGCGCACGGGTTCGTCCCTGGAACCATGCCGCCGCGGGTTTCTCCTACCTCCGACGAGTCGGGCGAGGTACCTGCCCTCGTTCTCAACCCGCCTGCGACACCGTTGGTCGCACAGTCGCCCGCGCCGCAGACTGCGGAGGCGCGTGCAGCTGCCCCGCCAGTGGTCGCCCCCGCGCGTAACCTGTTCGGCACTGTGCCCACGCCATCGCCGGGTGACCCCAGGTACTACGAGGAGGACGATGACCCCTACTACGGGGAGGACGTCCTCCAGGACATGGTCTGCGACAACACCCAGTACGACGGCGACGACTACAATGCGGGGGATGATGCGACTCTACCGACCGGCCCCGATGTGATCAACATCGATAATGAGCCGGTCTTCAACGAGCTCGATGCCGCCGCCGCGGCCATGAGGAAGAAGGTCAGCCAAAGAGGCGCCTCGTTCACCACCGCTGAAGACATTCTCATTTGCGAGTCGTGGATCGAGATTGGAACCAACCAAATCATCGGGGCCGAGCAAAAAGGGTCGGCATTTTGGGGCCGGTTCACCAAGCGCTACAACGAGGGCCGAATCCTTCCGCCCCGGAACATTCTGACGCACCGGACCGAGTGTTCAATCTCTAAGAGGTGGAACCACATTCAAGAGCAAATGAGCAAGTTTTGCGGCGCCGTTGAGCACATCGAAAGCCGGCCGCCGCAAAGTGGCTATGGAATCAAGGAGCAAATGTTGCAAGCTTTGGATCTCTTCAAGGCTCAATATGGCAAGGTCTTCACCTTGACCCATTGCTACCGGGAGCTCAAGGACCAGGAGAAGTGGAAGGAGCTATACGCCTCCCTCAAGAAGGCGGGACAAGCGGGACATCTTGGTGTTGACAAGGGAGAGGGCACAACGGAGAAGGAGAAGGACGGGAGGCCAAGGGGGAAGAACAACTCCAAGGCCGAGCAGAAGCGCGATGCAACGATCCTTGCGTTGCAAGAGACTTTGAGCGGGTTCCTATCCCAAAAGGATAAGACCTGTGACAAGAGGGAAGAGAGGAGAGAAAAGGAACGCCTCGAGAGAGAGGCGGCTTCGAAGCTCTACTTCGAATTGCAAAAGAAGAGGCTTGACATAGAGGAGGAGAACACTCGGACCCGGGCGGCGGAGGTCGAGATCAGGGGCAAGGAGGCCGAGGCAAGGACCAAGGAGGCCGACGTGAAGGCCAGGGAGGTGGAGCTCAAGGCCAAAGACCTTGAACTCGCCCTACGCGCCGAGGAGGCCAGGATCATGGACATGGACATCTCCACCTTCACCCCTAGGAAGAAGGCCTACTACGAGAAGAAGCAAAGGCAGTACATGGATCAGGTTTGATCTATTCTCGGTCCCTTCTACATATTTGTGTTGAACTATGGCCAACATGGCCGGAAAAACATGGCCGGTGGCCGAAATTTGTAATATTTTGGGCACACCTGGGGACATGGCCGATGGCCGCAACTTGTAATGTTTTGGGGGGCGTGGAAACGATCATGCCCGAAAATGATCAAAAACCCTGGCCGGGCGGACTCAATGCGTCGGCCCGTTGGGGGCAGTGGCCGGAAAGGGGCGGACGTGGGCCGGACATGGGTCCTTTTGGCGACGCAAACGGACCAAACGCGCGTCCGTTTGCGTCGCCCCGTTGGAGTCATCCTGGACCTCCAAATTAGTTTATCAGAGATAAAAATATTGTTGTTGAAAAAATCAGACAACCTCCCGAGTTCAGCTCCGATGCTGGAAAGAACATTATCGCAACGACGAAGGCCAAAAACATAAGTCCACAACGAACATGTCGCCGCCACGCCAACCCCGCTTGAACAAACTACCATCAAGATCCCTCGCCGACCATAGAGTAGAACACCGCATCGAAGAAGAGCCTGGAACACTTTTGTTCATCAGTGTTGTCGTATTCATAGAAGCCAACACATCGACCGCCCAAAAACTCAGAGGGCCTAACCTAGAGCTACAACGGTTCGCACACGCGAGATTTCGTGACCCCGTCACCACCAACGACCAGGTGGTCGTCAGCGAAGGAGAGCCGCCGGAAAACAGCGGCGGAAGGCTGAAACCTAAACCGCCTCTCAGCTGGCGGTGCAGAGGAAAAGCGAACCGCTGGTGTAGTTGCCTTCGTCAGAATAACACTTCGCTTGTGCTATGGTATCAGTTCGCCGTATACGTACACTCCACAACCGCTGATCTTGGCATTCGTGCTTTTCAGGTATCTATATACGTATCAGATGTCTGCGCGGCTCGAAAGCTGATAGGGATACAAAAGTGGGATCCCACTCTGTATAAGTGGGATCCCACTTTCACATCCTTAAAGGCTGAAGCTCTATTGCTGGATTAGAATGTAGTAAGCCGGATTTGATAGGTGAAATGAACTGGATGAAAGAAATATCATTTTGCAAGCAAGAACCGACAGCGGCATGCATGTAGATTAATTTCACTTCATATGTATTCCCTCCGTTTTTACATATAAACTTTGTTAGTTTTTTTTACCGATTCGTACATATCTAGAAGTATTTTAGTTTGTTAATTCACTCATTTCATTTAATATTTAGTACATACTAGTAGCCGTGCACGTGCAACGCACGTCTTCAAAATACAAATCTCATTTTTAGTTTAGTGAGTTTTTTGTTACCACAACAATAAGTTTGTGACTAAATCATCTAAATATGTGCGAATAACATGTAATCCACACCCGTTGCATCATTTAAAAGCCACAAAAGCACAAAATAAGTTATTTATTTGCATAAATATTACAATTCAACACTTGTCTGAAGCGGTAGTTAAAAAATTTCTAAATAACATAGCAGTATTCACTATTTTTTAATTCATGAAGATCCATCCCTGTATGGGGTCAATAATTCCTCGTTCCAAGGCAGAAAATATTGTTTATCGCCTCATTGTCTTGGTACTTCAGAATATACACCAAAAATTGCATTCTTAGCTCCAAACCATCCTACATATGCATTATACAACATTGTAATATAAAGTTCATGATCAAAGTGTACACACGAGCATAGTTGAGAATATTCACCATGTGCACCAGAAAATATGACGCTTCATCGTACCATGAGTGCATTAGATTAAAAGCCAAATAGTCAAACAAAGCACTGCATGCATTTGAAATGTCAGAATTGAGCATTGAACAAATCAAGTAAGATTATATTTAAGTGAGAAGTTTCATACCCATGTGAGTTTGTCAGAACAACAGGGACTTTGCGTCCCCATTTGGAGATGTTGTCATTCCATTTGAGGTTTGCTAGTCGAAGCGCGAGGTTTAACCTATTGCAAATTTCCATATGTTTTAATATGTGTACCCCCAAGTCGGTCTCGAAAGCGGGTCCAAAATATGAATAATTTTCTTTTGGTGATACAACACAAATAACATGAATAGCCCAAGAATGTCGTAAGGCAAGAAAATTTGCAATGAAAGGTTTATAAGTAAATAAATCACATTGATACAAAATGAACCACTATCATGACCAAGGAATAAACTCTCACCGTGTCACATTCTGAAAGATTTATAAGAAATAACCGTGCTAATTGTTCGAAATCAAGCCTTCCACGACCACTCGAGTCTCATGAAACGTGAGATTTCGTCTAAAATAAAATAAAAATATCAGTAATATATGAGATAAAATTTGATAAGTGACCATAGTAACTTACACAAATTTCAGATCCGTATACTGAGTTGGAATGTCACGGAAAAAGTTGATCTCGTGGCACACAAGTACGCGCACAACCATGTTGAAGCAATCTGCGTCCATATATTCATCCATCTTCAATATGTTCTTTATTTTTCTTAGATTTAAACTAATAGGATAAGGCTTGGAGCTTATCACCCAATCGCTGCTGTGAAAGAGAGAAATTTGTGACTACAATGACACATGTATAACACGAAATGATCTAACAAGAAAAGATGACTTACTCCAACGAAGTGACATCATCAACCATGCTGATGTATAAGCAAAGCTCATCTATTAAGTCGTCTTTTGTTGGTTTGACATATGGTGATAGTATCATCTTCTGATGATTCTATCAAGTCAGTGTTTCTTGGACTAAAAGATGGTGAAATGATAAATGATAGCGACAAGAGCTCAATTTTGATGATGAGTTTGAATAATACTCTCTCCGTTCTAAATTAATTGACTTCCATTTGTCCACACATGAATGTACATGTCTAGATACATTCATGTGTGGACAAATGGAAGTCAATTAATTTGGAACGGAGGGAGTACTTTGCTTGTGCTAAATATTAATACGTGATTTTATTCGTTATACAAGTCTATGTTTATCATTGATAAAATAAAACTACACAAAATGTAAATAATTTTCTAGCAAAAGTTATCTGATTATTTTCCTTGTAGATACATTGCTTCTTGGAAGGGTCATTGTTTGAACGGAATCTCTTTAAATGAGAGAAAAAGAAAAGAAAAAACACATCGTTTATAACTTTATATATTAGCTTTATGGAACTTCCATGAATTATAGTTTATATATTTGTGACGCGGATTTTCTACCGGGGGTGGTAGCTACGCACGCTGTGCTCGGCTGCTCGCCCTTGGATCATGCACAAAGATTCGTGCCTCCAAACGCTGTCACCGTTACCCTCTGCCATCCTCACCTTTTGTGCGTGGTGGTTGTTAGTTGTGCCCGTTGTTTATTTACGTATGTGTGCTCTCTGAAGTGCGGCAAGATTTAGTTTTTCATTCTCCAAGAAATTTAACGCAAAGCTTCACTCATACGACGTGCCCTCCGTTCTTTGTCAGAAAGTTCCTCTGATTTCGGTGTTTTGCCGCTCTTATAGCTTACACATTTTTGAATCATGCCCATCTAATCCTGCTTGATTATATTTTCTCCATAGGGACTACGACGGGACACGAAAAGGTACTTCAAATTATTCCTAAAAAGTTTCTTTTAATTATCTCGTAAATACCCAGAAACAGAATCGTAATTTTGGTGTTTTACCAAAAACCCAAAAGATCAGAACCAATAACGAAACTTCATCACATGTTTTCTGTAAAATAAACTTGGATGAAAATGAGATTTGGATGAAAAATATTACGAGACAATTAACAGAACTTGCACATGGGATCTGGATCAGGAACACATCGTGTATAAGAAAATCAACATCAACCTGATTCCCAGTAACGGCGAAGGAAGAATCAGATCGAAAAAAAGAAGCAAATCGCGATCGAAAAAAAAACCACGGCTTGCGTGTCTCTGCCCCGGATGGTTTTTCCTTTTCTTTTAGAGAGAAGAGAGACACACGGGGACGGGTGGGGTGTTTTTTTTTTGAATCAGGTGGAGGAAAATGTGGACGGAACCAGTAACGACATAGAAATTTTTGGTACGATTGCAAAGATGAACACGCGTTTTCAAGTCCAATTCTTAATATTCCAAGAAAGTAAATAATGATGACAAAAATCTAAAAAAAAGTGGTACTGGCGTACACAAGATGGTACGAAATCAGTGATTTACTTCATCCGAGCCTCCGATGACCCCATCGGTGGACGGTGGTAGAAGAAGAACCAATCCGAGCAAGGAGGCGGCGACCAGGAAAGAGCGACGACAGGGGACGGTGCGTGTGGAGGAGATGCGGGCATCCGGTGTCAGAAATATAATATATGCATTGCACAGCCTTTTCCCATCAGTTCGGACTTTTGGGATAATTGGCTAGTGCAACAATTTAATATGGTATCAGAGCCAGAAGTCTAGAGTTCAAATCCTGGCTAACGCAGTATTAAAAATAACTATCTGCGGACACCCTAAAATCCACGTCCTAGGCTCGTGAGAAAAGTCCACAGCCTGGATGTGAGGGGGAGTGTCAGAAATATAATATATGCATTGCACAACCCTTTCCCATCAGTTCGGACTTTTGGGATAATTGGCTAGTGCAACAATTTAATATCCGGGGCACCAGCGGGGCAAGCCAGCCTTCCAGCGTCGGCAGCAGCGGGCGGCCAGGCGCCGGGCGGAGCTAGGCGACGGTTGACGACGCTTTTCTCAGATTTTACGTTCGTTCGAGAGTAGGGGCCGCGACTCGCGAGTAACGAACGAAAGAATCGCTGGATACCGTCCTGGGCGAGCGGGAGAGTTGGGCCATGCCTGGGCTGCGCCCCAGGCCAAACATTGTTTTCCTTAAATGATAAGCAGGAATTTTCCCTGCGACCCAGGCCACGGCCCAGGTTGCCTGGGGCCTGGCTCCGCCTCTGGACGGAACGACATTAGTTACAGGTGGAAACTGCTCTATAGGGTGATCCAAGGGCTAGTTGTGGGTGCGTAGCTAACACCCATGTTAGCCCACTATTTTCTTTATGAAACTTGCATGAATTATAGTTTATATATGTGTCCACATGTATTATAGTATCCATAATATCTTGGTAAAAATTTCTACTGCATACAATCTAACAAATATCGTGGCCGAGGTATATACTATATGTGTATGTATAAAGAAATGGTAACTCTAAATTATATAAATATTTAGGGACTATCTATTTGTCAGTCGACTGATTATGATTTCGTCGTCAGTCGATTTTTTGGGCCAATTGTACATCGACAAGTCAACCACCCAGACCCCGCTGCCCAGCTCGGGAAAAAACACGAAAGGAAAAAGGCCCGCGACTGCTTTCCCCTTAACGGGTTATGTTGGGTTAATCTGGGCCCAAACCAAACAGCCTACTGCCCTGCGCTACAAAAAATCAGCCAGATCTAAAAATGACAACACAGGAGACAACTACACAGGCCACGGCCCCGATAACAAAAGGGAGAAAAGGAGCGATCTTCTTCCTCAAGAAAGGATTCATAGCAGCAGCGATCTCCTCGCTGGGAACCTCGCCAGGTTCGAACTGGGAACCTCGCCAACAGCCATCTGCTTCTCCTCGCGAGCAGCTGGAGCAGTACCTCGCCCAAGATCTGCAAGTGCAGTGCCCAGTTCGTCTCCCAGGTGTCTAGCCTGTCTCCCACGTGTACGCACAGTCTGCTTCTCCTCGCCAGCAGCCGGAGCAGGCACCTCGCCCAGGATCATACATGAAATCATGAGGTGTGATGATTAAAACAACTTTGAAAAGGAAGAACAAAAAGGAATGATTACACACAAAATAGATTGCTGAACGAAAAACATGACAGAAAAGATCCAACTTACACAAAACTTGTCGAAAACACTGTAAGGTACACATATAATGGGCTCCTTAGACTTAGTCGTAGTTCGCACCGGCCCTCGGTTGATCCGCACGTACCACAAGCCATCTGCATATATGGCGTGAAGAGAAAAATGAAATCAATAATAAAAAGGTTATGCATTCTCTGGAAAAAAAAATGAGGCACTGCGCCTCGCCCCCCGCCTCCCCCTCAACCTTGTCGATTGTAAAGCTGTGGGATGAATGACAGAAACAAGGGTAAAAAGGGGGTATGTTGTGTTCTGGAGTAGAATGGATGGAAGCATATAATAGGTCCAAGAAGCATAAACATATAGACATCACTGAAACATGACTTAGACACTGAAACGTGACTGAGCAAATACTAAATCACTGAAACAGATAAACAAAACTGAGACACTAAAAACATGACTGAAACACTATAACAAACACTGAATCACTGAAAACAAGACTGAGACACTGAATCACTGAAACTAAATTGAGACAATAAATCATTACTGAGACACTGAATCACTGAAACAAGACTGAGACACTAAATCAAGACTGAATCATTGAGACACTGAATGAATGAATGAATGAATGAGACAATTAAAAACTGAGCAATAAATCAAGACTGAGACAACGAATCACTGAAACAAGGCTGAGACACTAAATCAAGACTGAATCACTGAGACACTGAATAAATGAGACAATTATAAACTGAGCTTGGAAAAAATAATGGAATACTGAGACACTGAGAAAAAGACTGACTCAGAATAGAAAAAATGAGATAAAGAGAGACTGAGAAGGAGATAAAGAGAGATTCAGAGAGAGAGATAACATACAGAAAAAGAGAGAGAGAGAGAGAGAGAGTGAAAAATTAGGATCATCCCTCAAGGAACGTCTGCTCTTGCAATGAGTGCGGCATGCCGGGCATTCATTATTTCTGCAAAAACACCGGTATCACTTATATTATTATTGAAATAAAGTATTTATTTGTAATTTTCAAACACCCAATCAGGTTGCATTTACACTTTTTTTGAAAGATGACACTGAGACAAGACATCGCAGACAGACAATACAAGGGAGCATACCCAAGACGCATGGATTTATCAATGCAATCCCTACAAAACCGGTGCAAACACTCCATGACCGTTCTTGTTTTCCGGATAATGCCTGCAACAGAGGACCAGAAGACAAGCCAATTCTCAGATATCACAGTTTGGACAGAGATGCTACTTAGTTTCACGACTAAAAGTTTACTCGTGCTATCCTATAATAGCATAAAAGCTAGTTGCAACAGTGATCTGTGGACAGTCCAAATATGCATATTTGCGTAACAGAAACATCTGAACCTTCAATGTGCTAGTTTCAACTTGTAGTAAATGATTATGAAAACCCTGACATCAACATAACAAGAGCATCCAATTGTAGTTACAGGTAATGCTTTCAAGACAGAAATCATGCAAAGTAAACATAATTATTATCTTTCAATCTGAAAGCAAGTTGACAAGCATATTCTCACCTAAGGATATAGGGCACTGCACTTCCTTCGTATGTCCATTAATTTCACTAGTATGAACCTGCACGAGAAAACAATGTTTTTTGAGCTACCAGTTTCGATCCTTGAATAACATGAAAAACAAGACTTCCATTACCAATTGGCATATCAATTACTGACAGTGTTTTGTGATATTTTTTTGTTTTTTAAGAAATATATAGCTAGAACATAAAGTTCAGGTCTTTGCAATGGGGCAACAGAAAACAGTGGAAAATATGAAGCTAGTAGCTCCACAGGAATACTTGAACACTGGAAACTAATATTTGACAGGCGAAAGAAGAGTCCATAAGATTCAGTTAACCAGCTGAGAGATGTGAGCAGTACCAACAAAATACAAGAGATACATAATTGAAGTCAGCAAAAACTACGCCTACATAATTATCTGGATCAAATCTGACAAGCTATGTGTGACACAATCTGACAATAGAGTTTCGCTAATGAACAAAATGCTTTCCCAACAGGAAACTGCACTGCTCCTACAGTAAACGTGGGGCTGATTTGCAACTAGCAACTAGTATTAACTGCAGCACGCAAATACACAAAAGAAAGATATTTACAGAAAAAAGAGCTCTAATCTATCATGTGTCAGGCTATGAATTCAGTTGCAAGGAAATATTTTTCATCAAAATAGCTGTGGATTTCAGTAAGGAGGAAATATTCATAAAGACAGCTGATGGAAGGTAAATCATATGCTATTACGTGAATAAGAAATGCCTGTGCACAAAACTGAATTAAGAGACCTAAACAGGGTAGTAAGACCTATCGCAGTCATGGAGGTCACGATAGCAACAGTAAAACCAGATAAATATTCAGAACACGACAAGACATTATCTGCAACAGTAAAACCAGATAAATATTCTGAAACAAATTCACAACATTATCGCTGGATTGACTGAGCACTTCATCAAAGCTCTCAGTGGGTGAACGTTTGGATCTGCACATAAAGATAATTCAGACATTCAATACACCATATACAAAATTCACACTAAGATAAACCCAGATAGGCTTCAGAACTACAAAAACAACAACAAAAACTGCATGAAAACACCTACTTCAAAAGAAGGTGGCACATAGGGACTACATATAATTTGTACAGATAACAAATGAGGGACAGTTTGCACATGCTCAAAAAATCTACCTATAGATCCTCTAAAATCATCGCCAGGGAAAACACAAACCACTAGATTCAACGCACACACACCACCGCATACAAGCAACAACAGCAAAAATTACTGAACCTAGCACCAGTAAACAGACACAAAATCCGCCGCGAGGAGGAGCTCAGCGAGGTCAGAACCTGTCCACCGGCGCCGACACATCAAACCACCGCGAATCTCACTTCTCTGTTACACCTCCACCTTCCTCCCTCTCTCTCCTCACACCGGCAGACAAAATCCTAGCAAAATACATACAAGCAAGCACAGATCCTCCCCCTGCCACCCTCATGCTGACAGAAACGAAGGCTCTCCCTGCGCGACGAGGGGCTCCGCGAGGTGTTGTCCGCTGAATCTAACTCCGACCTCTACCACATCGCCGCATGCATCCGCCTACCACCCCGCGTGAAGAAACGTGCACATAATCAAACAAAAGAGCTGAAGAACAGAGTACCTGGACCTCCGCCGGTGGCGACGTCTCCAACGAGACCGGATCTCCGCCATGGCGAGGCAGCAGCTGCGGCGGAAGGGGATCACCTCCTCTGGTTTCCGCCGCTTACCCTCTCTCTCTCCCTCGGACATAAGACAGCTGAAAAGGACATGCCGCCAGAATGGAGTAGAAAATTCGAAAACAGTGATGGGCCGCCAAGACGCCGAACGGGTATGGGCCAGAAACCCGCAAGCCCGAGTGATTTAAACCGATAGCGAGGTGCAGAACCAGAGACGAGCGCGACGATGTGGAAGATTGAGCACGAATCTTAAAAACCATCCAACGGACAGAAAAACTACTGAGAACGAAATTAAAATCAGTCGAATGACACAAAGCAAAATCAATTTATGATGAGAGTGTCTATTCGGATTTCGTTTGCCAGGGAGCTCGGTATCATGGGTGTCGGTATCATAGGTGTCCTTAAGATGTGACCAATGAAGACGTGAGTGGCTCTCGAACCCATATTCCTAGTGATCCCAATATCAAGAAGGTAGACTCCAAGAACAGGCCCTGGGTTGTGCATGCCATCGAGAAGCTCTTCTTCAGGAGCACTTTGTCTCCACAAAGGGGACAAATTGTTTTTACCTCCCGCGCACCGGCGCCAACGAGTAGTCTACACGACAATTGGTACAACACACAGAAAATAAAGAATTTCCTTTACTAGGTGTGCCTGTGTCATGACGGTGCTATATACGACGTCAGGAACGGAGTAGCACTTTCTTAACATGTACTCCCTCCGTTCTAAATTAGATGACTTTTCATTCGTGCACATGTGGATGTACCTATACATGTAATATGTCTAGATGCATCCGCATGTGGACAAATGAAAGTCATCTAATTTGGAACGGAGGGAGTACACCAAAGTGAGCAACATTTTCTGGCGGTCGGACAACAATCATAAAGAAAGACCTGGCATTTTTTACTATAGCATGACCTGACAAGAAGTCACTGTAATTTATGACGATAATTGCGGAAGTGTCAAGTACATTTAGTCCCGTCAAGATTTTTTTTATTGGTGAAATTCTCTTACCTAATTTTTTTTCATGACGGTGCTATATACGACGTCAGGAACGGAGTAGCACTTTCTTAACATGTACACCAAAGTGAGCAACATTTTCTGGCAGTCGGACAACAATCATAAAGAAAGACCTGACATTTTTTACGATAGCATGACCTGACAAGAAGTCACTGTAATTTATGACGATAATTGCGGAAGTGTCAAGTACATTTAGTCCCGTCAAGATTTTTTTATTGGTGAAATTCTCTTACCTATTTTTTTTTCATGACGGTGCTATATACGACGTCAGGAACGGAGTAGCACTTTCTTAACATGTACACCAAAGTGAGCAACATTTTCTGGCGGTCAGACAACAATCATAAAGAAAGACCTGCAGGGCCGGTCCACACATCTACGGGCCCCGGGGCAAGACAACAAGTAGGGGCCTTTGTTGAGCACAAAAATTTAGAGTATATTTTATTTTAGAATTTATCCGGCATATACGACGAACTTTGAACTATAAAACTAAAACCACAAGTTATCTATTTGTATCGATCATGAGAACTACACCATGATAGTAAGGAATAATATAGTCCTACGAATGGTCGTTTTTGTAACTGTGGCAGCGAGACCATGATTTTCATCAATAAATCAAATAGCCGTGTCAAAACAGATTATACTGTTTCAAAAAATGTTAGTACTCTCAATCTAAGATACAATAAAAAAAATACAATAGTATGAAGACTAATTGCATATGTGGTGCAGTCAGAGCCAGAGAGCAACAATGAATCATCGAACTAAGGAATGAGATTACACAAAGAAAACCCCACGTGACACGTGAGACCGATGATGTGCTGCTCCCGTGTACAGGAACGTTGTGGGCTTCAACTTTCATGCTTCACACAGTTGCGCATGGGCCTCTCCTACATTTTCTCTCAATTTTTGGGCTAAGAGAGAAATATCGTTTTACTATAACAGAAGTACTACATGGGCTGGGGCCCTGTCTGTCGAGGGCCCGGGCGGGTGCCCCGTCGCCCCGCCCTATGGGCCGGCCCTGAAGACCTGACATTTTTTACGATAGCATGACCTGACAAGAAGTCACTGTAATTTATGACGATAATTGCGGAAGTGTCAAGTACATTTAGTCCTGTCAAGATTTTTTTATTGGTGAAATTCTTTTACCTAATTTTTTTAAAAGTAAACCCGTAGCAACGCACGGGTAAATTTGCTAGTCTATACAACTATTAAAAGAGCAAACTTGATCGGATACATTAAATTTATGCCGTACGATCTCTAACCAACGGATCAGATTGCTCCAACAATGTTGAGCTAACTCAACACATCCAATCTAGCGAATCGATACGAATCTGTTTCTTCTTTTCCCTATCTCTATATCTTACGCAGCAGTACAAGGAACGAGCAAAACAACGCTCGAACGTCGTCGTCCGCCGCCCGCCGTCGGATCATCTGGCTGTTCCAGCCTGCATCACGCGGTCACGTCGCCATATCCCTGCCGGCGAGCCTCTCGCCATCCTCCCATCACCGTATTGTGCGCCACCGCGATTCGTGGGGGCCGCCCCTGAATTGAGGTCACCGCCGGATCATCTGGTTGTTCCCGCGGCCGATTCAATAAAGCCCGGCACCGCATCCGAATCAGTTTGCTCTGCCTGCAGGAGCCTAGGACTTTGGTGCGCCGCCGGGAGATCCTTACGACGCTGCAAGGAGCACCTCACGGTCGCGATTGTCCTCCATGGTGAGCAGTTGATCCACTCCCGACCGTCCCGTACGCGGCTCCCCAGCCCCACCACGGGCGCACTTCCCAGTCCCTCAATCACAGGCGTACCAACCCGTACCAACCCGACATCTCCCTCCACCCACCGTGTGCGCGCCACGGCGAACTTTGTCTCCAGTGGCTGCCGATGCGGTCGACACTGGCGCGACTTGCAATGATATTCGGCTGCTCCTCGACAGTATGGGCATACCTGCAACGATCTCCAGCTGCTCCTTGACATCATGGTCGTGCCCGTGCATGTGTATGCCACTCCTGCACCTCAGCATTGAGGTCAGTCATGTGTTCAACGAAATGCTCGAGTCAATATTCTTCTTGGATGTCTATGGATGAGTACTATTAATTCTTCGATTTATTGTCTGCATACCATAGAAACTGATTACTGGTAGTTATAGTGTTGTAAAAATTGTTCCTTCTTAGGGGGATTAACGAAGGAGCTTTTAGGGAGGACCATGGTGAGGCTGCACTGTTGCGGTACTTGTTGTCAGATGGTAAGGCGCTGATTTCTTTTTACCTGTGCTGCTGTGAGTCCTGCTCTATGCACTAGCACTGGTTAAATCCGCACTAGCAAAGTAGTAGATGTGCCTTTGGCAGTTTGAATTTTGAAAGAGATTGGACGGTTGTTTTAATCGGGGAAATACATCGGAAATTTCTCCACATCTTTTCCAGTACTAAGCATTACAGCAAGGAGGAGTGACAATACTGCATTATGGTAAGGAGTGTCGGTACTAAGCATTACGACAAGGATCACTTGCGGAGGCGGATACATCAGAGGTGGAACGAAGAATATATCATCTATGAGTGATGGGCACAAAGCTGATATGAGCTGGGCGGTAGGAGTAAGAGGCCGAGGTTCCCCTCACTCGCATATTTCTGGAACCTCCTCCCATCCCCTTTCTTTCTCCGCGACAGAGGCGAGCGGGGGGCGACCTCGGCCCGCCCAGCTCCCGCCGGCGTATCCGTGGGATCCCCCACTCTCCGTCGGCCGCTCCGGCGGCGGGAGGACGGGGGACCCCCGGATCTGCGTTCCGGCGGAGGAGAGGAGGTGGGGTTTGGGCGGATCTGGGGCGGCGGGGCCGAGGCGGGGGGGGGGGGGGGGGGGGGCGCCGCCGTCGTCGTCTCTGGGGTCGCAGCCACTCCCCGTGCCCGTCGTCGTCTCCGATGGCGGCGGATGGCTGCTGCCTCGCCGCGCCGGCGCTTCCTCCGGCGTCGGGGCGTGCTTGCGAGTGGTGGGCGGGAGGCCGGGATTCCAGAACATCTGGGTCGCCTTCGGCGTCGACGGCGTCGGCGCTGCTCAAGGTGACGGCTCTGCTCTGGTGGCCGTCCAGCTCCTCACCTCTCCACCAAGACCCAAGCGGTGACTGAAGACGGCGGCTTGGTCGGCGGCTTCCTGGCCGCGGTTCGCTGCAGTTCGCCGTCTCGGGTGGAGCTCGGCGGCAGCGCGCGGTCGGCGGTCATCGTGGTGAGGCGGCGCCGGCGGGGACTGGGTCCTCAAGGTTTAGTTGTTAATTCTGTATCTTCAGAGGATTGTGCTGCTAGTTCTGTTTACTTTCTGTAATCCCATGTACTAAAAAAAAAAGAGGCCGAGGTTCCCTTGGCCAGGTATGGTGCTATACCACAAGACATTTCTGCGTTCGGTTGATGACTTGATGTGCTCGCTCAATTCTTTCTCAAAATTTAATCTCGGTTTAAAGTTGAAGAAGCATGTGTAATCATAAAGTTTAACTTCATTTATGTTCTGTCTATGATGAATTGATGATCCAAATTGGTGGATTCGTAGGTATTAGAGAAATTTTGTTTTGGATTTGTTATGAGAGCGAAGTAATTTTGAAAGAGGAGCAGTTAGTTTTCTGTTATGTCTATGCCACAATTGCTGATTTGCACTTGTTTGTTATCTTATAGGGACAAACATGTTATCAGCTTCACGTGGTTTGTGGTGTGAACTAATTCGTATCTGGTCCCTACCACAGTGAAGACTCCATCATGAAGCGACTAACTGAATTTGTTATGAACCTTCCATGTAGCTCTTGAACTGCTTCTCTTCGAGCCTGATTTTTCAGCTTGCAGCGGTGGGTTCGTTGCCTCCATGGCTGAGGGCGAGCGCATGTGCATTTCCCTATTTTTCAAATTTCATATAACTTGAGTATATTTCAGCTAATCTGCTTTTTTCCTAACTGTAATGATGATTCGATGCATGTTCCACTGTATTTTTTAATTGAAAAGTTTTATAAGTTACTTGAAACAATTTCTATCTTTTTTTCAGGCACACAATTTCTCTCTTCTCCTTTTTTTTGAGGGACACAATTTCTCTCTTTTTTATTTTATTTGTCACCTGTAAACATTACTTTCCATTTCGCTCAAGAGTCATATGCTCAATGTACATGGTGGTGAGTTTGTACAATGAATTCGTATCAGGTAAAAGGTGGTTTTTGGCTGTGTATAGTGAAGTTGAATTTTGTTGTCTCTGATGGGGTTGTGGATTTTTTCTCCGAGATTAGCGTTGAAATAGGCTACTTGGTAAATATTTGTAGAGTAAAAGCTTGAAAATACATTGCTTCTTATTACTTGTACCAAGAGATTGCAGTTATTTCAGAACCATTTAAACTCCATCTCTTTTTACCATGAAAAAATTGCTTCATATACATTTAAAATTATTAAGTATCATGACTTAAGTAAACTGGAAAATCAATTTTCTTGGATCACTTTGACTTTGGAAACATAAAAATAGAAGTCAGCATTTTGGTGTTTCTATGTATTGTAAATATATTGTTTAATAGTGAAGGGCGTGCGTTGCACGTGCACTTGTAAATTGCCCCTTTAATTATGAAAAACGTGCATTGTACGTACATACCAACTAGTCTCTACTATATAATATAGCTAACCGTGTCCGTGGTACGTCGGACAATTTTACATTTTAGTCCCGTGAAAAAGAGGAAATCAACCCGCACTACAACAATTAAGTGCAAGTTTTATGTTTTAGCACCTGGTACTGCTTCGACGGACACACACAGACGCGACCGCAAATCCCCTCCTTCTCGACACAGCGCCGCCGCCCACGGCCCACCCCTTCTCCAGCGTCGGCCGCTGGAGCGCCGCGCCGCCGAGGGCGTTCCACGTCGGCCACGACCTTGCTCCCAGAGGCCTACATCTTGAGGACGAGGAGTTCAGGAAACCAATATAGTAAGGAAGCCACAATTCATCGTTCCTCAACGGCTCAACCCGATCCTCTGCTTATCCCCTGCGGCGAGATAGATGGAGATGGACTTGGCATGGTGTAGCCGCCGGAGGAACGCAGAGGAAGCCAGCCACCACACCACCCCAGGTTGCCGGGACGACCTTCGGAGCCAACGGGAGCGGGGCTCTCTTCGGCAGCCGGAGGAACACAGAGGAAACTGGCCGCCTCACCATCCCAGGTTGCTGGGACGGCCTCCGGAGCCGGCGGGAGCGGGGCTCCGTTCAGCGGCCGCAGGCGAAGACAAAAGGCGGTGATGCTGGGCATAGCAACGACTACCCCTGCACTCTGCCGTGCCTCTCACCTGCTCCATCTTGTCCTCCCATCCTTCCCTGCGTTGCTCCGCCGTTTGCAAGGTTCCATGAGATTTCAGATGCAAGGAATGTGTTTGATAAAATTCCCAAGAGAAGTTCGTAGATCGACTATGATGTATGGGTATCAAGATTTTTTAACCGACTCAAGTGAGGTCGCAAGGCTGCTCTTTGATATGGTAGGCAGTGGAGTGCGAGGTAACAGCTTCAGTTTTGTTTGCCTGTGCTAAAATATGAGTAGGTCTATGCAAGAACCGTTCTGGATCATTGAACATGCTGCCAATTTATTACTATTTCATGTGTCCTGCGATCTGGTGGTGTGCAAGCGCTACAGAGTGGGTTGGCATATTTGAATTGTGATGCACTGATTAGTACAACACATATATCATTGATTGTAATCACCTATTGATTTTTCCTTATTGCTTGTGATTAGTAGTAGCGCTACTATAAGTAGATATAGCATTTAGCAGCAATGGGTTATAAGTGTGTGGTTCTTGTATCTGGTTGATGATTACTAAACGAGGTGATCTGATATGTACATCTCAGAAGTTAGAAGAATTGATTAATCTGACGTTGGTCTTTTTTCTGCATTTCATTGTTATGCCGATCCAATCATGGTCAAGTGGGCAGTTGGAAGATGACAAACGGTTGCATTGTCCATTTCAACCATATGAGCTTCTATCCAATCGAAAGAAAAGAAGAAGCAAAGGTTTTTCGCCTTATCTTTGCATTTAAGTTCTTGAAAGGAGAATCGGAGGCTTTACACCTATCATTTCTACTTGCTTTTCATTTTCTAAAAATGCTTGTAAAAGTATAAACAAATAAATTGATAGGTTCTTTGTTATCTTACTGCATTTCCCGTCTTAAAAAGCAGAGCGGTCATTACCAGGTTAACATGATGGTAGACAATTTGCCTGTTCATGCACTTTGTCGAGCCTCATGATCTTAAATTAAAAAATCAGCCCGTTGCAACGCACGGGCACGTTTGCTAGTTAATAATAAAAGCCCTAAGACTTCCTTGGTTTTTCGTACGTCGCTTTTCCTTGGTTTGGTTTCGTACGTCAACCATCACGCGCGCTCCAATCATCTCCATAGTTAGTCGAGGTGTAGTAAAACTTCCGAGTTCATCAGCAGCGTCCAGCGCCGTGGTGGCTAGACTAATTTTTCTATGGGCCGGTAGCTATACGCCTATACCCTATTGGGCCTTAATTCTTCTAACGACTTTGTATAGCTGCGCATCGAACCATTGTTGAGCTGTTCACGTGTCAGGACGGAAGAGTTTTTTTGCTCGAGCACACGCAGTTTCGCCATGGAGATTTTGATGCTCGCTGGCTGGCTGGCTCGGTTGGGTTAATGGTCGATCTGATCAAGCTCCCGCCCACCTACCGCTTGGTGACAGCTCGGGCAGGTTTGGCACTAAAGCAGCTGCAGTGATTTGTTCATCATCTTCAGGGCATAGTGCCGTGGGATGCTCAGATGTACTCCTATGTCTAAGCGTTGGCTCATCTCTTCTCAGGACCAATACTACTACCTCTATGAGGCGCACATGTTTTAGATTTTTGTTTAACCAAGAATTAGTATAAGTAGATAGAGATCATTTAACAAATAATTTATATTTTTATAAAGGATTTTTCAAAAGAGTTCTAACAATATCAATTTTGTTCTAAATTATTGATCATTATTGCTTTTTTTTGTCAAACTTGGTCTCGAAAATATGTGCGCCTTATAAATGGGAATGGAGGGAGTATCACACATGCCATGATGTCTAGCTCGACGTGATTGGTTCTTAAAATTTTGTTGGCCAAGCACGTCGCTTAAGGCTGACTTGTTTTGTAACCCAGCAAGGTTTAAACCATGCTTACTATGTTATTGGTTTGTACTTTTTTTATCCCGTTGCAACGCACGGTCACGTTTCCTAGTAGACCAAAATATGACCAATTTTAATAGTGGTGCCATGTAACGCTAAACCTTCTTGTTGTTGACCTATAATGGGACCGAGAGAACATGGTTGAACATGTCTAAAACAGGAAACATATTTCACTTTCTACCGATCTCTCTCGCGGTCTCACCCCTGAATCATCGGTAACTACTTCTCTCACACCTCTCTTCCTCATCCAAACATGCACACCAATATGATGTCTGTAGGCCTAGGCATTTAGTTAACCGAACTGATCGGTTCGGTTTATCGGATATCAGCATATTTCGGTTATCCAAAATTGTTGACCGATCGGTTTTCTGGAAAAATAGTAACCGAGGATTCGGTCAACTGAAAATAGTTACAACCGAACAGTACCGATTTTACAGCCAGGAAATCAACGAAGGGGGGAAGCTAGCAGAAGATGTAGTTGTCGCTGGGAAAGAGGGAGGTTGATAAGATGGCGCCGCTTGCCGGCTGTCGGACCACGCCTTGCTAGTTGCCGGAACGGAGAACACAGGAGGCTGGAAAAAGGATGCGACGACGCCACTGCCCCGGCTGCCGGCCCACCGCCGCTGCCACCTAGGACGAAGAGCAAGAGTGTCTAGGAGAGGAACGGGATGGCTCCGCCGCGCCGTGCGCCGGCTGCCAGACGACCGCTGTTGGTTGCTGGAAGGGAGAGCAAAGGCGGCTAGGGTTGGAGGCTGGTGTGGTGCCAACTGCCAAGCGTGGGGATGTTGAGCTGTCGACATGCGACATGCGAGCGAGCGTTGAGGCGGACGATATCTTTGCAAAAAGAGAAAGAACCGTGATTTTAGCGATCTGTTTTGATTGTACGCTTTACTTCTTTGCTCCTATACCTCATGTTGATTGTTGGGTATATAAATAGGACACCCAAACGAAGATACCTATCATTCTTTCTAAAAGACCCGCTCGGCTATAGACCAGTACCAAACAAGCTCACCTAGCAATTTCTCCATGGACAAGTATAGGAACCATTTCCTTACACCAATCATGCTGTCGGTGCTTCTTCTCACATGCTTCGCCACCCATGTGCAGTGTAAGTTGATTTCAATTTTCTGACAAGAGTTTGCGGGTTTTCTGAGTTATTGCGTGTTTGTTTGTTGTATGAACGAACTACTTAGTATATAAACAGAGTCTAATATGAATATTTTAATTTATTTTCTGTTCCACAGCCAGAACATTGGAAGACGTGGAAAGGTTAGGATCAATTTACCTAACGGACTGTGTGTCCGTGATTGTGAGCCCCACTTGACTTGCGCCTACTGTTGTTTAGTAAACGACCGGTGCTTTATATCACTTGATGAGTGCAAGGTTGGATGTGCCAAGATTTCTCCCCTTGACCCAGCGGCGGCGATGAATCTTGCACTATCGCCTGCTATCTAATATGATTATATAGCTTTCCAAGTAAAATGCATGATGTCTAATGACTAGTTTGGGTAATAATAAATGTCATGATGAACAATTTGGATATTATAAGATAGCTTTTCAAGTTATATAATTATCTGTGTTCATTATTGTTAAATTAGTTTGCCTTCTCCTATTTGGGATGTGTATTTTGCCCTGACTCTAGTAACGGATATTTACATCTACATCTCCATGACCAAAAATATAAAAGCAGAGTTAACCAGTTCACCGTCCAAAGAACTCGATCTAATGGTCTATGTTACTCTTTAGAAACAAATGTAGTTGATGCACTATTGTGATGTGATGCCCACACTCACCTCAAGGATATCCTAATTTGCTTCGTCGCAACGTCACTAACCTGGGATGTACGATTGGACCTTTTTTTTTAGGAAAGGCTGTACGCTTGTACCTGGGCTGTAGCCTGTATGTGCGAATTAAAACGAGCAACGTGAAGCCTTTATGGGCTGGGATTCTCTATAGTTTGGGCCCATGTTCGGTTAATTCAGTCAGTTCGGGTCCTGATTCATTAGACCGAATTAGCTGAAGTTATTTCGGTCTTCAACAATTGATGACCGATATTTTATTTAAAAAATCGGTTTCACTCTAGTCGGTTTCGGTTTTTTCGGTTCGATAGTTCGGTCATCGGTTAAAATGCCCGCCCCTAGCTGTCCGTGTCTGGCTCATGAGTGGACAAGCATGCGAGCATCAACCAAGGCAATGGTTTACCAACGACTTTTTTCCATTACCCGTGTATTCTCGATACCCGATAAAAATGTTGATTCGAGTAGTGAGTTGCCAGGTCAGGCACTTGATGACCGCAAGTGCACAGGACAGTAGCTAGTTTCGAAATAAGAGTATCGTACCACGGTGGAGCTGAGGAAATGATCTCGTGTTAATAGTTTTCGTCGTTTACCTCACTTGACCAACAATTATCTTTAATTCTAGACAAGAAAAAGGTGTGGAAAATAATAATTGTGTTGAGTGTAAATAAAGTAAACTGTAAAGTAAATAAATTGAAATAAAAGCGAGAACAGAACGATGAATGAAAAGTGCTTGGAACTGCAATAAGGCTAAGGCGTTCTTAGGAGGTCTGGTTCTACCACTAGCATATTTCTGGATTGATTAGGCGTGCGATATGTTCATCTCTTGTATGTCTTATGAGGACGGAGCTCCATAAATTAGTGTGCCCTGAGTTACTCTAGCCAACACACCACTCACATCCACTACTAGCCTAGATCATAAACTATGCGCCTCACTGGTCTAGTAATTAAGGGTTTCCCCATGGGGCGGTTTAGGAACCGTGAATCTCTGTTACTCCCACATCGATGGTCGGCAAAGAGGAAAGGTACCCTTCTATCACTGTATACCCCAGTGTGACCTCCTGCCTCACACCAACGTTAACAACCGGTTCATGCCCCGCAGGCAAATACTTGTGCGGTCGACTTCACACAAATATCATGAGGATTGTTACCAATAAGACAAGCAATATAAAACACTTGCGTCTTTATCTCAATTCATAGTAGTGCTAGGGTTTCCCCATCTCCCCAAGAAATAATGAAACTACTCACACATGAAGAGGCAGTAAACATCATAGTAATTGTATTGCAAATGATAGATTAGTATATGAATGAATACACGTGCAAATCCACAACTAAATGTTCTATCACGTAGATGGAGATGATGACGGTGGTGATGGAGATCGATGCGGAGGCCTTCACGATGATGGAGTTGATGGAGATGGATGCCCTTCTACGAATTCCCCTTCCAAACACCTTCCGGAGGCTAGGGTTTGGTACCGTTTCGTGGCTGGCGGCTGTTCTGGTTCTCTTCTTCCAAATCCGAGGGCACATGATTAAAATAGTCGACGACGCGGTTCCAACGCACCTAGGTACGGTGGTGGGTACGGTCGCTTGCCACCGTACCGTACCAATGGTCGTTACGTCTCCTGACGTTGACTCTGGCCTCCTGCTTAATTCCCGCGAGTTGTGTGTTTCTAGGAATGACTTTTAATGGTCTTAATCATCATATTTCCTCCTTTATTTGGCCTCTCTTGCCTTGTATGATATTAATCCTTTGACTTTGCACTCCTTGCGTACACAGACAAGAATGGTGCCTCTTGCATGGTAAAATGATAGAATCCCTACATCTACATTATTTTGATAAGTAAAAATTCTACTCCCTCCGATCCATATTAGTGGGCATTGTTTTGTCTAAATTCATATGTATCTAGTTAAGTATTTAGACTAGATACATGTGTATCTAGACAAAGTTGTGCCCACTAATATGGATCGGAGGTAGTATATAAAATGGACGCATCAACACCCAATCTGGTGTCTTCCACCACTCCTATGGCTGGATCAGTAAGATTCAACGTGTCTCCTCAACTCTGCAATGCTGAGCACACACATCCATCCGACTCCTGACAACCTTTCCCCACTATCGGGTTGTATATCACTCACGGGCCACGTTTTGCACTCGGCCTGAGGGTGATCGTGCCCAGAGTTGGGCTTTGTCGTCGGTGTCAACATCCTCACCGATGGCCAAAGCATCTTGGGCGGCACATCCATGAACCCCGCTAGTGTCCTTTTGCCTCGTTGGTCAACAACGTCTGAGAGAACCACTAGATTACTAAAAATCACGATATATTTGTAGAAGATGACCCCATTGCCAATTTGCCATACAAATGACCCCATCAAACCGCTTTTCTGCCTTCATACCTAGGCTAAGACTGCCTCTTGAGTTTTACTCGAGCTGCGTACCCATCTTGAGAGCCAAGCATAGATCAAGCGGAGCACGCATGCAACCTATGTAGACGTCTACTTGTTGTGGTCGCACATTTATGAAAGTCTTTGAGGAAGATGGATCGAGGTAACATCAAATATGGGTGAGATTTAAACTTGATTGTGCAAGAATAGTTTAGGGACCTAACTTTTTTTTTCAGGAACACGCGAGAGAGCACGCCTTTTTTATATAGAAGGAAAAGACAATTTTACAACATCCACAACATACAAACCGGTCCGAAGACCCAAGAAAACTAAGGGAAAACTCTCACAAAAACCCCACTAGTTTCCACTTCTCTGCCTTTGCCCTGATGTCATCAAGCAAAACCGCACAAGGGCGAGAAACCGTATTGAACACCCTATTAGCAAAGGAAGAGGAGGGGTCAGGGCTCTGATCTTGGGCGCCTCCTTTGAAGGCCGTACCTGATGTTTTTTGCGTGTGCAACTCTAATTCTACTTGTTATGTTATTAAAATTACGATGTTCTCTAATTTTAGCTTCGAGCAAGTCTTTACCCATATCCTAAGAACCAAGCATAGATCGAATAATTAAAAAACCATATATAAGAGCAAATCATCTTAAACTCAACCCTATGTGGTAGCGGGGGCAACAATCCTGGTCATAGGTTTAAAAATCGGCATGATTTTTTTTATTTAAAGAATTGGAAGGTCCCTCAATGCTGAGCCCACATTAATTATGCACTGCCTTGCCTTAATGACAAAGTTTGTGGCGTCACATTATTATTTTTGATCCCTGCAATTAGTAGCTCAGGTAACTATATGTGTTGGATAATCATATACTAAGTTGCAACACTAATAATCATTTTTATCTTGAGATGAGATGACATCTAATTTAATCTAGGACTTAACTAGCTATCATTGAAAAAATATTAGCTAGTAATTTAGGTGTTAACAACATACTGTCACAATTTTATCTTTCATGTCATCCGGCTATATAGGTATGCATCTAATTTTCAACGTCATTCAACATTAGCATTGAGTCTCTTTTCACATTTATGTTTTGAGGTAAATGTAGACGCAAAAAGAGGTTACCATACTAATCTTGAATGGTCGGTGAAAAACAAATGCACGCATATATTATTTTGGGTGTGTGTTTTCATACAACCGTTAAAAAAACTATTTTTGTATGCATGTATTTATCTATCACCTTTCATTCAAGATTACCACTGCATTCTCATTTCACATCTATGTTTAGATCGGTATTTATCAAGTAATATGTTTTCTATGTTCCTTTGGGTGTATGTTTTCACACACGTCTTCTTTTTAGTTTTTTTTGGAGAAAAAAATCAACATATGTACGTGTGAGTACGTGAAAGTACGACAAAACACGCACTGTCACACACACACGCACGCACACACGCACACACGCACGCACGCACGCACGCGCGCGCGCGCGCGCACGAGGTGAGTGGTGAGGTGTCATCCAACAATATCGAATGCTCTCATTAGGAATTGAGTAAGCCGCTCCTAATGTACACCAGCATTATCGAGCACTATGTTAATCTCTTTACTCAGCACACTATAAAATACCATATGTATCTTTGAGTTCTCGCAGATTTAAAAATAACGTGGAGTGGATGCTATGAACATCTAAATTACTAGCTACCTAGGTGGTACCTTGGCGATAACTGGTTCTCAATAATGGTGGTTGATGGAGCCATGACGGGTTGAAGAGGAAATGGGAAGTAAGTGGATCAAGATAAAAACACACATAGGAGAATTGATGGTGCTTCAGTTTCTGGCGTATCTTCAAAATTGGCGAAATCCCTCGAGGGTGACCACCAGAATCAATGATTTGCTTCGGGGTTGGAACTGTTAAGGCACTGGGAATTACACAACTATATGTGATCTATCTATCCTTGAGAAGCCACATGGTTACTAGCTAGTATTTATGTGTGAAATTCGCGTTAGAGTGACAATGTTCATTGACTTTATAGCCGTTTGGGTCTACGGGGATTCATTAGTGTGGATATATAGTTATGGGCTGATTGGAGGACTAGCTTTATTCTGGCATGAAAATTGATAAGTGGAAATTAAGGGTACAAATGAAAGGCTAATTGATGCTAAACAAGGTTATAAAAAGTGCGCTTAAGCTCTCTTAGGCTCAGAGCGGAGCAAAACGCCTAGCGCTCAACTGTGCTTAAATGTGCGCTTAGCGCTTTAATTCTTTAGAAAAGAGAACATTGGACACAAACTGTTCAATTAGCGCATATCACTTTATAGAACCTTAAAAAACATAAAGTCTGAATAATTCAAAAAAAAAAACTTGCGCAAAACTTCGATCATCTGAGTTCATGCAATTTGTGCTTCTATTGAAGAGCTTTTGTTTCATGTTACCTTTGTCTGTGGTCACGCACGAAGCATCGTCATCGGATGTGGTGTCACATCTTAACATACAAGGCTTCTTTCTCGTCACCGCGGATGGTAATTGGAGGTTTTAATGAGGAATTATGGCAATATGAACACTTCTCAACGTGCCTATTAGCGGAAGCTTGGCAGCCTAACTTCTGATACGATTTGCAAGTTTGTGAGCCTAATGACCTTTGCTTCGTGGGTTTACCTTTCACACATGACATAATTTGCAGGTAATACCGGCGGACATGTGCGCTTGACCAAGATGCTGCTAATAATAGTTGGTGTGATATTTTTAAATCTTCGTTTCTGAACTTAGTATCCCTGTGTTTGTACCATTTCCCTATCATCTTGAAAAGGCAAATGAGGTGTGACCGGTCCATAAGAATTGATGCATGCATTATGAATTTTTTTGGGAGGGGGATCCGGCTATGAAAAATAAATGATTGAAACTTGGTGGAGGCGCATTGGCACTAGTAGAAAAACGAGTATTACAGTCGGTTGTTAGCGGCGGTTAGAGCAATTAAAAAAAGAAGAGGCTGCCATACGCTACACCTCAGCTGGCAACTTACTATACATGGGTTCGATCACCATGGGCCTCCATATGCTCATGCATAAGTTAGAATCTTGGGCAGAAGAAGGTTTTGCAATGTTATTAGAGATCTCCCCTAGCTAAGAGATAAAATGAAAACCCTCATGAAACTAATGGCTGAGCCGAGATTCGAGATATATAATAGTGATCAGATGAATGAATCTTTATATGTAGGGATGAAAGGTAATGGTTGTAGAGTTCCCGTATTGATTGGATTAGAGAAGGCGATTCTCCCACCAAGTTCTTTTTTCACTAGAAGACATTTTGTCATGCTCGACTTTTTTTGCTAAACTACAATACATAAGCGGAGTGATCCATATGGTTCCCGCGGAGATGAAGCGTATGACAATATCATATTTTAAATCCCTCTATACTCAGTGATCTGTCCTAAATTGTGATTCCATAACCTCTGTTATTCCCGAACAAGTTACTACTAATATGATGATCAATGTAAAGCATTTTAGCATGATGTTCCTTTTTAGATTGGTTATATTAAAGCTCCAGATTGGATGGTTTCCGTGCATATTTTATAAAAAAGAAATCTGGGATTTCATGAAATTTGATGTGATTAAAGTGATGAATCAATTCTTTGCAACTTTGTTTATGCTAGCTAGGACTATGACATGTCTATCATGTTATTTTCAAAGATTTAGAACCCAATTGAGCTTAACGATTTCCATCCTATTAGGTTGTGTAATGTTCTCTACAAGGTGGTTTCAAATTTCTTGATAAATATAATTCGGCCCTAGCTTGTGAAATATTGCAAAATATCAAAGTGCATTTGTCCAGGGGAGAATGATTACGGACAATGCGCTCTTGGCCTTTGAAGCTTGCACTTTATAGAGCATGGTACATCTCTATAATTCTTCCTTTTGTGCATACAAGTTTGATTTATCTACAACATATCATATAGTTTATTATCCTTTTTGTTGGAGAAATATAATGCATACAATGGGGGTTGCTTATCAGTAGATACAATGTATCATGGCTGGCATGTGTTACCACGGTGACGTATTCGGTCATATATAGTGGAACTCTATTGGAAACAAATTCTCCTACCCGCATGTTAAGATAGGAAATCCCCTATCCCCTGTTTATTCATGTTCGTGTGGCTTTCATAGAAATCTATCTATATTTCTTATAAAGCAAAACCCCACTAAGTGCAATTAATATTTTTCTATCTAAACATGCAAGCTATCCACATCACTTGCTCTTTTAACCAATCAATTCTCCATGTCATCCCACTAACATCCATTAATTATTTTCTATCTCTAAATGTAAGCATCCACATCATCTTTTTTTAGCCATCAAATTCTTCACATCATTTTTTTTAAGTTCGAATGATAAGATCCACCATGTATGGGATCCTAACCGCGATGGGGAGAGACGATATTATTCTTTCGTAAGTCCATTATGTGGTTACACAAGTAAATCATGCGTAAGTAGAACACCGGAATTAGTTTCACCGTGAAATTTTTACCAATTATTTTCAATGATGAAAATCATATAGTTGTTATTCAAAATTATTGGCTCTTTTATATGTATTCACTCGAAAAGTATCTAGAAATATTATGACAGTGTGCATGTGATCTTCATGAAAGCCATCCCCTATATATGTTTTTTCAACCCGTTGATATAATCTTATCTATATAAATAAAAAATACCCCTAAACCATAACGATCTTTAAATTATAAACCACACATACATTCGATGTCTAAAAATTTAGCGTATTGACTACCATGAGTAACTAAATCTTGCATATTTCTTTAGTCAACTTCAGGTTTCATGTGTTTTATTAAATTTCTTAAAAGATACCCGCTGCAACGTGCGGGGTGTCCTTCTAGTAATAAATAAAGGAACAAATCTTAATGGCATTACAACACACTTTTAGATAAACAAATTGAATCAATTTTTTTTGGACAACCATGTTGCTCGTGCTATAAAAATGTTCATAATTTATTTTTTTATTACGTATCAACACAATCATTAAAAAAGGTCGAAGTAAAACTTTTAGAAATGTGTTCATGTCCAAAATGTTGGGTACTTTGCAATGAATAGGGTAAGTGGAAGGCAAACATATATGCATATGAAAACTATAAGTAACTTAATATTTACTATAAACTAAAATGATGCCCTGCGTTTGCAAGGGCCTATGTGCATGGGCGGGCACAGAATTTTGTCAATGAGTATTCAAAATTTAAAAGATACTAAGAACAGTAGAGAAAATAGTGTAAATATGGTGTTCGATCCCACGATCACCTGATCGTACGCTCAATCAAATCACCGCATGCATGTGCTACACCTTGGATGAGCTACTACATAAAATCAATAACAATTGATGCCTATAGAAAGCAAGTTTGAAAACTTGCCAGAAAATTTGGGTATTCAGATGCATACCCATGAATACAGGTGTGCCCACCCCTGCCAATGTGCTAGTTCCCACAAAAAGCAAAACATTTGATTGCTCATTTAACAAACTGAAAACTGTAGTCGTTAGATGTAAGTAAGATCAAACTTCCACCTTTTCCATTACATAAAAACACGTATTCCCCCTCCGATTTCTATACCAACTTGTCTATACCCGTTAGGTTAATTTTCTGTTCTGCACCCCTTTGAAATAAACAACATGAGTTTTCCGTTTCTTGCACCCGTTTGAAAGAGACAAGATGAGTTTCCTCTAATCCTTTAATCGACTCCTTCCTTCCCCGCATGGCCACACACATCATTGCCATCCTCAACATCGCAACGTCAGCTGAAGCTAGGGCGTGATAGATTATTCTAATGATTTACCATGTCCATTTGTGAAGGTATGCATGCATCGATGATGTCCTACATAAATAGGGGGAAAGCTAAACAAAAGATGAGTGGGTACACTACTCATAAGATATGTGCACTAATTACGTTTTATACTAGTGCATACACTAGGTTTATAGGTTGATTAGAAGGTAATCTTGTTTTCATCCTGGTGTATGTGCACCCCTTGCCACCATGTAGCTCCGCTTAATACATTAGAATTCGACAATATTTATGCACCTTTGTGCTGTACTTGTAGAGCTATGCGGATTCTATTCAAACTACCAAGGGCATGAGTCCATGCTTCCTAGGCTATCTTGTAGAGGTGTGCATGTATACTCGCTGGTGTGGCATATCCATGCTATAAATTTATTTTATAGAGTGATTTAATTTGTCCTACAGCCCATGCATCACCCAAGATCAATGCGCCTTCTAGCACCAGGCTCTAGCTGCTATTTTATGCCATTGATATTAAAAATTCGGCTATACGCTTCAGCATACTCTTTAACTAATAAGTTCATAAATATGATGAACTAGAATCTTATATCATTCTTTCTGAATTTGATTTACAATATTTCGAAGTTCCTGTAAAACTTTTATATGGTAAATTAGCATCATTATATTTACCATAATATTTTATTATTAACATATTGATGTGAAAAGTACTACCCAAAACTCCCTTACATGAGATGCATTCCAGTACACTTTGACCTATAATATATGAAACCCAACGGTGTGTTCTGCTAATAGATATTAACAAGTCAGTTCTACATACTGCTATAGCCCATTAATGTATCACGTGTGTAATCAAACTTCTTGCAATTTGTCCGTTAATATTCAAAATCCCTGTACTATATGTTTAAGGTGATACTAGCATCATCTATTTACCTTCCTTAATATTTTTATATTATTATTATTTGTATATTTACCATGTAAGAACATCATTATATTTAGCATGAAAATATCGCTTAAAACTCCCACAAGAAGACTATATCTTTGTCCAAGCTATCATCTATTAGCAAAGCAATGAAATAGTAAATAGCCTTTGTTTACTTTATTCTGACTTCGGTTTCATGTCTGCCTAAGATTATTATGTTAGAGACTTATAAGGCTTTTGTGGAAATTTGTCTTGCAAAAGTACCTTCATGACATATATATTACTTCCTATGTAAATATATTATAAATTAATGGACAAATTGTATTTTAAAGACTGCGCATAATGTAAAAAACATCAACTTTTTATAATACGTGATATGTTATATCATGATTGACCAACCAAAGTTCATTATACAAAGAACCACAGGGGCGGACCCCGACCCTGTGGGCAGCTGCCCGGGCTCCCTCCCAGTTGAGCTGCCTTGTTGCGTTTGTGTCTTCGTAAGCTACCCGCGTCTGTGTGTAACGCGCATGCATCCAAATAATATCGGTGGGGTTTAAGGCCTCATTGGGTAGCTACAGTAGAGTTTTTTTGGGCACCAACACTCACTGAATGCTGCACATGCTCGCGTAGCTGCAGTACTAATCCAGCTCCAACGACAAAACTGTTACAACTAGCCAGTTCAAGTTTTCAAATTCCACAAATTGGGTTTGCACACAATCGAACTTACTACTATAGAAAATATGTGCGTGTATTACTAGATCTACAACACTAAAATCTGTAACTATCTATTCACCCATTTGCAAATTTACAAAATAAGTTTTTCCACAATTCTAAATTATATAATTACTTAGTTTCAGTTTCCAACCAAGGACTTTTGACTATCAAGGTGCAATTTTTTTTCGATTTTTTATAACAATTAGCAGATGATCAATGTTTAGATCCTTGATCGATAAATAAGAAAATTTCAGTTGACTAGATATAGAATCCCTCCATACTTTAGTTGAAATTATGAAATGGTTAGCATAATTTATAGCGTTATAATGAAATCAACTAATATCGAAATATATATGTGATTAATTTTCCAATATACATCTACTCTCTCCTTTTTTAAATATAAGATGTTTTAGAGTTTATCCAAATTCACATATTTTTTTTTTGAAAGATCCGATCGCAAATAACAGGCAGCCCAGTACACATTACAAACAGGTCCAGAAAGTAAAGAAAATTACAAGGAGGACCAGGAAATATGCAGAGAGCCCCCTAAGCCGCCGTGAAGAACCACGATCAGATCCAGCAACCGCGCTCCCGAACCCTAGGCCTCGCCGGAGTCGCCGTACCTCTCGCCGCCGGGGAGCAAGCACCTCCACGCCTTGTAGAAAGCCGCAAGAGCCGTCCGCCGCACGCGACGGAACCGAAGCCGATGAACACGCACGGCCAAAGCGCCAGCATCCCCGCACCACCTTGCAACCCGCCGACTCGGCTCCGCCCGGGCCAACCTCCAACAGCACCACACAACTTCCCGCCGAGCACTCCCCTCGCCACCACGGCCGGCCGGAGCAGCAAACGACGAGGAAGACCACCACCAGAACCACCACCAAAACCGAACACCAACCTCCAGCAACTTCCCCCCGCACCACCACGGCAGGCTAGAGAAGCACGGCAGGAGGAAGAAGGTGCCGGACGAACCTCCACGACCTCTCCGGCAACCGCCGGAACGGGGAACATAGGGGGAGGACAAAAGCTCCAACACCGCCGCCATCGCCACCGTCTCGATGACGGCGAGAGCCACACCCACACGCACACCTACACCTATACTATACACGCACAACATCCTCCGGAGCTCCCCCCTACCTCACAGCGCCCGAACGGCGGCCGGAGGCAGAGGGGAGCGGCGGATTCGCCGGCGAGAACAGAAGCACGCGGACGCCTCCCTTATCGCCTCCTCTCTACTGATCATGGGGAGAGGATAAGGAGGTTGACAAACTAATTTCTGATATCTGCTGCTCCCACATTCACATATTTATTAATGTATCTAGACACGTTTAGTGTATATGTACACCTATTTTACTCCGCATCTAGGCAACATGTGTACCACCTAAAACATCTTATATTTTAAAACAGAGGAAGTATAGTTGTTAATATATATAATATCACATATGAACGCATCACTGCCTCATGTACAAAATGACAACCGGTTTAGCAATCTAGACTTAAGTTCAGTGTTCTTTGATCCATGGTAATGTACAAAAAGTTGACCAGCTCACGGTTGGATGGCTTACAGTCTTTATTTCCATGTCCCAGCTGTCGAACATCACGTAGGAGCAAATGTATATCGTAGAGTCTATAATTGCTCGATTTACGATCTGAGTTGTACGTAAAAGTATCATCTAATCTCACATGCAAAACAATGACTAACTTGATATATTTGATGTACTTCTGGGTGTAGTAGTGACATCGATATATCAATATATCACAGGTCACTCGTAGGGTATTACAAAAGATGATTAAAATATTCTAGTGTACTTCAAATCTGATTACGAATGTTTTCTGCTCAATTGTGCGAGACATCATGCTAGTGCAAATAAAAGCCTGAATCTTCATTATTTTGGTGCAACGAATACAAAACAGTAGAAGCCACTAAGTTGAGGAAATATATTGTGTTGCAGGAGCAATGCCGATGCAACGCAACAGGAGATACGAAATTGAAAAACATAGTACGCGTGCTTGATCCACACAGATGGATATAATGCACGATGCATATTGTAAGCCAGAAAATGAATCTAATTAAAAAGATACATAATCGAAGTAGTTCTCAGTAATTCGTCCATGCATGCATCGGAAGAATCAATGAAGCTCGGATTGCTTGCGGGTTCGATCTCACTGGGGAAGCCGTGCGGACCGAACCACTGATTCGGCACCATCTCCATTCCGCCGGAAATCCCCGGCGGCATCGGCACCACCATCTGCTGCTGCTGCATGGGCATCGGCATCATCTCCATTCCGGCGGCGAACCCCGTCAGCGTCGGCATCACCATCGCCATCTGCTGTTGCTGCTGCATCATCTCCATCCCGCTGCTCGCCTGGGTGCCACCGATTCCTTGCCCAAAGCCTCCGCCATGCACCATCTGGCCAACGTGCAGCGCCTCCTGGTCCTGGAGTACCTGGTTGGCGTGCGCCTCCACGGCCGTTTGCATCTTCGCCAGCGCGGCCTCGAAGGCCACCAGGTCCCCCTCCCCCATCTGGCTCACCTCGGTGTGCACCCACGCCGCCGCCTGGCACCCCTCGGCGCGTGCCTTCGCCGCGACCTTCTTCATGGCCTCCTTCCGCGCCTTCTCCGCGTCCAGCTGCGCGAGCAGCTGGTGCTGCTGCCGGTTCAGCTCCGCCAGCGCCGGGTTCGGGTCGCCGGCGCCGCCGCCCACCGCCGCCACGGCCTGCGCCTCCAGAGAGTTGGAGGGACAGAAGCGTTCGAGGACGGAGTCGACGGAGGGGTGGCCGAAGGAGAAGGCCTTGGTGCCGCTCGGGGAGATGGCGACGGCGGCCACCTCGAGGTTGCAGAGAATAGCCAGTTCCCTCGCCTTGTTGAACAGCCCCGTGCGGCGCTTGGAGAAGCTCACCTGCCGCGCCTCCTCGCCCTCGATGCGCTGGATCTCGATCTTCTTCCGCCCGGTGCCCGTCGGCCGCCGCGGCGCCATTGCCACCGGACTACCCTTCACCTTTGGATCCTCTCTCACAGTGTTTGTTTCGATGGCCTAGGTAGGTAAGGTCTCTGGACACAACTTTGGGGGATCTCTAGATTATATAGCCGCCTGTGGGAGAAGATCAGAAGAATCGAGATGCAATGCTTTGGGGATCTCTAGATTATAACGCTGCTATACGTACGATCCTTTGCGTCGGACGCGAATCGTACATGCTTCGTCGTACGAGCAATTTTTTTTGAATAAGATCGTACGAGCAATTTCGATTTGCAATTGCCAACTCACGCAGTGCAGAGCCAAAACATGCATGGCTGTCACGCGGTTTCGTTAATGAAGCAGCTAGCTGATCACTGCCTGGCAGAGAGCGAAGCGAGCACTATACGGCTCGCTCATTGCGAGCTGGTGCACGGACTCGCCCGCACAAGCTTTCCGCATGGGCCGGCCCATGGCTGTTTTTTTCCGTTTAGTTTTTCTTCTTGGTTTTTCTGCGGTTCCTTTTTTTTTTGTATTTCCGGTTACAACATTATTTTTAAAATCCGATTTTTTTAATATTTGAACATTTTAATCTGAACATTTTCTAAATCTGAGTCATTTTCATTTTTTTCAAATATATAAACAATTTTGAAATCTGCAGCATTTTTCCAAACTCTGAACCATTTATAATACGAACAATTTCAAAAATTGAACATTTTCAAAAATTTGAACCATTTTAAAATATGAATATTTTAAAAAAATATATGAACCATTTTCAAATATGAATATTTTATAAAATAAGAACCATTTAAAAATGAACATTTTTAAAATTTGAAAATTTTCAAACTTGCACATTTTCAAAAAATTGAATTTTCATTTTCTTTAAAAAATCTTACCATTTAAAAAATACAAATAAAGGGAAAACGAAAAATAAATATATAAAAAATAAGAATTTTTTTGCAAAAAACATAATACTTATGTTGGGCCTCAAATCTGGCCTAGTAACATTGACCGCAACGAAGCGATCTTCTGTCCTACGGGCGAGTCCAGCGCACCAGCTCACAAGAGCGATAGGCAGGGGCTCCCGGGGTTCCCAGCGAGTGAGGCAGAACGAGGGGATTCGAGAGGAGGCCCATGAAACAGACGAGTGCGAGGGTTTTGTTGTTGAACCGGTCGATTGGCTCGCGTCGCGTGAGGAAAACGAGTTGGGCTAGACTGGGCTGCCCATCGGGCTAATGTTTTTCAATAGATAGCAGGCCGAATTTTTCCCTCTGCTCGGGCCAGGACCCTTATTGCTCTAGGCCTAGATCCGGCCCTCGGCACGGTGCAGATAGTGAACTGGTCATTGCTAGCTGAAACATGTTTGTTTCGATATGTGGTGCAGATCCAAAACATGCATGATATAACACGACTCCTTTAATCGAAAAGGCTCATGCATGGTGTAGATTGTGAGCTGAAAACTTTATGAGACGATCATCTGTCACTGTCACAAGCCAGCAAGGATTCGATGAAGGGACGGGCCCACCATAATTCATGGGTAATTAGCTGAATACCCACAAAATTGGTAAATAAAAATAGCTCCGCCTATATCTTAGTATCCTTTGCATGAGCGCATGCTCCCATGGATATAAAAGTGTATTTAGAAAGTACCAGCGAAAATTTACACATAGAAAATAAGTCGATCTGACCTAGTGTGGAATCGGAATGATCTAGGGTCCAACGATATCCGCCGTCATCATTCACCCCGTCTCCCCTGACTCAGGCCGAGACTCGACGGGTCCCCACCTTCTATGCTTGTCGCTCCGGTGGCGGGAGACACTAGTATACAACGACACTATGGAAACGGGTCAAAACCCTCATCGGAAACGAAAAAACCCTACTTTGCCCGATCCCCGCTGCTAATGTGAAGGGCCATATTAGTAACGGTGGAATTAACCGTCACCGATGAGGCCAGTGTTTGGCAACGGTTGTCCATATACATCTCCATTGCCTATTTGTCCGCCGCATCAGCAACGGAGTATGTGGTTCTATTGTTTGCATTAAGATTTCTTCATAAGCCTACAACAGGAATACATATGTCACTGGACATTTAAAATCTCACAGCACAAGCACAAAATTGATAGCAAGTTCATTCATAACGTATACGAAATTTCACCATTACATTGCATCTTAAGATGACGAATTACACATGGCTCGCTAAACCTACCATTGTCATGCCTCGCTAAACCTATCATTTTCATGCCTCACTAAACTTATCGTTGTCATGCCTCACTAAACTTATCTATCATGACTTGCTATTAGATTTTCCTGACAACTTTGGCAAGTTCATGATTTTGATATTTTTTTGTATGGTGTCGCCGAAATATAATAACGTTAGCGCTATGACATTTCAGCCACACTGTTCAAGACATTCTTAATTTAAAAAGAGTTTTGATATGTTACTTTCAGTGGATGTAAAATAATATACTAAACATTAAGCTATATACTAAAAATGGTTGCAATTGTGATAAAAATACTCATCGAGCCGGGCTAATGCCAGCGCCGCTCAAGGTGGAGGCACGGCGGCGATGCCGGCCGAGCCGCTCGGGGAAGATGCGCGGCGACGATGCTGGCCAGCTAGGAGGAGACGCGGAACCGCCGCCCCAAAGTGTTCAAATATGTAAGAGTGAGAGTGAGGGTTAGGGTTGCCTGTTCGAGAGCACTTATATAACAAGTAACACATCAGCAACGGACATTCGAGAAAAATGTATCCATTAAACTTGTTAACGGACAGACGGGGCCTACATACGAAGATTCATAACTACTGCTATTGCTACTACTTGTTCTTCTTCCGCCCTTCGTTTACGCCATACTCGTCCTTGCCATGTCGTCGTTGACTCCTGCGCCCGCTCCTCGTGCTCGGGCGCCTCCTCCTCTACCGTGGGCACCTCCTCCTCTTCGTCCTCCGACGCCCGCTTCTCATCCTTTGGCGCCTCCTCCTCCTGCCTCTTCTCCTCGTCCTCCGAAGCCTCCTTCTCGTCCTCCGACACCTCCTCCTCTACATCATCGGGGTCGGGTCATCTTCTTCTTCATTCGAAGATGGCGGGTCCGAGTCCTCCGGCGGATCCTCCTCCTCAGAATCCTCATCGTCGCCCTTGATCAAACTAGGGGACATGGCCCTCGCTGTCGTCAGCGCTCGCGTCGCCGCTTGGGACATCCTCGTTCCGTCACCAGTTGTCGGCCATGGTAGTTGTGCTAGAGATCGTAGAAGACAACGATGGGGAGAAGGCAAGAAATGTCTGTCTTTGCGCGGTTCGAATCACATTTTAATAGCTGAGAGCGGGCGGTTCCAATTCCTTGTAAATTCATCCGCATTGAACATGTGCACTTCTAGTTTGCAACCGCAATTTCCCAAGCACATCATAATCAAACATGCATAAAGGACCCAAAAGGAGGCCTTATTACTTCCGTTGCCATTATAATTAATGAGTGACGGAGAATTTTAAATGTCCGTATACAATGTTGACGGGCCAGTCGTGGTCCTCAACGGTCAGACCGTCTCGGCCACAGGAAACTAGCGAATTACCATCGCCTTATTGCTGACGTTTACATAGAGGGGTGTCCATAGTGTCGTTTGTACTAGTGAGAGGGTAGGATCTTGAACCTGCGCTCGGCCAACATACACCATGTGTCCAACGAGGCTCTTGGAGCACCTGGTTGGCGTGCGCCGCTATAACGGCGTTCATCTTTCCTAGCGTGGCCTCGAAGGCCACCAGTTCTTCCTCCCCCATCTGGCTTACCTCGGTGTGAACCCACGCCACTGCCTAGCACCCCTCCGCTCGTGCCTTCGCCGAGACCTCATCCATGGCCTCCCTCTGCGCCTTCTCCACGTTCAGCTGCGCTAGCAACTCGTCCTACTCCTGATTTAGCTCCGCCAGCGCCGGGTTAGGGTAGCCGGCGCCTCCGCCCACCGTCACCAGGGCATGCGCCTCCGGAGAGTTGGAGGGACATAAGCAGTCGAGGACGGAGTCGATGGAGGGGTGACCGAAGGAGAAGGCCTCGGTGCCGCTCGGGGAGATGATGACGATGGCCACTTCGTGGTTGCAACGTATGGGCAGCTCAGCCGCCTTGTTGAACAGCCCCCTGTGCCGCTTGGAGAAGCGTACCTGCCATGCCTCCTCGCCCTCGATGGGCTTGATCTCGATCTTGTTCCACCCCGTGCCCGCCCACCACTGCGCTGCCATTGCCACCGGACTACCCTTACACCTTTGGAGTTTGAACACTTGGTGTTTGTTTCGATAGCCTAGGTAGGTGAGGTCTCTTTGGTTTGGGGATCTCCGCTTTATATAGGCGACATGACGATAGGGGCCAAGAATCGATCACGGATCATGCAACAACTGCCTTTTAAACGCGATTTCCAACTCATGCAGAGTGCCGAGGCAAAAGCTGGAACGCGGTTTCATTAATGAAGTTTGATCACTGCAGGGTGCAGATTGTGAGCTAGTGCTAGCTGTTACAAGGCCCCGTGCTAGACGGGCTGAAACCTGAGTCGAGCCGGAAGGGAGCATGTACTACTTTGGCCCATCAAGACTGTCGGCTGCAGCCCAACAATGAGCCAATGCTCCTGTCCCGAACGAGCGATCCAAGTATCGAACTATTGCGACTCGGGACACTCCCGCGATCACGATTGATCTAGAATTCTCCCTCGCCACCCCACGCCTTTCTCCCCCAAAACTCCATAGCAGCCGGCACACCGGCTCCTACCAAAATGTAAGCTACACTTCAGTTTCGTACATGAGGTTTGAAATGCAAGTCACATTTGTGCACGTGATGAAATGTGTTGGTTACATGAACATCCACAATAAAGCCCCATGACATTCATTATTTTTACATTTCTCTAAATTGTTTGAAGGATTTCCCGCAACAACGCTCAAGTATCATCTAGTAACCAAGAATTGAGGTATCGGGCCCACCATAATTCATGGGTTTTCAGCTCAATACCCAAAAAATTTGGTAAAAAACTTAGAGGTATTGATCTATCTAACATATTATTGAATAGGCGAAGAGATCAGTAATCAAGTCATATCTCACTTGGTTTTGATCTTTATTCCATCCTTCAAACCTATGTAGATCTTTTCTCTCTTGCACCTCTTTCAATTTGTTTTACACATCAATATATGGTTCTTTTTCATATGTTCCTTGATCTCAGTATCCTTTGCATGAGACTAAGCTCACCTAGATACACAACTTATTTAAAAAGTCCTAAAGGAATTTACAAAGCAATTTCCTCTTTGTGGCAATTTATTCTGCAAGACATTACAAACTTATTTTCTATCCGGAATTTTTAGATGTATAATTTCTTTATTGAATTTTAAAAAGTATGACGTGATTTTTTACAGGGCTCCTATTGTGTTGTCAAAATCCTCCCTTTGTTGACATTTTCCATTTTCAACATTATATTTGCTTCAAGATTTTTTAAATACCCAGTTGCAAAATCCCTGCCGATGACAGGTTGAAGATAACTAATTGCCTATTAGGAAATTAGCTAGCTTGTTTGCAATTACCACTCTGTTATTTTTCAGTCACTAGCAAGAACTAGCTATGGATGAGCCCGACGTCGGACTTTCTAGCATGTTTGTGAGGTGCAATTGATGCCACACTCGTTGATCACCTAGGTATTATATTTTCCGTGTGCAATTTATTTGTGTACATTTCACTTACTATATGGTTTGTATTGTGTGATTATAACTTTACACAATACAATATGCACCTAATCTATCCTTCCAATTCAACCCACTTTATGATATGTGGGGAAAGTTGGCCCTAGCCTAAGACTGCTCCAATTTTGTCGTCATGTTTTTCTAGGACATGGTAGATTTTATTCCTCGTTAAGGACATCCGCACTTCCAGTTTGCAACCGCAATTTCCCAAGCACATCACAAACGGACACACGTAAAGGACCATTGCCATAGAGTACCACATCGAAAACGGAGGCCTAATTACATCCGTTGCCATTATAATGTGTGACGGAGAATTGAAAATGTCCGTAGCCAACGTTAAAGGGCAAGCCGCGGTCCACATTGGTCAGATCGTGTCGGCCACGGGAAATTAGCGAATTACCGTCGCCTTATCGCTGATGTTTCTATGGAGGGGTGTCCATAGTGTCATTTTGTACTAATGAGAGGGTAGGATCTTTAACCTGCGCTTGGCCGGCATACACCATGTGGCCAACGAGCAGCGGCTCGTGGAGTACCTTGTTGGCGTGTGCCGCTATAGAGGTGTTCATCTTTGCTAGTGTGGCCTCAAGGCCACCAGTTCTTCCTCCCCCATCTGGCCTGGCACCCCTCTGCATGTGCCTTCGCCGAGACCTCCTTCATGGCCTCCCTCTATGCGTTCTCCATGTCCATATGCTTGAGCAACTCGTCCTGCTCCCGATTCAGCTCCGCCAACACCGAGTTCGGGTAGCCGGCGCCTCCGCCCACCGCCGCCAGGGCCTGTGCCTCCGGAGAGTTGGAGGGACATAAGTGGTCGAGGACAAAGTCGATGGAGGGGTGGCTGAAGGAGAAGGCCTTGGTGCCACTCGAGGAGCTGACGACGACGGCCACTTCGTGGTTGCAAAGTATGGGGAGCTCAGTCGCCTCGTTGAATAGACCCCTGTGGCACTTGGAGAAGCATACCTGTCGTGCCTCTTCGCCCTCGATGGGCTTGATCTCGATCTTCTTCCGCCCCGTGCCCGCCCGCCACGGCGTCACCATTGCCACCGAACCGGACTACCCTCACACCTTTGAAGTTTGGACCCTTGGTGTTTGTTTCGATAGCCTAGGTAGGTGAGGTCTCTTTGGTTTGGGGACAGGACGGTAGGGGCGAAGAATCGATCGCGGATAATGCAGCAATTACCATGCGATTGCCAACTCATCCAGAGTGCAGAGGCAAAACCTGGAACGCGGTTTCGTTAGCGAAGTATGGTCAGTGCAGGGTGCAGATTGTGAGCTAGTGCTAGCTGTTACAAGGCCCCGCGTTAGACGGGCTGAAGCCCGGGTCGAGCCAGAGTTAGGAAGGGATCATGCACTACTTTGGCCCATCAAGACTGCCGGCTGCAGCCCAACAATGAGCCAACGCTCCTGTCCCGAGCGAGCGATCCAAGTATCGAACCGTGGCGAATCGCGACACCCCCGCGATCACGATTGATCTGGAATTCTCCCTCACCACCCCACGTCTTTCTCCCCCAAAACTCCATAGCAGCCGGCAAAACGGCCCCTACCGAAATGTAAGCTACACTTCAGTTTCGTACATGAGGTTTGAAATGCAAGTCACATAAGTGCACGCGCTGAAATGTGTTGGTTCCATGAACATCCACAATAAAACAGCATGATATTCATTATTTTTTACATCTCTCTAATTGTTTGAAGGATTTCCCGCAACAACGCTCAAGTATCTAGTAACCAAGAATTGAAGTATCGGGCCCACCATAATTCATGGGTATTCAGCTGAAAAATTGGTAAAAAACTTAGAGGTATTGATCTGTCTAACATCACTACTATATATAATAGCTTGAAGGATCCGCGCACTGTAGCGTGCTACAGTAGCACAGCAGCTAAAGTATCTACATTGTGGCGCTACAGTAGATTTTTTCCCCGCTTATTTTCCAAAAAAAAACCTCTACAAATTAGAAAATGCGCTCACTACTATATATAATAGCTTGAAGGATCTGCGCACTGTAGCATGCTACAGTAGCACAGCAGCTAAAGTATCTACATTGTGGCGCTACAGTAGATTTTTTTTTTTCACTTATTTTCCAAAAAAAACCTCTACAAATTAGAAAATGCGCCTCTGTCCGCAACTCCTCACTGACAGAAACTACGCTACAGTAGCACAGTAGCTACATTCTCTACAGTAGAATTTTTTTCCGCGTATTTTCCCAAAAAACCCCTTTACAAATTAGAAAATGTGCCTTTGTCCGCAACTCCTCACTGATAGAAACTTACTAAATCTGTTTGCGATTCCACGAAAATACACGGACTTTTGTGCAAAACCGTCCGCAAAATCCCCCTCCCCCTTTCTCTCTCGCGCGCGACACGGAGGTCGCCGGCGCCGCCGACGCGCCGTGCCGTCGCTCCACTTCTCCTCCTTCAGATCGAGGCCCACAGCGACCCCCGCCGCCGCGCCCTCTCCATCCTCGCCGAGGAACGCGTGGCGGGACGGCCGGAATCGCCGCCACACCACCACGGTTCATCTCGACGTCCGTCGCCGCGGAATTGCTCGCCGCCGGCGATTCCGGCAACCAAATGGTTCGCCGCGCCACCCGTTCGACTCGCCTCCACGCCGGCGCGCAGATCCGCCCGCTCCCAGCCTCTCGCGCGTTCGCCGCTGCCCGGGCGCGAGCTCGGCAGCTCCGGCGTCTCCGCCGCCGACTGACGTCACCAAACGACGTCAGCCCGGGCCCACCTGTCAGCATTCTAGCATTTACGTACAAAATTTCAAAATTAATAAAAAATCTGACATGTGGGACCCTCCGTCAGTTTTCAAATAATTACTGAAAAATGCTGCCAAATTGTGAAATTCATATCTTTCAAACCATAATTCAAAATGCATGCAAATTGTAAAATTCATATCTTTCAAACCATAATTTAAATAAACAACTAATATACCAAAATTTTTAGAAAATGAAAATCTTTACATCTAACACATTTCCATGCATCATTAAACAACTATAATTCCTGCTTAATTAAAACAACTAGAATATCAAATATAAAATTTGTGAAAATGACATCTCACCTCCATTTAACCCCATCTTTGTATTTGTTTTTTTTTTGCTTTTCTTTTGTTTTGCAGTAAAACAACATTGGAATAATGATCAAGAAGATGAAAAATAATTGTAAGACATTTTAGCTTGCAAAACAATTGTAATTTCGCTATTTTAATTTTAGTTTGTTCAAATAGAGTTGTAAAAAAACATTTAAATTCAATCTTCGTATTTGTTTTCTTTTATTTTTTGCTTTTCTTTTCGTTTGCAATAAAACAACATTGGAATAATTATCAAAAAGAAGAAAAATAAATGCAAGACATTTTAGTTTGCAAAACAATTGTAATTTCCCCTTTTCAATTTCAATCTGCTGTAATAGATTTGTAAAAAACATTGAAATTTGTGTTCAACCAGTAAAACAATTGGTCTGTCTTCGCAATAACTCCATAAGTTGTAATATTTATTGTACAACTTGAATTATTCCAAAAATTAATAAAACATTTACCTAACTGTTATTTTTGCTACTTTAATGTTTTTATTGCATTTGATAGTGTCACCGCCCACTTTTAACACAAAAGTTGCACCAAAGATACGTTGCGCACAAAAAAAAAATGCAAACAATATATAATTTTTTTCCAAATTCACCAAATTTTCAGTCTTCCCATACAAAAAAAACATTACACAAACTTCAAAATTTAAGATATTTTAAAATTTAAGACATTTTCAAACGTTCCACACAAACTAATGAATGTCCATTTTATTGAATATTTGTTGCATTATTTTTCTAGCTATTTTTTCTATTTTCCCGCTGAAAAAAAAAGGATTTCAGCATTTTGAACCCGACGGGTTTCCAGCTATTTTTTCTATTTCTACAAATACCCTCACAAAAATAAATGCTGATTATTTATGCCATAAATTCAAATTTCAAATTTACATATTTCAAAATTTTAAATATCATCGAAATCTACTCATTTTACAAACGTACAAATAATTCGAACCTGAAAAACACCCTAACTTGAACAATTTTCGAAAACTAAACAATTCTTAAACGCAAACTTATTTGAATTTCACTAATTTTCAAACCTACACAATTTTTAAATGTACACATTACCAAATTTAAATTTTATTTACTTCACGAACGCGGCATTGCCGCGCCAAGTTCCCTAGTAATTATTGAAAAAGGCGAAGAGTATCCGTCATCAAGTCATAGCTCACTTGGTTTTGACATTTATTCCATCCTTCACCCTATGTAAATCTTTTCTCTCTTGCACCTCTTTCATCTGTTTGACACATCAATATATGGTTCTTTTTCATATGTTCCTTGATCTCAGTATCCTTTGCATGAGATAGGATACCTTGTAAAAGTGCGCGCTTTATCAATTTCTATTCTATCATGATTCAGGATACCTTGTAAATGCTAAAGTAAGGGATTTGGTTGTTTATATGAAAGTGGACAGAGAGCAGGAGCTTGATCTCACCGTGTTAGATTATCAGCTGGATCATACGTAATGTCCACCATAATCAAGACTAAATTATCTAAATGCACAAAAAGAGTTCATACTGCCGTAGCATATTTAATACGTGTATCTTCTTTGTCAAGATCCTGTAATAAAATAATTACCTAGCTACAAAACATTTACTGGGTTAGAAAAAAGGCATAAGCCCAACTTTGAATTAACAAAGCCAGAGAGTCCAACGGCAAATACAACATGCTGATACACAGCTTACAAGCATCGGCACCACGAGCAAACAAAAGATAAAACAGCAAAGAACAGCTCGAGGTGTGAAAGCTAACACCTGACTACGCTAACAAGTACACAAGGAACTTGGTAGCAACATCGAACCCAAGCTGCCGGACGGAGCCGCCACGAGGAAGAAACGGCGAAAAAGGGCATCCATACCACCGCGGCTGAGCATGACCTCCTAAGCTCGAACGCTCGCCAGTCAAATGTGCCGTTGTTGCCATAGAGGGGAACCCATTCCCCTCTCGCCCAGGCTCGAAACAAAAGGACATTGCTGGGAGGAAGACACCCGGCACCTGCCAATCAACACGAAAGGAAGACGTTGCTGCACAAGACAAGCCGCCACGGGTACCACCATTTCCGCAAAGCACGGCCGCCACCCCTACAGTTCCCAAGACGACGCCTCCAGGAAGGGAAGCGACGTTGAAGCGCCGCCGCCGTCCGAAGGGGAACGCGGCTTTCGCCCAAAGAGAGGGGGGGGGGGGGGGGGTTGAGAGGGGACGGATACCTCGACGCACGCCTTCGAGAAGGAGCACGGCGCCTGTGGGCGTCGCCATCGTCGTGGCCCTCCCCGCGGCCAAGGGTTTCCCCCAGTATCACAAATCACCAACTCCAACCACCCATACCAACCCCAAAATCCGGCGAGACACCGGAACGAGCTGGCAGGGAGACAGACAAGGCACGAAATGTGGGAGCTTCTTCCACAAACAGGAGCCAGGCCGGTGGAGCAGCCTACACCGCGACCTCCATCCGCCTAACCCTCGCCGCCCACGCATCCAAAGGAGAGGACAGCAAACACCACAGACGCCACTCGCCGCAAAGTCGACGCCGCCCACCAAGTCCGAGGCCGCCGCCCCGGCTTCTGAGACTCCCCCGCTCCAGCAGCTCAAGTAGCGGGCAAACACAGCCGCCAAACGCCCTGACGCCGGCTGCCCACGACACCACAAACGAAGACACGCTAGACCGGCGAGATCCCCTGATCCGGCCGCCCGAGATGTGAGAAGCAGATCCTGAGCAAAAGGAGACCATACGGTGGCGAGCAGGGACGAGGACCAGCACACACGGAGCACCCAGCCCCGGCGGCGAAAAGCCTCCCCAGCTCCGGCCTCGGTGAGATCTAGGTCACCCTGATCAGATCCGCCATGCCAAAGGCACCTCCTTGCTCGATCTGTGCGTTGCAGCACCTGGTGTCGCCTTCACCAGCCGGCGACCGTCGGAGGACGGCGCAACCGTGTCGACCAGCGCCATGGCTGAGCCCTGCCGCCGCGCAAGCTTGAGAGAGGAAGCGGGCGTGCCCCCACGAATCCGCGGGTAGCACAAGGAGAGCACCTCGCCGCCGCCGTCCTCGAAGGAGACGCGAGCTTGCCCGCCGGCCAACTCGGGCAGCGGCGAGGGGGGAGGAGAGGAGGAGGGATGCGGCGGGTAGGGTTTCGAACGCCCCCGGATTCGCCCCAGAGGAGCGACACGGGAGGCACCCCTCGCTTGATGTCAAACTTGTATCCCCATGCGTCTTCGTCAATCCTCGGCCTTTATTTAGTCTCAAAGCATGATATAAGACCAAAGCATGATATAGAGCAAGTTTTCTCCGTGGTAAGAAGTAATTAGTGTTCAGAAGTAAACATGTGTGAAATTATTTGCCCAAAGAAGATACTTCGGAATCTTAGGATGCCAACTGGCTAACTTTCCCTGCACCTATTTGGGGCTCCCTCTCTCTGACACAAGACTCAAACGCAATGACCTTCAAGCTGTGCTTAACAAATTCATGAAGAAGCTTGCTTGTTGGAAAGCAAAGTGGATCTCCCTGACTAGTCGTCTAACTCTGGTCAATGCTGTGCTCTCTGCACTACCCGCCTATCAACTGATTGCTCTCATACACCCCAAGTGGCTTATCAATCAGATTGACAAGCTAAGGAGGGCATTTCTCTGGGCCGCAGACTCAAAGGTGGCAGGGGGTAAGTGCTTAGTTAATTGGAAGGTCTGCTGCTTACCAAAACAATTAGGTGGCCTGGGAATCCCTGACTTACACTTACAAAATATTGCTCTTCGGACTAGATGGCTATGGCAGCAAGAAACAAGCTCCTCAAAACCTTGGTGGGGTCTCCCAATACCCATCGACACAACAGTGCAAAATCTGTTCAGAGCTTCCACCACTATCCACTTACATGATGGGCGATCAACTCAATTCTGGCATAGTCATTGGCTTCACAGATGGCCATTAAAGCAGCGTTTTCCGGCTGTCTACAAGCACTCAAGAAGAAGAAGAAACATATGTGTGCGCGAGGCGCTAAACAACAAATGTTGGATAACATTGATAAAGCCAAACCCTTCATTGACGGTTCTCGCTGAATATCTCCTTCTCTGGGCCCTGCTAAATAATGAACCCCTGACTATCTTCGATGAGGAACAGGACACAATCACCTGGGATCTGACTGTAGAGGGAATCTACACTGCCAAGTCTGCCTACTCTGCTCTCATGCTTGGCCGAATCGAAGCCCCGGTCTTCGCCGAGATTTGGGAGGCTAAAGCAATTCCCAAATGCAAGGTCCACGCCTGGCTTCTATTCCATAACAAATGTCTGACGGCCGATAATTTAGCTAAGCGTGGATGGCCTCACAACACCACCTGCCCCTTCTGCAACACCGACCCAGAGACTGCTGTGCATCTTCACATCACATGCAGGTATGCTCAAGACTGCTAGACGGAAGTGCTTGCCAAAGCTAATTTGCCGGCAATTTTAATTCCACCTCCAACTTCGGTCAGTTTATCTTCCTGTTGGGCCTCGGTTTCTAGCCTGGCACCTGCTCATATCATTAGAAGATGGCGATCGGTGGCACTGCTCACTTGGTGGAATCTCTGGAAAGCACGAAACGACAGGATTTTTAACAACAAGGCGGTTTCAAGTGCTGACCTCGCTGATACAACCATGCAAGACCTAGCACAATGGCGAGCTGCTGGGCTAATGATTACGGTGTGGCCAGCAGGAGCTTGAGATCTTTTCCCACTTTTTAGCTTAGTTACTTATAGATAGCTTACCTTCAAACAGCTTTGTAAAGTAATTTTTGTAACACCGAACTTCCCGGCATTTGTTCCGGTCCCTCGATATCAAATGAAAGCAGCGCTGGCTGCCTTCCGTCAAAAAAAATACTTCGGAATCTTCTCACTCCAGATTCGTTGAAAAAACAAAGAAAACTTTAGTACTGATGGTCACCAGGAAATAAATATATGTACATGATCATCAGTAGTTGAATCCAGCTGACCAGGAAATAAACCTTGGATTTCACCGGTTTATATACTGAAAGTAAGTTTTCAGCGGATACTTTCTCCGATCGAAGTGTGCCATACTGCACCGGTCCATCTCGAAATGGGGTCTTTTTTCTTTTTGTGTGTGCGTGGAAATCTCGAATAACTATTTGCGAGACTCGTATAGTGGGCCGGCTATACCGAAGTAATGTCTCAAGGCCTGTACATCTTCAGTCCATTGGCGAACGGAAGAAAATGGCAGTTGCGATCTTGCTACTCTACGTGTACACCTCGGTCGCCCCTCGCTCGAGTGACCCAAGATAAATCGGTTTGCAGAACGCGGCCGTGGAGTTCAAGAGGCTGGCGAAGGTGATACGACAGGGGGTGGCCGGGTTGCTGCACTACTACACCATGGAGGCCATGGAAGGGGAGGCCAGGAAGCTGTACGAGGCTGTTGTGTGGGAGTGGGCGTGGGAGAGTTACAGGGGGCTCCAGGACTTCAAGCCGGTCGCCCGGTCGGGAACACCACGCTCTACGAACGCCTCAGGTAATTCAGAGTTTCAGATAAACTCTCTTACTCACTGTCCGGCCACAAGGCACATCCTAGTGGGTTGGAGGCTCGTAGAAAACGTTGTACTAGTAGGTAAATTCAGAGTTTCCGATAAACGCCTTCACTCACTGTCCGTCCACGACGGCCACTCGACTCGATCGAACGCACTTAATTAGTGGACCGGAGGCATGTAGGATACGTACGAGTTGAACTGTAGGTTTCTTCATTAGACACTAGCTAGGACGATTACTTCGTCTGAATAATCCTCTTCGCTTGTGCTTGTGCAGTTGTGCCATTGGTTTGACCTCGCCGCCACAACAGCTGATCTTAGCATCCGTATTTTTCAGGTACCCGTATACGTATCAGCCTCCTGCGTGGCGCGAAGGCCGGAGCTTTGTGGCTCGATCAGAATGTAGCGAGTAAGAGCATCTCACATACCCATCTATTTTTGTTTTTGACATGTAGAACCGTGGTTTTAGATGGTTATTCCGAGGAAAAAATTCGAAATACTAACCGGCTACCTAATTCTCGTTTGTTTCCCATACGCGCGGTCACTTAACTTTCGCGGCGAAGGCCTCGCCCACGTTGTTTCCTCGGCCACGCTGGCGGCCGCTCACCATGAACACTGGCAGAGGCGAGCTTCACGTGGATGAATGAGTTGTTTTGTTGTTCATTTTCATATGCATAGTGTTATTTTATTGTTTTTGTTTCATATATATGTGTCGTTTGCCGAATCAGTGGATGAATGAGCATACTTGTCGATGGTTTTCTTATATATTGTGCATGAATGACTTGTTTGGTGGGTGTACCCGCGGGTTTTTAATACCCACACGGGTATGGATATGGTACAAAATCTATACCCAGACATGGGTGTGGGTGCGGGTGTGGTTAAAATACGAGGACGCGGGTGCGGGTTTGGTTAAGCTCTACCCACACCCAATGGGTGCGGGTGCCATCGGTACGCGCGGGGCGTTGCGCGCGCTCCAGCAGAGGCGGGAAAATCGCACGCGTGACAAAAACCTTCCCGCGCGCTGGCCAAAGCGGGACAGATGGCGCTATATATCGCGCTCCGCGTCCAGCGCGCTGGCAGCCATGCGGCACGCGCCACCGCAACCGCCAGGAGCTCGTGGGTTCCAGGGCAGGGCCTGGCCACCATAAGTCGTGTGGATCCAGCCCTGCGCGGGAGCGCTAGTCCGGGAACCCCGGGCCCGATGGCAGCCCGAGCACCAGCATGGCGCGGAGGTCGGGTAGAAGGTAAACTCTATCTTGGCCTTAGCACAGGCGAGCTTTGCCCAGAAGGATGGCACCACCGGAGGCATGGAGGTGGGAGAGCTTGGCATCGTGGAAGGAATACAACTCGAGCATGAGCAGCGACGTGTTTCGGGTGGAGAGAGAGAGAGAGAGAGAGAGAGAGAGAGAGAGAGAGTGGAAGGCAAACATAAGAGGTGGATGATGAAGACTGCCACGGCTCTCTTGGGGTATGTTCTTCATCCAAGAATCTTATTATAGTGTACATGAAAATGTATAAGTATGGATGGTCAATTAAAATGTGCTTTTGAATCCATTATGTTATTTGATGCCTTGTAGAAAGAGTAAGAAATTATACAAGATCAATAAGAGCTCAGCTAGAGAACATGAGAGAAATATATGCAACTAAAACTTAGATTGCAAGCTGATCTTCCTTGCCTTTCTATGTAATCTATATTATGTACATCTATTGTAAGGTTAAATATGGTACAGCTCATAATCTGTATGGCTTGTTAAATTTGTAAAATTTCATTGGCAACTCATCTTAAGTTGGTTTTCCACTCTCCTAGCTTTGTCGCCGCACCGTCCCAACATTTCCCGGTCCGCTTCACGGTTTGCGTCCTCCACACACCAAGGTATTGATGCAAAACCTAGCTCTCCTCTTGTTCTTGTTATTAGGGCACTCTAGGAACTCCCATACATTCAGGTTTCCTCACATTTCACCGTGTGGAAGTGATAATGAAGCACTAACCATCAGAAGCTTCAGAACTGAGTTTCTATGTACAATTCGAAAATTACTTTATTCTATCTCATATATTCTAATTCTGCTTTGGTTCAATGTTGCACTGAATGTTTCTATGGGTCTCTACATTGCTTTGTTAAACAAACGAACACATGTATACTATTTGATTATTGGCTATGTTAAGACCAAGAGAAGCCTCACATCTGTTACGTTATCTATCGGAGCTTGCAGATCATCTCATCACTAACTAACTATTTTTGCTTCTTATTTATTGAGGTGTCTCTCTCTCTCTCTCTCTCTCTCTCTCTCTCTCGTCAAGAGGAGCGGCATGGACTGAGTTCTTTCTGGGCTCCCAAGCCCTGACAGTCAAGTTGCTGCCAACTCTGTCCCACCAAAACTTTCGATTTGTAAGGAGCTTGTTCGATATCATTTTCATGTATCCGTACTATCTGATGTTAAATGGCTTATATTTCATAAAGTTTCGTGGCTACCAATAATATTGCAAATTTCATGGCTCCACTAGATTGCCCTCGATATTTAACAATCCAAATATATTTTCATCCGATCCTAACAATCTATTTACCTAATAGACGGGCGCGGCAACGCACGTCTACATGATCCAATACGTATGTGTGAGTACGACAAAACAAGCCATGACACTAAATTCACACCCTCTAGTTTCGTGAATGATGTAGCTATAGATTAAAGGAAAGTAACAATGGCGTACTTAAACAAAACACACGCAAGCATACTATTTAGCTAGATCTCTCACACACATGCATGCACGCACGCGCACGCGCGCACACACACCAGAGGTGACTGGTGAGGTGTCATCCAACAATACCGAGAGTGCTCATTAGGAATGGAGAAAGCCGCTCCTAACGATACACCAACATTATCTAGCACCAAGTTAATCTCTTTACTTAGCACACTATCAAATACCATCAGCCATATTATGCTTTGAGTCCTTAAAGAGTTAAAAAAAGTGAAGCGGTGCTATGGACACCTAAATTACTAGCTATCCAGGTGGTACCTTGGCGATAACTGGTTCTCGACAGTGGTGGCTGATGGAGCCCTGATGGGTTGAGGATGAAATGGGAAATAAGTGGGTAAAGATAAAACATACATAGGAGAACTGATGGTGCTTCAATTTTTGGCGCATCTTCGGAATCACTGATATCCCTCGAGGGTGACCGGCAGAGTCAATGGTTTGCTTCGGTTGGAACTGTCGCAACATTGGGAACTCCACGACTATATGTGATCTTTGTATCCTTCAGCAGACACATGGTTCATAGCTAGTATTCATGTGTGAAAATCGCCGTAAGAGTGACCGTGTTCGTTGAATTTATAGCCGCTTGGGGCTACGAGGATTCATCAATATGGATAGTGATGGGCCGGCCGAGTAGAGTACCAGCTATATTCTGGCATGAAATTAACAAGTGGAAATTAAGAATGCAAACGAAAGGCTTATTTATGTTCATATGTGTGCTTCTATTGAAGAGTATCTATTTCATGTTACCTTTGTTTGTGGTGAATCACGCACGAAGCATCGTCATCGGATGTGGTGTTACCCCTCAGAACACATGGTTTCCTCCTCGCTACCGCGGATGGTAATTGGAGGATTTAATGAGGCATTATGGCAATATGAACACTTCTCAACACGCCTATTGGTGGAATCTCTATGCCTAGCTTCCGAGACGGTTTGCAAGTTTGTGAGCTTAATGAGCTTTGCATCTTGGGTTTACCTTTCACACTTTTTTTTTTGATAAAGTTACCTTTCACACATGACAATAAATTTGCAGGTAATACTAGTGGACATGTGCGTTACACAGAGATGTTGCCAATAATAGTCGGTGGGACTTTTTTGAATCTTCGTTTGTGAACTTAGTATCCCCATTTTCGTACCATTGCCATATCCTCTTAAAAATGGCAAATGGGGTGCGACCGGTCCATAAGAATTTATGCATGCAATATGATTTTTTTGAAAGGGATCCGTCTATGAAAAAACTGATTGAAATAGGGTGGAGGGGCATTGGGCAACTTACTAACATGGGATCGATCACCACGGGCCTCCAGATGCTCATGCATAAGTTAGAATACCGGGGAGAAGAAATTTTGGCAATGTTATTACATATCTCTCCTAGATACGAGATAAACTGAAACACCTTCATGAAACTAACGCTTGAGCTGAGATTCGAGATACTAGTGATCCGATGAATGAAACTTTATGTAGGGAGGAAATGTCATGGCTGCAGAGGTCCCATATTGATTGGATTAGAGAAGGCGATTGTAGCACCAAGTTTTTTCACCAGAAGACATTTCTAGGTACACAAGTTGTCATTTCTATTCCAACTACCAAGGACATTAGTTCATGCTTCTTAGGTTAGCTTGTAGAGGTGTGCATGTATACTCGCTGGTGTGGCATAGTCATGATATGGATTCCTTTTATAAAGTGATTTAATTTGTCCTACAGCCTATGCATGCACAAGATCAATGCGCCTTTCTAGTAGCAGGCTCTAGCTGATATGTTATGCCATTAATATTGACAATTCGGCTCTACGCTTCAGCATAATGTTTAACTAATAATTTATAAATATGACGAACTAGAAATCGTATAATCAAACTTTTCTGACTTTGATTTAAAATATTCCAAAGTTCCTGTAGGTTAAAAATAGCATCATTATATTAACCATAGTATTTTTTTAGTATTAACATACTGCTATTGAAAATTGCTACCCAAAATGCTCCTACATGAGATGCATTCCAATATACTTTGGCCTATTACATATTTATATAAATTTCTAGTTTCAATTTCCAACCGAGGTCTTTTGACTATCAAGGTGCAAATTCTTTTGATTACATTTCTTTAATATTTGTTAACCAATAGCAGATGATCAATGTTTAGGACCCTTGATCGACAAATAAGAAAATATCCGTTGACTAGGTATAGAATCCCGCCAAACTTTAGATGAAATTATGAAATGTTTAATATAATAAAACAACAAGTAATCGAAATAAAGAATATGCTGTTCGCAATTCCCATGCTTATTTATAGGATATTTATCTGGCTGTAATTTTCAAGTTTGGCACTTTGCCTATGGCTCACCTAGGCTCGAAAATATTCCTATGACAAACAATATATATGTATATATGCGATTAATTTTTCAATATACATATATTTGTTAACTCTACTATGAAATAATACACAATATAGTTGAATATATATAATATCACATATGAACGCATCACTGCCTCATGTACAAAATAACAACCCGTTTAGCAATCTAGACTTTATTTCAGTGTTCTTGGATACATGGTAATGTACAAACAGTTGACGGACTCAGGGTTGGATGGCTTACAGTCTTTATTTCCATGTCCCAATGGAACTTCACATAGGAGCAAATGGATATCGTAGAGTCTATAATTGCCCGATCGGTTGGCTTACGATCAGAGTTGTATGTCAATGATCATCTAATATAATTTGTTGTCTCAGATGCAAAACAGTGAGTAGCTTGATATATTTGTTGTACTGGGTGTAGTAGTGAGTAGTGACATCGATATATCAATATATCGGGTCACTCATCGGGTACGTATTACAAAAGATGATCAATACTATTTCCAGCGTATTTCAAATCTGATTACAAATGTTTTCCGCGCAATTGTGCGAGACATCGTGCTAGTGTAAATAAAAGCCTGAATCTTCATTATGTTGGTGCAACGAATACAAAACAGTAGAAGCCACTTAATTGAGGAAATATAATGTGTTGCAGGAGCAATGGCGATGCAACGCAACAGGAGATACGAAATTGAAAAACATAGTACGCGTGCTTCATCCACATAGATGGATATCACCTACATGCACGATCCTTATTGTAACTAAAGCGAGACAAACAATCTAAAAAGATACATAATCGAAGTAGTTCTCAATGCTTCCTCCATGCATGCATTGGAAGATCTATGAAGCTCCGATTGCTTTCGGGGTCGATCCCATCTTATCCTCACTGGGGGAAGCCGTGCGGCCCGAACCACTGTTGCGACACCATCTCCATTCCGGTGGCGAATCCCGGCGGCATCGGCACCATCATCTGCTGCTGCTGCTGCTGCATCGGCATCATCTCCATTCCGGAGGCGAACCCCGTCAGCGTCGGCATCACCATCGCCATCTCCTGTTGCTGCTGCATCATCTCCATCGCGCTGCTCGCCTGGGTGCCACCGATTCCGAGCTCAAAGCCGCCGCCGCCGCCATGCACCATGTGGCCAACGTGCACCGCCTCCTGGAGCACCTGGTTGGCGTGCGCCGCTACGGCGGCCTCCATATTCGCCAGCGCAGCGTCGAAGGCCACCAGTTCCTCCTCCCCCATCTGACTCACCTCGGTGTTCACCCACGCCGCCGCCTGGCACCCCTCGGCGCGTTCCTTCGCCGAGACCTCCTTCATGGCCTCCTTCCGCGCCTTCTCCGTGTCCAGCTGCGCGAGCAGCTGGTGCTGCTGCCGGTTCAGCTCCGCCAGCGCCGGGTTCGGGTCGCCGGCGCCGCCGCCCACCGGCGCCACGGCCTGCGCCTCCGGAGAGTTGGAGGGAAGGAAGCGTTCGAGGACGGAATCGACGGAGGGGTGGCCGAAGGAGAAGGCCTTGGTGCCGCTCGGGGAGATGGCAACGGTGGCCACCTCGAGGTTGCAGAGAATAGCCAGTTCTCTGGCCTTGTTGAACAGCCCCGTGCGGCGCTTGGAGAAGCTCACCTGCCGCGCCTCCTCGCCCTCGATGCGCTTGATCTCGATCTTCTTCCTCCCCGTGCCCGTCGGCCGCCGCGGCGCCATTGCCACCGGATTACGTACCCTTACACCTTTGGAGGTTGGAACCTGTTTCGATTGCCTAGGTAGGTGAGATTTCTGTGGAGGTCTAGGGTTTATATAGTCGACAGGACGGTAGGTGGGAAGAATCGATCACGAGATGCAATTGCCGTGCCCCTGCCAACTCACGCAGAATGCAGAGCAAAGCTGTAACGCGGTTTTGTTTAATGGAGTATGATCGCTGCGCAGGGTGCTAGCTGTTACGGAGGCGGACCAGGCCCCGTGCTAGACGGGCCGAAGCCAGGGCCCAGCCCGGTAAGGTGAGTCCTTCAGGCATTTGTTTTTCTTTGTTCGCTGTATTGTTCTTCCCGTTTGTTCCTTCCCTTTTTTTCAAACTTATTTTTCGATAGTTTTCAGTTTTAATATTTTAATATTTTAATTTATTCTTTTTATTTGCTTTCTTGTATTATGTTTTCTTTTTTTCGTTTTCTTTTTTTTCCTTCTTATTTTTCGTTTTCTTTTTTCATGTTCTACATTTTCCGTTATCTTTGGTGTTTTAATGAAAGCATCCAGGCCCTTCGGGGCCTGTCCAGTTTCAAAAAAGAAAATCATGTTTATTTTTTCTTTCCTTATAACCATTTTACTTTCTTTTATTGCGATAAAAATTTATATGAATATTATTTTCATGCCATAATAAGTGTTTCATGAATCGTGTGAATAATTTTTTGAACTCACGAACAACTTTGTATAATCGTGTGAACATTTTTTTTACTTTCGAACAATTATTTAAACCCCTGCAAATATTTTTTTCAGCTTGCGAACAATGTTTTTAAATGTGTATTTTTTGAATTTTACGAATCATTTCTTAAAATATATGAGTATTTTATAATTTTTTATTGAACTTGCATACAATTATTGTAACCTATGCAAAGATTTTGTTTCAACCTGCGAACACTTTTTTAAGAGTGAACATTTTCTAAAATATATGAACGTTTTTCAAAATATATGAGTATTTTTTAAAACATCGTCAACAATTATTATATACGTCGTAAACATATTTTCCTCACAAACTATTAGTTTAGATGGCACAAACGTTTTTCTTTTCTGTTATGAACATTTTTATGAAAACCCGTGTACAATTTTTTATTTATATCACCTTTACCCCAACTTTTCTACATAAAAAGAAAAATGAAAAGAAAACAGAAAGTGAAAATATAATGAAAACAAAAAGAATACAATAGAAGAGAAACATAAAAACATAAAAAGGAAATGCAAAAGCATCAGTCTAGTTGGGTCGGCCAACCAAGAGGCAGCTTTCAGGCGTCACCACGTAGCGGACGCTTGAAGCGTTATATAGTTGCGCCCGTACTACTTAGGACATCCACTATGTTGTCCATACGGCTATCCATAAGCAAAAAGTAGTCCTTATAGATGACCATATACATATTGGAGCTTCTCCGTAAGGAAATTTTCTTAAGGGTGACCCATAAGGTTGTGGTAGTCAAGAAGTATTAAAACAGTACTAGGTAACCGGACGCGGCGCACGCCGCGCCCTTTAGGTTAATTTGCCTGGTGAAAATCATTGTTTGGTACCGTTAAAAAATATCTTTTTTTTTGCTTAACTAATCTTGAAGATTACACAATTTTTTGGATCTTAATATCCAGATTCAAAATTTTGAAATCTGTTAGAATTTGTCTTTTTTGCACGGTCTAAAATACGACGAATTTGAAGTTTGGAGAGGAATATGTATGTATGTCCGTCAAAATTAAAAGGTTTAAAACATGAAAGTTGTTTGGAAGGATGATGTCCATCTAATCGTGAAAGAAAAATTCAAGCGGATGTCTGAGTGCGATGAATTTGACGAAATGTGTCAAACGTTTTTGCGAATTTGGATCCAAAATTTAGGAGGTAGAGTTGACGGGGGAGCGTTGAGGGAGTGCTGAAGCAGTTTGCCTCTTCCGTATATGTATCTGGATCCAAATACCCAGAATTCAAAATTTTGGAATCTGTCAGAATTTGTCTTTTTTGCACAGCCTAAAATACAACGAATGTGAAGATTAGAGAGAAATGGGTATATGTCCGTCAAAATAAGAAGGTTAAAACACGAAACTTGTTTGGAAGGGTGGTATACATCTACTCGTGAAAGGAAAATTCAAACGGATGGCTGAGTGCGACAAATTGGCCAAAATTTGTCAAATGTTCGTGCGAATCTGGATCCGAAATTAAGGAGCTAGACTCGACCAAACTCGAAACCGATCACGGGAATGAAACCTACTCGTCGACGCGCATATATTTCGTGTACATATTATCATGGAAATGGGCTGTTTTGTACACATTTGCGACGCTACAGTGTCACCGCGCTGAAGCGCGAGGAGCTGTTTTGTCAAAAAAAAAAAAAAAAAAAAAACTGTAGCGCCGCACTGTAGCTCGCTCTGTACACGCTACAGTCATCCACTATGTTGTCCATACGGCTATCCATAAGCAAAAAGTAGTCCTTATAGATGACCATATACATATTGGAGCTTCTCCATAAGGAAATTTTCTTAAGGGTGACCCATAAGGTTGTGGTAGTCAAGAAGTATTAAAACAGTACTAGGTAACCTGACGCGGCGCACGCCGCGCCCTTTAGGTTAATTTGCCTGGTGAAAATCATTGTTTGGTACCGTTAAAAAATATCTTTTTTTTGCTTAACTAATCTTGAAGATTACACAATTTTCTGGATCTTAATATCCAGATTCAAAATTTTAAAATCTGTTAGAATTTGTCTTTTTTGCACGGTCTAAAATACGACGAATTTGAAGTTTAGAGAGGAATATGTATGTATGTCCGTCAAAATTAAAAGGTTTAAAACATGAAAGTTGTTTGGAAGGATGATGTCCATCTAATCGTGAAAGAAAAATTCAAGCGGATGTCTGAGTGCGACGAATTTGACAAAATGTGTCAAACGTTTTTGCGAATTTGGATCCAAAATTTAGGAGGTAGAGCTGACGGGGGAGCGTTGAGGGAGTGCTGAAGCACTTCGCCTCTTCGGTATATGTATCCAAAATTTAGGAGGTAGAGCTGACGGGGGAGCGTTGAGGGAGTGCTGAAGCACTTCGCCTCTTCGGTATATGTATCTGGATCCAAATACCCAGAATTCAAAATTTTGGAATCTGTCAGAATTTGTCTTTTTTGCACAGCCTAAAATACAACGAATGTGAAGATTAGAGAGAAATGGGTATATGTCCGTCAAAATAAGAAGGTTAAAACACGAAACTTGTTTGGAAAAGTGGTATACATCTACTCGTGAAAGGAAAATTCAAACGTATGGCTGAGTGCGACAAATTGGCCAAAATTTGTCAAATGTTCGTGCGAATCTGGATCCGAAATTAAGGAGCTAGACTCGACCAAACTTGAAACCGATCACGGGAATGGAACCTACTCGTCGACGCGCATATATTTCGTGTACATATTATCATGGAAATGGGCTGTTTTGTACACATTTGCGACGCTACAGTGTCACCGCACTGAAGCGCGAGGAGCTGTTTTGTCAAAAAAAAAAAAAAAAAAAAACTGTAGCGCTGCCATGTAGCTCGCACTGTACACGCTACAGTGCGACGCTACAGTGTCACACGAGCTGAGAGGCCGTCGTTCCGCTGCTCCCTAATATAGTTAGTGACTATCTAGTGGGTCCCAGCTTATGTACAAGTTTAACCACATACTTTGTGGTGCAATCAATTGCCTTATGATGTAGTAAGTGGATCCGACTTATAGACAATTTTACCTACATAGTTGATGCTTTTACTCACACTTCGCAAGTTGAAAGACCACCTCGCCCACACAAACCTCCGACATGGATTGGCCCATTTAGGCTATTTTTTCGTTTTCAATCTTCTTCTTCTATTCATTTTCCTTTTCCTGTTTTCTTTTTCCGTGTCTGTATTTTTTCCGTTTATTTTACTTTAACTTCTTTCATTTCTTCTCCTTTTTGTTTTTTCGGTTTTGGTTTTTTATTTTCGCTTATTTTGACAAAAAAAACTTTTTGAAAATGTTTCATGTCCTGGAAATGTTTTGAAAAAATTTATATTAGAAAATAGTTCGGATTTTGAAAAATGTTCATTTTTGAAAAGGTTCAGATTTTGAGAAATATTTATTTTTAAAATGATTCAGATTTGAAAAGCGTACATTTTCTAAAACGGCTCAGATTTCTAAAGATGTTTAGATTTAAAAATGTTCAGTTTTTAAAATGGTTCAGGTTTTTTTAAAATAGTTCACATTAAATAAATGTTTACTTTTGAAAATAGTTCATATTTTTTAAAACAATGAGGCATTATCCAGGAAAACTATAATTAAATAAATAAAAATTAATAGAAAGAAGAAAATAAATAAGAAGTGAATCATACCTATTAATGGCCCGGACCAAAGCCAGCCCAAAAGAGATGTGGTTGACGTACCCGCGGGCGAGGCGAGCCTTTTCCCTGAGACATAGAAATCCCCTTAGTGAGCCCAAAACAACAATTTCATACACGTCAGCCCCCTTTGGCCCATCAAGACTGCCGGCTGTAGCCCAACAATGAGTCAACGCTCATGTCACGGTCGCTGATTCGACGGTAGGTTATCTTCAATGCCCTAGAGTCCTAGACCACTCCGGGAAATCTTTCGTGTTTATTTTTCGTCCATTTCCCAATGGAGAACACATGTGTTGTTAACTGTCGGCATGGCCAAATGTTATAATTCAAAATCTTTATGTGCATGGAATTGGGACCACTGGTGTTCCCTTATGTAGTATGAACTCATAGGTAGTGGTTTATTTCATGGCATCAAGTATTGTTCTCAGTTCAGTTGCGTTGATTTTTCATCATGACCTCACCCTGTGTAAGAATATGTGTTTGTAACACTTTCTTTCAAATCTATTTAAAAAGACAAAGCCATGAATATTAAACAAGTACATTAGCTGTGTGTCCGTGTTCGTTGTGGAATTTCTGTAGGCGTTAGTTGCATCTGCATATATCACTGTAGGTGAAGAACAAGATGTGGGGATTTCGCTGATTCGATAGCAGGTTATCTTCAGTGCCCTAGACTCCCGAAAAACTTCCCTGTTTACTTTCCGTTTGTTTCCCAATGAAAAACTCATGTGTTAAAATGTGTTGCAAACTGTCACCATGGCCAAATTTGTTATAATTCAAAATCCTTATGTGAATGGAACTGGGACACTCGGTGTTTCGTTATGTATCATGAACTCCTAGGCAGTGGTTTATTTCATGACATCTAGGAGTATTATTTTCAGTTCAGTTAAGTTGATATTTTTGTCATGACCTCACTCCTATCGAAGAATATGTGTTTGTAACACTTCCCTTCAAAATTATTTATAAAAGAGAGCCATGAATATTAAACAAAAAAAATCAAAACCTTTGTGTTATGTTCTCACTCGATCCGCTCTTCCACAATTATCTTTTCTTGTTACGTTCTCTTTAGTGTGTTCATTCACTGGTTATCTAAAATGCAGGACACACTTTGGGATCTCCGGCCGGTTTATATAGGAGATGTGGGCGAAGAATCGAGAACGCGATATGCAATTGCCGTACCACTGCCAACTCATGCAGAGTGTAGAGAGAAAACTTGTAACGCGGTTTTGTTAATGGAGAATGCTCACTACAGGGTGCAATTGTGAGCTAGTGCTAGCTGTTACGGAGGCGGACTCAAGCCCCGTGCTAGACGGGCCGAAGCTAGGGCCGAGCCCAAGTTACAAAGGGAGCATGTACTACGTTGCGAACCCTATTTGACGCCCGTGTTGCGTCAAATAGGGGGCGACCGTCACATCTTACGCGCTGGCGGGCCTGCCCGGTAAGGTGCTTCCTTCAGGCATTTAATCTTGATGACTATTGAGAACCCCAAGTTGAAGGTATAACGTAGTGCAGCTAGCAGCAAAATTTTCTCGATTAAGAACCAAGCTTTACCGAACGAGTAGGAGTTGAGAAGCTAAACAAAGTTGAAGTGGATATACAAGCAAGAAACAAAATTTCTTTGTCCCCAGCGTTTCAGGAAGGTTGTGAATCTTCCGTCTCGCTAAAAACAAAGGGCTAAACGTAAAGTGTGGAAGATAATAGAAATAACAAAAATAAAAGAACAGACCAGCAAGCAAGCAATGATGAAAGGTGTATAAATGAGGTTGTAAAAATGTAAAAAGATGGACAGGGGCCATGGTTTCACTAGTGGCATCTCTCCTTGAAAAGATATGATTGTTGGGTGAACAAATAACATCCGTGCAATTGATAGAATTATAATCATGATAATTATGACTAAATGTGCAAGGCAAATATTTATGTAGGCATCTTTTCAAGATAAAAAGACCGTTACTGAATCGCATCTTTAACAAATACTCCACTTCGAGTGTGTTTCTACTTTCTATGCTTGCCACTTTAGGAATTAAGTTACCGAAATAGTGGAGTATTGCCTTACGTTCAATACATGATGTAAGAAACTTTTATATATCAATTGGGAGTAGATAATAAAGCCTTTTTTTACCCTTAGTAGCAACAACACATTCTCACCCTTAGTCGTACGTTTCCGTCACTCGAGCCCAGAAATAAAATGAGGCATGAACCTACTATTGAATATATACTCCCTCTTGGAGACTCATACAACCTACTTCGCCAAAGCAATTATATAAATCAGAGAGCATGTAGAAACGTGAATAAAGCAATCTAATATATAAGATAACATGAACAATCTGATCATAAAATCACAATTTATCATATCCCAGCAAACGGAACGTAACAATTATATCAGATTGATCTCGATAATGTTAGGAAGCTCACGAGAACATAGAATTGAGGCATAAGGAGGATATACTACCATCTAGCTACTGCCATGGACCCTAGTCTAAGGATGGCTACTGATGCAGTCATTTCATGTATTGTTTTTCTTTACTTTATTACAACTTAGAGATAGGGATTTCTGCATTTATCGCCCCAGTAAACACTTTTATGTCTATGTATACAAGAAGTCAAAATATTGAAAAGTAATTTCATATACGGTATTATACCAAGTATGGAATGAAATATGTTGATTAAGAGCATTTAAAGCCTTCTTTGTAAAAAAACAATTCGCTCAAAATAAATAAGACGGAGAAGAAAACAAAGCAAAAGAGATAGAAGAGATAACGAGTGGCGGTATGGTCATTCCGGACCATACCGACCGCCGGGAGATCGGCCTCATATATTATTTTAACCATGTAGCTCAGGATTTCCAATCAGACGAGCAGAACACCCGCACCACGAAAACAGATAAGAAAACCTAGCCTCCCGAGGGAGAAACAGCAGGAGGCTGCCACTATCTTCACCGCTGCAATCCGGAAGGCCAAGGCATCGAGCTCCATCATCACCATCACCATATCTTTCATCATCAGCAACGAATCCTTCCTCCATCTCGTTGTAATTCCAAAACTTCTAGTTGTGGATTTGCACTTGTATTCGTATCATTGTTCATCGGACCTTCATACATTAATATGATGATGTCTTGTGTGCTTTCAATAGTACTTGGCAAGATGGGTAAACCCTAATATAATTATTTTGAGATGAGATAGCAGTCATATGGTTTAATACAAGTTGCCATGTAGTAACTACTTATGTATATCGTGCGAACGTCGACTGCACTATATCTTCCTTCGTGTCAGAAGTAGCATGTTCGTGTCGGAACAAGGATTGGGAGGTCATCACGCCCTACACAAAACCAGAGGAAGGGTTGATATACTTCCTATTGTGGGGTACCTCCCGTTCTTTGGTTAACGTGGGAATAATGGAGATCCACATCACTTCTCCCACAATACACGGGTTATACCCTTAATTCTTGGTGGCTTTGGGCCGTTTATTCGGGGTTCTTACCGAGGCTAGCAGTGGTTGTGCAGGGTTGTATGCCTGGTAGACTCAGTTCCACGTCTTTATAAGGGACTCCACTCCTAAATGAACAATGTGATATTAAACGATATAAACAATCTCCGCTCTTAAGAACATACTAGGGTGGAACCAACGCTTCCTAAGAACGCCTATAGCCTTATTGTAGTTTCCATAACCATCACCGTTTGCTTGCTTTGTCACTGTTCACATTGTCTCCCATGTTCTGATAAACACCAACAACACAAACAATGCGCTTTCCACACACACTTGCTTGTTTTGGATCATACTAACTTACAGGTACAATTCTTGGATAACCCAAGGAGAAACCATATAACATTTCCTTCAGCTCCCTGTGGTTCGGTAACTCTTATTTCGAAACTAGCTACAACAACCTATCCACTTGCAAGCATCAACTACTCACGCATCATCGTGGAGGCGCCAATGGTGGTGTAGAGGCCTCTTATGATGATTCCCCCCTCCGACAGGGTGCCGTGAAGGAACTCCAGAATCCTTCTGATCAAGATTCAACGATGATGACGACTCTATCTACGTTCTTGGAAGTATTTGATGTCCCCGTAACTCTTAGGGTTGAAGTGATTTCATAGGCGAAAGAGGTGACCGAGGGGGTAGCCGACACGGTCACGCGGGTGGAGCCGCGGCTAGAGCCCACGTGGCCCCTCGTCGCTCAGCTCGTGTTGCGCTTTCATACCATGTCTTCTTTCCTCCGATAAAAAATGTTTGTAGATCCTCATCCAATTCCGAGCATATTTCTTTAACAGATTTTTGAAATACAAAAACAGGAACTGACACTGGCATCTTATTAATAGGTTTGTATTTTGAAATACAAAATCATGATATAAGTATGTAACAATGGTATAAAAGTAGCATGAAACAATCAAAAATTATAGATACACTTTGGACGTATCAGACGAATATGACACACCCCCGACGCGTTAGTGCTGCCTTTTCTAGCACCCGCACCACGCTGAGCGCAAGCGACACGGCCACGATCTTGAGGTCCAACTTCGTAGAGGTTGCAGTTAGGCGTCGCTCCTTCCTGTCGTTTTTTCTGGCCGGCTCGCTCAACCGCCAACGCCTCATTCGACAGGTTGGCTGACACTAAAAACACCCAAAGCTATTTTTCTAGCGGCGTCGTGGCCTACCGGTCACGGATCAACCGTTCGCTGGTTGCTAGCGATTCGGGATGTGGGCTCTGGTATTTTTCATTCTTATTGGATATTGCTTGCTGCATGTAGGGTACCGATTCGGGATACGTACAAAATAAATGTCTGGCCCAATCGATTCATTAAGGGTGTGTTTGGTTGGGTGGCTAGCCACCAGGTGGTTAGTGGTAGCCACTTTTTAGATGGTTAGTGAAAGGACACGGATGTCGCCTAGAGGGGGGGGGGGGGGGGTGAATAGGCGATTTAAAATTCTTTGCGGTTTAGGCTTGAATAAATGCGGAATAAAACTAGCGTTTAATTTATCAAGCACGAAACCTAAACAAGCTAGGTTAACCTATGTGCACCAACAACTTATGCTAAACAAGATAAGCAAATATGTGATAGCAAGATATATTACTTCAAGCTCGATGGCAATCACAAAGTAAATAGCATAAGTAAGAAGCTCGGGTATAGAAATACCGAGGCACTTGGAGACGATGATTTATCCCGAAGTTCACTTCCCAATGAAAGCTACGTCTCCGTTGGAGCGGTGCGGAGTCACAAAGTGATCCCCGAATAGCCGTCAAATGGCACACCGTAATCTCCTTCGTGCCTCCACCAATGCGGAGTGCCACGAACCACTATGGGACACTCGAGGGTGGTCACCGAACCCGTACAAGGATGAGGCACACTCCACAACTTAATTGGAGGCTCTCACCGAATTCCCGCGGCTCCCAAAGCCACAAGAAACACAAGGTTGGGGCGCGTCTCCACAACTTAATTGGAGGCTCCCAACTATCCCGCGAGCCACCAAAACTCCGAGATCAACAAGGACCGTCTAGGGTACTTCAAGTACCCAAGAGGACAAGCTCTAGGGCACCCCAAGTACCCAAGAGTAACAAGCTTCTCAACTTCAACTTCCACGTATCACCGTGGAGAACTCAAACCGATGCAACCAATGCAATGGGCAAGAACACAAGAAGTGCTCAAAATCCTTCACTCTCAAATCCCACCAAAGCAACTAATGCTATTGGGGGAGAAGAGAGGAAGAACAAAGAGGAACACCAAATCCCTCCAAGATCTAGATCATAAAGCTTCCCCTCACTTAGAGGAGAGATTGATTGGTGGAATGATAGATCTAGATCCCCTCTCCCTTTTTCCTCTAATTGGAAGCAAGAATCATGGAGGAATAGAGAGATAGCAAAGCTTCAAAGGGTCAACAATGGAGGTCAAAACCGTGCTCAAGAGTTGGGGAACCATTGGGGAAGAAACCCCCTTAAATAGGTCCCCTGAAAAAGTGACCGTTGGAGGGGTACGGGAGCCCGGCCTGGGGGCCAGCCAAGGCTGGCCGGGGGCTGGCCACCCAGCAGAGCCGGCCAGCCTGGGGGCCGGCCTAGGCTGGTCTGGGGGCTGGTCACCCAGCAGAGCCGGCCAGCCTGGGGGCCGGCCTAGGCTGGTCTGGGGGCTGGCCACCCAGCTGCCAAAAATGAAACACCCACAACTTTTTCATCCGGACTCCGATTTCGATGATCTTAGGCTCGTTGGAATCACCACAACGAGCACGACAAGATGATGCAGGAAAACATCATAGTCCAACAAGGGAGTATAAAACCAAGTGTAGAAAGGTGAAACCTCTCTATAGAAGATGAACCGGGAGAAACTCCAAAACCGAAAACGCAACAAGTTTTTCATACGAAATCCGTTTTCGGAGAACTTGAGCTTGTTATGAAGGTCACAACAAGCTCCAAAACCCAACAAGGAGAAAGTCCAAATAAGAACCAAGAAAGATGATGAAGGCAAGTATGCAAAGGTTTGAGCTCTCACCAACTGATACGCTAAAGCTCAATCGAGAGCCCCTCTTGATAGTACGGTATCTATCCTATAACCCGGTCTCCCAACTAGTACCATGAGACCGGTAAAATAGAAATCCTATCATACATTTGCCTTGCGCATTCCACTTGAGCTAGATGACGTCGATCTTGATCTCTTCAAGTGGACCACCTTTCTTGATTGCGCTTCGCTTGGTGAAGACTTCTCCAAATACTCCCCCATACACCATTATGGGAGAGCCACGCTTAGCTCCGACTTCATGAAGATGATGTCTTGAATCCTTCAAGACATACTTGCAATATGCTCAACTCTATACATGACCATTCTTCATATAAACCCATGAAAAGAGCATTGATCATCATGTAATCTTCTAGAGTCCAACACATGAACTCCAAACTTCTTCATGGACAAGATCTATAAAGATATCTCAATGCAAACATTAGTCCATAGGGATTGTCATTAATTACCAAAACCACACATGGGGGCGCCATGCCCTTTCAGTTAGCCCATGTTTGGTTTGTGGTGTTGGGTGTATGGGGGTAACCACATTTTAGGTATATTCCCTCCAAAGTGTGGTTGAGCTCAACCATCAAAAAACTGGTGGTTGAGGACAACCACCCACGGCGGGCTCGCTAAAATCACCCGCGAATCAGTTTTCGGTCGCTCACCTATCTCGAAAAGCCCGCGAACGACGACCTTATATGTTTCCCTCGTTTATTTTCCCCTCACATATGTGTTGAACTGAGTTATTTTATGTATAATACTTGCTGAACTGAGTTATTTTATGTATAATACTTGCTGAAATGAATTTTTTTATGCCCAATACTTACTGGAATAATTCATCTTTTTGGAAACCGAGCATAGCTCGTCCTCCAAAACACTGCTCTATGACATGTTCTATTTGTAATTTGGAAGCATGGTGCTGAAATTTTTGTTTCTTCGTGTCTAAATGGAATGTCATGTTAAAATATATTATATTTTCGAAATTCTTATTATTCATACCATACTTTAATCGATTATGTAGCCAAATCTCATGGTGTGAGGATATTCTCACCATCATATCAAAGAGGTTACCATATCACCCGATACCTCAAACCATGGCTACCCATAACCACTTTTAATCACTTCAACCAAACACAAAACTTGGCTAACCAACCCACACAACCAAACATGAAAAGTGGTTACCACCAACCGGATGCTTGGGTACCCCGAACCACTTTTTCATAGCCACTAAACCAAACACACCCTAATATGAAACACTGGCCACCCACCGTCTCCCTCACATCTCTCTCCTCCCCTGCATCTCGATCTAGAAAAACCGGCACCACTGCGGCGGCGTGACTACAAGCTGGTTGCCGCCTGTCGGAGTGTCGAGTTTGGGCTGCGAGACGGCGCCGCTATTCCGGCCACGATGCAGCAACGACGCTGCAGCGGAGCCACGATGAGCTGGTGTGGTGACTGACAAGATGGCGTCCAGACCGGCAGTGAGGCTGCGGGCCTGCGGCCGGTATGACGGTGACGCTGCGAGCCGGCATGCGTAAGGCCGAGGCGAGGACGAAGGCGGATACAGGAGAGGACCTGCTATTTTGAGAGTTGCCGTGTTAATCTGTTCCTCTGCTTTTGGATCTCAGCCGGAATCTGTTCTTCCTGGAGCACTCTCACTCTCTCAGTCCTTTCCTTTTTTTCCTGACGTTGTTACAAGGAGCGACATCTAAACTTTGCGTGTAACGTTCTGCTCATACATGGATTTGTTGTTTACCTGTTCTCTCCTGCTCACGCTTGCTCGCTTATGGCTGAAAAAGGTTAGTTTTTTGGTGTTATCTTTGCTGGATTTTCCTTTGGTGTTGAATCTGTCGCATCTAATTTTGGTGTTAATTTCCATGGCAACTAAAAAAATCTCTTTATTTGACTAGTCTATTCTCAATAAATTTGTGAAACAATTGTGGTACAGGGAAGTGATTGAGTAATCACTTCGAAAATGTTAATGAGATTTGTGAAAATTGTATGAAATGTATATGATTTAATTGTGACATTTTCAACTTTCATTATGATGCCAAACAAATATGAAATGTGTGTGAAAACTTGTTCATTTAGAATTGGTTTATATTTGATTTGTTGATATTATATTGGTATCCGGAACAAAATAAAAACATATTTGATTTGTATTTGGTATGACCCAATTTCAGTAATATATGAAATAGATGTCATATTTCATTGATGACAAGATGCTACTGAAAGCATAGTTTCAAACTCGTGTGGGTCAGTTTTGATATGTATGTGAAAAGTTATTAATATGTATAGAGGTTTCGAAATTTTCTCAATATAAAGTCAAGACTGCAACGAAATACATATAAAACCACAATGAAAACTGTAAAAGATAAGCCCAAATCTGATGTAAACACAGCAAAATTTGTTGAAATCAATATGTATATTTAGTTAACCATATTATAACCTGCAAAGGATATTTGAATAAAGCAGTACTGAAACATAAATTCAAATCAAAATGCAAAGTATATTCCAAAATAAAGATTAAATATGCATAAAAGTAAAATCGAATTATAAATTGACCTAAATTTAAATCTTTCAAAACTAACAGAAGCCCACACATTAAAATCAGGTAGTACTAGTAGGACTAGTAGCCGGCGTGTGACCGTGTCCCAACATGGCATAAAGTTGCTCGAAATGTAAGGAATTAATGCCAAGAGTACTAGCAGACTACCAGTCACGTGGGTGGGTCCCTGTTCTAAGAATACAGAGTTTTAAAATGCCTCCAACGAATTTAATACAGCTCGGAGTATAAGGATACATAGATGTGTGGCAGCTCATGATTGGTTAGGAGGACACCGGGAGCTCACGGCGCCGCTAGAAGTGAGTGTTCGTCAAAACACCCCTCTATGGATATGACAGCGAGAAAATCTCATGGTAATACAAATTTTTCACGTCACCATAGGGGATGCCAGCACTTGGCCCCTGGAGGGGCCGAACATGTTGGCAACAGCTAGAAGTGTGAACCACACAAGATGGCCAACTCGCTCGCCTTGTTGTACAGCTTGCTTCGATGCTTGGAGAAGGACACGTGCCATACCTCCTCGCCATCGATTCGCCGGATCTCGATCTTCTTCCGCGATGTGCCCGTCAACCACTGTGCTGCCATTGCCACCGGACTACCCTTATATCTTTGGACCCTGTACTCCCACAATGTTTGTTTGGATAGCCTACGTAGGTCTCTGTCCACAGCTTTGGGGATCTTATGTTTATATAGGCGACGTGGGAGAAGAATCCAGATGTAATTGTCGTGGCCTGTGTGAATTTCAATATCTAAATTTAAACAATGCACAAATATTTAGATGTATGAATTTTTGTACTTAGTTTGAACTTTGACAGATTTCATACCATGTTGTCCAAATGCGCCCTTTGATGACTTTTTCCATTTTCAATATTATGTTGCTTCATGTTTTTAAATGAGGGGAGGCCCTAGCCTCCATTCATCCAGCTCCATAGCCGCCGCCCTGAAGAGCTGCTGCAACGCCACCGCCACTACATCTTCATAGCTCCAATACAACCACACCATTCTTGGGAGAAGAAGACAAAACTTGGAATAAACACCGTCATTATCTAAGCCGCCGCCATCGAATTCTCGATCCATCTCGTTGTAGTCTCAAACCTTATTGTGGATTACTTCGTGTACTCATTTAATCATTCATACATGGTACAAATGCCTTGTTCCTTATGGTATCTTTTTGCCCCATGCCTGAGTAGATTAGTTGGGAATATGAATGAACCCTAGTCCTATCATGAATTAAAAAATGTATTGTTTAGTATTGTTTGCTGTGTAAAAATGCTCTTCATGATATTGTGCGAACGTCAACTATACAATATTTTGCCTAAGGGACATGAAGGTCATTAACGATTGGTGCAAGACGAGCGAGATTTTGTGGACATTGCGGCGACGTGAGCTGTCCCTCTCCTTCTTGTTGAACATCAACATGTGAATAACTGAGATCCAATTTCTTACTTCACATCCACGGGAAGACCCCTTAATTTGCTCGGACTGCCCGTTCTGTTTTCCCAAGGGGAGAACCATGGATAGAATTCACATGGAGAGTGCTTATTTTGAATGGTCTGCCACGAAAGGCCACCATTTTTGTGCAGAGTCATCCCGATATCAGCTTAAGATATTCCCAGAAAGAGTAAACACGAGACTTGAATTATTCATATGGTGCAATGGGTACAAAGCAGCACAAGGCTACAAGAGGATCAATGTTGATGCACCGCCGCGTAACAGGAGAATTGAACAATCTAGATAGACGATGGATATCACCAATTAAGGCGACACAAACAATCTGAATAGATGGAATGATCGAATCTAGAGTTCGATCTCCTCACGAGTACGGAGACACGTCCATATCCATGCATGCAAGCATCGGAAGAATCAACGAATGGACTCGGATTAGCTAGGATTGGTTTCGGGTTCGATCTCGTCTTCTCGTCACTGGGGGAAGTCATGCCCGAACTCCGTATGCTGCATCTCCATTACGGCGGCGAACCCCGGCAGCGGCGGTGGCGGCATCATCATCTGAGGCTGATCTATCATCTCCATTCCGGCGGCGAACCCCGTCAGTGGCGGCGGCATCGCCATCATCATCGTCTGCAGCTTCTCCTGCTGCATCATCTCCGTTCCGGCGTTGAACCCCGTCGGCGGCGGTGGCATCTCCATCATTATCTGCTGCTGCATTATCTCCGTTCCTGCGTCGAAATCGAACCCCGTCGGCATCTCCATCATCATCTGTTGCTGCTGCATCATCCCCGTTCCGGCGGGGATCCCCGTCGGAGGCGCACGCGGCGGCATTTCCAGCATCATCATCTGCTGCTGCTGCTGCTGCGTCATCTCCATCCCGCCGCTCGCGCTGGTGCCACCGAGCTCAAAATTGCCCCCGACGCCGCCATGCACCGGGCGGCCAAAGAGCATCGCCTCCTGAAGCACCTGGTTGGCGCGCGCCGCCACGTCGGCGAGCACCTTCTCCAGCGCGGCCGCGAAGGCCGCGTGGTCCTCCTCCGCCATCTGGCTCACGTCGGTGCCAGGATCCAGCCACGCCGCCGCCTGGCACCCCTCGGCGCGTGCCTTCGCAAAAAACTCATCCACGGCCTTGTTCCGCGCCTTGGTTGCGGCCAGCTTCGCGCGCAGCTCGCCGAGCTCCTGATTCAGCTCCTCAAGCGCCAGGTTGCGGTCGCCGGCTCCTCCGTCGTCCACCGCCCCCACGGCCTGCGCTTCCGAAGAGTTGGACGTGCGGAAGCGGTCGAAGACGGAGTCGACGGAGGGGTGGCCGAAGGTGAAGGCCTTGCCGCCCGGGGAGAAGGCGAGAGCGGCAACCTCGGCGCCGCAAAGGATGGACAGCTCGCTCAGCTTGTTGAACAGCCCCTTGCGGCGCTTGGAGAAGCACACCTGCCGCGCCTCCTCCTTCTCGATGCGCCGTATCTCGATCTTCTTCCGCCCCGTAGCCGTCGGCTGCCGCTGCGCCATTGCGACCTACCCTTAAACCTTTGTACCCTCTCTCACAGTGTTCGTTTCGTAGCCTAGGTAGGTAGCTAGGTTGAATGGTTGATGTGTGTCTACAGCTTTGGGGATCATCTGTTATATAGGCGATGGAGGAGAAGAATTGAGATGTGAAAGGAGTTCAGATTTTCATCCTATGTTCTCATGTCATCACTACTTGCCCGATGATCAACACGGAGCTGTCAAATGTCTAAACGAGGAAGATTTTGATGAAGGGGCGGCCCCACAATAAACCATGGGTAATTTTTGAATACCTCCCAAAAAAGGTATCGATCATGCCCAGCATAATTATTTGAAATTTAAACAAAGGCCCCAATTGTTCAGTACGTGACATGTGTAATCGAACAAGGGGTCATTAGTTCAATAAGTGACCTAGCTTAGATAAATTTTTTTATTAGCTTTACATATGAGGATGTTATGTGTTTTTTGTCATATGTTCCTTGAGCTTGCTATCATTGGCATGAGCGCCGCATTAGAAGAACATGAATTTGAAAAGCGCCCCCGTGCCGCCTACCTTGTCGACACGGGTGGCCGTAAAAGCGAAAGCGTCGACGCGTCGTGTAAAGCCCGCGTGGTGGGGGGGGGGGGGGGGGGGGGGATTTCTTGTTTGCAGGAGCATATCCATAGGCTGCACGCAACTAGAGGCATGTACAAAAGAGAAGCCATACACAACCGTAGCCACTTGTTACCAAGCACCATTTAGCTCCCCCTTTTCAAACAGAGGAAATTGCATGATGGGAGCAACACAACATGCAGATGCAGCCACACCATGATCCAAATCCATTCCAGTAGGGAGAGAGCACCTTTGCCATTGTCCCCTCCATTCCACATAGCCATAGCCGCCACGACCATCAGTACAAACCATATTCTAGATTGCAAGAGCTCGTACTCCTTCATTCGAATAGCCATTTGCAAGAGTTTAAGGTGGTTTTAATCATTGCTCTTGAAGATATTATCCTATGAATCTTTGTGTTTGTGATGTCTTCTATGGATCGCAATACTCTCCACGACCAAAGGGTGAAGGCATTGATTCGGAACGCATGCACGCAAAATGGTAAGAAGATCCATGGTTTGATTAAGTGTTAAAAAAAATACTTGTATGTGTCTTGTTCTTTTTTCTCGCCTCATCCCTAGGTCTCAATTGATACCCTAACAATTGAACGTTGGCACAAGGATGCATCTTTAGATAAGGAGGCGTGAAATAATAAAACCCAAAAGAAAGTGACAGTAAGGTGAAGTGGAGTACGTGACACAAATCCTTTGCGAGTCATGGTATATTCGTGAAACACTATGGTGTTGCTATGATTCATACCTAAAAATCTTCATATCATGAATATGAAGAATTGTCTTTGGTTAAGAAATGAACACTAGATGTGGCGGTCGGTCGTGCTATATGGACATACCGCCCATATACCCAGATAATAATCAATGGACTCGCTATCGTACCAAACCCTCACGGTTGTTCTACGTTGCAAGTGAAGAATGTTCTTGGTCCTATTTTGATCGAATTTCTTATGACCAAAATCGCCCATGTTTTGTTTCTTGTTTAAATTTTTGTCACAACTTGTGCATTCACGTGGGGAACAACAAAGAGAACTCAAGCAGCGTGGCGTTTGTCAACGTCACCCAACTTTGGACACATTGGCCTCCACTGATTTGGCAACTTAGCTTATTCTGGAAAAATGGTTCCTACACAATCCACTTTGCTGATTCGGCCGGACACAAAATCACCTCTGAAGATCTATACATCTTCAAGCAATTTCTAAGAAAATCACTCCAAAGATACTTCAAACATTTCTCGAAAGTATGAGCCAAATTCATACAACCCAAATCTTTTGCATTATATAGCTAGCATTGTTCTCACATGCCCAAATCTATGGTACACACAAGAAATTAAGTAAAACACAGACTTTTGCATTAACGTAAGGTGACCTGTTGAGAATTAATCTGGCCCAAAACCCGGATAATCTTGCCCCAAGACATCCGATCTACGAAATCATTAGAAAAAGTCAGACCTTTAAGAAGGTCCAGCTCACATTGATTGTCGCATTTTTCCTTCTCGTGCGCTCTCTGCTCACCAACTGTCAGTTTCTACTTCCACGGGACCCTCTGGGTGCATCTATTTCGAGATTCAAATTTTCAAAATAAAATATCTTGAGAACCATTCATCCAAATTATAAACCGTTTTCATTTTTCAGCTCCTCGTGTTGAAATATTCAATACTAGACCCATTTTGATAGGTTTTGATAAACTTTTTTTTTGTACTTTTAAAATTTGAATGTCCGTACTTCTGGTTCAAACGTACTGTACTTCGGGATTTTAGTGTAGTTTTGTACTCCACGCAAGCATGTTTTTATACTTCGGGTTTCAGTATTTTTGTACTTCAAGTTTTTGTACTTTGTACTTCGTGTTATTTTTTAGTTCGTGATTTTTGGATTTTTGTACTTCGTCTTTCAGTAATTTCGTACTTCAGGATTCCGTATTGTTTACTTCTGTTTTTACTCTTTCTGCATTTTTTTTGTACTTTGCATTTCATGAGTTCTGTACTTCATGATCTTTTGTACTTCGTAATTAATATTTTGGCTTTCTGTGATTTTGTACTTCGAGTTTAAATATATTTGTGCTTCTGTTTTCACTATTTTTGTACATTGGATTTTGTATTTCGGAATTTTATGTAGTTCAAATTTTTGTATACTTCAGATTTTGGTGGTGTACCTGTACTTCGAGAACCTTGTACTTCGAATTTTACCTCGGAACGTTTTTATATATACTATTGTGCAGCACGGAACGCTGCAGCTTTCATGTGAGCCTCCCGAAAAAAGACGAACTGCTTTTACCGGATGGATGTACCCTATCTTGCTGATACATATGTGCAAGGCTACGTATGTACGTCCGCACGTATGTACAAGAGGATATATCTAGTGCTACCAACTTTAGGTGCTACCATTTACATCTTATTTAAATGTTCAAGTAATTCTACGAAAAAATGTGAATGTTCACAAAAAATGTGTTTACAACTTCCAAAAATTTCAGGTCCAAAATCTAAATACACATTGACAAAAAAAGACAAATCTGGCAAAAATAGTGTCACAAAAGGACAAAAGAGAAATTGGCACTGTTCATAAATAGTGTATTTTTTTAGTCTCAATCTGCTTTTCGATTTTGGACTTGAAATTTCAAGCTTGTAGACACATTCCTTATAAACATTGACACTTTAAAAAAAACATTGAGCACATAAGGGGTGGTAGCACTAGGTATATCCTCGTATGTACAACGTACTAGGAAACATGCTCGTGCGTTGCAACGGGAGAAAAACTTAACATGCACATAATATCTCAAGTATAATAAGATCACACTTTGCTGAATTAGAATGTTGATTCGATAAAAAACTATAATTAACTTATAACTCAAAATTCACCTCTTTTTTCTTTCAAATGTCTCACAGTCGCAACACCATGAGGGCATGAAACCTTAAATAAAGTGGACGTGCCTTGCAACGGCTTAAAAAGAAATTAGTACGTGTTCATAATCGCGGAAAACAACGTGTTACCTTTTTTGGTTAAAATATTTGAATTTGATTTAAACTATTTGAAATAGGGCTCGCTGCTTATTTTTATTAAATATTTTTAAGACCGTGTAGAGTTTCACTACTTAAATTTTAAAAAAATTGTTAACAGGATAAAGCGAATATCTCATCTGATGGTCGGTCCCGGTGAAGGTGTCATGTGGAGATCATCCTTAATCTGCTCCCTGTGCACCAAACTTCCCCCAGTCTCTGCTTGACTATTGCCAAGAGAACACGACATCGAAAACAATAGGCGAGAACTCATGCAGGCTTGCCGGCCGAGCCTACACACATCATACTGGAAGTCTGGAACTTCTATGGGATATACTAAGCTGGCTAGTGGCTAGCTAGCTGATTGATTAGGCTCATGGGCGAGTACCTTCTCGCGAGGACCTGCAGACGTACCATGAAGCAACCTGGGGATGTATAAAGCTGGCTGGCTAGCTAATGAGTTGATCGATTATGCTCTAGTACTTTTCCGCTGAGGAAGCCTGCAGGAGTTGATGCAAAGCTAGGGCTGGTTGGCAAGCTTTTGGATTGATCGACTATAACGGAACGCCTCGCGAAAGCTCGGGCCCATCGGCCATCTCTCAACTTTGGTCATGCTGGTAGTCTGGTACGCCTCGCCAAAACGCCGTATCGCTGTGCTGGCTCTCGCAGGCCCTGCGCGCCACCGTTGCTGGCTGCTGTTTCTGTCCACTCTCCCTTCGTCCGTTCTCCTTCTCTTCATGTTCACCATCGGGAGCACTGTCACCAGCAGGAACCCGGCAGACTACTCAGACTACGCTCCGGAGACGGCTCTGTCCGCTTGACGGGTGCGGCGGCGGGCACAGGATATGTCTGCGCTGAGTAATCGACATAGGCGACGAGCCGACAAGTCTCGCCTTCGCCTTGGGCTGGACGCGCGTAAGTATTTTGTTTGGTGGGTGCGCGGTGCCTCCGATCCCGTTGCTTTATAGCAGCAGGCCAGGCCTAAGGCGGCGGGTTGGCGCGTGTAGTATCCGTGCTGGACTCCGTTACACCAGATCAATCGGATATCAGATCGTTTTTCAAACGGTTCTTTATGTACGAAACCAAAACGAAGGAACGACGTACGACGTACCACCGGACCAAAAACGGACGAAAATTGGGAGGAAGAAACACTACTCGTATTATATAGTATAGAGATAGCGCTGTGCGCGCATGCTGCTAACCGAGCGGCCTTCAAAAAGGTCGGCCTCTTGCAGTGGTGGATCTAGTATCAGATCAGTGGGGACCGTGGGGTGCTAAGCTTACCATTGGACTTGTGGAGTTCACATTTGACCAAGAATATACATAGGATTAGTTCATTGTTGATTGGTTTGTGGTACCTTATAAATAGGATTAGTCCAAATACTAAGTAAGTAATTGAAAATTGGTATTTTAAAGGGGGTGCCATGGCACCCCCACTAGATCGCCCCTGGCCTCATGGTTGTGTTACTCACCGATCTAGCATCCGTGGAAACATCTGGCTAGTCCAGAAGGTCGTGCACCGCGTGCAAAACTCTTCGAACAACCTAGATCAGCGCCCGGAAAAAACATCCGACCTCGTATAATCCGGCCCTGGAGATAATCCGACCATTTCTGCGTGTGTGTGTGTGTGCAGATTTGGGTCTGGCGCCCCTTGTATCTTACCCTTCCGGTCTAGATATAAATAGGCCTCTTCCGCTTAAAATCTAGGTTAGACAAGATGTTATGAAACCCATGTGGATTTCCATGACCTCTCCCTAATCTATTTATCGGAGTTGTATCAAATACCCCTTCTGGCATCCGATCTATCCTTTGTACGTTTTTCTATTATAAAACCAATTTCTTCTATATTTGGGATCCTATTGGAGCTTGCTAATATACTCAATCGGTTGGACAAGACGGGAAGAAAATCGTGTCACTAAGAAAAGAGTGCGGTTGTATTCTTTATTCAAGGTTACACCTTGTCCAGTTATCTTGTGTTTGTATTCTTCGTTTCCACTCGTTCCACCTCACTAGTCAATCCGGGATTGTCCGGCTACCCCCCATCACTTGAGGATTTTCAGGGGAATTGTCAGACCCTTAAGCATCTCTCATGAAGTGTTATTGTTGTACTTATTCTCTAGTTAACGCTTTGCACTGTCAGATTCTCCATCAGCAATACATCGTCCATCCAACGGCTATTGTGCAAGTACTATTCCCAAGGTTCCATCTTTACTTGATGGATACACTACATGACTGTAAAACAAAAGGACTGTCAACAAAATAAGAGGCTACTACATGACTGTCAAGACAGAGAAAAGATGGGCTACATGTTGTGCAATTCAAGATCAACGTCAGCTTGTCCTGACGCAGCCCAAAACAACCAAGTTGTTAGATCCAAATCATGAGAACTTGAAGGGACAGTTGGAGGGTCCTCCTCCAATAACCAAATTTCCGCGCTGCACTTTTTTTTTTTTTTTTGAAATCTACCGCGCTGCACTTTGTTTGAGCATGTCAGTCTCACAGATGACCTAAGCTGAAAGTTGCTTCACTAGAGCTGTGTAATCTTGTGTTCTCTCTGAGCCGCAGGTCTCACTTTGTTACGCACCAAGTAAACAGAATTTTGGAGTTAATGGCACCCGCAGTCACGCAACTCGTCACGTATGTGCACTTAAGTCACACTTCTCCAGAACGTGATTTTTTGGTCACACATCTGGACAAGTGGGTGCACGCAGGTCTCTGGGCCCACGTGTCAGTCCGTTTTGGACGGTAAATTTTCAGAAAACCCCCTGGAGTAATATAATTTTACAAAATGGTACAAAATTAGAAGGACCATTTTGTAAAATTAGGAGGACCATTTTGCGAAATATCTAAAAATACAGGGGGTTTTCTGCAAAATTACTTGTCCATGTCAGCACTCCCGCAACGGAAAACGGTCTGACACGTGGGCCCAGAGACCACCGTGCACCCACTTGTCCAGATGTGTGACCAAAAAATCACGTTCTGAAGAAGTGTGACTTAAGTGCACATACGTGACGAGTTGCGTGACTGCGGGTGCCATTAACTCCAGAATTTTGCTCCACCTGCTGGACACAAGCAAGCAACGTACTTCAGTCCACAACTTCCATTTCTTCAAAGTATAGCCCCATTACGTCCTAATTTAACCCAAATGGTTGCAGTTATTAGAAAATTATGGATTGCTCAAAGTATGAAGTATTAGTTTACAATCAAATAACTACAGAAACATTTGGATTAGAACAAACATATCATGGCCCTTGGCTGGAATCAGTTTCTTGCAGGTTAATGGTTCTTGATTCTTTCCAGGTGTTTTTTTTTTTCTGTTTGCTGCATTAAATGAAATATTTGTTTACCTATGCCCATATGGAGATACTGTCATTTATTTACATTCAGACTTTGATTTTAAATTTTAACTAGCAATGATGATCCGTGCATTTGCTCGGCTAGATTATATGCATAGATATTGGTACGGTCTTTACTACACATAATTTTGCTACTACTTTTTATATCAGTATGTTGTAAAACTATTCAAAGTATTATTAAAAAAGAATGTATATACCGAATGAAATGTTAGCATTCTTACTTGACCGGTCTAAATTACAATCGTATGCATTAACCAACGAGAAAAGTTTTACTGCACGTATTGTCCTCCATCTATGCCAATATGGTTTGTTGTCCATGGGTAATTTAACACCATGCATGTTTGAAATTATAGCTCGAAGGATTTCAGCCAAAAAGTTAAATCTAAATACTGAGGCTAATACGTATTCGATTAGTACATGTCATGCATTTATGGTCAACTCCCTCTACCACATTTTGCTTCACTTGCACAGCAAAACGGGAAATTTTTGTTTTTGCCACACTAATTTTGCCCATTTTGCTTTTGCCACTTTAAATTTTGACATTTTGCTTTTACCCTCCCAGCTCCTGGTAATACATCATTTTTTTCCTCCGTCGGCAAAAACAAAATGAAAATAGCGAAATTTTGTTTTGCTTTTGCCCATATACTGTTGTTGTTTTGGTTTTGCCCCTCAAAAGGGCAAAAGCAAAATGTCAAAATTTAGAGTGGTAAAAGCAAAATGGGCAAAAACTAGTGTGGCAAAAACAATTTTTTCCCCAGTAAAACTGCTCGCACGCATCAATCCGTCAATTTTTCTATCTATGCAATGCAGGTCCTGTACACCATCTTTACCAATACATATACTCCCGATCCCTTACTATTCTAATCAAATCTTCCAGTGAAAACAGGGAGAATGTTGAAAATAAGGGTTCATGAGCTTGATTATTTCATTAGCCATTTTCTTCTGTCACTGCACGTGCAGATGCATGTTGTCGAATAAAACCAAATTCTTATTTTATTTTATTTTATTTATAATTCAATATTTATTCGTGCTTTAATTTTGGTTAAAACTTCACTATTAAAGGATGCGTCATCGGATACTTCCATGGACCATGACCGGCATGACCGTATACTTCTCAAAGTCTACTGTTGGGTATAGCTCTCTCTAAGAAATTCAATTCATCCATTTTAAAAAGAATTTGGATTAACTGAAACAGAAAGTGGTTCCGATCTTTCTCTTTTACCTCTGATTTATCTAGGAATATTTTCTTGAGTTTTGGAGAGAGATGTGTTTCTCTCCTTTTAATTTTTTGTTTTTGCACATGTAGCAGCTGTTCTCCAAGGGGACTTAGGTGTGACAATAATATTTTCTTGTGCAAATGCAAGTACCAGACTGGACTTTGAAGTGGGCACAGGTAACACATGAGAATATGCCCACTGTTAGGACAGGGTGATACGTGACATGACTTGGAATCGTAGTCCTGGAACGTGAGCAGTGTTGTCGTGTCCTTCTCATACATGGCTAATCTTCACAGAAACAAATTGTATATTTTCTCATTCCTTCTCTTTGTATACATCATGAGCTTCAATTGTAGCCTTTTCTTTTTGTAGACAGCTCCTTATGAGCGTAAACTGTAGCCTGATGAATCTCCACCATGAAATATGCTAGTTTTAGATTGATCTACATTCTACACCGTTCGTATTATGTTGCTTTAATAATATAAAATAGATAGATAGTACTAGGCTGAAATTTAGATGCATGTAGTCTGGTAACTACTAGGATATTTGAAACCATGGATACATGAGATAGCTACCTGACTTACCTCAGTATCACAATGTGGCGTTAAATTGTGGGTTTTTGAAATTTGCCATGTACCCATACGCGTTGCATGTTCTTCCCGTTCTTTCTGTTCACTGATCTCACACAGCAGTATTCGAGCTCCAATTGCAGAGATAAGCAAATATGTGAAAGTGTTTCATAAGTTGTAGACTCCCAGTAAAGAATGAAATGAAGCAAACCACCCAGGAAAATAAAGGAGATGAAAATATAAGATAAAAAATGGCAATTTACAAGCCTGTCGATAAATTTAGGAGCGTAATTATAACCCTGGAAGATGGTACGACGCAAAGTAATTTACTATAGCTCCAAAACAATTTTAATTAAGATGTAATTAACTTTAATGGAAATTAGGCATTAATTACGATCCACACAAAACAAACTCTCAAAAAACATATATAACAATCAATAATTCATACACATATAGTTCGCTGACTGTTGCATCCTTGAATCAAGAAACACAGAAGGTATAAAGGCCTACGGTGGCGAAAACTCTCTCCTCTCCTCTCCTCTCCCGTCCCCTCCTTGAGAGTCGCCGTTCCCCCGCCAGATCCGGCCGCTCTCGCCGCCGGCGTCCTCGCCGGTTGGTGCAGAGATGGTCTAGGGTGCCGGCCCGCCTTATATAGCAGTAGCTTTAGGTTTCCCCTTGTGGAGTTTGGCGAGATGCCGTCTTTCTCCCCTCGAAGGCTCTTGTTCTTGGCGTCCTGGCGCAGCGCTGAGTTTGCCGTAGCTTGCTTCTCCGTCAGGCCTCCATGGTGGAGGTTGGGCGGCGGTGGATCTGCGGCGGCCTTCTTCAATAAGCGCTGGCGCTGCTTTTCTGCGCGCGGGTGTGGCGTTGCAGAGCTCCTCCTGGCCGGCCGTGGAGGCGAGGAGGTGGAGCGATGCGGCCGTACCCGTTTCTGCAGAGGTGGTGCTGTGTCCCCTCTGTGCTCGTCGCGGCGACGCCGGGTGGGGATGCTTCGTCGGGCAAGGTCCTCCTTCTGCGCTTCTCTGGCCGGCCGTGGTGGCGGGGGGAGGAGCGGGTGGGGATCGGTGTTCCGTTTTGCTGCAGGTGGTTGGTGGTCTCCTTCTTCGGTGCTTCTGCTCCAGCTGGCCATGGTGGCGTGCGGTGCAGTGACTGGAGGTGGTGCGGTGATGGTGGGGGTGGACCTGGGCGGCGCGACGCCGGCTGGAAGATGGGTGGTGTTGGAGAGCTCGCGCTGGGGCTGTGCGCGTTCAGCGAGTCCAAACTTCGTCGCGTGGCGGCGGACGGCTCTTGCAGCCAACTACTTTGTGTGGCGGTGTGCTCTCTCCGGCGGATCGAGGTACGGCGGCGTCGGTGACGTCTAGGCTCTTGGGAGCAGGCTGTTGGTTCCGATTGTGGTTCGTTCAGGAAGCTCAGGGTGCTTTGTGCAATTTTCAGGGTCCCGTTGTAATTTCTTTTCTTTGCTGGACTTTTTGTAAATTGTACTGAGCTCCTTATATTTGTATCGGATCCTCCTTTCAAAAAAAAAAAAAGGCCTACGGTGGCGTAGGGACAGAGAGGAACTTGATTTTTTTTTATTGTGCCCACTAGGAGACAAATAACCAGTAGCTGACAACGGATATCTAGAAGCAAGAATTATGAGAGCGATAAGTCTCAAAGTCGCTACTTGTCGGTCGACTTGGCTGACCGACTAGACTGGATCGACAAGTCGACAACTACTCGTGAAGTTTGAGTCAAGTGATGAGTGAAATTCCACTCAGGTTTCACTAGGAGTATAAGTGGGCTCAGCCCGTGAACTGGATCCAAAGCTTCAGACCGAGCCCTCTCAGGCTCCACAGCAAGCCGCCCCGCCAGTGGCCATGCTGCTCCGCTTCCCCCCCCCCCCCCCCCCCCCCCTGGTTTCATCCGACCAGTTCTGCTTCCCCGCCTGCTGTAGCAAACCACCAACTTGTTCCTCTGCCGGCTGCAGCAAACCACCAAGTTTTCTCCTCTGTCAGATCTTGAGAACAAACTCCTGCTGCGCCGTAAGCGCTGCAAGAATGAAGATGCACCTTGCTGGCCAGTGACCACTGGATAAAATTGTCAGTGTCTCAGATTCCTTCACTTCTGATGCCTCCAAATTTTATTTTATTATAGTATACTAGTATTAGGAATTAAGAATCGTGTTATTTTCTAGCAGCAACTGCTGGACTACATAACCAAAGCACTGGTGATGACTAGTCTACGGTACCATATGGATTATATATCTGGAGTAGTACCTAACAACGGATATCTAAAAGACTATAAGACAACCGAATGCAATGACACTATAAGATGAAACTAATAGATGAAATTAACTTAGCAACTGGATAAAACTGTCCTGCCCATGAGCCTCTTGACATGCCAGAAGCAGCTGATACTGACTCATGCTCTGTTACTGTTCAATGTAATCCGCCATATAAAATCATTGAGATTTTAGAGTTACCTCCAGTAGTCCAGCAGCATCAAAGAGTTCTCTCACAGTGTCTAACGAGAAGTAGTACGAAAAGGTACCATCAGCACGAATATATTCCCGAAACCCCACTCTTTGGTGAGGCAAAAATCGAAGCATCGTCATGTCATAAATGCCTAATATGAAAAAGGGAGAGTTGTCAGCAAACGATTGCTTATAAATTAGACGAAATAATACCATGTCTGAGATGTTACCGTAATCCCTGAATAGAACATGGCCACCTGGTTTCAGAACTGAAACACAACGTTGTAGAGTAGCTGACATTATGTCATACGGTATGGCTGACAACGTAAATATCTGCCAATTAAAAGGAAAGTATAATATAGGTTTGATTTTCCCTATAAATAGATCCACAATTGAAATATTTTAGTACAGATTTTGAAAATATAAATGCAGCCACACCATGACGTCAAACTTAAAAGTACCAGTGAACTAAATATCAAATGATTATGCAGATCCAGATGCTCTAACCAAAAGGAGGGAAAATGATAGATAGCATAGAAAAATTCACTAACCATAGTAATAAAATCCATGCCGTGAATACAACACTGATTTTCTTTCAGCGAAATTGGTTGATCTTTCCTTATATTAAGATGGCCTGAATCTGGAAGAAACAATATATGATTGAGTTCAATATTAAGTGAAAACAAATTTTCACAGAAGAATATATTAAAATAGTTACCTAGTGAGAGGTCAACAGCCTTTGTATCTAAACTTTGACACCAATTACAGAACAACCAATCTGGAAATGTTTCTTTAGAAACATCCAGTAAAAAAGAGTGGAACCTATCCTTGGCATCAAGTCCTTGTGTATTGCACACAATCTCATTTGCTTTCAGTAGAATATCTTGACTGCAATCACATGCATAGACAGTGATGCTTGGACTACATCTGCAGAAATCATTCATTCTGGCTGTGTCATCATCATAAGTAATTAAGTTCCTTGTCAGTTCAGTATGAGTGTATGACTGTGCCATCATACGAATCACTTCAATGCAGCCACAAGCATAACAGCAACTGCTCACATCATTATTCTATTTCTGCATTTTGCAATCAATGTCTTAAATAGATAGATCAGTATCATAAGAGTGGAAAAACAAAGTTTTGTACTGTCTGCAATGTATATATAGAGAGAGAACTCCCAAGATTGCTGTCATAAATATTAAATATAGACAATGAGAGCACCAGGTGTTGCTAAATTGCAGATGGGCTCTGCTTAACCAATGTCTAGAAGGATACCTTGTTCACTGCAATCGTGTCCAAAGAAGTGGGAGCAAATGCAGGGCCGGTCCTGGCATTTCGGGGCCAGGGAAAAACTAGAACTGGAGGCCACTTAATGTAGTCATCAAATAGTAATCAAAATATGGATTTTAAAACAATTTATGGGTATTTTTCAAAATGTTGCATTAAAAAAATGATATGTGTTTTTTTGTAAAGTTATATATTACTACAAACGTATATTTGTACAAGTCAAAAAACTAATCGAAAAATAAAATAAAAGCTACACAAAAAAACATAGACCTAATCACCTGCATATGCACGTGTCGGATGGCTAAAACCGTCGACCGAGACATACAATTATAAGCTCGTGTGCTAATATTTGGACTGCTATGTAATCAGCCTCGCGTTCTCGCCAAGCAAAATAACTATTCCTTTTAGATCTTAGAGAGAGCTGGACTCCTATATATGGAGCAAAAATAAGCCTGGTACATTTTCATGCTGCGAGCTGCAACTAACAAAGAGATAAATAAAGCACACATGCAGTTTATATGCAAACCGAGTTGTTTTTGCATAGCCAGATTCGCGTCGGTGCTAGTGCACCCTACTACTTTGGGCCAGACCTAGTAGTACATGCAGCACAAAGCTGATGCTTTCCACGGGATCGCACAACCTTTGATCACCGTCTGCGTGTGCCGTGTGTATCCAAGTGCACTGCCTTCTCGAGACAGCTTGCTTGCATGCGCTAGGTGCTAGCTCGGGGCCCCCTGGTTTCTGGGGCCTGGGGCGGCCGCCCTGCTCACCCTGCCCCTGGGCCAGGCCTGAGCAAATACAAAACATGAGCTGATTCAGTTGGCATGTGTGTTAGCATCCATCCATGATAACCTAGAGGATGGCTCGAGCTCCATATACTCTTCTCTGGTGCTGTGAATTGAGGTCAACTCATTGTCCAACAGAAAGGGATTGTCCCTCGGAGAGTTGGACGGTGCTAGGCTGCAGGATAAGGAACGAGAAGCTACGAAAAAGCAATGTGAGCAATTAAGATAGGACGTAGGGTGACTGTGTAACCCATGAGATAAGCAATGATTATCAAGATATATGAGCCAAGGACGGTGTGTTGTATTGGACTGAACCAATTGAAAATAGTGCAATCTAATCCGCAATCCCCCCCTTTTCCTCTCCAAATTACTCTGGTTTTTCTGAAGCCCCACTTTGATCTCCCCCATTTCCCAAAATCATCCCTAACTACTGTTGCATGTACATTAATGCGTGCTTGTATTCAAAGCTAGCCGCGGTCGTGCCGCCATAAGACTACTGCAATATGATATAATCAAACTCGTGCACCGAGAGACCTTATTACTAATAAATTAACTTTACTGAAATGAAATGAAAATTCTGAGAACATTACCGTAGAATTGAAACAACAGTGCTTCCACTCCCACAGCCCACCTCTAGAACCTTTGCACATTCTTTGATGTTAAGTAGATCAGGAAATTCCTTCAGCAAATACCTCCTTTCCTAACAAAGTGAGATGAGATCGTAATTGCTTGTGAGAACTTATAATGGTATGAATTCTTCATTTATTCTTACTCAAAGTCCTACTACATTGGTTCACATGGATCTTTGCGTAGTCATCAGCAAGGAAAATGTCATTCACTTAATTTGATTCTACCAAAGCACAAAAGCAGCAAACCAAGAGAATGTACAAGGAGAAAGAATATCATCTAACAGATTCGTCCAAGGTCACATCCGTAGTTAGAAATATATTGTAATAACTGTAAGTTCAGACTGCCGTAGATAATGTACGCTAAAGTATCTTCTTGATTCATAATAAAAAATGCAGAAAATAAGTAAACAAGGTCCCTAATGTACATATGGTATGCCCACATCATACATCACTGCCTAGTAAAAGTTCCTATTCCATAAGAACAAATGAACAATCTTCGAGAAACGAATTCCGTGACAATGGTATAGAACAAGCGCTGCTACTAAGGAAATGTTTATTCCATTTGTTCATTGAACACTCCAATTATAGTCTGCCTCCACCCAAGAAGAAACTAGGATAGAGAGCAATCTAGCATCCATTCTCTCGCCGTGTGGAGTACACGTGCACTGTTACTTACTTAACTGGCTCCTTGTCTAGCTGCACGGCTCAAGTCCATGAAGTGCAGTCGTTTCCCCGATCAAGAAATGCAATTTTGCACTAGTTCCACGAATTCGAATCCTCTACCTATGTGATCTAGTTCCTGTTCCTACCGAACTGATAAGAAAAAGATAAAATAAGAAGATATATGCGCAAAAAGGGTATGAGGGAGCGCGTTTCGCCAAAAGGGGATAAGGAGAGAAGGGGGGAGAAGGAACCTTGAAGAACTTGCCGGAGGCGTGGCGGCGGTGGAAGCTTTTCCAGGCCTCCGACGACGGTGGCGGCGGCGGCGGGGCGGTGGTCGTGGGGAAAGGGGCCAGGTGGTAGGAGAAGGAAGGGTTGGCCTCCACCTCCGCCCGGAGGTCCTCCCAGTCGAAGTCGTGGCAGTGGTACTCCGTCTCCACCTCGTGCTTGGTGCTCTCCCGTTCGCCACCCCCGTTCATGGCTGCAAGCGGGGACGGGCTGTCGGCGGCGCGGCAAACCCCAGCCCGCTCTCTAGCAGATCTCTAAAAATCCGTACCGTAAAAACGGTTTGAGATACGGTGAAAAACATGCTAATCTTTGTAGGACGATCCTGTTAGAGTGCAACGAGATGTAAAGGAATGACCTGCCAAAAAAAGAGATGTAAAGGAATGAAGTGAAACTTGTGATCTCTTTATTGATGAATTTGGGTATATATACAAGGTGAAGGGGCGCCTTCTAGAGTAACCGACAAAGGAAACCGTCATAGAGGAACCGATATTGGAAGAGGCGCGACTGTATGGACACAACCGTCCGTACGCCGCATGGACAATGAAACCAATCCTAATAGATCTCGTAAGAGAATTGAAAGAGTCACCACATGTTGCCGCCCTAATGGGAGTGACTGCCCATCGGCGCCCCCAATAGGCAATTCCAATAGATATTTCATATTGATCAATTTTCACAAAACAGACATCTAAAATTTAAAATTTCGGCCACAAAAAAGCCACCATGTTGGGCCATCACATATTACATCATCAAATAAATAGAAACCAAATTGTTGAATGTTGTCTCCTCTGAAGCTGCGTGTGTTGGCTCATGCATCGCCGTCGGGGTTGGCTTCCCCGTCGCCATTGTGGTCGGCTACATAGCCGCCTCTGTTGTGGTCTCATGTGTTGCCTGCGGCGTTGGTTGTCCCGGTAGAAGACTCATTTCATGTAGGATGCATTGTTGATATATCATGTGCCAATTAGCTCTATTTGAGAGGTCATCCGTCAAGATCTTGACATCAACTTCATCGTTTTGACCATAAATTGAGACACATATGCAATGGAGACTTTGATTCTTATCATGTCGGGGCTGTCAGCGACGATAAGGGCAGCCTAGGCTTCTGTTATAGATGATAGGTAATAAAATGATGAATGAAAGTAAGAACCCTTCCAAGAAGGAAGAGAAAAAACCACGGGTGCCTACCAGCAAAATTTCCTATATCGGGAGATGTTACAAACGGCGGGGATTTACAACTGTTCGACTTATCCCAAAATCAATGGCTTACAAGAGGAATATATAGAGATGGAACCGTAAGTCGGTAACAGTCTGACTCGGTAACAATCCGTACCACTCGGCCGAAGCCTCTAGTGACGGGCCTCGCTCCGCCCGTCATAAGTTAGCCTTTATTTTTATATGAATTTGGATCACAATAAAACAACAGCTTCGAGCTTGGAGGATTCAACTTTCTCTTTATCAAGCGCAATCTTCTCGGTTTGCTTATCCATCAAGTGTGTCCACCTTTCACTAAAAGTGGATTTTCTTCGAGAGAGATGAGATATCGGCAAGGCATTTGTCAATCATTGCTTGCACCAATGCCGATGAGGATGCCCCATACTTGTCGGTTTTTGCCTTCTTGTTCCTGATTGGTTGTCCCTCCGAGGCCGATGGGGGGTGATGGCCCATCGAAATCATTCTTGTTTCCGCCGTTGAAATCCTCCATACGTCTTACCACTTCTTGCAACACTGAATTCTTGTGAACCAATGCATCATATTGAAGTTTTGTCGCCGTGCCTCTACAACCTTAGCGGATCCCTCAACTAAGCAGAAATGACAAACATTCAATAGAAGATAAGATGATGAGTACGCAAAACTAAACAAAGTAGAGCATTACATTGTCCTCCATTGTCTTGCCACTCTGTTTTCTTGCACGGATTTTCTCAAGATCTCCATGAAATTTGTTGCAATGAATTTGTATTGTCTTCTATCTATTCGACATGGCATTATCGTTTTTTACCATATGTATTTTGCGAACTCACCATATTACCTAGTCTCATTGAATTGGTCAGCGACCCTCTGATATGTCTCAAACGTATTTATATTTTTTCATTCTTTCATGTTATTATTATACAGATGAACGTCACTACTCATAGTGGTAGCTACACACGCAGTCAGTAATCGACACGTGTCTAACGGCCGTTCTGTTTGACGGCAAGATGCATGTGCAATTGTGCATGTAAGGTCCCACGAAAAAGTTAGCTCGTGGGGACTGGGGAGGCACGTGAAGCTGTGGCCTGGCTGGGATCGAGTCCGGCCCTCGATCAAGCTCACCTTCTGTGTTAGGAGTGGGCCGCCGCCGGTTTCAGTCGACATCGGCCGGAGTGCATTGAGCACGTCCTGCACCACGAGTTCCTCCTGGGGACGTGGGCCGGCGGGCCGTTCTGCAGCCGCCGGGTCTCGCCGATGAGCTTCGCGAGGAGGGCGACGAAGGAGTCGTGGTCCGGGCCGCCGATGGAATTCTTGAGAGGAGGCTCCGGAGCTAGTATTGTTGTAGGTGAGATTCGACGGTGTCTCCTGTTTCATCCCATTGCAGATTAGCAATACTATTGAGAGGACCCCAAGCATCAGGAGGCCGCGGTCTTCGCGCAGCCGGCCGTCGGCCACGTCGCGGAGCTCATCGTGGAGGAAGTTGGAGTTGACAATGATAGGATCTCTCTCTACAATTGCGCTAGCATGTACAACTGAAAATGGGTAGCTGTGTGTTGGATCGTTTAACGTTTCCCATCTGAAATCCTTTAGCTGCAAACAAGAAAAAATTGCAGATGGCCAGATCAACAACGACCAAACAAGAAAACATCTGTATCTCTGTCAACTCCAAGCAAAAAATGAAAAGAAGAGAATAGATGGTGAGGCACTTGACTGAGGCCACCAGAAAACATGGGAGGCACATCGAGCTAGAAGTGCCTCGCTCGCCGGCTTCCGCGGCGGGAGGCGGGCGGTGCCGGAGAAGCGCCGACCACGGCGAGGTGTGGCCTCGCCCGCCGCTCGAGATGGAGAGCTTGGCCGCGCGTAGCCCGGATACAAAGACGGCGGAAGATTCAGCGGCAAGCTCCCCGGCTTAATTCTCCAACCGCAACTGAGATGGGGGAGCAGAGTCGAGGCCGGGGGTGATGGGGAAAAGCAGAGGACGAGGTGGTCGCGTCACGTGGTCGGGTGGGGACGTGGGGTCTCTTGCAGCTTTGGCATGTCGCCTGGCAGGCTGACAGCGGTGCAAGAAATAGACTTTCCACGTTAGGACCGTGTGGTTGCCGTGAGTCAACAAATTGAATCCAACGGTTATGGGCGAAATCCAACGGCAATGGCTGCGTGTGCCTCCATGAGCAGCAAAACGGCTCTCTATTATTATATCATTGTTACATATTTCTATGTTTTTAATCAACTTACAATATTTCATTGGACTAACTTGAAGGGGTTCGTAGCAGAAAACAATAATTTTTCTAACTTACGTACGCCAAAACTTAGCCAAGGATCTATCTATTTAGTAATACGGTAACGGAGGAGATATCGGTAACATACCCTTATAGACCGATAGCGGGGATTACGCTCCCGCAACAAGCGTTGTCGATGTAGACGACGTAGCCGACCTCGAGGTCGCGAAGAACTTGGCGCGACAAAGACGAAGCCGAAGGTGGCGCGACGATGACGCCCTGGCACCATGAGTGTGGCGCCTCCGAGTACTCGCACACGTGCGGAGCTTGACGGCGACTCCCGGGCTCTCCGATCCAGCCGAGATAGCGGAAGCAGAATTTTTGGGTGGAATCCCGCAGTACGACGGCGTACTAGGGTATAGATTTCGCATGCGCACGTAGTCCTTACGAGGGAACACGCACTACGAGAGGTGGAGAGAGGGTGGAAGTGGGCGGAGGGAGAAACCTCGGCCGACGGGAATAAATTCTTGAATTTATTGTGTGTTTAAAACAATTAAACCGCCCGTCTATTTATTAGGGGAGAGGAGGTGCCTCTCTCCTTAGTTCCCCCATGTGGGACTAAACAAAAGGGAGGAGGGGTTGGTGCGGCTGCACATGGGCAGCCGCATGGGCCCCTTGTGGCCCATGCGCACCACCCCCATGTGTGGTGCGACCACATATCGGCCTCTCCTTTGGAGTTTGGCCCATTTAGGTGTTTTTTCATTTTTCCTCTTTTATTTAATATTAAATTATTATTTAAATATATAATTCATAATTAAATATATTTGCATATTATTTAATCGCCCGTGAGTCCGTAACAACTTCCGGACCACTCTGAACTTCCTTCGGTCTTCCCCGGAACCCTTCCGGTTCATTCTCTCTATCTATTTCTATTATTCCGATAATTCCAAAACGATATCTAAGCGTCTTCAAGACCTTAAGTGTGTTATCCTACGGTTCGGGAATACTTCAGACATGGTCGAAACCTGGATGGCTATGACGGTCCCTGTGCATTCTAGAATAATCGTCGATGAACCGTTAACATGATATTCATTCCTTTTGTTCTTTCGATACTACCCTTGTCCGAGATACGATCGTGAACATCCTATGCTTTGTTTTATCTCGTTACCGACAAGGTCTACTTAACTCGTTCCGTGATATTACATCCTCATGACCTAGTCATACGCTGCGTATTTTTATAGATGTAATCTCACCGACTAGGCCCAGAGTATCTTTCCATCACACAGATGAACAAATCCCGCTCTTGATCACTCGCCTCAACTACTTCCTTAGGATACCCGAAAGTGTCACCTTTATTGTCGCGCTAAATAAGTTGATGCGATCAAACTATATTCTAGAAGCAGTGATTTGATATGATCTCACGGTCTGAGGAATAAGCTATCACATTACTCTCCTATTGCAATAATGAACTTTTGTGATACGATCCTCTTGCAATACTTTGGTGGGTATGTCCGTCATTTTATTCCACTAATAAAATGACTTCATCATCAACTGTTATGAATCTGCGTGATCGGGAAATCTCGATCATCCGCTAACTGATGAACTAGTTTATATAGATGCTTACTAGGGATTCTGGTTTGTTTACATACCACACGTGTATTAACAATTTCGATTAATATAGTTATAGCACGATATAAAACTTACTTATAAACTTAATGAGATAATGCGATAAATACTTAATATTTATTTGCCTCTAGGACATATCTCCTTCATAACTTGTTAACATAGTGCCAAGTGTTAGTTCGCTTCTGCCTGTTTTTGCATCTCAGTTCATGCTCTGGAAAATATCAGGAAAATTCAAAAAAAAAACGATACAACATAGTTATTCAACACGAAAACGGAGAGCCAAAGAGGCAACCAGGGGGGCTGCCACGTGACCCTTATTCTAAGTCTTCATCCTTTGCACTTGAGTCCTTAGCTCCACTCTCGAGTCTTCAACTTTTCCTTAAGTACTCAACTTTTTTCATATGCATTATCTTAACTCCATTTTGAGAAGTCAACTTCCTTGTGATTAAACCAACACCATGTGACTAATTTCTTGTGTATACTCAATAATGCATTAGTGGCTAAACAATTTTCGTTGATCATCCAAGGCGCGCCATCATCCAATACCCCACAAAGAGGAGCATATGTGATATATTTCATTGCACAAAAGATGTGCAAGGTATACGCCATATTTTCTCGTTGGTGAACCTCGCGATCTTAAGGTCGAGAAAAGCCCAATATGACTTTGTTTTCTCACTTTGGTTGAGAAAGATAAATGTGTATGTGTCTAAATGCATCATATTTTAGTGTGAATGTGCCTAAAAAAAGAATATACGTGTAGGTGTGCTGTAGGTGTGTATATCTCTATGTTGTAATCGGCGTTTTCAATAAGAAAAAGTGTGAGGATAGGGGAAAGTAGCACTTAAACATGGGGGCATATGCTCCCGGTTCGACAAAACATTTTCTAAATGTTTAAAATTTCTAAAAAAGTTGCGCCCATAGATCTGTATGTTCCATGTGTGCGTAGAAAATTTCGCGGAGAAATGACTTTTTAGTTGGGCTATGTAAAAAAGACAAAAATATGTCACATGATTACTCCTATATAGCACCGAAAATTTCTCTTTTTTGCAGAGGCAAAGTAAATAGTAATTTCGTCACGAAACTCATGTGCAGTGCACATGTTTTGCAAGACCTATGCACGAATTTTTTGTTTCAGATTTTTTGAACATGTTTTTTGTTTTTGACATTTCAAATAGGAGTGAATATATGCCCATGTTCACTGCATTCAGTCCCGAAGGGATTGCGACTTGCAGGGCCCTGGCGACTTGTACTGAGTTGGGATGCCATATTCTGTACTGGTGGCGCCTGTTTGCTTCGCCACCACTACGGCATCGCGTATCGCCATCGCGTCGACGTGCAGGTGCCAACGCTACGGCGTACCGCGTCCGTCCCGACGCCCAGAAACCGTCGCGCTCGCACGGCAGATCACATCGCATTTCCCCTCCTCTGTCCCTCACGTCGCTATAAATCCCGTCCCCGACTCCATTGATTCGCTCGATATCTACGGAGATTGATCTTCTCCATCGACGGAATCAGTTCCCAGTTGCAGCTCTCATTCCACTCCTCCCCGCAGCTCCTCACTACAGCGACCGGACGACAGCAGCGATGGCCGAGGCGGCGCACGACGGCCCCCGGCGCGGCCCGATGGTCGGCGGCATCCAGGACGCGCCGGTGGGGACGGAGAACGACCTCAGGGTCATCGACCTCGCCCGATTCGCCGTCGCCGAGCACAACACCAAGACCGTAAGACAATCCCCACCCGATCCAAAGAATTTACCTACCGCCTCTGTTTTTCTTCTGAAGCCCCTTGTGTTTGTCTGTTAGAACGCGTTGCTGGAGTTCGAGAGGCTGGTGAAGGTGAGGCGGCAGGTGGTGGCCGGGTGCATGCACTACTTCACCATCGAGGTCAAGGACGGCGGCGACAAGAAGCTGTACGAGGCCAAGGTCTGGGAGAAGGCGTGGGAGAACTTCAAGCAGCTCCAGGATTTCAAGCCGGCCGCCTAAGATGCTCTGCATATGTGCGTGCTGAGCTTCCGGTTGGAGCCTATCGAGCATGTCAGTCTCAGGTGTTCTATGATGAATAAACCTGCTCCATACATGATGTATTACATGTGGGTATGGTCCCCGTGATGGAACGTGCTCATTGAGTTGATGAATTCCATGTATTTTGATCAGTCCCCTGAAATTGTTTGCATTTCACCTCACACGAATCTGGACAGCTGCATCACATAAATAAGCAAATAACACAAGGAGTCAAGGATTGCTGAGTTAATCATTACAGCAAGAAAAATATTCAACCAAGCATGGACTTTTCGAAGGTTATCAGACTCTCACTCTGAAAAACTGCTGTATTTATCGGTTTCATTTTGAGGAATGAAACTGGGAGCTGGGTGCTCATTTGATCGAAAAAAGAGAGCATGGACTCTCGATGTTCTCAAGCGTGTAGTGATCAGATTGCAAAACCTCAAGCACGCCTCTCTGTACCACTGAAAAGTTGTTAGTGCATCAGGGGAAAGCTTTCGCCTTTCGGTCCAGAGGACTCAACTCGCTGGAGGAGCATTGTTGGTGTCATGCAATATTTAATATTCACAAGACATTTTATAAGCCATAAAAAAGATGAACACAACCTTTTTCTCTTACATTATTAAAGAAACCTTGACAAGACGAATACATGGATCAACCAAAAGCCATCTTCCTTGATAATGGGGAGGCCATGATCGGGGCCATGTGTTCTGTTCTCACACCGACGCACACCATATAAATCTGGAGAGCTCAACAGCGAGCGCAAACTGCGTACCATATGTGCACACTGCAGAAGCCGCCACCACCGTCTACCGCCGATCTATCTTGAGAAAAGAGATCAACACAATGATTTTGAAAAGACCGTCGTAGACATACACCACGACGCCATGCATGCATCTATCAACACGAGTCCATCACCGAGACCTGCCATTTTCGACGCGGTAGATGGAACACCGCTCCTTCTCCTATCGCCTCTAGGAAGAGGCCTCTAGCAAGAGGCGCACTTTTGACTTGCCGCTATGTGGTCCACGACCTATTTATAAAAAAAAATACTCTCAGGATCTTCATATTACTGCTGATGATTATTATTAATAATCAGTTGGCTATTTCGCAAAAAATAAACACTAGTTACTCTGGTGGGAAATCAGCACAGCTTTTCCATGCGATCACTATACTCACTAGCTGAATGCTCGTGTGCTGCCACGAAAAAAATGTGATGCATGCAAAAAAGTTGCCCTTTATGACTTTATATTCCTATAATGGTTGATCATTGTGTATGTACCTCGTTTCACAACTGGTGTCGGCATTGGTTCCTACAACGGCGTGGCAAAACCCACGGCGGTGAGGAGGGTTTCAATCTTGGTTCTGACAAGCATTAGGCATTAGGCCGAACAAACAAAACAGGCTAAGCAAAGTGCGAGGAATGCTAGAGGAGAAGTTTGGTTGTAGGACGTAAATATACAAACTATATTTTTTGCTGGTTAGAGACCACGGAGCCGAGATAGAGGTTGGCGAGCCCGCGGCATCGTCATTGACCGGCACGTCCTGAGGAATAGCCCTGAGAGAAAAAGAGTTCTCCTTACCATATTTTCGGATAAAACTTTGTGGGTGCACAAAGCAAAACATAATCTTTATCCATGATTTATTTCACAATTTTTGGAAACTTCCGAGGTGGCGACTCCGAGACTAGAGCGCGGGTGCAACTAGCTACAATATATTTGCACTCGAGATGCTTAAGCTTTTCTCAAAACGAAAACAAATGCATGAGTATACATGTACCTAGCATGCTAGCTAGCTTGGTCATGCATGACGTGATGTTGAGTACGTGCCTAAATCTATTCTCCCAAAAAAATTCAATATATACAATCTTTTGGGCCATGCTGCTGATGCGTACGGTTTTTCTCCCGATCCGACAAGAAAGGTTGCGTCCGGATTTTACACTCGATTGGATCAGTCAGCCTGCAGTGTCAAGTTTTTGTCGATCTGATCACAGGTTTTTCGTCGTGACGTGTTTTCTTAAACGTTCGTACGGTTGTTTTTAAGTTTAATATAGTTAAGATTACTTTTAAAATTGATACATTTCATGTAAAAACTTTAAATTATGAACCTCTTAAATTAGGTCAAACTTTTTCTAGAGCATGCTATAAATATGAAATTTATATTTATATCAAACTTTTATACATTTTCATTTAATTCAACCTTTGTGGGATTTATTATTATAACTAGTATATTTTTGTAGTGCTTAGTTATCATAATGAACAAGAAAGCAATGTTGCTGAATATTAAGAAGTCGTGTTATTTGCTATGCAATTTTAACTCTACCACTGATTAAATAGAACCAAATGTAAATCATTTTTCGCAAAACTTATGTTATTATCTTTCCTTTTTAGACTAAGGATTATTCTTTGATACAAATCCTATTTAATGTGAGAAATAAAAAGGGACGAACCGCATTCCTTTATATAATAACCAATGATACTTACATGAGTTATATTGTTGTATTTGTATTTCACATATATTCTTGTATCTCTAATGCTTGGTAGAAATTTCTAAAAGTGTCTTGTTTAAAATAATGTGGTAGAAATTTGTGTATGTTGTTAGGTATAAGCAAATAGTGCATTCTCGAGTTAAAGGGTATTCATGAGGAGCTTCGTCGAAGCATTGGCGTTGCTCTTTTAATAATTCTCTCATGTCCAATATGTCTACCGTACAATTTTTTGGTTCAACAATCAACTATAATGGTTGTGTGCTCTGTACTTGGTGAGGCGTTTTGGCTTCGGGGTGTCTATGCTACTGTTATTTTTTTTTAATTAAAAGAAAATATGAAAACACATCGAAAAAATCTGAACAAAATTGGGCACAAACATATATAAGTTTTCAACATTTGTGCAAAATTTCAGAAACACTTTCTGTGGTGTGTGCAAAAAAGAAAAAATATGTGCTTTGAAAATGTATTTTTAAATCTCATTTCGGCCATAGATTTTGTCTTTCTTGCACAGACCACAGAAAGTGTCATTTTTACGAAATTTCCCACGAATGTTAAAAACTTGCATATTTTTGTGTCCAATTTTTTCAGTTTTTTCGAGTTGTTTTCTATTTTTTAATTTTGAAAAACATAACAGGATCGCCAAAGTGGATTTCCGTGCTGCATAGCACTACCTGTCGGACACATTTTTTTTAGATAAAAAGCCCTCCGGAGCAAGGTTCAACAAGGTTTAAACTGCTGGATATCACCGTGCAGAGTACAAAATCCACTCTACTCCTTGGGCCACCACTTGTGTTGGAATGTACTGGTGGCGGTGGCGCCTGTTTACTTCGCCATCACTTTGCCTTCCGCGTTAAGCGTTCATTTGCAACGCATCGCCATCACGTCGACGTGCGGTGCCAACGCTTGCTTACCGCGTCCGTCCTGAGTCCCGGCGCTCAAAACTGTCGCGCTCCCACAGCAGATCAAATCGCTATAAAATCCCTTTTCCGACTCCATTCCGCTCGATGTCTACGGAATCAGTTGTCTGTAACAGCTCTGTTCCACTCCTCCCGCAGCTCACTACAGCGAGTCAGCGACCCACGCACCGGACGGAAGCAGCCATGGCCGAGGCGGCGCATGACGGTCCCCGGCGCCGCCCGCTGCTGGGCGGCATCCAGGACGCGCCGGCGGGGACGGAGAACGACCTCGACGTCATCGAGCTCGCCCGATTTGCCGTCGCCGAGCACAACACCAAGGCCGTAAGTCTCGATTCCCTCTCTCTGTTCCTTGTGTCTGATACGCGCTACCTGATGATGGATAGTGATGTCTGATTTGGGCGGGTGCAGAACGCGTTGCTGGAGTTCGAAGGCTGGTGAAGGTGAGGCGGCAGGTGGTGGCCGGGTGCATGCACTACTTCACCATCGAGGTCAAGGAGGCGGCGACAAGAAGCTGTACGAAGCCAAGGTCTGGGAGAAGGCGCGGGAGAACTTCAAGCAGCTCCAGCATTTCAAACTGGCAACCTGAAGATGCTCTGCATATATGTGAATATGTGATACAGGCATACACAGCTCAAACTTGTGGTTGGAGCCTATCGAACATGTCAGCCTCACTGGCTATAGGTGTTCTATTATGAATAAACCAGTTCCATACATGATTATATGGGTGTATGATTCCCGTAATGGAACGTGCTCACTGATTATTTGAGTTGATGAGTTCCAAGGATTTTTTATCAATCCCCTGAACTTGTTTGCATTTCACCTCCCACGTATCTGGACAGCTGCATCTTTTAATTGCATCAGATAATTAACACATGATTGCTTAGTTAATCATTACAGGAAGAAAAATATTCCAGTTAAGTATGAACTTTGTTCTCACGCGTGTAGTAATCAGATTGCAAGGCGTCAAGCACACATCTCCCTGACACTGCATCAGGAAAAAGCTTTGGGTCCAGAGGACTCTCCTCGCAAGACGAGCATTGTTGGTATCATGCAATTTTAACTTCAACAATACCACGTATCACTTTCACTTAATAAAGTTTGTCAATTCTCTCGTTCTCCTTCAACTGTGCATTGGATACCAGTGAAAAGTATATTGAGATATCTCACAGGTAGTGTTGACACTAGGCTAAAGATCACTTGTCAGCATCAATGTCGAGACCTACTGGGGCAGATGTCCTCATGATAGAAGATCCACTAGAGGTTTCATTTGTTGTCCTTCTTGTGGACAAGACCACGAGCACCGTGGTACGTAGTTCGCTCGGTAACTGAATTACTGTTTTCTTGTGCGCGGTTGGGTAGAATATATGTAAACTAACCGAATCTTCCAGATTTGTTCTGATCTTTTCTTTTTTTTTTTTTTTGCGGAAACCAGAGAAATTACAGGAAGATCATTACACGAAGGCACCCATCGGAGATGAAGAAAACAAACCAAACCTTCTGCAACACGAAGACGCCGGCGAAGAACTGGCCGTGCCGGTGGCGCGCCGCCGCCGCATCCTCAAGGTCGCAACCTTCACGTTGTTATCGCTCGCGGCTCGCCAATCCCCCGTTACGATCGGAGCCGGCTGGTTACTTCGCCTCGACCTGGCTTCCGCGCTGCCGCAGCAGATCACATCGCAGTTCTCAGAGAAAATTGCAAAAAACCACCACAATTAGTGGTTAAGTTTCAAAAAACCACCAGAGAGAGTTGGACCTCTCACCTTTTCCCCTGCTACAGTGAAAAGGAGTTTTTCTGGGCGAAACTCGTGCGCGTCGGCTCGCCGCCGGCGATTCGTCGGATCCCTCGCCCTCCGGCGGCCGCTTCGGCGGCGGGAGGGCGGGGAATCCACAGATCCCGGCTGTACATAGCCTAGGTGTGCGTGAGGAGTGTCGCCGGCGGCGCTGGGGTGGAAGCGGTGGCGTCGGTGGTCTTTTGTGGTGGCGGTCTTCCTCTCCGTCGGTGCGGTTCCCTGGGGGCCTCGCCGCGGATCTGCTACTGCGCCCTCGTTCGAGGCTCTTCGGAGGTCGCGAGAGGGCTCCCCTTCGCCGGAGTCCGTGTGCGGGCGGATCCGGCGGTTGACGTTTTGGAAGGTGCGGTGCGTGAAGGCCAAGGTGGTGTCGCCGTCCGTCGAGCATGGTGGAGGTGCTCCGGCACCGAGGAGCGTCGACTCCCCGTCCGCGATGGGGGGCCTCCCAGTCCAAGCTATCGGAGGTGGCGCGGCGGGCATAGCCGGCGTGGCGGCGTGCGCGATGAAGACGATGCTGCGGTCAAGGAAGGACTTCATTGTAATTTTTATGTTTTCCTGGACTTTTCTGTAAGAACTTGGCTGGATGTATCTGCATTTTCCCTCGCAAAAAAAAAAGTTTCAAAAAACCACCGGTTTTCACCAAATTCGCAAATCACCACCACTATTTGTTGACAGCGTTACAAAAAACCACCACTTCTACGCTAACCGTCCGCGACGCTCAGTTAAGTACGAAACTGGCAGCCGGGTCCCGGTGTCAGACTGACGTGGCAAACGGTGATTCACTGGACCGTCAAAATAGACATAAGGCCCACCTGTCATCATCTCCAACTAGGCTCACTATTTTTTTTCTCTTCTGTTTCACATGAGCATTTCATCGAGCAGGTTGTGGGCAGTGCCTGCCGGCGGCGGCACCAGGGTGGTCATGGCTACGCATCGGCCGCCGGTCTGGCGTGAGCAGCCAGCCGCCCCCGGAGTTGCTCCTCTTCCTCACCCCGCACGCGCTCCCGCTCGGCCGCGACTGGCGGTCGGGGCCCACCCACATGCAGTCCTCCGTCGCGGCCGCCTGCCTCCGGTCCCCCTCCGAGCTCGCCCTCCTCGCGCCCTTCATGTCCTACGCGCCCCATGCCGCCTGCCCGCGCAACGCCACCCTCCCGTGCCACGTCGTCTCCAAGAGCTGTGAGCCGCTCCCCCGCCGCCGGTGCCGCTCCCGCGGGCCCCGTGCCCTGCTCCCGGCCTCCGGCATGGGCCTCGACCACCGCCGCTGGACCGCCCCTCCGCGGCACGTCCACGAGTTCCCCGTCAATGACGTGCTGCGCCTGAGCACGTCCAAGATCCGGATTGGCTTCGACGTCGCCGGCGGCGCCGCCAACTTCGCCGCACGGATGAGGGAGCGCGGGGTGACCGTCGTCACCTTGGTGCCTGGTTGACGGGAGAGTATTTGAGGATGATGATGATGGTGATGATGAGTACTTCCCCGGCAACGGCGCCAGAAAACAGCTTGATGGCTACGTGTTGGTGAACCCCAAGAGGAAGGTTATGATGTAGACAGCAGAAGTTTTCACTTGAATAATCTACCCAAGATTTAATCGGACCAGTAGGAATTGACGATCTATCGGAAGGTTGTTGATGTTGACTCCCCCTGGCGCTAGGGAGCTTGCACCAACGTGGAATCTGCACAGACACAAACCAGAACTTTGCCCAACACGAAACAGAGAGGTTGTCAATCTCTCCGGTCTTGCAGAAACAAAGAGTTAAACGTATGGTGTGGAAAACAGCAGGAAACATAGCAAGTAACAGGAAACAGATGATTGCAGCAGGTTGTGTAAACAGTATGAGGAAATTGGATCAGGGTCCACAGTTCACTAGTGGTGTCTCTCTCAGAACAGATAACTAGCATGTTGGGTAAACAAATTACAGCTGGGCAATTGACAAATAGAGAGGGCATAACAATGCAATACATGACAAGATGTCTACTACGAAATCTAGTTGGGCATTACAACAAAGTACATAGACCGTTATTCCAACCGCATCTATGCCTAAATAATCCACCTTCAAGGCAGCATCCGCATCCCATTCAGTATTAAGTTGCTAACAACAGATTATTGCATGAAGTAAAGTGTGTAATGTAATCAATACAAGTGCCCTTGGACACTGCACCAATGTTTTATCCCTAGTAGCAACAGCACATCTACCATCTTAGACCTTTCTGTCACTGATCCAGATATCTAGAGACTGAACCCACTATCGAGCATAAATACCCCCTCTTGGAGTCACAAGCATCTACTTGGCCAAAGCATCTACTAGCAACGGAGAGCATGCAAGATCAAGAGCACATAGATAAACAACTTGAATAAACATGGTATCAATATTCATCGGATCCCAGCAAACACAACATCTAGCATTACAATAAGATGATCTTGATCATGTTAGGCAGCTCACAAGATCTAAACATGGAGGCACAAGGTAGAGAGACAACCATCTAGCTACTGCTATGGACCCGTAGTCCAGGGGTGGACTACTCACGCATCACTCCGGAGGCAGGCATGGTGATGTAGAGCCCTCCGGTGATGATCTCCCTCCGGCAGGGTGCCGGGAAGAGCTTCAGAACTCCTCCGATCTGAGATTGATGATGACGGCCGCGACGGAACTTTTCGTTGAATATGATCGACCGTCATAGGGTTTTCGCGTCGCGGAGAATATATAGGCGAAGAGGCGGCGTCGGTGGCCGAGGGGGCCACCACGCCATAGGGGGGCGCGGGCCCACCCTGGGCCGCGCCCTAGTGTGGCGTGGCCCCCTGGTGGGTCTGCTCCGACTCCCCTTTGGTCTCCGTGATCTCCTCGTGATATTATTGACGATGTCTTTTGTTTCGTCTAATTCCGAGAATATTTCCTTAATAGATTTTCTGAAACAAAAAACAGCAGAAAACAGGAACTGGCACTGTGGCATCTTGTTAATAGGTTAGTCCCAGAAAATGCATAAAAATGATATAAAGTATAGCCAAAACATGTAGCAATTGATATAATAACAGCATGGAACATAAAAAATTATAGATACGTTTGAGACGTATCACACCTCTGTGCTCGATGGCGCGGGGAAGCCGATGAACGAGTTTGTGGCAGCCAGGGGCCTGTTCCCGCTGCTGCTCTCGCCGGCGCACCGGTTCCCCTTCTACGATGGGTGTTTGACCTGGTGCACGTCGGCGCCACGGCGCTGGACGAAGCCGCGCGCCCGCGATGGGGCAGACGGGGACACCGGAGGCGCTGGAGTTCTTCATGTTCGACGTCGATCCAGTGCTGCGCGTCGACGGGCTGCTCTGGATTGACAGCTAACGGCCGTTTCTGCGATCCGTCAAAAAACGCCACGTCACGCCTGTAAGTGGGCCCCATCTGTCACAATCAAGGTTAAACGAGGTAACAGACAGAATCAGTGTTTTTTGTAACGCTGTCAACGAATAGTGGTGGTGATTTGCGAATTTGGTGAAAACCGATGGTTTTTTGAATCTTAACCACCAATTGTGGTGGTTTTTTGCAATTTTCTCCAGTTCCCCTTGTTCCGTTCACTCCACTCCGCTCGGCATGAGATCGATCGCTTCCATTCGCGGAATCTGTTCTCTCGGCAGCGGCCGTCATCCTCCAATCTTCTCCTCCAACCGCGGCTCAGCACAGCGACCCACGTACCGGACGACAGCAGAGATGGCCGAGGCCGAGGCGGCAGCCTTCGTGCCTTGCGCGTTACCTGATTGATCGTCATGCTTATTAGCAGAAAGTGGCGGTGGAGTTCGAGAGGGTGGTGAAGGTGAGGCTGCAGCTGGTGTCCGGAATCATGCACTACCTCACCATCGAGGCCAAGGATGGCGGCGCCAAGAAGCTGTACGAGGCGCAGGTGTGGGTAAAGGTGTGGGAGAACTTCAATATTTCAAAATTAGCTTTAGTCATTTAGTTGGACACTCTACAAACATGACCGTTAGCATGGTTAACCTACCGTCTTTGCGGACCTGGTGCTTCGATAACCATTTGGAAACAACCTTGGGTTTTGGAATTGGCTCTAATACCACTTTGTAATGCTCCAAAATTGATATTGTGCAGACTTTAACGATCCCGTCAAAACCCGCATCATAACAATCTTAAGATGCTCACCAAGCATATTGTGCACGCCAAAGCATGGTATGCGGTGGAATTGTTATCACAGTACAAGAGTTCACGAAACAATCCGCAAACATAAACATGAGAAGATATGTACAACAATGACTCCAATGAGACAAGATACATTTGATACATTACAAAGATACAAAGCACATATTTTGACTTGCGCAGGGCTCCATCATAAAACACCTAATAGCCAGTGAGACTGACATGTGCGATAGGCTCCAGGCACAAGCTTGAGCTCACATATTAGAGCCCTGCTTCGGTCCTCCCCCCCTCTTCCTCTAAACGTATAATACGGATGAGCCGACTCTATATGTTTTTTCGTAAGCCAACTCGGCTGGCTCGGCTAGAGCCGATAATGGAATAGATTGAGCCAAGCACGGAAAAAATGGAAGATATTAATAGACACGCGAGGGCTCGAACCTGCGTCTCCTGTGCAGCGCCAGGGTGCAAAGACAATGTGCTATATTTGTTTCTGTGACATAATATGCATCTTACAGAATAATATTTAGATTTGCTATGGCGCGCGCTAGGCCGATTGGAAATCACCGCCCAGACACGTCGCTTTCACGCTTTCCAGGCTGGTGGAGGGTTGCATGAAAGCCCCACCTCGTGCTGCTGTGACTTTTTTCTTCTGCTGCCGCCCGCCTTGTTTGCATGCATGATGCAACGATGCATGCAACACACGAATCCTAGCATGGCAGAGCCAGCTGAAGCCTGACTCGGACTAGCTGCTCGGTACATGGCACTACAATTAAAAACTTCTTGGTATGCCACTCACAAAAATACACACGATATCTCATGGGAAAATCAAAATCAAAATCACCAAAAGAACTGAAAATTTACAACAAAATTTTTAAAAATACGACATGATTTTCCAACAAAAACTCACAGTTGCAAGTCGTTGCATTGCAACAATATTTCATAACACCGAGAGAAAACCAAAGCCCGTGTACAAAAAAATAAATATAAGCAACAAATTATTGGAACATTTCCGAAAAAAGGTAATGTTACAAAAAAACGTGGTTACACAATATTTTTTTTGCTGCAGATTGCCTTGCAACAAAAGTCACCAACCGTTTCAACAAAAATCACAAACGATTACAAAAAAATATGTTTTTGCAAAAAAATAGTGGTTTGAACATATTCCGTGTGCTTTCTCAATAAAGTTTATGTGCCTTTGATACAAATTGTATAGACGTAAGCAACACTGAAAATCGGGACAAAAAACTAATTATACCATTGTTCATGAAGGCACGATCTCGCCGATTTCACACCCTCGCCCATGAATCCGACTAGCCGGTGACCCGTCGACACTAAATTTGGTGTCCCAGACCCATTCCCACGGTTTTATCGTCTACTCAGGATCGTCATAGTCGCAGCCGTCGAGGGATCGAATAGCGTCGTGGGTATAGTCTCGGAGGGCTCCGTTTAAAATAGAATAGGTGTCGACGTGGTTGGGCGTCGCCGGAAGGCCCATGTGGCGACGTGGTGAACCCCCGTACACCTTAGTGGACGATCGGTATGAACAACTAGCCGGTAGCTAGAACTGCTAGGTCAAGATGGTTAGGGGTGTTGCATGCGGGTCCACATGTCCCAAAAAGGTAAATACATAGCTATATGACCTACTAGACTTCTGGACCCACATGCACCATATGTAGACAGCTTGACCTAGAACTATCATGTGGGTCCCACAACATGCAACATAGCTAGGAGTGTTGCATCTGGGTTCACATGTCCCAAAAGGTGGTAGATATACAACTAGATGGTTATGGGTGTTTTATGTGGGCCACATGTTCCAGATGTGCTAGGTCAAAATGGTTAGGGATGTTGCATATGGATTCACATGTTCCAAATGTGGTAGATACATACCTATATGAACTACTAGACATCTGGACCCACATGCACCAACCCTAAACAGCTTGACATAAGACTATCATGTGGGTCCCACAACATGCAGACATAGCTAGCAGTGTTGCATGTGGGTCCACATGACCCAAAGCTGATAGATATATAACTAAATGGTTTTGACTATTGCATGTGGTTCCACATGTGCCAGATGTGCCAGATGTGCTAGGTCAAGATGGCTAGGGTGTTGCAGGTGGGTCCACATGTCCTAGAGGTCATAGATACATACCTATATGACCTACTAGACTTCTGGACCCACATAAACTATATGTAGACAGCTTGATCTAGAACTATCATGTGGGTTCCACAACATGCAACATAGCTAGGAGTGTTGAATGTGAGTCAACATGTCCCAAAGGTGGTACATATACAACTAGATGGTTATGGGTGTTTTACGTGGGCCAGATGTTCTAGATGTGCTAGGTCAACATGGCTAGGGATGTTGCATATGGGTCCACATGTTCCAAATGTGGTAGATACATACCTATATGACATACTAGATATTTGGACCCAAAGGCACCAGCACTAGACATCTTGACCTATAACTATCATGTGGGTCCAACAACATATAAGATAGTTATGATATTGCATATGTGTCCACATGTTCTAAGGGTGATAGATATACAACTAGATGACTATGAGTGTTCCATTTGGGTCCACATGTTCTATATGTGCTAGGTTAAGAAGGCTAGGGGTGTTGCATGTGGGTCCACATGTCCCAAAGGTGGTAGATAAATACCTATATGACCTACTTGACATCTGGACCCAAATGCAACAGCCTTAGCCATTTTGATTTAGAAGCATGTAGGTCCCACAACATGCAACATAGCTTGGAGTGTTGGATGTGGGTTCACATGTCTAAAAGGTGGTAGATATACAACTAGATGGCTATACACGTCACATGTGGGTCCACATGTTTCAGATGTGCTTGGTCAAGATGGTTAGGGATGTTGCATGTGGGTCCACATGTCCCGAAGGTAGTAGATATATACCTATATGACCTACTAGCATCTGGACCCACATCCACAAGCCCTAGACAACTTGACATAGAACTATCATATGGGTCTCATAACATGCAATATAGTTAGGCACTAGTATAGAACGACACATCGGAAACGGGTCAAAACCCTCATTAGAAACCCGTGTCCCCGCCCCCGCGTCCGATGTGAAGGTCCATATCAGTAAGGGAGGTGATAACCTTCACCGATGAGGACATGTTTTGGCAACGGTTATTCACTTAGTTTTGTTGTCGTATGGTTGACATCATCAGTTACAGAGATCCTGATCCACTTGTTTGCACTGAGATTTTTCATCACCTAACTCGTGTTGTTTTCATAGAGGTGTTTTTGATGTGTCGTTTTGTACTAAAGAAGAGTGTTGCATGTGGGTCCACATGTCTCATATGTGTTAGGTCAAGCTGTATAGGGTTGGTGCATTTGGGTATAAATGTCAAGTGGGTCATATAGGTATCTCTCTACCACCCGTGGGACATGGGGACCCACATGCAACATCCCTAGCCATTTTGACCTAAAAAATCTGGAAGATGTGGACCTACATGCAAGTATCATAGCCATCTAGTTGTATACTTATCACCTTTGGTACATGTGGACCCACATGCAACACCCATAGCCATCTTGACCTAACACATATGAGACATGTGGATCCACATGCAATACTCATAGTCATCTAGGTGTATATCTACCACCTTTGGAACATGTGGACCGATATGCAACACTCCTATCTATGTTTGCCTGTTGTGGGACCTACATGATAGCTCATGTCAAGCTATCTAGGGCTAGTGCACGTGGGTCCAGATGTCAAGTATGTCATATAGGTGTGTATCTACCATTTTTGAGACATTTGGACCCACATGCAACACACATAGCCATGTTGACCTAGAACCTCTAGCTATGTTTGCAATGTCTTTTTTTTAATGCAAAATTGATGAAAATAATGGCAAACTGGTAATTCTGTGAATTCAGAGGTTGGATATTGTCTCCACAAATTCACTCCACACCTACATAAGAATATTATGATCAAGTTCAACTTTTCGAGCAGCCCCGACGCATATTATCATGGATTCTTGACGAACCATGATGATTTCTCTGTCGTGCGTCGTCTACCTGTTGGACCGGCATCAAAATGGCTAGACCAATTGGTTTTGCTCATCGAAATTTCAGTTCTTTTGTTCTATTGGTGATTTTGATTTTTTTTCCCATGAGATATCGTGTGTATTTTTGTGAGTGGAAGAATACCAATGAAGTTTTTAATTGTAATGTCGTGTACCGGTGGCGGACCTTGAACAAAATCTAAGGGGGTGCCAAACTGTCATATGACAGTGCAAAATATAGGGGTGCCTAATTGTGCAAACCCAATAAACTAGAATTTCTAGCATGTTGTGAAATTTGGACTTAACTTGTTCACAAAATACATCTTTGCATCAATATGCATAGATACACGTTACTCCTATAAAAGTGTACCAAAATAAAACTTAACTGTGGAGGTAGTCATCATAGAAAACTTGAATTAATTACCAACTTTTTTTGAGAAAATAAGTATTAACTTTGTAACGATAATTCTCCCCTTAGCCATTCACATTAATCCACGTACAAACATAGAAATTTGAATAAAAAAACTTGTGCAAAGTCTGGGACCTAATTGGAACTTCCCTCAATTAAAATGTAAGAACCAAAACTACAAAAGACATTGGGACTTTCGGTAGAAGGAGCTGGGTGGGATCTACGAAACACAAGGAAAGAAAAAAACGCGGTGGATTTAATCACCGCGCTCAGATCCATAGGGAAAAGATATAACTGATCAGATGATGAATACATCGCAGAGGCGAGGCTAACCCAGTGGCTTTGCACGTGTGTGCTGCACCCAGGAGACCCAGTTACGACTCCGCGCGTCGACCTTATTTTCTTTCATTTTGCACCAACTCGGGGTCGCGATCTGGGCTAGGCTCTTCCAGTAGAAGTCTCGGCTGGAAGTTGTATCGGCTCGAGGCGGGCCAGCCGACCCGGCTCATACGGCTCACACTGTATTATACGTTTAGGCGAAGGGTATTGGCCAATCTCAGCCGTCCTTGTGTCCAAGGGGGGAGGACCGAAGCGGAAGTGTTTATGATGAATAAGCCTGGCTATCTGGATGTGAATCCCAAAATAAAACATGTCATCGAGTTGCAAGTATTTTGATCGATCCCTAGTTTGCCATCGGCTGCACGACAGAAATGGCTCAAGATCCTTTTTTGTTTAACATTAATAGGACAAAGAGAAACGACATACACAGTAACACAGACACAGTTTTACAACTCAACGACGAGGCAACTCGCTGAGAGTGGCAGCGGCGATATACAAGGAATGCACTTTTCTTTGTCGAAACTTTGCACGTGTTATTTTTGCTCATTGTTCTAAGGAAGCCAATATGGCAGCTCATGAAAGTTTAGTGAGGTTAATCATAGTGTGTGGCATGGTGATTCTCCTCTTTGTATCCGAGCTGTTTTTTTCCGATCAATAAAGTACGCCATGATGACTACAGAACAAATCAGAGCCTAAAAGCAGCTTTGAACCGAAGGACTTCAGATCTAGCTCATCTGGCCACACCAGCAGGAAAAAGGTGCGCGTGCTGGAAGATTCGACGGCTGCCTTCATTCCAAATGTTCCACATAAGAGCATCTTCAACAGACGCGCCAAACGCGGCGCGCGCTGTAAAAAAGTCATTTTAGCGCGCGCGGGGCAAAATGCAGCGCTCCAGCAGCAGCGCTATAATCACGCGGGTAAAAAGGGACCAGCGCGCTGGACAAAGCGACATCGCGCCCTGGGTATTTTGTGCGCACTGGACAACGAAAACGCTATTTCGGCGCTGGAAAAAAATTATCCAGCGCCTAGTAAAGCAAAACACACGACTGGCGCGCGAAAACGCTATTTCGATGCTGGAAAAAAAATTAGCGCGCGGCGCTGCCGCACATCTGTTGGAGATGCTCTAATCAGTTTCGGTACCGCGCGTTACGACAGGCACCAGCCAGTGCAAAAATACACTACACCATCCTCTTCTTCGCTCGCCTACGCATATCTCTTCTTCTTCGTCCGTGCTCCGATCGGTCGAACAGCGAGTGATCACGGCGACAACAACGCGCGGGCAACATGCATGCAATTGCAAATGACGCACGCGCTGACACCAATTCCCCCGCGTCGCGACGCCCGGCGCCGTCGCCGTCGCGCCAAATTCCAAAACGACAACCCCGATCGATTCGATTCATCACTGAAGAATTGCACTAACGCAGCTTCCCATCAGGTCCAGTTTCGGTTGGTAGACGCCGATCTCTCGGCGCCAAAGCTTCCCCGGCCGGCAACGCGCGTACTAGGTAGGTGGCCGGATACACTGCACCTTCGCCGATCTCTTGGATCACAATTTCGAAGCGCCCTATCGATTCAGGAACCTGTGATCCAGGTTTGAGCTAGCGGGTTGGCGTCGATCGACGCGTGATCAATGGATCGCACATCAGGGACGGCGCTGGGGTATGCCCCTGTATTCACAGGAATACCCAAGTTTCTGATGAGAAAAAAATTATGTACATATTTGGCCCAGCCCAACTGCAGCTCACTAAGGCAGAAATGTACAGACGCGAAAAAAGCCCATCTCGCTCGCTCGCTCCGTCGGCCGTCGCTCGCATTGCACGCACAGACGCACTCACGTGCAGACGCCCTCTGTCATTTGCCCCTTTCCTAACTCGACCTAGACCACGACCTGCTCGATGAGCCGCCGGCCGATGCAGCCCGGAGCAGTTGACGGCCGCGCGCCCGCGGCGGCGGCGCCCCGCCCCCCGCCGACCAGCGCCCCTCCCGTCCGCCCCGCCCCGCCTCAGCGCCCCCCAGTGCGTCCCCGAGCAGCGCAGCCTGCGCAGAAGGTACTGCCCCAATTTCGTTGCTTGACTAGTTGACTTGCTTCCTTGATTTGCTTCATTGCTGGCTCATACTAGCTTATGATCAAGATAAGTTGGTTAAGCTTGCTACAAAGTTTTATGCTTCTGATTTTACATGTGAGGAACTAGCAAGGCTTCCATGACAACTAAACATGTACTCCCTCTGTTCGGTTTTACTTGTCGTGGAGATTGAGCTGATCAAGTACAAAGGCCTAGTACAAACGGCGACGAGTAATACCGAACGGAGGGAGTATGTTGCTAATTTGCGTAGAGATGAAAGGTTTCAAAACTTGAAAAATCTGTGTGAGCTTTCGGTTATGCTTGTCAAGACAAAGAATCATGAACACTATCATATTGTTTACAAGCTTCTTAAGTTGGTATTGATTCTGCCAGTAGCCACTGCTAGTGTTGAAAGGATGTTCTCTTCAATGAGCTATTTGAAGAATAAGCTAAGGAACAAAATGGGTGATGACTATTTGAACCATTGTATGGTTACATTTGTTGATAGAGATTTCTTCAGGCAAGTAAAGGATGAGGATGTCATCAATCTCTTCCAAAAAGACAACCGCAAAGTTACAATGTAAGATGTAATATCATCACTTTATCAATCAAAAGGTACCTATGTATTCATGTCGTTATGGGCTTATAATTTGAAATATTGCTATTGTTGTTATATTAGTGTTGTTTTATCCATATATTGCTAGTTTTGTGCTGTTTGGGATCATATAGTACATTTAGAGCAAAAAAAAATTTAGGAGGAATACTCTGTGTTCATTTCCTGGCGCCGCCACTGGCTCTAATGCAGGCTTCCATTGTCAGCGTATTTCTTCTCCGAGTCCTATGCACTCCCTCTGTGGAGGAATCAATTGTGGCCAGGCAATTCATCCTTGGCTCCTCGGGAACGAAATCATTCCACACTTCCTTCGAGAACATGCACTTGGGGATGGGGTCCGAGAAGGCATAACCAGAAGAATTGTGAGAGAGTGAGATGATTTGCATCTGATCAAACAGGCAGCACGGATCGTCGTTGTTCTAACCTCTGTTTCGTAGCCTGTCAGCAGTCCAAAGTAAGAATCTAATATTTGCCTCAGCTTATATCTTCAAAGTTTGCTCAAGCTTGAAACCTGATGCAGCATTGAACTGAAATTGTAAGCCGAACAAGCTGAGTATTGACCATCAGCAGTCTCACCAAATCAGGCTCATTGGTTAAGGTCGCATCCCGAATCAGGAGCACAAGATTCTTTAGCCAGTTTATTGTCACATCTATCACTGAAGCAGGGAATTATCTACCAAGAGAACCAACACAAAAAACATTATCGACTGTCTGAAACTTACAGCATTAAACATGAGAGCAACCACGATTTACAACTTGTAAACCTGTTCAGATATAGTTGGTTCACAAGCACTAGCTACTGGCTATTGAGCGATCATTACATCCTAAACTACTTCTGCAGCGTCTGCTGGCACACATATGATACAGTTGAGTCGCTACAGAGTTGAGCTGGGACTACCAAGGATGTACAACAGTCAAGTCTACCTATCAGCTTCTCAAACTAGATCCAGAGCTAGCTTCTAAGTCATCATTCTTCATTGTCATAGTCTTCGTCCTCCTCTACTGTATGGTTTGACGACAGGGCAAATTGAACAGGGTCCATGGCCATCTTGCTCATCTCAGGCAGTTGCCAGCCAAGGAAATCCTTGGTCTTCACTTCTTTCACCTGTGAAACTGACGGCCCGGCCGGGGCTGCTGCCATGACCGTCACAGGAGCTGAAGGCTGGAATTGCACTGCTGATGCATCCTCCTCCTCGTAGTCAGCGAGATCTATGTTCAAGTCAATGTTCCTCAAGGAGGCCCTGGCATTGCTCAAAGGGGTTGTCTCCTTGGTTTCAGTTGGGTCAGAGAACCCATCTCCAATTTCTACCTTTAGGTATACTGGCTTGCTAAACTGGCCCTGAGATACGTCATGATTTTCAATCTCCCTCTCAGATCCACGCCCACCACGGCAACCTCTCCCACGTCCCCTCCCACGCCCTCTGCCATTGCTTGTTTGGCTTACTCCCTCCTGCAAGTGCAAAAAATTATCAGCAAAAGCAGGCCAAAACTAAAATCCTGACATAAAATTGAATGATTGTGTATTTCATAACTTACGGAACTGAACGAAATGGCTGAGAATCAGGAAAATACTCAAACTAAAAAACACTCAGAAAAAATACATCTAAGGCTGCGTAAATATACAATATATGCAGAAATGTATGGATAACAAAGACTAACATTTCTTGTCCGCTTCGATTCTTCCTCACTTTCCTCTTCAGCATGTTTCCTGAAGACATTTCAGGAGTTAATAAAGTTCATATCAGAGTCTAATTAACCACAATTTGATACCTTACCTTCTTTTGCCAAGCTTATCATCAGCACTGGCATCAGGTGCACCTAAATCTGGAACTTTGTTTACTACATTCTTCAAGAAATCATACACATCGTAGTTTTGGACACACTGTTTCCTGTAAAATCATAATACTGAATGAGATAATGGGACCATCAGACAAAATAAATGTTTTTCCTCAGGAAATAATACATAGTACATATATCAGAATCAAGAAAGCAAGTCCATTTCTACCACAGCCACCACCAGCACGGTAATACCCAAAACCAACATTGACAACCTCGGAACACATGCTTACTAACCTTTGTCTTTAAGTTCAAGAACATGTATTAAGATACTTTAGCATATTCATTACAACATGCTGCTGACTTTGGCATAAATAGGATCAACATATATTAAGATACCAAGTACAAAAAAAATCAGTTCAGCACGGAAAAAAAGGAAGTAACGGATACTAGCTGTTCCTGACAATAATTGTGAAAGAGTGCTAAAACAATATCAGTATTTCAAAGCTTCTTCACTTTTGACAATTGTTATACAAGGAAATTTGTGTTTAGTAAAGACACAAACTGAAAACTAACATGCAATGTGACAATGAAAAGTGGGGTCTCTGGTCATGTGTTTAGTGAAACGATGTAATTCTTTAACCCACTTGTGATCTTTGTAGTTATTCATTGCCCGTTGATATGTTCTATAGACTACGTACATGACTGAGACAACGGCTGTGGAATGAACCTTGACAAACAAAATCAAGAACAATGCATTTTTAAGAAAACTCGAAATGCCAAAAGTATAATGCTACCAAGATTCTGCCATACTAATATTAATGTTTTATATCGTAATATAAATTATGCATATCCCTATTGAGTCAGCGAAAAAGTGTTTCAATATGACAAATCATAAGGTCAAGCAAACTTACAAATGCGATGAACCCACTGTCTTGACCCCTTTTTGAACTGTAATATTATATGTCCTATCACACAGGTCTTGCAAAAACAGCTCCAACGCTTTGGCTGCAATTCATGGAAATAAGACAAAGATGTTAGTTGAAACTTGAAAGCACATCCATGACGTGAAGCATGTGGGTGTACCAAGAAGTATCAAGTTACATTTGCTATCGCCTATAGCTAGTGTCAATCTTATATGACCATGTACATGCCAATACTAATGAATTGGTTAGTTCAAATAAGCACATGCAATTAAGCTATACCTTTCAATGAATGATATCTATAGAGCTTGTAGGAGTACGAGTCCTATTGCTTTTTTGCATTCACCCGCATTTGCGTAATGGAACTAAAATGGAATGGCTCTCATTCAAACTATGACCCGCCAAAATGTCAACTGTCAAGTATCGTTGATTACCCTAGTCATTTAATGCTACATCAGCTCTTCCACCTAGTGTATGTCCCACCACAGTATCCAGAACACTTAATTACTCCACTCAATTCGTTATCCTTAATGCTACACCAGCTATACACCAGTTCTTCCCGCGTCGCCTTCTCCTACCCTTGGCCCTCAGCATGGCTCCCCGCCTAACTTGTTGCCCCATCTTCTCCTCTACCCAGTTTTGACCCTCCAGGACATATTATAAAATATACCGACTTGCTGCAAATCAGGAGAACAGAGAAAGCTAAATCATAAAGACATGGAAATAGCATCTCACGGAGCTAGCAGGGTAGAGATGAGGTGCCTGGTGGAGAAGCCAGTCAAAGGTCACTCTGACATGGAAATGTAAGGGTGATGCGCCAGTGGGGGAAGAGGTGGAAACCAACTGTGGATGCGTGGAAAAATATAGGGAAATGGGCTTACATTGCTTCTTGGATGTTTGTGAATGCAATGAGGGGGTTTGCCATTGAGCCTGTGCTCAATTTTCCTTGGCCACAGGATTCACATTGCACCTGAGCTCTGATGACCTTGATAGTAAGTCCCTCCTTATATCAAGAGAAAGATGACTAGCATTGCTCTACATCTTCCCTATATGTTTTATCGTTAGTATTATTTTCAAGTTTAAAATCGAGATCTAGAGATCTAGAGTGACCATATATCAAATCATCCCTATAAACCTCCCCAAAGGACAAAGTAGCTCTACAATTTTGCGTATGTTTTGCTTACACTGAGAAGGTACAATAGATACTAATGTCTGCACTTATGTTTCAGTTTGGTTTTAATATGAGAATAATTTGGTCTAAGCAAATAAAAATGAATTCATAGTTTCAGAGTGACTGCATTTCTGAAGTCCTCTAATGGACATATTTTACCAATAACATTGAAATACAAATAGTAATTAAAAACATTATTTTTCGAAAGAGGCACATCCGAGATTGACCAACGATGTATGTAGCATACGTTTGTGAATATAAGCTACTTAACTCTCTCGTTAACAAATAGTCAAATACTCAAATGGCGAGAGAGAGAGAGAGAGAGAGAGAGAGAGAGAGAGAGAGAGATGCAGCAAGTAGTGAAAGAACTCCATAACTAATAATAAATGAGTTAAAAGGGAAGTTCTCTAGAAAGCGGTTGTAGAGAACTTACACACTAGAACAGGTACAGCTAAAGCAATCTTGCCGACATCTTCATCTGCTTGCATGATCTTCTTAATCCGAGGCTATATATATAACAAATTACAATGTAAGTTGACATTAGATTAACAGAAGTTTGCCATGATAACATCTGAAAAAGACTAGTAGGAATGATAGCATAATGACAACCTGTCATCAACAAAAGGCTCGCCTAAATCATAATTATGATTGCCATATACCAATGCAAATGGCCAGCAATGTTAATTTTAACGGAAAAAGACGTGGCAGTGGTAGTATTCACATGTGATTATAAGCGTTGGTCCTAGCATATGAAGGAAGGAGATTCTCCTAGTCCCTTGTGAAAGAAAATAATGATGAACAAGGTATCTCTATGTCCTTTACAAGAACTTCAGAATCATGAGGATTCCACTGTACAGCAAACCCATCAAAACACTTGCATCTTACTCCCAAACAAACCATAAACAGATTTGAGAATTGGCCATGCTTGCAATTAGATATTCAATCTGTAATTTTTTACTATTTATTTTTATCGACTGTATACGGCTTTAACAACCACTCACCGCATGTTGTAGACCAGACGGTTAAGCCGTAGAATCCTACTCGGTCTATTTACCATTTGGATATCCTACAAAATGCTAAACAGTACTAACTTGTTGATTAAGAAACTTAAACTGCCACTATATGGAGCAACGCACATTGGTCTAAACAGCCATGATACCAATGTCAACAGATTGACGGCTATAAAAAGAACATGCATGATTAATTCCATAATTTTAGCAGAACAGTTTGGCATTTCTGCACCAACAATCGCTCCTCATTTTATATAGGAAAAAGGAAGGAGCACTCCCTGTTAAGCGGGAGTATCAGTTTATGTACAAGCGGCCTGATTTGAAGAGAACTGCAAGATGACCTAAAACTAAGCTCGTATCCTGAGCTAGCAGCAAAACAGGAAACACTTCATAAGACCTAGAGTTGATCTTCTCGAGACAAATAAGCCCCCCCCCCCCCCCCCCCCCCCCCCTCTCTTGCAGTTAACCTAGCATTCCTGAAAATTCTCTTATGACAGTGCTATTCAATAAATCAAATCATGTCCATCTTTTTAAAGTAAATAGTGAATGCAACTAATCTAGGTTTCCTCCATTCCTTACAAAACGGGCCTACCTGTTGAAGTCCAAGGATTTAATCATACTAAATATGCAACTATGCAAGCAGACAACAAGTTGCCACTGATTTTAATTTTAAGAAAGTAGGTCATGAAGGCACTCTCATCCATGCAAAAGTTTTCATGCATCCACTGCCTATATCTACATCACGTTTAGCAATTAGATCCAAAGGATGAAGATTCCTGATACACGCATCGAACAAGCGGCCCACAAAATTACACCCATCTATAAGAAATTAAGCACAGTTTCGCTGCCATCATACAAAAAAAAAAAAAATGAGTACACACAAAGGGCCACAAATTCTAATCATGCTGCAAAATCAACATATCATATTTTAGCGGTTGCACCCAAACAATTCCCTCAAAAGTGCATCTACGAAGCCCAGCAGAGGAGAGAAACAGAGATATAGATGCATATCACAAGTCCAATGCCCATAATGTAAACAAAACCGTACGTGAAGCAAATACAGGATGAGCACACAGATAAGTTGCAGCAATCTGAATCTACACGAGGTCCTTTTTTTGGAAACAAATAAATAACTCTCGGGAACATAGGAAAATCATGGTCGTACCGCGGGGAAGCGGGTGTCGAGCTTCTTCCTCATGGCGGCGTCGAGCAGGCGGCGCCGGAGCGCCGGAGTGACCGATCCCGGCGGATAGAACCCGGCGGCTGGCGGTCGTGGGATCGGCGCGGTGGAGGGCATCGGATCGGAGGAGCGAACCGCAGACACATTTAAATAGCGATTCAGGATAGATTTGTGATTTAGGGTTTCCGTTATCCGTTCGTTCGCCCTTTACTTTTTGGATGGAAAAATATTAAAAACTAGAATTAATGTTTTCCATAAACAGCGGGCGAACTCTCGGGGCTGCGGACGCCCGGCGCGTGGACCCGGTGTACGGGCCTGGCCTCACGTGCGGCGCTGAAGGAGTAGGGTGATGTGGAGGGCCTATGGACCTGGTCTACGGAGAAGTTTTGCGGTGGGTGGGATCAGCGCGATGTGGGGGCCCACGTGGGTAGACCTCTCCGCGGTGCGCGCGTCAGCCGTCCGTCTCCATCCCCGGATGAGGTGGGCCCCATGTTTTCTGGCTGGTTCGTGGCGCTCGTTGTGTGCGCCGTCCGATCACGGGGTCGGCGGGATCTGGCGGCTGAGAGGGTGCCTTGTTCGTGGCAGTGCCTGCGTACCGTCCATTTTGGGGTCTGGCTTTTTGTCTCGGTTTAGGTGGAAGATCGTGGAGAGTTTGTTCCGTTTAAGAGTTGTCTTTGTGAGATAGGAACAAGATTGTACGCGAACTAACGCCATATTGAAAATCATTAAATTTTTACATGTTTTACTTTATTTTTTTATTCTCGTAGAAGCACATGAGGTCGGGAGTCATTGTGAATTTCTGGGCCATCTTGATGTTTACTCATTATCATTTAATTGACCAGTAGAGCTTTGTTCCTGCGTGTGAAAACAAAAGCACAAAGGACATATTTGGTTAATTCATATGATTATAAAAACCTATGAACACAAACACACATAGGATTGAGATGACAGAACATAAGGAATCTGTAATACGAACTGATTAGTTGCACCACAGGAATGACACATGAATTTTCACGAAGGAATGGGTATATGTCATATGGCAACCCCTCCAAAAATAAGAAATTGTTTTAGCTAGTAGTTTTTGGACTATTTTTGGCTAAATTCTAAACCCAGCGGGGATTTTTTAACCTTGTGCACCCTCATCGATTTAATCTTAGATCTACCACTGATTGTGTTTTATGGGTGGGTTAGCTCATCGACTGAATATGCAAAGTGGTTGCTTCTGCATTGGGGATTTGATGCCGCCAATGCTAGCTCTAACGTCCACTATAGTACCCTTTGCAATTGGCATATCGGCCATTTTTTTAAGTATGTTCTTGACAATTACATGTCAAGCGCGTCTTTCTAACCATCTTTTACATGATTTATCTTTCAGCACCATCATTGTGAACTAGTACAGTTTACGAGCACCGCTGTCTCGATTTGGGTTACCCCGTGAATGTACGAAATTGAGCACGAATAAGAATTGATTAATTGACCAACATTTGAGGTATGTCCAGTGGAAACTCGAGACTAAATCGCAAGCTATAAATCAAACTTTGCACCTCTTTTTGTTGGACTGGAAGTGTTGATTTTGTAACCCGTGAATAAAATGAAAGATGCATACTGAAGTTATACCGAAATATTAGTTTACGAAAGAATAAAATACACCTGAGGGAAATTTTACTTGGTAGGTGGATCCACTTTAGTCTATAAAACCACACATGTGCTCCTGTGTCCACTTACGTCCAAGCCTATCTTTTAATGAAGTATGCTAGGAGAGGACCAATCCCAGTATGCTCATGATGAATCCATGAAGTAGATCAATCTCCCTAGGTTACACGCACGCTTCCGGCAATCATGGTGCTATTAATTCATGCTTAGAAACCAAATCTCGTACGATCACAAATCCCGATGCTTCTCAGTCCTAGGATGTTGGTTTCAGTGGCATTGAAAAAGAAATTTCAGTTCTAACATAGTGCATCACAAATGTATACAACATATCTGATATCCTCACATGAATCCGACAACAACTGAGCTTACTCCTTGCTGAACTCAAGTAAGAGAAGTGGCTACTTTGCAAACTATATCAGCATATTCACCTCTACTCACACTTAAATACGACTGAGCTCTATTTCCAACTCGACTTAGGTACAAGAGAGGCTACATTGGAAACTATGAGAATTTTCCATATCTCCGCTCACACTTAAATACAGCTGCGCTCAACTCCTTCCCACCCTCAAGTACGCGAGTGGATGCTTTGCATACATGGGCATGCTCCATATATCTGCTCACACTTAAATAGGAAGACTATTTGCATTAATGATTGAGACTATATGGTGCAACAACTCTGGATGGACGCTTTCATGCATTTCACCACTACCATGATAATAGCTCATGGTCCTACTGGTCCAATCGTGTTTCATTCCCCAAGTGATGTCAACGGAACCATAGTGTCGCTTGCTTCGTATCAACAAGGGGTTTAAAACTGGATGCCTTTTAGATATGTTTCGTCAAATTTTTTGTATGTTGTTTTATTATCATGTAGCAATGCACCAGTTACCAGAATATTTTGCAACAAATTATCATTATTACATCACCATCATGGTGTGCCACACAATAATCTGATATGCACATCGTCACTACGGCGATAATTAATACTAACAATCATGGTAATTACACCATCTATAGTACAACCAAATGGTATATTAATACATCAACATCATGGTAACTACATCACTACTTACACCCGAACATACCAACAATTAGGTATCATCTTGCACTCATGATGATGCCTAATGTTTGAGCTATGTCTAGTCAAACTCGAGACTAGACATGCTCAAAATAAAACTTTCATTACTCAAAAAAAAAAAAACTTTCAACATCAGGAGAGCATATATAACAAGTTGCCCTACATGCTGGAAATTACAACCATTGACTGGTAAGTACATCTCATAGCCAATGGCCATAACTAACATAAGCACTGACATAACAAAATTATGGTAAATATGTGTTACCGTAGTTGTGTATTGAGACAAGGGAAAATGCCCATGAGGTTAGACCTAAGAGAAATTTTAAATGAAATTGCATGTAAATATTCCATAGGTAAAAAAAAATCAATCCTACAAATGAAACAAGCTACTCCCTTCATTTTTAAATATAAGATGTTTTAGCTATTTCAAATATGGTCTAGATATGGACAGAAATGGATGAACATACACACTAAAATGTGTCTAGATACACATGAATCTGAAAAAAGCTGAAACATCTTATATTAAGAACTAAGGGAGTATATAGGATTTTTTTCTTAGAAATAGAATCCTCCAAATTTTTGCCCTAAAAGGTGAAACAACAAGGCAAACCTTACGTTTCCAAAGCCCCGTCACATACAGGGTCAACAATGTGATATACAGTGCCAAATTCAGTTCAGACCAAGATATTCAGCCATCATTTACATCGATTGTATTAGGTGGGGAAATACATTGTCTAAATTGATTTGTTGTGTTAATAAAAAAACAAAACTGCATCTGAAGAAACACCTAAGTACATTTTTTTTTTTTTTTGATAAAGAGTATATATTAATATCGCGAAGATACCAATTACACCCAGCCTCTGCAACAACGCATTGTCCTAACGACAACACGGATGCACACAGCCAAGAAAAAGAAGAAGAATTACAAAAAAAGAAAAGTCCCGCTACAGTGATCTACTCCTTGTAGCAGCAGGCCTAACACCACCAAAAACAGCGCCAGAAGTACAGCTTCTCCAAAAGCGGCGCCTCCAAGAAGGGAACAGTGCCAAAGCGCCGTCGCCACCCTGATCAAAGATCATAGGTTTTCACCCTGAAGAAAATCCCCACTCGCAAAAGCAATGCCTTCAACAAGATCATTGCCAGGCACAACCAATTAAGGCCAGACCTTGGGCTTTCACCCTGAAAGTTTGGGCTCTGAACTTCTCATGTGCTGTCGCCCCCACTTGCCGTTGCCGCTGCTCCAAGTTACAAATCACCAAGCAAATTCCTTATCGCCACCAGGAATCGAACCACCATTACTAGTTCTCAGATGTAGACCTCCATGTCCTTCTCCGCACTCTGACTTCACCGTGAAACAGAAGGCAAGTCCACAATGGCAACAGACTGCAGAGCTTCGCGACGCTTCCTCTGAAACCAAACGGTCAGAAAAAAACATGGCTGCGCGCGACCGACTCCCACCCGATCCGACAATCGCCAGGCAATCCGGAACTCGACAATCCGGCCAGATCGAAGAAACTGGTGTCAGGCAGATCATCTTCTTGGCGCTTACGGAACCCTAGGACCACCGCCATTATTCTCATGCCTCGCAGGCCCCGACGCCGCGAGAACTCACCCAGCAGGAACGACAGCAATGGAGGGGTAGACCAATCGGTCCTGGCTGAGCCTCACCGGCCAGATCTGAGCCCAAGGCCAGAATCGACCTAGAGGCCCAGCCCACCCCACCGAAGCCTCCATGGGCCAAGGCCCAGATCATCCTCGGGGAGCATCCCCGTCCAGGCGCCGCCGCCGGGATCCACCGCCGCCGGTCCCAACCGCCGCCGCATCCCGCCGAGCAGTCCGCGCCGCCATGGGGACCAGCGAACGGGCCACCGCCGCCAAAACGCCGCCGCCCCACGCATCCGATCCGCCGCCGCCGTCCCGCTCCCAGGGCCACGGCCGGAGCGCCCGCCACCCCCACCGACCTTAGGCAGGCAGGGTGCCGCCACCGCCGCCGGCGCCGGCGACGGCAGCGGCCTTGGGGCCTCGTTGGGGCGGCGCTCGGTGAGGGATTGGAGGCTCCGGAGCCGCCCGAGGGGAGGCGGCCCGGGAGCGGAAGATAAAACTGTATTCCTAAGTACATAGTCAAGGTAGAAACGATCTGCCACAGTAACTTTATGAGATTCAAAAGGCAGTTAACACCTCACAATTTACAACAACACGCCAGCGCCTAGCTGAAAGCAGCGGTGTAACATCCCAAGTAGTACAGGCTGCTCACATCTCAACCGGGACCCTCTTGTACAGCTCCTCTTTCTCCAGGCGTGGCTTGGCGATAGCCTGCAGCGGCGTGCCCATGAACGTGACGAGCCCGGGGGACTCCATCATGTTAACATCCTCCGGCCTGGTGCCTTCTGGCAGAGACCACTCGAAATGGTGCAGGAGGTGCCCGATCATGGAGGCGACAAGGTTGATCCCGAGCTGCGCGCCGGGGCACACCCTCCGGCCTGCGCCGAAGGGAAGCACCCTGAAGTCACTGCCCTTGATGTCGATGCTCTCCTCCAGGAAGCGCTCAGGCCTGAACTCCAACGGGTTGTTCCAGACCTTGGGGTCACGGGCGACCGCCCACACGTTCACCATGACGTTGGCGCCCTTGGGGATGTTGTAGCCACCCACCTTGACACCCGTGCTGGCCTTGTGGGGCAGCATGAGAGGCGTCGGTGGGTGTAGACGGAGGGACTCCTTGACAACGGCTAGCAGGTAAGGCAGGTTTTGGAAGTCGGTCTCGCACATGACGCGGTCACCACCAATGATACTGTCCAACTCCTCTTGCAGCTTCTTCTGCACCCTGGGGTTCCTGATCAGCTCTGCCATGGCCCACTCGACTGATATGACTGTTGTGTCCATTCCAGCGGTGATCATGTCCTGAACATGAGGAACAGTTGGGATGGTAAGAACTAAGAACTCAGAAAAGGACCAATGATATTACCAGGGCTGCAAGTTTAGTAAATAGCATATATTGTGTACTTCTATGGTATTGATTTACCAGTATGAACAAGTTTGACACAAAAAGTTCGGCACGTGCAAGATAGACTTTGAACGGGCATCCAATGGTAAAAAATTCTGGGTGGGTAGCCTAAGAACCTTCGAGACACATTTTTGGTAGTTGAATTTTGTAACGACGAAGCATTACTTAATTTTCAACTCGAAAGTAAACAAGATATTTTCCAGTCCCAGCATCTTACACCAACATCCACCTACACTTATCTACTGAATCTGGCTAAACTTAATATTATTTCTCTTGATGCATAAATCAAGCAATGCAATAGACGCTCCGTAGCATTTGTGCAAAGAATGAAAGAACTAGCAAGGCATTGATACCTCATACCATATTAAAAATTAGCAGGGCATCTCATTGGAAACTAAAAGGAAAGGGGAATATAAGAAGATAAATGAATTAGTCATAAAGAGGCATCCAACGTACCCACAGAAGTCCAAAAACTGTGTCGTCGCTAAGGTCATACTGTTCTCTGAGAGTGAACAGTGCATCCACAAAGTGCTGCTTGGCACCACTCTCCTTGAGGGCCTTCGCATGCTCTTCTATGATCTTCTTGGTCAGGCGATCCCTTCTCTCGTTGTGGGTCTTGTAAAGCTCCTCATTAAGTGGACACAGCCATCTCAAGTACCAAATGAATTCGGCAACAGAGAGAGATGCACCAATTTTGATGCCGTTGTTGACAATAATCTTGAACTCCTGCCCTTCTTCATCAATATCACCATTTGCATTCATGAACCGCTTCCCAAAAGCTAGCCTTGTTATATTGTTGAAGGACACCATAGAAAGGTAATTCCTAACTACCAATGGTTTTCCTTCATTACCTGAAAAGCCATACAAATAGTTAACTGAAAAACCTGATAGTCAGTACTGTTGGGTAAGAGTGAAGCTGATTTAGGGTTTGATTGATTAAGTAACATGAAGTGTTTCACTATCATATGTCATGCCGCATACACCATCTTTCCATTTGTGAGTCTAACTCGTGAATTACAACAACATGCAATAATAGAAAAATAAATGTTTGGCCAAATTAAGTAAAAAACACAACATAACATAAAAGCAAGAGCATAAACCAATTAATGTTTTCTGTGACAACAACAAGAATCTAAACAAGGGTGCAAAGGATCCATGCAGATATCCAGTTTAATTCAAATGGGCCCACATAGGAGGCACATTGCTGGTGTTCTCTGAAGGTGTTCACTGACAAAGACTGTCCCAGGAAAATAAAGCTAAATTTCCAAAAAAAAAACTTGATATTCTGGAAATCTAATAGTTTATATTCCTATAGTAAACCAAAATTTATCAGAGAGACAGTTATGCTAGACGACTACATTCACATGAATTTGCTACATTAATACTGCAACACAGATTGAGTATGTAGTAAAATGTGATGCTAGATGTGATTTGAAGAAACAAAATAGTCAATAATAAGTTGAAATAACAGGGTTAAGGTGGAGGGAAGCATGAAATGGCATTTAATTAGTCTAGCATATTCCTGATGAGACACAAACTTGCATTTGGAGCATAAACGATACAATAACTTAAAGAAAAATTTAATTTGTACGCGTGCTATTGACCACTGACCAGTGGCCATCAATGAGTATAATAGGCATGATATGTTGCCACCTTATGTCACTGTGCTAGTACCTTGATTAAAGATTTCACATACTTGGACTCCCACTTTTGGACTTGTGATATCAATTAACTCAATAAAATAATGTTTTGCATTAACCGATCTTAATCAGGTACCAATAGCCCAAATGCTGTAGTAAGACTGCCCAACGACTAAAGTCTATTATGCTTGCAGTCAAAGTCACATCTGAAACTATCATCAATCTGATCTATTTAACAAGGCTCAATCCGCGTGACAATTTAAGCTAAGATTTCTGGATAGATAAAACGAAGGTATTGTTGCCGAACAGTAGAAGGTAAGTTGCCCCTAAACTCACAACATATAAATTTCTCAAAATCAGACACCTAGAGTCCTCGACTTACATCAATACCAAAATGGACCTATATCCGTTGCATTAGTGAAATTAAAAGATAAGATAAAAATAGCCCTCCATATATGATTTGTGTAGTCATGATAGTCAAGTCAACATTTCCGAGTTCGTCAAACAGGTATTATGCCACAAGACAAAGGCTTGAGCTTTAAATAGCATAGTGTCATTTGAAATGACTCATTAACAGAAGGAGAATGCTTATCACAACGCTGGCTCACTAGGAAAGAATGTCATACTTTTTTTCAAGCACCAGACATCTGACCCTAGTACACAATAGGACAAACTGTTCTACCAAGAAGGGATTTGAGTAGTGTCATAGTCTATAAGTGGCATCGAAGTACTTTTTTTTTCTTTTTTTGTAAAGGGGAACGAAGCCCTGGCCTCTGCATCGAAGTACCTAAACTAGCAGTAATGCAGAAAGCAACAAACTATCTTAACCTGAAGCTTAAAAGGCATGTAGAATCAAGATTACCATCCCCATATGTACTAAGTCTCATGTGAAGCGCAGTCTACTTGTATAACTTGTAGCCACCCTGATCTTGTTAAGACCGAGTCTGCGGAATAATAAAATGAACTCAAGGCCGTCACATTGGACTAGAGCTGACCAATGATGATTTATTGGTGCTATGCTACCTAAATTTTCAGTTTACTTAATCTATATCTTAACGATCCAGCACCCTACCAACGTGCTTGCCATGTGGCCACTCAACAGGAATGCACCCCATCTGAAGCATTTCAACAGATCAACTTCGGTTACTATTCCTCGACTACATCAATACCAAAATGGAGCTACATCCGTTGCATTGGTGAAATTAAAAGATAAAATAAAATAGCCCTCCATATATGATTTGTGCGGTCATTATGTGTCCATGATAGTCAAGTCAAGATTTCCGAGTTCGTCAAACATGTATTATGCCACAAGGGAATGCGTGAGCTTTAAATAGCACAGTGTCATTTGAATGACACATTACCACACGGAGAATGCTTATCATAACACTAGCTTACTGGGAGGCCAGAATGTCATACTTTTTTTATTTTATTTTCAAGCACCAGATCGTCCGACGCTAGTACATACAACAGGACAAACTGTTCTACGAAGAAGGGATTTGAGTAGTGTTATAGTCCATAAGTGGCATCGAAGTACCTTTTTTTCTTTTTTCATAAAGGGGAACGAAGCCCCGGCCTCTGCATCGAAGTACCTAAACTAGCAGTAATGCGGAGAGCAACAAGCTGTCTTAACCTGAAGCTTAGAAGGCATGTAGAATCAAGATTACCATCCTCATATGTACTAAGTCTCATGTGAAGCGCAGTCTACTTGTATAACTTGCAGCCACCATGATCTTGTTAAGACCGAGTCTGCGGAATAATAAAATGAACTCAAGGCCATCACATTGGACTAGAGCTGACCAATGATGATTTATTGGTGCTATGCTACCTAAATTTTCAGTTTAATTAATCTATATCTCAACGATCCAGCACTCTACCAACGTGCTTGCCATGCGGCCACTCACTGTCTCACTCACAGGAATGCACCCCATCGGAGGCATTTCAACCGATCAACTTCGTTTACTTTTTTTTTAGTATTCCACCAAATCTGAGGAATTCTGGAATCACTAGGAATTGTGGGCACCGTTTTCTCCAAGTCAACACGACAGACGAATCCGTCACCAAACTCACCAAACACGATGGCACCACTCGCCTAACATACTTCGGACCAAAGATAACTCCCTTTTGTTGCAGCGACTACCCTCACTTTATCTAAAATTCCATAATGTACTGTACTGAAGGGGAAAAAGATCTCGCTTTGCTTACCGGCGGTGGTGGCGGCGCGGTGGACGGACTCGACCATGGCGGTAACCTCGTCCTCGCGGACGGGGCGCAGCGCCTCGAGGCGCTTCTGGGTGAAGAGCTCGAGGTTGCAGAGCTTGCGCACCTTGATGTAGTGCGGGCCGTAGTCGGCCCAGATGAGGTCCTGGCCGTTGCGGCTGAAGCGCTGCGTGGAGCGGTTGCGGGGCCGGTCGGCGAGCTGCTGGTCGTGCTCCTTGAGCACCGCCTTGGCGAGCTCGGAGGTGGAGACGACGACGGTGAGGGAGGAGCCGAACCAGACCGAGATGATGGGCCCGTACCGGCCCGCCCACTCCTGGAAGCAGCGGCACCGCACGGGCTTGATCTGGCGCAGGTTGCCCACCACGGGCCACGGGCGCGGGCCCGGCGGGAGGCGGCCGAGGCGAAGGCGGTCGAGGAGCGCCAGCGAGATCGGGATCGCCACCAGCGCCAGGAGGAACGGGAGCAGCGACGCGACGTCCATGGTGGCTCTGTGGCTGTGGCTGTGACTCTGCTCGGAGTTGGTGGAGACGGTGGTCGTGGTGTTCGGTGACTTTATACGGTGGAAGGAGAGATGCAGATGGGGCGGTTGGCGGTAGGTGAGTGGGGTCATAGACGCAGTTGCTTCGTGGTCTGAATTCTAAATTGGCCTGGTGTAGCAGCTTGGCAGGCAGGAGACGGAAAGTGGCCGTGGCTCCCGAGCTATAGTCAGCTCGATTTATGAAAAATCTTATTTGATTTTTTGAAATTTGGTATACAAATACATATACACATTATGTGCATACGTCAGAGTGTTGTCAAAAAGAACTTTGTGCTTTGGGCTACACAAAAAAGAGAAATTGGATGTGGGGGGTGGAGTGTGGGGGGGGGGGTCGTACTTTTTCCCTCTATTGTGTCCATAATTTTGTTATTTTTCTTTAACTAGGAGTATGATTTTGTTTGCACCTAGAAAACATTCATATGTATCCAACGGATAGAAATTTAAATTTTTTCAAACACAAATATTGCACCCGAACTCACTATAGATCGGGAGCCACAAATGTGCTCTCGGCGCATTGGTAGAGCGAGAGTTCAGAAAATGGGTGTACATGCCTACACGGTTCCAAACATAGTCAAAAAATCCAATTTATCATGTATATATTGCTAAGTATATACATATTATATAGATGTAAAGCTTTTATTTCAGTTTGTTCTAGCTTCATAACAAGGAGAAAGATATGTTTCAACCTTAAAAAGTATTACCTCCGTTTCAAAATATAAAATGTTTTGGTATGCCAACTTTGCCCATCAAAATGTTTTCTATTTTGAAACAGAGGTAATACCACAAGAAGAAAGATCATTTCCTATGGCGTTACCAAATGATATGGGGAAACATTATGCAAAGAGTTGGGATGTCCATGTCACGCACAAAAAGACCCGATGTTTGCTTTGTCTTTGCAGAGGGCCTTCCGGCCTGGGCTCACCAACCACTGTGAGATACCAGGTGCTGCTGCTGATTTCATTTTAGAGTGCCTGCTGAAACCGTTGGGCGCCTGCAGTACCTGGTTGACTGAAATGTCAGACATTGCCAAACTGCACTATCCTCTAGTCTAGTGCTATGATTCAGATTGTATCCACACTGTGATGTGCAAACTTGAGTGCACATATTCACATTCTACGCAAAGAGGTCGGGAGTAGGTCAGAACTGATTTCCTCCAGGCTCCAGAACCTGGCCAAACAAAACCTGAACCACTATTTTTCTCTTCAATTTTACCACTTAAATGATTGGTGTTTGGTGAGAGAGAGCGAAGGATGGATGGTTCATGCGTGTGTTCCCGTGGGCCACATTTCTGTGGGACGGCAATGCCGCTTGACTGGTATCGTGTGATTTGTTGTGTGCTCTGACGAACGAACCGGGCGCTGGGTCCAAGTTTTTCCGCTTCAGCTGGACGAGGTGCATTTCATCGACCAGATTCTTGTGCGTGCGGGAGCAGCAAGCAGCTCCCACGGCAAGCCGCATGGCGCTGTAAATAAAATCCATGGTCGCGAACTATTTGAAGGCGTTGAAGAACAAATGGGGAATACCAGGTTGGACTAGACCACCTTCAGGTATGGTTAAAGTGAATAATGATGCTGCGGTAAGTCTGGAGACAAGGAGGGCATCTTTGGGCTGTGTGATCTGAGATGCGGGTGGTCAGTTCTTGGGAGCATGTCGAATGGAGATCGATGGCGTGATAGACGTCACGACCGCTGAAGCCAAAGCCCTTCGTGATGGTCTTCAATTCGGCAGGCCGAGCGCGTTGTTTGCACCAACGTTTATGTAGAATCAGACTGCACGAAGGCGATACAGACTCTAGCTGACCCAAGCCAGCATAAGATCGTCGGATCGGCGTATTTGGACGAGTGTCGGATGACCATGGCAGGGTTCAGCTCGACAGCCCACTGTCCGAGAGAATCAAACATGGCGGCGCATATTATACCACAACCTAGAGATTTAGATACCAATAATGTTTGGTTAGATAATCCGCCTATGTTTCTTGTTCTACAATTAGTGGAAGATGTAAGTTTGATTGACTAAGTAATAAAGGTTACTAATTTGTTTTAAAAAAAGAATCTTGTGCCTGCAGTACCTGGTTGACTGAAATGTCAGCACCGTTCAACTACAGGAAAAAAAAGGGCACAATCAACGAGACTCAACACAATCTAAAAAAAAAAACGGGACTCAACACGTCCGCTCTGCAGGTCAAACTTTTTTTTTTGCAGCAGGTCAAACCTTCCTCGCGTAGATGACGAAAAATCTGTTTCAACATCTATGAAAATCACCCCATATCGCTGCATAACCGCCGCCTCCGCAATCCGTCACGCACGGGCCAGATCTCGCTTCTGTTTTGTGGTGTGTGAGAGACGCTGAACCTCTTCCGTCATTGGGGACGCGCTGCCGCCGCCCATCCGGGACGTGAACGGCGTCGCCGCCTCCGTCATTCCTCCACGCGTCTGCATACGCTCGCCGTCGGTCTTCCTCCGCCTGGTCGGGGCGACGCAGAAGCCGCCGCCCTTTCTCCGCGCCACCTTAGACGCGAAGGCCTCACTGGTATTGACGACCTGAAAAGCACTGTGCCTCGCGGCTATGTCGCTTGTCAGTTCTTCCATGCTACTCCCTCCGTTCCATATTAATTGACTTGGTTTTGTCCAAATATCGATGTATCTATACTTGTATGGTATCTAGATACATCCATGTGTAACAAAACGTGTGTCAATTAAATCCGAACGGAGGGAGTACATGTGAGGAACATCAATTTTTTTTTGCCTTTTTTATACTGCAAGTTTGATTTGTTCGGTGAGATCAAAAACCAATCTCTCCATTGCCACCCGATCCGATTACATGTTCAACTATTTGTGGTGTCAATGCAACGCGAGCAGAGTGGGAGAGACCTGGGCGGTCTTCCACATTGTCGGTAGGTGGCACTGCATCTATCAGGGCATCCTTGCTCTTGCTTCGTCCTAGGTGCGTTAGAAGGATGGGTGCTTGCATGGTAGGTGTTCAATTAGTTTTTCGAGATTGATCAGATAACTTAAGTTAATTCGTAAGGGTAATCATCAATCAGCGAGATGATTAGTAACTTGTGATAGATATTAATTAGTTGAGATTCTAAGCATGCTTCTGAACGCATATATCTGCATGTAGAGTGTACGTACCTGAAATTGGTAGGAGAGAATAGACTGATCTATTGATCACAGGACACGTAGAATCCTTCCCTGCAATCCATACATCGAGTAAGAAACGAGAACATATGATGCATTGCTGCTCGACAATATTGTTGATAAACATGCAATAGATACTAAACCTGATTATCTGAAAATTGTCACAGCTGCATTTTCATATCAGCACTTGTTGTTGCATAGACAACCAATTTTCATTGTATTAAGCATTTCCACTTCTCAGTTTTATAGTAGTTTAATTTAATGTGCAATATGTATCTCTAGGAGTAGACCACTACCTATAAAAGAGCAAACTTGGCAGGAAAATTGGATAGGAGATATTTTGTCTGATATTGCTGAGCAGGTATATTGTGTATATCACGTGTTGTATATTGTGTTATTAATTTTTGAAAACTAACCCGGATTACTATTTTATAGGTTTACATGACAAATTTTAAAACAAAATATAACCTTACCTGATTTGTTCAATGATCATTGTGACATTTTATATGTATGAAGTGTTGTGCCATTTTTCCGATACCCACGGTGAATATTCTCAACCCTGCTCATTTGCACACACTTTGAACATGAACTATATATGATAGTGTTGTATAATGCATGTGTAGGATGCTTTTGAGTTGAGTAAACAATTTTTTATACATATTATATAGTATCAAGACAATGAAGCGAAGCAAAATCCATTTCTTGGAATGAGAAATTATTGATAGCATAAAGAGATGGACCTTCCTGAATATTAAATAGTGTACTAGGTTACTTACAATTTGGTTTTAACTATCGCTTTGAACTGGTGTTGAACTGTAATAATTATACAGATAATAATTACTCCCCTCTGTTTCTTGATGTAAGGTGTCTAACGTTTTGAGAGAAAAATCTGAAATAATAGAGTGTACTTCGTTCCACCACAAATATTTTTTAAAAATAGATTTAATTATGTTTCCTTGTCTCATACAATCATCTATTTTTCCCACGCCAATTAGGCAGAGGTAATTCCGTCCAAAACTGGTGTAACTTTTTTCCCTATACGAGCATTCTTTAATTTTCGTGCCAAAACTTATACACCCTTCATATATAGGAACGGATGGAGTATTATTTTGTGTTTCGTGGATTTGAAATGATGGGATTTTATGTTGTTCCACATCGTTACACGGTTTAATCATGAAATTTATTGCTTTGGTAACAAAAAAAACTCACTAAACTAGAAATGAGATTTATATTTTAGATTCGTGCATTGCACGTGCAAAGCTACTAGTAACTCCAAGAAACCCAAAGACATGGACTGGAAAACATAGACATTGAGTGTTACGAGAATTTGTAGCGAGAACAGAAAAAATTGCATGAGAATACTTTTGTAATAAATTTGATGGAGCCCTTTGAAAATTAGTGTATGAAAATAATACATAGAAATTTTGGTTGTCTAGATAGTACAGTACCTTTGATCTGAATGGTGTGTGTAAAGAAAAGTATTAGAGACACTGGAATCTTACAAGATTCTTTTGTTGAGAGGCGAGATTATCACTATATATGCTCGCATTAGAGTCGAGAACCAAATATATGCTCGACACCGTACATCGCTTCACAGAAGCTCCCAGATGGAACGAGATCAACTCTCGGGCCGTCTGAGTGGATGAAGCGACGGATTGACGGAACCGATGGGATCATCTCGTGGCGGTAGACGTATGGAACTGGATATACAACGTTAACGCAATCTCAATCGATCATGCATGCCCGGCAGGTAGCAGGAGTCCCAGCACGCTTTAGCTAGCTTTACTTCCTATCGTCCCGACCCGCCTGATGATCAACACTTCATCTCGTTTGACATCACCGAGATTCCATGCTAATTAAGTAATGATAATGCATGCTCCATCTAGCTCGGTCACCCGCATGAACACCCACAGCCATTGGCCTTCGCCGACGTCAATGGCGCCGAAGTTGCCAAGCCCCAACTCTCACGTATCTCGGCCAAAGCGCGGAGCGGATTTGGCTCCTTGTCGTATCGGCATCTCATTCCCGCACTCTTTTGCTTATTTATATGCAGGAAAAGACACGGCAACTTGTCTATGCATGCACCTGAAACGGTGAATCCCTCAGTGGATCGGTGCTGTCCGAGTAGGGATGAGACAGAGACCTGGATAATTAAGCAGCAACGTGACGCCGTTAGCCGAGAAGCTGGCCAGCAATGGCGGCACGCCCCGTACGTTGGCCGTTGAGCTGCACGAAAGAGCCGGAAGTTCTTTCCCAGAGCATGATCGATCGATCGATAATGGGGCGTCGCGCGCGTGGGCTCATCTAATTTGTTCCGGCATCGCGCGGCGGCCGGCGCCACGCGTGAATTAGGCGACGGTTTCCCGCATCTGCGATAGCTTCATTGGATCTAATTTGTTGCATATTGGTTAGGCCAGCCATGCATGTAAAGCTTCCTTCCGAGTGCATATTGGTTTGACACTCTTTTCTGGGCACGTGGGGTAGATCATACTGGGTTCCCGCCCATGATGATCACCTAGCGGATTGGCTACCAGCCAAGACCCCCGGAGGTAACGATGAGAAGGTCTTGTAGACGGCGATCAACTTGATCTGCTGAAGTTTATGGAGACATAGGAACGGTGTGGTTTTCGAGGGTCACAGACCTTCAACGGAGACTGCCATTAGGATTAGGATGGTGGAGGCCGAATCTGACCTGTGGCGGATAGCGATGATGTTTAGAGGTAGCCTAGAGCCCGTACATAGGTGGAGGGTTGGTGAGTAATTCCTTTTTTCCTCTTTTGGTGGAGTGGCATTTTTTTGGCGCATGTGACTAAACGCGTTGTAATCAGCGTCATGGCCTCTCCTTCTTAAAACTGATACGTCTGATTGGACCTTAAAAAGATTCACCGAATGCGCGGAAGGAGTTTGATTTAAGCCTGGTGGGGAGGGGCTTTCACGCGCATGATTTTTTGCTGGTTTTATCTTGACTATCGCCGTTTTATCTTGACTATCGCTGTAGAGATGTTTCGTCAGCTCACAGGTCACGACAGCTCCCAAATTGATCTTATAAGCTGATTATCATAAATTCAGGAATCAAGATACTCGCATTTCTTGCCAGCTTAGAGCCTCTTTGAACCGTAGTTGAAGAACGCATGATAGAAATGCCACCTATTGTGGAATCTAAATGATTTCGAAACATGAGTGATCTCACCTGCCAAGTTCATGTGGTGTGCAGTTTGGGAACTGCTCCAGTGCACTTGGAACCCCTCCACTAGTAGAAAATGGGCCTATGGTCCCGGTTCGGTTGCGCCATCAGTCCCGGTTGCCCAACCGGGACTGGCCAATCGGGACCAATGCTGGTCCCGGTTGGTCCAAGAACCGGGACCAATGCTGGTCCACGTGGCCAGTTCTGGCTGGGCGTGGGGGGAGACCCATTGGTCCCGGTTCTTAATACGAACCGGGACCAATGTGTGCCTTTTTTTTGTTGGTATTTAGGGTTTAGGGTGCCCCCTCTCGTCGGTGCCCCCTCTCCCTCTCGTCGGTGCCTCCATCGTCTCCCCTTCTTCGCATCGCCGACGTGCTCTCCATCGTTTCCGTACGCATATTATACGCTCTACTATATACACAGTACACGTTGATGCATATATAATTAATATTCGATCTCTTGCGAGAATACAACTATTTAATTACATGGAGATAGATCACATATGTAGTTCATCGTCCGAAGCATAATGTTCTCCCTTTCATCGATGACCTCCCTAAGCAGAAATCCCGCCAATTCCTCTTGAATTGCTTACGCGCAGTTCTGGGTCGATCTTCTCCCGCATTTTGCTGAAAGCAGTTGTTCTCCGCTCAGTGGTCAACTCGCGAATGAACTCGCAAACGTAGAATCCACATAAATTACTCCCCGGTGGCTGCTGCGGACTTTCACCGTTTTATAAGTTAGCTCATCTTTGAATGGACCTTCTACCTTCTGTTTGAAAATTGTCCAACACCTGCTTTGGCAAAGAAAATGAACAAAGGAGTTATTAATTACTTGACATCAGGGAACGAACGAAAGAGGGCGATATAATGCGATAATGATTGAAATTACTTGTTGAGCATTTCTTTCATGTCGGACCACAACGCTTGGTCCCAACTTAATGAGTCGTGGACTTCAACTGTGGACTTGTCAGGTTGAATGCTTAGCAGAATCCAGTGGAACCTGCGGACGTTTACATAAAGCAGACATGCATAGCTCATCAATTACACTTAACATCGAGAAAGCCAAATAAAAATATGTACAAGACAGAAACACTCACCTGAAGTTGTAAGGAAATAGTATTTCCGTACAGAAATGTTGCATGGTTAAAAAGGTGGTCAGGTCATGCTCCACGTCTTTGGGGTGATTGACTAACGTATGTGAATTCACGATATATGGGTCAACGAACCCAACCTCAAAAACTTTAGATCTTTTGCATTCCAGCATCTTCATTCTGCATAATAGCGTACAAAAGGATATATATATAGTCAGGATAATATAATACAGGCAATGAACGAGCTGAGCTAGAGACTTAATTACGAAAATAAATCACTTACAGACAATAGCAAGAGAGGATAGATTTGTCGAGGGCGCGCTTTTGGAATAACTGGAACAGTTCAGTCAGTTGAACCTGTATAATGTAACGTTTGAAGAAATGCTCCACTCTAACGTCCAGCGGAAACCACTCTTTCGCGTCCTTCTTTGATGTGTGCACCAGGTACCAGGTATGCAGATTTCGCATATGTGTTGATAGACCCGTCAGCTCCTCATTACTGACCATAGGCTCCCCTTGGACATATTTCCGTGCCATCTCTAACATTGGCGCATATTCATAGCCTAAAAGTTGACCAAGGCTCATACCCAAGGCGGTAGCCTGTTCCTTGGCCTGCGATACAGTGACACCAAGTTCTTTAGCAGCAGCTATGGCTCTGGGGTCCAATAATTCCAGGTCCTTATCCATAGCGACTCTGAAGTCCTTGTCGACATCGGAACACACTATGAGCGGGGGGACCGATTGATTTTTCTGCTGTCCGAGCTGGGCAATTTGTTTCCCGCTTTTTGCACTTCTTCCCTTGTTCTGCTCAGACTGGGCACGTGCTAGCTTAGTAAGTTCACGACCATAGTCAGATGGCAGATTCATCGATATCTGGGATGGCTGCTCAAGGAAGGACTTTCTCCACTTTTTGGTTTTTCATCGTATACCGGCTTCTGCTCGGGCTTTTTTGGTGCAAAAAAAGCCTTATTGTAGGCAGCCACCTCCGCGGCGTTTTCCGCTACAGTCCTGTCATAAGGTCTAATGGGAAGATTCTTATGAGGTACTGTTGGGAGGGGCGACCTTTTACGTTTCGGTGATCGCTTACCCCTCATAGTACGAGCGGTGGGCGGAAACGGCTGACGCGGCGGCGGAGACGGCTGCGCGGCGGCGGAGAGGCTGCGCTGGAGACTGGTGAGGCGGTGAAGAGGACTGTTGCGCTGGAGACTGGTGAGGAGTCGATGGCCTTGGCTGCCAGTTCGGAAGCACGATGAATTCCTTTGGCCATAGAATGGTCGCTTTCTTGGCTTCTCCAAGTTCAAGCACCTCCCCATCTTCACCTGCAGGGTGTTGCAGCTTCAGCTCCTCATAATCTTTCATCACTTCATCCACCGCGACAACAGCGTAGCCATTTGGAACCGGAGAGAAATGGTAAGTTGGATTAGGTCCAATTGGTACGACATAGCCGACCGCCACCTTCACGGTTAAGTTAAAAACTTTCACATGCATCTCACAAGGTGTGCTCTCCGTGATATCATCCACTGGGTAGCGACGAAGTGGAGCCACTGCATCATCATTACCATCCTGGAGCTCCGTGGAAGCCACGCTGCTTTTCCGATTCGATGGGCCACCGGTACCATCGCATGCAGCTTCTACCATGTGCCGTTGAGATTGGCCGCTAGTACCTTGCTGGCTAAGCACGGCAATTTGTTCCTTCTGCAGCTTTAATTCTTCTTCTATATTACGCAGCCGGTCTGCAGCAGCGCGTGCTTCCATTGCCTCCCTTTCCTTTCTCCTCTGATGGCTTCTATCAGGAAATTTCTTCCTGTGCTCGGGAATCGCAATTGTCTTGGGCTTGGAGCCAGGTACGCCTCGTAACCGTCCGTCGTGTTCCTTATTCCCAAGGGCGCGTGTGAGCTCGTCATCCTCTCTATCGGGAATGAACCGTCCCTCTTCAACATCCTTTACTGCATTTCTAATTTCTTGGATGGGTAGTAGGGGATTATCTTTGTGTCTTCTGTTATATATGCACTTCCCTTCTGCGTCCAACGTGCCCCCATGCCCGTAAAACCAATTTCTTGCCCGTTCGATCCACTTGAGTGGCTCTGGAGTGATCCCATTAGCCAGCAGGTCCGCCTCAAGTTTCTCCCACTTAGGCATGCTACCAGCGTAGCCACCAGGCCCCATAGTATGGTGGTACATCTTTAGAGCAGCATTTGCCGCATTTTTTGCAGACTTTTCCAGAGCTTCCTCTGATTTCTTGTACGCCACAAATTCTTCCCAGTAGTCCTTTATCTTCTCATACCCTTTATCGAAGTCTGGAGTCTTATTTTTCTTGACAAACAGTTTGTTCAATCTTTTCTTCCAGTTCTTGAATAGCTCGGCCATCTTCTTAAGTGCCCAGTCCTTGACTTTTTGCTCCATGATTTTCCGGGCAATCTTTTCTGCCTCATCTGGATCCTCCTCATCTGAATCCACCTCTGGCGCCGGCAGGGTGAAATTAACCATGAGCTTTCTCCAAAGTCTTTCTTTGCCCTCATCGCTGACATATAGCTGTCCTTTCTCGTTTGGCCGATGCCATTCTCGAACGGTGATCGGGATGAAGTCCCTAACAAGAACTCCGCATTGCTTTACCATTTTATTTTTAACACCAGGGGGAGCAGTCGGTGTGCCGTCTTCAGCGACTCTTTCGATCGTGTACCTTTCTTGGTCGCCCAACTTTTTGGCTGGGCCTCGTTTTGTCCTTACAGAAGATTTGCTCGATCCGGAGGGCTAAAAGAAGAAAGAGCGTTAATATATGTATATAGACATCAGAGACTTAATTAATACAATCTTCGGCTTCATTAATATATGTATATGCACCTCGCCGGAGTTTGCAACATTTAATGTTCCACCGGAGCCTTCGGCTTCTCCCTCGTCGGCTTCTCCCTCGCTGACTTCTCCCTCACCCCGGCCGTCGGGTTCTACCTCACCGGAGCCGTCTCTTCGGTTGAGAGACTCATCTCCCTCACCGGAGTTGTTCAAAAACTCCGTGGTGACATCGACAATATCTTCCGGCCCGCGGATTATATCCTGGAGGATATTTTCCTGATCTTCGTCTCGTTCCATAGTTTCTGCAAATTAAGAACAATGCACAAAACTTTAGTTGGGTAACTTGTTCCATATGTCAAGATACATCTACAATATCATAAACCCGTAAACTCGTATCGTAAACCCGTAAACTCGTATCGTAAACCCGTAAACTCGTATCGTAAACCCGTAAACTCGTAAACTCGTATCGTAAACCCGTAAACTCGTATCGTAAACCCGTAAACTCGTATCGTAAACCCGTAAACTCGTAAACTCGTATCGTAAACCCGTAAACTCGTATCGTAAACCCGTAAACTCGTAAACTCGTATCGTAAACCCGTAAACCCATAAATTTGCATCTTTGCATATCTAACACAATTTACCGGGTCAACTTCCGAACCACGATCTACCGGGAAGAACAAATACCGGACAAGAACACAATCAATACATGGCATTGATGCAATGCGCAATATGTATGCATGATCAATTTAATGCATTGACATGGAACTCTAAATCATGTTTGAAATGTTATTGAATTAGGACAAGCACAAATTAGGACTAACAAAATTTTCCTATACAAAAAAATCCTAACACTAACAAAATTTTCCTATACAAAAAAGCCTAACACTAACAAAATTTTCCTATACACTAACAAAAAATCCTAACACTAACAAAATTTTCCTATACAAAAAAATCCTAACACTAACAAAATTTTCCTATACACTAACAAAAAATCCTAACACTAACAAAAAAATTTCCTAACACTACATTTTCCTAACACTAACATTTTCCTATACAAAACAAAAAAATCCTAACACTAACATTTCGTATACAAAAAAAATCCTAACACTAACATTTTCCTAACACTAACATTTTCCTATACAAAATAAAAAAATCCTAACACTAACATTTCCTATACAAAAAAAATCCTAACACTAACATTTTCCTAACAATTTTTTTTCCTAACACTAACATTTTCCTATACAAAACAAAAAAATCCTAACACTAACATTTCCTATACAAAAAAAATCCTAAAATCCTAAAATTCTAACTCACCGATCGAGAAGCGGCCGGTGCGGGCGGCGGTGGGACGGCGGTGGCGCTGGGCGCGGGGACGGCGGCGTGGAGGCACGGGAGGTGTGCGTGGAGAGGAGGGCGGGGTCAGGCCGGCGTCTGGGCGGCGTACGTGCGGGGAGGAGGCCGGCGCGTCGGGCCGGGCGCGTGCCTGTGCGGGGAGGAGGCCGGCCACGTCGTGGCGTGTACGGGGAGGAGGCCGGCCGCGTCGGGGCGGCGTGCGCGCGGGGAGGCGGCGGGGCGGCGCGTGGAGTCGGCGGCGGGGCAGCCTGACGGCGTTGATGCGCGGCGCCCTTCTTGCTCCTGCTCGTCGATGAAAACCGTCTCGCGTGCGTGAGAATGGGGAAGAAGAAGAGGCTGGGGTTAAGTAGCAGGGGGCCATTGGTCCCGGTTGCTTCAAAGAACCGGGACCAATGCATCTTTGGTCCCGGTTCTTGCCAGCAACCGGGACCAAAGAGTGCGTCATTTAATGCCAGATCGCTGCGCGCGTCCAAGGATCTTTGGTCCCGGTTCTTGGTAGAAACCGGGACCAAAGAGTCCTTTTTCAAACTTATTTCGAACTTTTCAGTTCTGAAATTTTGTTCCCGCCTTTTTTTTTCCTTATTTAGGTGTTTGGATATGAATTTCAAATGGTTTTGAATCTGAAAAGACTTTCAACATGAAAAGTTTTTAAATTTGAATAAATAATCCAAAACCATTTTCTGTTTTCTAAAATAATTATTCTAACTATACAAACTATTAACCATTTTGCCATTTTCAATTAAAAATGCATTAACTTTATTGCATATTTTTAATTGACAAAACTTTCAACGTGAAAAGTGTTTGAATTTGTATAAATAATCCCAAATCAATTTTACATTATTATTGTCATTTTCAATTTAATATGGATAAATTCATATCTTTAAATCCGTAAGTCGAAATTCGACAAATAATCCGTAAGCAGAAGTAAATGCAGAACAATTTCAGAAAACCTATATTTGTAAGATGAATGTTTGGTGTTGTGAACTGTTGGATCAACAGTATCACGACCACTTCGTGAGCCACATGACCCGGTTGGTGTTACCAACCGGGACTAAAGAAGCACACGGATCGTGTGTTTCTTTCAAGCGCTTGTGAGACGTTGGATCAGGGGTGTGTTTCTTTTGAGGGATTGTGAGCTGTTGGATCAGCAGTATCACGACCACTTCGTGAGCCACATGACCCGGTTGGTGTTACCAACCGGGACTAAAGAAGCACACGTACCCTATATATAACCGCCCTCCTCAGACAAGTTACTCACTCACACAAAACATTCCAGCGTCACTCGGAGAGGCATCTTTGGGCAACCAGCGGCAAGACGTCTCTGATGACCTGCGACCGTTCCAAACGGTTGCAGATCATCAGAGATGTGTTGCCGGACGGTTGTAGATCATCAGAGACGTCTTGCCGCTGCTTGGATCGAAGTGGTGCTCAAACACAAAACATTCCAGCGTCACTCGGAGAGGCATCTTTGGGCAACCAGTGGCAAGACGTCTCTGATGACCTGCGACCGTTCCAAACGGTTGCAGATCATCAGAGACGTCTTGCCGGACGGTTGTAGATCATCAGAGACGTCTTACCGCTGCTTGGATCGAAGTGGCGCTCAAACTCACGAGCCACCGTCGGGCTGTATGCAGGGGGAACTGTGTTTGGACGGTCGAAGCTGAGGTTTGAGAGGTTCCCACGGGAGGTGTGGGAGCCGACAACCACCTACCACGCGTGTTTCACCACATAAAGGTTTAATACATTACTACACATCACATAAAGGTTTAATACATTACATTGATTTACATAAAAGCCATGAACCCTTCTTCGCGTATGTCCCTGGCCTATGATCGCTTCAGCCGTAACCATGGAGCATCTTCATTATTTAACGGGATGCTTGGGTCAGTTCTCACTGTGAAGGGCGGAATTTCATCAAACTTATCATAATCTGCTGACATGTCTGTCTTGTCCTCGACTCCCACGATGTTTCTTTTCCCTGAAAGAACTACGTGACGCTTTGGCTCATCGTATTCGTTTGCTTGTTTTTTCTTTTTTTCGGTATTCGTTTGCTTGTTTTTTCTTTTTTTCGGTCTGGAGGACATGTCCTTCACATAGAAAACCTGAGCCACATCATTGGCTAGGACGAATGGTTCGTTCTTGTAACAACCAAGATTCTTGAGATCCACTGTTGTCATCCCGTACAGCTGGTCTACCTTTATCCCTTCTCCATTCATGTTGACCCAACTGCACCGAAACAAAGGGACCTTAAAAGTAGGTCCATAGTCAAGTTCCCATATCTCCTCTATGCGACCATAGTATGTGTCCTTTTGCCCATCGTCGTTTGTTGCATCAAAGCGGACACCACTGTTCTGGTTGGTGCTCTTTTTATCTTGGGCGATCGTGTAAAATGTATTCCCATTTATCTCGTACCCTTGGAAATTCAATACAGTCGAAGATGGTGACGCGGCCAACAAGTAGAGCTGATCTCCGACAGTGGTGTCATTCATGAGCTGTAATCGCAACCAACTGCCGAAGGTCTCCATGTGTTTTTCTTTAATCCAGGAGTCATCCTTCCCCGGGTTCTTGGAGCGTACATAATTCTTGTGTTCCTCGATATACGGAGCCACGAAGGTGGAACTTTGTAGAACTGTGTAGTGTGCTTGAGTTAAAGAATGCCCGTCCCTACATATCAGTGCTTTCTTTCCTAGCGTGCCTTTTCCACTCAGTCTCCCCTCATGCCGCGATTCAGGAACACCAATCGGCTTAAGGTCAGGAATAAAGTCAACACAGAACTCAATGACCTCTTCTGTTCCATAGCCCCTTGAGATGCTTCCTTCTGGCCTAGCACGGTTATGAACATATTTCTTCAAGACTCCCATGAACCTCTCGAAGGGGAACATATTGTGTAGAAATACAGGACCGAGAATGGCAATCTCGTCGACTAGGTGAACCAGGAGATGCGTCATAATATTGAAGAATGATGGGGGGAACACCAACTCGAAGCTGACAAGACATTGGACCACAGCCTTCTGTAAACTTGGTAGAGTTACTGGATCGATGACCTTCTGAGATATTGCATTGAGGAATGCACATAGCTTCACAATGGGTACTCGAACATTTTCCGGTAGAAGCCCCCTCAATGCAACCGGAAGCAACTGCGTCATAATCACGTGGCAATCATGAGACTTCAGGTTCTGGAATTTTTTCTTTGCCATATTTATTATTCCCTTTATATTTGACGAGAAGCCAGCCGGGACCTTGATACTGCTCAGGCATTCAAAAAAGATTTCCTTCTCTGCTTTGGTAAGAGCGTATCTGCTTAAGTATTTACGCCCTTTATCCGTCTGCTTGTTGTATGGGTCTTTCATACGTTGCTGGTCTGCCCGTGCTTCCGGTGTATCTTTTGTCTTCCCATACACGCCCAGGAAGCCTAGCAGGTTCACGCAAAGATTCTTCGTCACGTGCATCACGTCGATTGAAGACCGGACCTCTAGGACTTTCCAATAGGGTAGCTCCCAGAATATAGAGCACTTCTTCCATATGGGTACGTGGTTGTCAGCGTCATTCGGAACAGATAGACTGCCAGGACCCTTTCCAAAGATTACTTCTAAATCCTTGACCATGTCATATATAACATCACCATCAGGGAGGTTAGGCTTCTTCCGGCGATCTGCCTCACCGTTGAAATGCTTGCCGGGCTTTCTTACGGCATGACCGTTCGGAAGAAATCGACGATGCCCCAGGTACACATTCTTGTTTCCCAAATGTATACTTTCAGTCTTATCTAAACAGTGCGTGCATGCATTGTATCCCTTGTTTGACTGTCCTGAAATGTTACTAAGAGCAGGCCAATCATTGATGGTTACGAACAGCAACGCTCGTAGGTCAAATTCCTGTTGTTTGTGCTCATCCCACACACGTACACCTGGTTCGGACCACAACTGCAAAAGTTCATCAACTAATGGCCGTAGGTACACATCAATGTCGTTGCCGGGTTGCTTCGGGCCTTGGATGAGCACTGGCATCATAATGAACTTCCGCTTCATGCACAACCAAGGAGGAAGGTTGTAGATACATAGAGTCACGGGCCAAGTGCTATGACTGGAGCTCTGCTCCCCAAAAGGATTAAAGCCATCTGTACTTAGACCAAATCTTAAGTTCCTTGCGTCATCTGAAAATGTCGGGAACTCTCTGTCGATTTTTCTCCACTGGGACCCATCGGCGGGGTGTCTCAACTTCCCGTCTTTCTTACGCTCTTCTTTGTGCCATCGCAACAACCTGGCATGCTCTTTGTTTCTGAACAGACGTTTCAACCGTGGTATTATAGGAGCATACCACATCACCTTAGCAGGAACCCTCTTCCGGGGGGGCTCGTCATCGCCCTCAACATCACCAGGGTCATCTTGTCTTATCTTGTACCGCAGTGCATTGCATACCGGGCATTTATCCATGTTCTCGTACTCACCGCGGTACAGGATGCAGTCATTAATGCATGCATGTATCTTCTGCACATCTAATCCTAGAGGGCAGATAGCCTTCTTTGCTTCGTATGTAGTCTCGGGCAATTCGTTATCCTTTGGAAGCTTCGGCTTCATTATTTTCAGTAACTTCTCAAATCCCTTGTCAGAACAACCAGTCTCTGCCTTCCATTTCAGCAGTTCCAGTGTGGTACCGAGCTTTGTGCTGCCATCTTCGCAGTTTGGGTACAGCAACTTTTTGTGATCCTCAAGCATGGCCTCCAACTTTAGCTTCTCCTTTTCTGTATCGCATTCTCGCTTTGCATCAGAAATGACCCCACCAAGACCATCAGCGGGCTCATCTGATGCCCGATGTTCACCTCTTTCTTCTTCAACGTCTTCCATAACAGTATCACCGCATTCCTCAGGGAACATAGGATAGTTGTCATCATCCTCCTCTTCTTCATTGTCTTCCATCGTAACCCCTCTTTCTCCGTGCTTGGTCCAACAATTATAGCTGGGCATGAAACCTTTCCGAATCACGTGGTCTTGAATGGTTCTCGGGTCAGAGTACTCCCTGACGTTCCGACACTTCTCACATGGACAAGGCATAAAATTATTCACTTTGTTTGCCTCAGCCACATCGAGAAATTTATGCAGGCCTGCAATAAACTCGGAACTGCGTCGTTCGCCGTACATCCATCGCATCCGTGCATCCATCTGCATCATATATATAATTAAGTTTATCAAATACCATTACAATAACATCTTGAATAGTGAAATGACCACCGTACATCGACACGTGCAATATTTCTGTATCAATTACAGACGAAAAGGATAAAGTTGCTAACCTCGGTGCGGGTCGGGCATTTCATCGAACACATCTTGTGCGTGGCAAAGAGAAAAAAAACTAGCACCCCCACTTCCCACCAATCCAGGAAAAAAAACAGAGAGAGAGGGGGGTGGGGGCAACAATATATAGGCAGGGGAGGGGTATTGGTCCCGGTTCTTGGCACGAACCGGGACCAAAGCTCCGCGGCATGCCACGTGGTCCGGCTCTGGAGCTTTGGTCCCGGTTCTTGGCATGAACCGGGACCAATGCCCCCAACCGAACCGGGACCAATGCCCCACGGGGCCCTGGCAGCTCGAACCGGGACCAGTGCCAGGCACTGGTCCCGGTTTTTGCCTGAACCGGGGCTAATGGCAAACAGTACTCCGGACGAAAAGTCCTTTTTCTACTAGTGCTCAGGTATGGTTAAAGTGAATACTGATGCTGCGTAAACCTGGAGACAAGGAGAGCATCTTTGGGCTGTGTGATCCGAGATGCGGGTGGTCAGTTCTTTGGAGCCTGTCGAATGGAGATCGATGGCGTGATAGACGTCACGACCGCTAAAGCCAAAGCCCTTCGTGATGGTCTTCGGTTGGCCGAGCGCGTTGGTTGCACCAACGTTTATGTAGAATCAGACTGCATGAAGGCGATACAGACTCTAGCTGACCCAAGCCAGCATAGGATCGTGGGATCGGCGTATTTGGACGAGTGTCGGATGACCATGGCAGGGTTCAGCTCGACAGCCCACTTTCCGAGAGAATAAAACATGGCGGCACATATTATACCACAACCTAGAGATTTAGACACCAATGTTTGGTTAGATGATCCGCCTATGTTTCTTGTTCTACAGTTAGTGGAAGATGTTGACTAAGTAATAAAGTTTACAAATTTGTTTTAAAAAAGACTCTTGTGCGTGCACTAATTTTCCGATTAGTGATCTCACCTCTCTTGCATTCATAGGTAGGCCAGACACCTATATACAGAAGAGAACCGAAGAAGTGAGTACATGTTTCTCCCTGAAGAATGTTTAGAGAGTCAGTTTTGCCGGCACTATTCCAAGGGATTCTACCGCGCAATTCAAACATGGAGATCCAGTGATGATGACTTGCACGGGGCAGTCCGATCGTGAAGATCTTTTTCGGCGCAGTTCTTACGCATCTCCTTTTCGGAATTCGTCTTTAAAATCAGAGTTGTATGTCGCTATGCAAAGAGCCATGTGTTTGACATAGTCCGACATGTACTTCTCAACATCGCTTCGGCAATGGTCTCCTTGGTGGTCTTATGGTGAAGTCGGAGTCGCTGCAGAGATGACGATGACGCAAGCGGGCAAGCTCAACAACGACTCTCACTTCGGTGGTGTGTGTGTGCAGATTGTGTAGTTAGCCAGGGTGGTTGTGTGTTCCCTCACGACGGTTGTGTTCCATGACGGTCGTTGAGAGTGTTTGTTGCGGTTTACGGCCGGTTTCTCGCTAATAAACCGGCCAACTCTATATTCTTTTTTATTAATGAAAACAGCAAGTTATTTGTTTTTTGCCTCATTTAAAAAAAACATGAAGATCATTTTTTCTTTTCTGAATTTCAGACAATGATAATTTTTTTGGGTAATTCATACAAGGATTTAAATTTTTTTAGGGAATTTTAGACAAGGATTTTTTTAGGGTATTCAGACAAGGATATTGTTGTTTTTAGACCATTCAGACAAGGATATATGATTCGAGGACAAAGGAGTACTACTATTTGGCCCAGTTGGTTTGCTTACATTCAGCCCAAATAACTCAACCATAGACACGGGACCCAGAAATTGGTGAGCTCATATACTACGCCCATTGTGTCTGATGGGACCTTCGGCGCAGCCCATTAACATACCTTTTTCTTCAAAAAATCTCAAAATTCATTATGGAAAATAAATATACTATATACGAATTTTCTTTTACAGGCTTGAGAGGAAATATTGCTCGAATTCGCAAATGTTCATGTGGTTTAAAAATGTCAGTATAGTTTACAAAATGTTCATGAGGTTTCATAAAGGTTCGTGCAGTTTAAAAAATGATTCACATGTCAAAAAAATGTTCATATGATATTTTTCAGTAGGTAGAAAATAATTTTGCACCTGGTTTAAAAACGTGTTTATGTATTACCAAATAAAAATAATGTGGTGTTTTAAAACAAATATATATATAAAAGGAAACAAAAAAGCAAACATGAAAAAAGGCAAATCATCTAAAATAAAAAAATAAAAAAAAATAAAACAAGAAAAAGAGGAAAAGAAAGAAAAATAAATAAATCAGAAAGAAGACAAGGGAAATAAAAATAACAACACAACTTACTAGGTCGTCCCGCCAACGTGAAGTATGTGCTAATCGACGTTGCAGGCGTTGTATAGAAATTACTGATAAATTGTGTGGTTTAAACGAAGTCTTCCTATGGGCATGTCTCAGCTGTCCAGTACAATCGGTTGTCCTCCGCAAGCTACCCTCCTCCTATTGGCCAAGCCAAGTACTCGCACTGGGCACCTTTGTTATTTTCCTATCTTTTTATTCTATTTCAGTTTTTCCTGCTTTTATATTTCTTCCCTTTGATGAAACTTTGTTTTATTAAAAAAATAATTTCGTATTTAAAATATCACTTCCATTTTCCATGAATTTTGTCATATTTTTTTTGTTCTTTAATTTATTTATATTTATGTGTTTCAACGACATAGAATTCATGGTTATTATTTTTACCATTTTTTTCAAAAATAATGTTAAAATTTACATTATTTTTTAAAGATGTTTTCTATTAACAAAAAGTTAGAATTTAACATGAAGTGATTTATTATCTTTGTTAGTGGGGAAGGATCTTAAGTTGACGAGTATATTTCATAGACGGTGCTCCATATTAAAAATGTATATTTACCGCATGGATTATTTGCATCCAACAAAGCAATATTTAGAAGTGTCGCAAATATTTTATTCATGGATATTTTTATTTATCATCCATGGACATACTTATGGATGGTGAACATTGCTAAAACAAATGTTAGGGGTGCAGGAACATTTTGTTGGACATAAATGATAAAATATAATATAAATGGAAACATTTTGGAGCGAAGAGCTAGCCTTGCATTTATCCTCGTGCCCGTATTCTTCCACTTTGTAGAGAGGCCAGTAATGATACTGAACACTATCTTACAATAAAGCAAGAAGGTCTTTGTGTCCAACAGGACTGAACCAGCCCGGCCAAAACTAATAGCTAGCCGTACACGCACCGACCGGTTAAAGAGTCTATATTAGTTTGCTTACAGGTGCTACTGTACTTAGAGAGTAACTAATGGACCCTCATATGCTTAGAACATATGTAAAAACAAATCGTCCATTTTGGTGAAGCTATTATTATACTCAATTGCTTGTGTTTACATTTGTTCGATTCTCATAACAGATACGGGGCATGATTTCTTTGTCCTATTGCGCACACACACGTGTGTCATCTCTAAATTACCAAATAGATTCCTGTATTTGAGAAAACTATATCTTCATGTTGTTTTTATCTATTTTCATGTTTTAATTTTCCCCCTTTTTCATACAATATTTCATTTTCAACATGCTGTATGGATTTCCACATTCCTGATCATCAGTGTCTCATCTAAAATTGTCTTCCAATGGCATAAGAAACACAATACATGATTTTTGGAAACCATGATTTTGAAAAATATAGGCGTTGTCATAACTTTCTAACTCCAAGAAACCCAAAGACATGGATTGGAAAACATAGACATTTGGTGGTCCAGAAGAGTGTAACGAGAATTTGTAGCGAGAACAGAAAAAATTGCATGAGAATACTTTTGTAATAAATTTGATGGAGCCCTTTGAAAATTAGTGTATGAAAATAATACATAGAAATTTTGGTTGGCTAGATAGTACAGTACCTTTGATCTGAATGGTGTGTGTAAAGAAAAGTATTAGAGACACTGGAATCTTACAAGATTCTTTTGTTGAGAGGCGAGATTATCACTATATATGCTCGGATTAGAGTCGAGAACCAAATATATGCTCGACACCGTACAGCGCTTTACAGAAGCTCCCCGGCCACTGGCCAAACAGATGGAACGAGATCAACTCTCGGGCCGTCTGAGTGGATGAAGTGACGGAACCTGGCTCTCACACGTGGTACCGATGGGATCATCTCGTGACGGTAGACGTATGGAGCTGGATGCAACGTTAACACAATCAATCATGCATGCCCGGCAGCTGGTAGCAGGAGTCCCAGCACGCTTTAGCTAGCTTTACTTCCTATCGTCCCGGCCCGCCTGATGATCAACACTCCATGCTAATTAAGTAATGATAATGCATGCTCCATCTAGCTCGGTCACCCGCATGAACTCCCACATCCATTGGCATCAGCCTTCCGCCGACGTCAATGGCGCCCAAGTTGCCAAGCCCCAACTCTCACGTATCTCGGCCAAAGCGCGGAGCGGATTTGGCTCCTTGTCGTATCGGCATCTCATTCCCGCACTCTTTTGCTTATTTATATGCAGGAGAAGGCACGGCAACTTGTCTATGCATGCACCCGAATCGGTGAATCCCTCAGTGGATCAGTGCTGTCCGAGTAGGGATCGAGACAGAGACCTCGATAATTAAGCAGCAAGCCAGCAACCTGAAGCCGTTGGCCGTTGCGCTGCACGAAAGAGCCGGAAGTTCTTTCCCAGAGCATGATCGATCGATCGATAATGGGGCGTCGCGCGCGTGGGCTCATCTAATTTGTTCCGGCATCGCGCGGCGGCCGGCGCCACGCGTGAATTAGGCGACGGTTTCCCGCATCTGCGATAGCCTCATTGGATCTAATTTGTTGCATATTGGTTAGGCCAGCCATGCATGTAAAGCTTCCTTCCGAGTGCATATTGGTTTGGCACTCTTTTCTGGGCACGTGGGGTAGATCATACTGGGTTCCCGCCCATGATGATCACCTAGCGGATTGGCTAGCGGCCAAGACCCTCGGAGGTAACGATGAGAAGGTCTTGTAGACGGCGATCAACTTGATCTGCTGAAGTTTATGGAGACATAGGAACGGTGTGGTTTTCGAGGGTCACAGACCTTCAGCGGAGACTGCCATTAGGATTAGGATGGTGGAGGCCAAATCTGACCTGTGGCGGACAGCGGGGATGTTTAGAGGTAGCCTAGCACCCGTACACAGGTGGAGGGTTGGTGAGTGATCACTTTTTTCCTCTTTTGATGGAGTGGCATTTTTTTGGCGTATGTGCCTAAACGCATTGTAATCAGCGTCTTGGTCTCTCCTTCTTAAAACTGATACGTCTAATTGGACGTATCCTTAAAAAGATTCACCGAATGCGCGGAAGGAGTTTGATTTAAGCCTGGTGGGGAGGGGCTTTCACGCGCATGATTTTTTGCTGGTTTTATCTTGACTATCGCCGTAGAGATGTTTCGTCAGCTCACAGGTCACGACAGCTCCCAAATTGATCTTATAAGCTGACTATCATAAATTCAGGATACTCGCATTTCTTGCCATCTTAGAGCCTCTTTGAACCGTAGTTGAAGAACGCATGACAGAAATGCCACCTATTGTGGAATCTAAATGATTTCGAAACATGTGGAATTTGTAAGAGGTGTATATATGGTCGCATGAACTTTAGAGATTTTGGAAAACAGCGTGGAGAAAGATAGAGAGCAACCCATTCCAATTTTCAAAGGAAAAAGATATAACGAAATAAGCTCATTTGAGTTTAAATGAAATAAGGGGCACGTAAATTAATGGACTATAGAAATTTAGCGACTCTGATCCTATTATATCTAAAATTTCTTCACACGAAAGATTTATTAGGATTAAAATCCTTCAAAATTATTATAAATATCCTACAATCCAAGGGAACACTAAAGTTAAGTTTTTTTTCCTATCCTTCGGTACATATCCAGACAAGTATGTTTTGAAACAAATTTGGTCAAAACGGTATGACCGCTTATATGACGGTGCTTTGTAAATGTGACTGTCCAGTCAATACAAAAAATGAGTTGAAAAATTATGGAAAATTAAAGTTCAAAATTTTCTGGCAAGAGAAAACTAAAAAAAATACACAATGAATCTGACGAAATACGAGATGACTGAAAACTCAGAAGTATTAAAATAATCATTGGTTTCATAGATTGGTCTTTTCATAGTGATTCATCTGTTCATTATTTTTATGAGATTTCTAAAGAATAGATTTTTCTATAATGACCTTATTTTTTATAATTATCAACCTTTTAATCTCTATCATCCAACTTTCTGCTTTTCCTGTCATTTCCCAGAATTTTGGTGGAACAAAATTGGATCATGAAACCGAACACTCATGATAAAGTTTTACTCAAGTTTCTGATCTTTCTCTTTCATGATATAGCTATACGGAAATTCAAAAAAAAATCACTCCAAAAAATTCTGAAAACAATCAGAGACGAACATGTTAAGTTCCCGACATACGTGCAAAATTTCGTTAAAAATGACATTTTTCTGATATGTGCATAAAAGACAAAATATGTGGCTAACATGAGATCTAGATCTGTCTTTTTAGAGCACTGATTTTGTCTTTTTTGCACAGAGCACAAACAAAGTCATTTCTTGACAAAACTTGACACGTAAGTACAATTCTCTAACATGCTCGTCTATGTTTTTTTTTCAAAATTATTTGAAGTGTTTTTCTATTTTTTCGAATTTCGTGCTCAACCAGGAGCATGTGAGCTCGGGAGCCAAATCTGCTCTCCCTTATTGTCCGGTTTTTTTTCCACTATAAAGAGGCAAGAGTAGTAGAAGGTTTTGCTATTTTCTTGCTTAAACCCAACACAAAAAGTCTCTAATCTGTTGAAACCGCGTCACTTTACAGGTGGATCTGGAATTTTGGATATCTACCAACAAATGGATCAGTAGGCTAAGCGTTTCTTGTAACTAAAAGAAGGATACTAATGTTCCCTAGAAAAGTAAAGTAATTTTAAAATCCTATAATACCCACATAAAGGTGTGAAAGGGCGGCATGCGACAAGAAGAAAAATGAAGCTAATTTAGCTGATATTCTGTTTTTAAGCCGTAAAGTAGGTTTACCTTCTATTTTTACAAATTTCAAGAAAAGTTATGGTACAAAGCTAAGGGCTAAAGGATAGCACCAAAGCTAATACAAGGCTGCAAGACGACTAGAGGTATATACATAACCGCTACATTTAGTTGACATGCATTCTAATAGGCTCTCAAGAGTATATGTTTCGGTCGAAAAAATGTCGTCCTTAACTAAAATAATCTATAATAATTTACACATGACATGTCCATGTCCATCACATCATGATTGAGGTTTGGTGATGTTCCTTTAGTAGTAAGACTGGGGCTGCGAGATTTAAACTCTTGGTTTGACCTTTTTCTGGTTGTAGCTGACAATGGTGATACTTCGGTATGATCACCTTCCTGAAGGCATTGCACAAACTTGTTCAGTTATTCAGGGTGAAAACATATGATCTGGTTTTTGTCTAGATCCGGCGATGATGTCACGTGTGTTTCGTTACCCTTACTTAAGGCGTCGCTTTGGAGAACCTTCTAGTGGTCCATGTGTCGCTGGGGCAGTGGTTGATGTCGTTGTCGGTTGTTGCGTGTCTTGGATCTTGGTTTTCTTTTTCATTTTCATAATTTATATGGTGCATACTCGATGTCTCGTTAACTCTCTTGATATTAAGTTGTTGGAGAGGCCATGTGTACTTAATCTTTTCATGATACTATTTACTGTTCATCGCAAAATATATTTCAGCTCATTTCTTTTTGAGCAAACCAAACATGGTAGGCACTAGGCACTAGCTAGGCCGACCTGAACAAGTTTGAGGTGCCTCCAAGCTCCTTTCACACACTTCCGTTATCAACCCTCAGTTAGAGGACCTCCTACATATCTACTGTTCTCGGCATGTTTACCAGCTTGTGATTGCTCTAGTTACCAGAAAGCAACAAGTGTCAAAAGTGGCACTAGAATGCTCAGTGGAGTCTGAATCCAACTCCATGTACAAGAGACAACATTCTGGGTGACGGCATACCTGCATTTGTTGCAGAAGCAGAATTTCCACAGAAAGGTACTTTCGAATGAATCTTCCGTGACGATCGACTGTGCTTTTGTAGTGTGTACTTGCGTAATCACAGCACTCGAGAGCTTGCAGCAAACGTGCAACTTGGTGCGTGTGATTCATGCCTATCCAGCTGGTTATGCTTCGTTGCCGCAAGGATACCACCAACTCGTTCGTGTCATTTGGGAGACCGATCGAATTAAATAATATTGGATTCTCATAACATTGTCAGACAGGGTGTCATCAATGTATCTTATTTTCTTCGATAAAGACCATGAGAATGCATCTTGCAGGGTAACTGCAACATACTGGAGAGGTAGAAAATGCAAAACACATCACTCTTCGATGAACAAAGAGGTAGAAGTGATAGTAACAAATAAGTACTCATATAGTGTAGTATATTGCTCAATCATACATATTATAAGCAAAAATGCGAGCCATCAACTGGCCCTTCTGATGGTGGCTATGCTTTGGGAATTCCAAGGAGAACAGCACGATTCCAAGCAGAAAACCTAGCTCCAATCCGAACGGGCACTAGTGCGTGCGTCGTGGACGAGCAGTTAAGAGTTGGACGACGACGTCTTCTCATCTCATGTTAAGAGCACAAATTATTATTGGAGTTGTCAGTCCATCAGACTGCACTAGCTGATCCACCTCCACGTCCGTTGGAGGCCGACCTCATGACACCGGTCGCGTCACGTTCCTTTCCGGCACCAGCGGCGCCGATCATCATCTCCGTGCTTGCGGCGCTGTGTCCGTTGGCGGCCACCGGCAGCGACGGCGCCTTCTTCTCATGCGTCTCCTTGTGCTTGCCCCAGAGGACTGCGTAGAGCCCGACCACGATCACGACGGCGCCCAGCACCGCCCCGAGGTATATCTTCTCGGACAGGATGAACGAGCCCATGACCGCCACGATAATCATCATCAGCGGGCTGAACGCCGACGCGAACACCGGCCCCGTCTTCTTGATCACCAGCCCCTGCACGTAGTACGCGATGCTCGACGTGACGATGCCCGCGTAGGCGGCGGCGAGGAGGTTCATGTCGAAGCCGATGGTCCAGACGGAGGGGCGGCGCTCCATAACGAAGGTGACGACGATGGCCTGGATGGTGCCGACGAAGCAGATGAGCGTGGTGAGGGAGAGCTGGGCGGTGTACCGCTTGATGGTGTGGGTCTGAAGGATGAAGAGGGAGGCCCAGGCGAGGGTGGCGATGATGACGAAGAGGGAGCCGAGGAACCACTCCCTCGCCGTGGGGTCGACGACGGTGGAAGCCTCCGCGCCGGTGCTACCGCCGCCCTGAGAGTGCCTGGTCCACGCCAGGTGCATCAGCGGGCCCTTGTAGAGCGTCATCAGCATCGCGCCGGCCACCGTCACCACCGTTCCGATGATCTTGGCCAGGCACTGCTTCTTCATCTCTAACTTCTCCATCCTATAGAGAAATCACAATCAAACAGCATGCAAAACGTTAGCAAAAGTATTATCGTTTCCACGTACGCGCATGCACCGTATGCAAATTAATTAAGTTGGTAACTAAATTGCACCTAAAGATGAGAGCCATGACAAAGGTCATCGCCGGCAGGATGTTGCTCATTGCGCAGGCGAAGGTCGGGCCGGTGTACTTCAGCCCGACGTAGTAGAAATTCTGGTCGATCACCGGTCTGCAGTAATCAACAATTACAGGTGAAAGTTAGTGAGCTTGCCATTTCAAACGTGATTATCAAACGTGTCACCTTGCAGCTGGCACAGTGTGTTATCTAGTCCATAATAACTGGAGCTTAACATTTGGACTGAAGGTGATCAATGACATGATGCAGGCAGGCCAACACGTACCCGAGCAGAGCAAGGACGAAGATTTGGAAGAAGATCGACCACGTCATCTTCGGTCTCACCTTCCTGCAATTTTGCATATCATCAGCTTCGTTAATTAGAGCAAAATTTATATATAGGCCAACCAAGCACCGTCGTGCCACGCTGGTGATTAGCACAAAATGGGTAGTTAGCTACCTCTCCAGCACGAGAGCGAAGGGAGCAATGGCGATGGTGGCGAAGGCGTGTCGGTACACGACGAGCACGTAGTGGCTCATGCCGCCGTTGAGGGAGACCTTTGTGAGGACGTTCATGCCAGCGTAGCCGAACTGCAGGCAGATCATGGCGATGTAAGGCCCTGCCTTCTCCATGAAACCACCAGAGAAAGCCATGGCGACAGAACTTTTGGACTTAGTCTGAAACTCTAGATATAGCAAGTGACTAACTATGAGCTGAAATGGCAGGGTGCGTTAGCAAGTCAAGGATCAAGTGAACCAAGGAAGAGACTATGAGTTGAAATGGAGAGACTCAACCCCTATATATAGGCTCGTGGGAGGCTTTGCAACCAAATTATTTGTGTGTGAGAGTGTGAGTAACGTGGGCCAGGCACCGCTGGATTCGTAGATTCCAGAAATATTGCAGCATAGCTCTGTTTAGTGCCTGCCGAGTCGAACTCCGGGACAGGTTTTTTATAGAAAAAGGAGCAGAGAAGAATCCTTTCCTGCTAATGGGAGCAATATACGTGGAGCAGTGAAAACGTTGTAATAATCTGAACTAGCTGTGTGGCCCGCGCGATTGCGCGGCTAGCATTGATATAACAAAGATATATTCATATCAAATGTATAATTTTATTCTGGATACTATATTAGATAACTATTTAAAATCGACGAAAATATATGATTGAATTTGTATACTCGGCTTATTGAGCTGCCAATTGCTTCTATATTCCAATCTACGGCGTATAATATTTGTACATGTTAAAAATGGAAAACCGGAATACATCCAAATCATTGTTTAGGCTTCGAAGTTTTCTTATGCAGAAGTTGGCTGCACCATTATTTTTTATTGTTTCAAAATCCAGCAATCAAATGAGTCTCGGTGCTGGTTGAGTGATTTTTCCATGTCATGCAACATTAATAAATATTGATTTTGTAGTAGCTGGATACATTAACCTGGATACATATCATGCACATCAGCTATAGTAGCTTCGTAATATCGTAGTGTTTTCTCTTCCGCAGCGTATCTATGTTATCTGTCACACCCCCCACATTTTTCTTTACAAATTCAGCATCCATGTCTCTCACACATTATATAGCGTGTTCATCCTTCCAAGGCTCAGTGTATTGTATCGACTGGATACGATGTAATATTTATTGAAGCGTCCTAATAGAAAACTTAACACTGTACGTTGCTTACTACTTTTCTTGTGCAACCAAAAATATGTTGTACTTCCTCATTTCTAATAAAATAGCTAGGTTAGACACATTCACGCATTATGGAGACCAGACTATTGTTCTTAAAGGCTTTCATGTGTACCTCCTGTGAGTGGTCTTAGATTAATTCTTGTTTGCCACTTTTGTGCTACTTCCAACCTCGATGAACTCCACCAGTGATCAAGCATCATTTGCTCCTTCAAACAATATGTCCTAATTATTTTTGACCATGTTTTGTATATTGTCCTACCGATGCATGTTAATATATATCAGCAACAAATAAATATTGGTACATAACAGAATGTTAAGCATATATAAATCCAACTATTAATTTTAAATTACAATTTCTTCACAAAATGACCATTTAACGATCTCTTCAGTGGCACGCCTTTGCCTAAATCCTGAATTGATTATTGTTTCACGCGATATCCGCAGCAGCTGGCCCAGAGCTTACACATGTCTCTAGGTGGGTGAAATGATCAATAGCGTATTACAAAATATTATGGTGATATTTCAGTAGAGATGCACAAAGAAACATACAAATAAGAGGATTTTCTCTAATAGCTGCATACTTGAGCCTGCGTGGTACACCAAAAACTTACTTGAGCTGATTACCTCACCAATCGCATGTGCAATCAAAAAAATATTTCAAGAACTACTACTTCTTACCTATTAAGACCATCAATTTTCACCGTTGCCGCTCAGCACAATATCCCCTGTGCTTAAAAGAAATGACAACTATGACAACAATATATCTTGCCTATCATGATGCCCAAGACTCCCAGAATCATAGTTTTGATCAATGTGGTCCTGAAACTTCAAATTTCATTGAAACACCATATGATCTGTCGGTAAAATTGACAATCAAAATCATTATCTTAATTGTGTAATCACCCGGATAATGTATTTTCTCTGCTGATAAGATATTTGTACAACCATAATAGTTATGATAATCAGCTTGATGTTTAATTTCATTTGGCTAAAAACAGCAACCATGAGGTCCTTAAGGAATCAGAATACACATAATTCTAAAGCTGGTCTTCTATAGATATACTCAACGATCTCATAGTGCTTAAAGAGTAAGAGTCAGATCTTCCAAGTGCAAAGAACTGTCCGTCTACCAATATTTCTGCTTCCTATACTTCATCATCAGTATAAATTTAGAGATGAGAAAGGAGATTACCTCGCTTTGATGTTTCCTCATGTATTTTGTACTCTCATGTAGCACAATTCATAGACTGAAGTTTAATTGATCCACTAATAAACCACAGTATACTTTAGCTTGAAGATCTGCAACATCTATGTACCGAGGAGTCCAATCATCTATGGCAACAAATTCAGGATGTAGAACATGAAAGACATGCATACGACAGTGTTGCAGTTCGTAGCATCAATTAGCATGGATGATGGAGAACGCCTCGTCTTCTGAGGCCAATCTGTAAGCGCGGCATGAATCATGGGCGACTGGACTGCAACATCAGCAGGTCATTAACCGGATAGCTCATCTCAGACCCAGGTGGTAGCTACGCGATGATCCCTTGCGGCTTGTCTCAGCAGAACTGCAGAAGTAGCAGACGCCAAAGTCTGAAAGATGAACATGCGTGGTACACCAAAAACTTACTTGAGCTGATTACCTCACCAATCGCATGTGCAATCAAAAAAATATTTCAAGAACTACTACTTCTTACCTATTAAGACCATCAATTTTCACCGTTGCCGCTCAGCACAATATCCCCTGTGCTTAAAAGAAATGACAACTATGACAACAATATATCTTGCCTATCATGATGCCCAAGACTCCCAGAATCATAGTTTTGATCAATGTGGTCCTGAAACTTCAAATTTCATTGAAACACCATATGATCTGTCGGTAAAATTGACAATCAAAATCATTATCTTAATTGTGTAATCACCCGGATAATGTATTTTCTCTGCTGATAAGATATTTGTACAACCATAATAGTTATGATAATCAGCTTGATGTTTAATTTCATTTGGCTAAAAACAGCAACCATGAGGTCCTTAAGGAATCAGAATACACATAATTCTAAAGCTGGTCTTCTATAGATATACTCAACGATCTCATAGTGCTTAAAGAGTAAGAGTCAGATCTTCCAAGTGCAAAGAACTGTCCGTCTACCAATATTTCTGCTTCCTATACTTCATCATCAGTATAAATTTAGAGATGAGAAAGGAGATTACCTCGCTTTGATGTTTCCTCATGTATTTTGTACTCTCATGTAGCACAATTCATAGACTGAAGTTTAATTGATCCACTAATAAACCACAGTATACTTTAGCTTGAAGATCTGCAACATCTATGTACCGAGGAGTCCAATCATCTATGGCAACAAATTCAGGATGTAGAACATGAAAGACATGCATACGACAGTGTTGCAGTTCGTAGCATCAATTAGCATGGATGATGGAGAACGCCTCGTCTTCTGAGGCCAATCTGTAAGCGCGGCATGAATCATGGGCGACTGGACTGCAACATCAGCAGGTCATTAACCGGATAGCTCATCTCAGACCCAGGTGGTAGCTACGCGATGATCCCTTGCGGCTTGTCTCAGCAGAACTGCAGAAGTAGCAGACGCCAAAGTCTGAAAGATGAACATAAGAGCGATTTCTCCGCTTAGAGTTGAACACTGATTTTTCTTGAACACGTGATTCCATTCAATTCAACATCTACCGTGCATATGCATATGCTGCACGCCCAACGGCTTGTCGGCAAGATCGGAAGGCACACCGGCCGGCCGCAAAACTTCTTCTAGCAAACTCGCCTCCGTGCTTATGCATATGTCCATAATCTGTACGTGAGTCAGCTATTTCTTTGCTTGTGATGGCTGCCGGCATCAAGCGATCAACACCGCTTCATTGGATACACCACGATGGATCACCGACGTAACCTCCAGCCTGAACGCCACACTCTGATAGGATCAATCAGCCCATCACTGTACGTGAGCGACGCCTTCTGTGAGCACGGTCTCACGGCTAGAACCCTGACACTGCCGCCATGTCGTGTATCAATCTGATCGTCGTCATGGCCGTCAAAATTGATCGATCTGATCGTCATCACGGCCGGCGGCATTGATCAATCTGATCCTCGTCATCGCCAGCAGTAGAAGACGCAAGTTGGAATCCACGAATCTCATGGACGGCAAAATTGATCGATCTAATCGTCGTCACGGCCGACAGCATTGATCGATCTGATCCTCATCATCGCCGGCAGTAGAAGACGCAATTTGGAATCCACGAACCTGTAATGGATCACTTGAATTCATCCACGTTCAGATTACGTAACAACCGTCGAAGGCAGTAGAAGACGCAAGTTGGAATCCACGAACCTGTAATGGAGCACTTGAATTCATCCACGTTCAGATTACGTAACAACCGTCGAAGATGTCGTGGACGATCGGAGGCAGCCCATGCCGCCATGGCATTCAGCTTGGTAACCTTGTTAGGCAGGGGAGAATTGGGGCTAGGTATGTCGTGGTCTTGTGGCGGCTGAGAGGGCGACATCAGGAAGAGAAGCGGACCGGCCATGCCGTGGAGCGATCGTATGTATGGATCGACTGTGCTAGACGATTTCTGGATGGATTGTACATGAGGTCTGGGAGACCTTTCCTACTCCAGTGCGATGGGGAGTCCTGTACGTGGATCATTTATTGATGTACATGGGTGTTCTTTCCTTCCACGATTTCAAGAGGGAGACGTGGGGAAGATGGACTTTCCTTATGCGATTTCAAGTGGGAGACGTGGGGAAGATGGACACTGTATATGCACGTATGGAAATCGACACCGGCCAGACGTTACGAAAAGAAAATCTTGGCCGTTGTTTGTGACTTGATTATGTCTGGCTAATCTTCACCGTTGGTTGTCCTGTGTTTTAATTATATAATAGATGTGTAACGGCAGCTCGCCCGCTCGAGCTTAGCTGAACTAACAGTGCATCTAGTTAAGATTAGGGTTCTGACCGCCGCGATCGCCGCCGCCGGCCGGCAGCGCGCGCATGGCGTCCAAGATTTTGTTCTGAGACAACGCATGCAGTCTTGACGGTGATTCTTCCTCGTCGCTGAAATTCCCGGCGCGTCGCTACGCGGTGCCGGTCTCTTTTCCCGTACGATTCCTCTGCTCTGCAAGGATTCGAGTTCGGTTTCTAGTACAACTTGCTTGTCAAGGTTGTTTTATGTGAAGTCTAGTGCTTCTACACCAATCTGGTTAAATTCAGATCGCTTTGAGGAGCACCGTGGCCTGCTCGGTTTGGTTTTGGCCTGAGAGAGAGATTCTTGGGGTTGATCACAGCCCTCCAACGCTGACGGACGTGAAAGTTTGGAGAGGAAGAATTAGCAACGTCAACTGTTAGATCGGTGGACTCTGGACGGAGCGCCGTCCCAAGAGGAATACGTTCGGGCGCAATGAAAATATTATCTCTAAACTGTCAGGGTTTGGGGAACGACCCGACTGTTCGAGCGCTTTTGGATCTCCGAAGGCGTAGTGATCCCGATGTGTTGTTTTTGTCGGAGACACACCTAGATGATTATCCGGCAGAGTGTTTGAGGAGGAGACTGAATATGGATTTTAAAATTGTGAATCGAAGCGATGGCAGGAGTGGTGGTGTAATGCTCTTGTGGAAAAGAGAGATTGTCATACATCAAATTTTCTCGGCTCCCAAATACATAGATGTTGAGGTTGTCGAATCACTGGAGAAAACTTGGAGGCTTACAGGGATCTATGGAGAGCCTCGTTGGCAGGACAAGTATAAAACTTGGGACAAGATGAGGGAGTTGAAGAATAATTCCAACCGGCCTTGGGTTATAATTGGCGACTTTAACGAAATCTTATTTTCTCATGAGAAAGAGGGGGGCAACCCTAGGCCTTTCGGATACATGGAAGCTTTTCGTGATACTCTGATGGACTGTAATTTGGAAGATTTAGGGTTCTCAGGTGACGCTTTCACTTGGAGGCGAGGTGGCATCCGAGAACGCCTGGATAGAGCTGTTGCTAATGGTGATTGGATGGCCATGCACCCAGGAGCAGTGGTGCAACATTTGGGTTACATACGTTCTGACCACCGTCCGATTATGCTTGACACGGAATTTCAGGCTGACCTTGGTAGACAGAAAAAATGCCCACGCAGGTTTGAAGCGAGGTGGCTGAAAGAAGAGGGCTTCCGCCAGGTCGTCGAGCAGGCTTGGGTTGCGGCTGGAGCGACGGCGGACGGGGTCCTGCCTAAGTTAGGCCGGCTGCATGAGGCACTACATAAGTGGGATTCTTCCGTGTTGCAGAAACCGAAGAAGAGACTCAGGAAAGCCCAACGCGAGTTAGATGAAGCGCTTAGTGGGCAAATGTCTGCAGAGAATGAAACAAAAGCTAAGGAATTAGCGAATCTTATTGAGCTATTGTTAGAGCAAGAGGAGGTGTATTGGTCACAACGCTCTAGAGCCAATTGGTTGCAATATGGGGATAGAAACACCTCCTTTTTTCATAATTTTGCTTCAGCAAGACGCAAGAGAAATTTTATAAAGCGTCTGAAAGATGATACAAATAACTGGGTGGAAGGTACTGCTGCACTTAAGCCTCTAGTGTTTCAGTATTTTTCTAACCTGTTTACTTCTGAGGTTCAGCTTACGGATCCAGAAGTGTTGGACAAAATTCAGCCTAGAGTGACTCAGTTGATGAATGAAAAACTTACTGCACCTTTTACGGCTGAAGATGTGAAGAAGGCAGCTTTCAGTATTGGGGATCTTAAAGCCCCAGGTCCGGATGGGTTGCATGCTATTTTTTATAAGAGATTCTGGGGGATATGCGGCGAGGAGATTACACATGAGGTGTTGCAGGCTTTGAATACTGGGCTTATTCCTGAAGGATGGAATGACACCACGGTGGTCCTTATTCCCAAGATTGATGACCCAGAACTGGTAACTCAATTCCGTCCAATTAGTCTTTGTAATGTGATTTACAAGATTATATCCAAAATGCTTGCCCTTAGATTGAAAGAAATACTGCCAGATGTTATTTCACCTATGCAGAGTGCTTTTGTCCCTGGTCGTCTTATTACTGATAATGTCCTAGTGGCATATGAGAGTGTTCATGCTATTAAAAATAAGAGATCAGTGAGTAACGGATGTTGTGCAATAAAACTGGACATGCACAAGGCTTATGACAGGGTTGAGTGGATTTTTCTGGAGAATATGATGAGGAAACTTGGATTTGCTGAAAGGTGGATTTCTTTAATGATGGCTTGTGTGAGGTCGGTAAGATATCAAGTTAGATTTAATTCTGAAGAAACCGATATGTTTATTCCTTCTAGAGGGCTCCGTCAGGGAGACCCTCTCTCTCCATATTTGTTCTTGTTATGTGCGGAGGGGTTATCCAGTCTCTTGTTGTATGAAGAAGAAGTTGGTGGCATCGATGGGGTAAGGGTGTGCAGAAATGCACCGTCAGTTTCACACCTTCTATTTGCTGATGATTCTCTAATCCTCATGAAAGCTGATATGAACAATGCAACTTCCTTGCAACGAGTGTTGGACACGTACTGTGCAAATTCAGGACAATTGGTGAGTTTAGCTAAGTCAAGTATATTTTTCTCTCCAAACACTAATGTTCTTATGAGAGCAGAAATTTGTGAGGCTCTTCATATTGACACAGAAGCGTTATCAGACAAATATCTGGGACTCCCAGCCTTAGTGGGGGCGGATAAAAGTGAGTGCTTCGAACATTTCATTGAGAGAATAATCCAGCGCATTAATGGCTGGAAGGAGAAACTTCTATCTATTGGTGGCAAAGAAATTCTTTTGAAGGCTGTTGCTCAAGCTATTTCAGTATATGCTATGTCCGTCTTTCTTATTCCAAAAGGGGTTTGCAAAAGGATGATGGATGCTATTTCCAACTTTTGGTGGGGAGATGATGACAATAGCAAGAGAATGCATTGGTTGGCCTGGTGGAAATTATGCTTTCCAAAGAAAGAAGGAGGCATGGGATTCAGAGATTTTCATTCTTTTAACCTTGCTATGTTGGCTAAGCAGGTTTGGCGGCTAGTGAATGAACCAGAATCTTTATGTGGCCGTGTTCTACGTGCAAAATATTATCCGGATGGAGATATACTAAAAGCTGGCCCAAAAGCAGGATCGTCATTTACTTGGCAGAGTATTGTGGCGGGCATAGCTACTTTCAAAAGAGGATACGTGTGGCGAGTAGGTAATGGGGAGAAGATCAATATTTGGAGCGACCCATGGATACCTAGCAGTCCTAATTATAGGGTGTTATCTCCCAGGAGGGGTGCCGTATACACCAAGGTTAGTGATCTAATCGATCCAATTTCTGGCCAATGGGATGAACAATTGCTCAATGATTTATTTGGGATAGTGGATGTTGGCCGTATTCTGCAAATTCCTTTAAATAGCCATGGTTTCGAGGACTTCATTGCTTGGGGAGCTACGAAGCATGGGAAATATACAGTACGATCAGGATATTATTTGCAATGGCGTCACCACTTTGGCCCATCTGCTGGTCAGCTCGCGATGCCTGGCAGTGCGGCTACTAATCCGGTCTGGAGTTTACTTTGGAAACTGAAAGTACCAAGCAAAGTAAAAATCTTCGTTTGGCGTGCATTACATGGGATTCTTCCGTTGAAGTCTATATTGGTTAATCGACATGTTGGTACAACCGGTGGCTGTCCAGTGTGTAACCAGGGACCGGAGGATGTGATGCATCTTCTCTTTAAATGCCATACGGCTCAAGAGTTGTGGACAGACCTTGGTTTGTCCGAGCTAATCAGTGATGCTGTTACGGATGATCGCTCCGGCTCAGTTGTTCTCGAGAGTCTGCTGCGACGTCAAGGTATTACATTGCCAGGCTTTACTAATGTTGGTCTAAAAGAAACAATTTCTGTGTGCTGCTGGTACCTTTGGTGGATCAGGCGGCGACGAACACATGATGAAGCAGTTCCGCCGATCTTTCAGTGTAAGATGTCTATCCTTTCAATCACGGCAAATGCTGCAAAATCCACCAAGGTGCAAAACACCGGGGTGGTGCGTTGGACCAGACCTGAACCACGTACTATGAAGTTAAATGTGGATGCCTCTTTCCACGAAGATAGACGGGCAGGGTCTATAGGTGCCGTTATTCGAGATTACCAAGGAAGATTTGTTGCTGCTGCGTGTTTGTTTATACCGCATGTCTCTACTGCATCGATGGCTGAATCCATTGCTATGAGAGAAGGCTTGGCGCTTGCTAACAGACTTGGTTTAAATAGAATTCAAGCTGAATCAGATTCAACTGATGTGATTGATGCATGCAATGGTGGCGAAGTTTGGTGGAGTGAGGCGTCCGCGGTGTTTGCGGATTGCGTGGATCTGATGAATACAATTGGCGCCGTTTGTTTTAAACATTGCCCGAGGGATGCAAATAAAGTGGCTCACGAGCTAGCTAAATTTTCCTTTTTGAATAATCTTTCCTGTAATTGGGACGATGAGCCCCCTAGAGTTCTTTTAAATAGCCTTATAAACGATGTAACTGTTATTGGAGATTAATAAAATTGGTAGAAATTTCAAAAAAAAACAGTGCATCTAGTTAGTTTAACTATGCTGATTGCGCAGCTTTAAGCCGCGTGGTAGGATTTCATCACGCAAATTAAGATATCTCACTGTGTATGCATACAGTATGCAGATCTTGCATGGCGCCGTGTGGATCGATAGCACTTGCACTGACACGTGGCAGCCATTGCCCTTCAAGTGTTCGCCAGAAGGTAAAAGAAAATGCATTTGCTAATTTGTAGGTGGCGGAAAAAAATCTCGGTAATTGAAAATTCAGACTATTACACCCAAACAGTCTGAATTAGTGCAACTTTAGTAAAATATTAATGAAAATTTGATTTGTGTTTTAAATATATGGAGTGATTTGAGATGATGATAGTTGAATTGTGACCGAGATTTGAAAATGTTAGGCCAATGATGAATAGACAAGCCAATAAAGACATACGTTGGTGCATATACAAAGGAGTAAACTACGTTTTTCATCTCTTAACTTAACGGGTTGATCAATTTTGGTCTCACAAGTCTCACCTGCACCGGACAACTTAACCCCTCAAGTGAGACGAAGCTGGACACTTTTGGTCCCTTTCATGCCTTGAAGCGGGTTTTCCTATGATCGAGAGTGGTTTTGAACATGAGTTGACACAAGACGGTAGTCTGTTCATTAACGTCACCATTTGTTTTCTCTCTCTGTTAGTGGGTCTCACATGTCAGCTCCATCATCTACCTTCATCTCGTAAAATCTTGTGCTCAAATCCGTGCATGCAAGTCGCGATTTCGGCAAAACTCCTGCAATTTCGCACTCGGGTTGATAAACTTACCAGGTTGATCACTTATGTAAATATGTGCATTTTTTCAATTGTAAGAAGAACGATCTGCATATGTATATAGTTGTCTTTACGGGTAATGCGTGAGAAAGCACATGGGTCCTCCCCTTCCTCATATCTCACTAACAAGAAACGTGGGGGGTTTGTACAACGTTTGGTATTTTTATAACATCTTGTATATGTAAGATGTATTGGCTATTTCTTCTAGTGGAATCATTTGTTATCACTATAATGACAAGTGAAATGTGACATTTAATGCACTTCCTTGTTTTAAAATTTGTGATCATTATTAATTAGAAATAACAATAACTATCTTAGTCTAATTCATGTTCATTTTAATTATTTTTAAAAATTGACAATGAAACATCAGGGCAAAACCTTTATTTCATGTTAGTCTAATTCATGTTTAGTTCAAAACATTATTTCATTTACCATGAAATTGTACGACTCCTGTATAATTTATTAATCAAAAGGCAAAGACAATATTTCCAAAAAATTGCAATGCCAAAGCCCAAAAGAAAGAACAAATTATAACAAAGTGTCAACCATTTTGAGAAAGATGAAAAGTTCTTCTCGTTCACTCTATGCGTATGCAGACTGCTGAGTGTTATCATGTATATAGGCACCCTTCGATGCTTTGAAGGAGGACACTTTAAAAACAAATGGCCACATTTATATGTTCCTAGATGTGTCAGCAAGGTGGAACGATGTCAAGAAGAAAGGTTTACTGAAATATTTTCCGGCTTCATTCACAATCCCTTTAATATCGGATAAATCGAGGAAAATAAAAAATGGAAAACCTGGGGGAATCTTCCTTTTAGTGTACTAGTTTGAAGGAAAAATCATAAACTTGCAATACCATAATATTTGACAAGCTAGTCTTGTATGGATATTCATGGCTTTCAAGCCAAAAACTAAGGTCATGGCCATATCTATGGCTAGCTTCTTGCTATCATGACCAACTTGGCACAAACATGCCAAAGCAAGATTCTAAGATTTTTTTTAATTGATATTTCTTTTTCTAGTGCCAAAATCCCCATTTTGTGTGAAGTCATAATAAAATCTTTTGTACTGGAGAAAGAAGTACTAATATGAATATTAAGATTTCCTAATTTCAGTTTAAAATTGTAATTTAGTCTTAATACTCAAATTAAATGTCTCTAATCATCAAAAACCTCGTTTGGCTCGAACGTGCATTAGGCAATCAGAGCGCGTACACGTATTAATCAATAAATTATCTCTAAAAGAAGAAATTAAATGTTGATCTTGATTTAATCAACAAATTATCTCTAATTTCGGGGAATATTTATCTAAACATCCATAAAAAGTCAATGTTTAATCTGGGAGCCATTCTGAGATCAATTAGACTTATCTGAATGTCTATTTGACTATAGAAAAGTTCCAAGATAAACATTTTTTGGAATGCTTGCGCGCAGTTCTACTTATAAACCGGTTGTTCACCCTCCAAACTAGCAAGGTGGGACTAAACATCCCAACCCTGGCATGTGAACCAACTACAAGGCACACCGTCCCCACCTTCCTGTCAGCATATTAAGCGGTCTCACTCGTCAACTCAGCCAAGTAACTGTCAAATGAGGTTGACCCGATGGAAACGGCCGCTTGGCCATGTGCGAGCCTTGAAAGAGCAAAGTGGGGCAAAAATAAGGAAAGCTAAGTGAGCGGGGCAAGAGTGAGGAAAACTAAGCGAAGTGGGGGATCCATTCAGATTGTCTCGAAAAATGATAGTTTCTTTCAAGTTGCTTACAGAATTTTGGTCTCTTTCATGTTTAGTTTCAGTTCCTTAGAGGATTTACAAGTATTATTGTTTCATTGTGGTTTATGGTATATAAACATCAATTAAACTCTTATGTATCTATGATGATTAGGTATCTATTGTTGAATCTTGTATGGTTCTTCCTAGATTCATTGATATTTCAATAGCACAAAATCACGGCGCTTCTATTTGACTGATATTGAACATCAATGAAATTACTATAAAGCTATGTATGAAACCAATTTGACCTTCGCAATTTCTTTGAAAATTTCTATAGCTCCTTCAATTAGATGATGGAATTTCTATGTACCAATTTATGACTCAATGTAAGGTCAGCTGAATCTTGAAAGTCCATTTAGACTATGTTGAAACTAGTTCGGTTTCAATATCGATTCACACTCAGAAAAATAAATTTGTGAACAGGAGGGGAGAAAAGAACATAAAGATGTAAAAAAAAATACCTAAACAGATAAGGGGGGATGTTAAAAAATGTAACAAGATTAGGAATGATGTTGAATAGAGGTGGAGGGGCATAATGTAATTTTTTAGCACAAATCTCTAGGCTTTGGACGACTCTGATGGTGCCAGCACGTGAACATATAGCCAGAAATTAGTTTCCATATAGTGGCTTCAAAAAATTTGAGTCAATTGTTGACTCTTACATTATCGACGTTATATAGAGTGCACATAAAAATATTTTATACAAGGGTCTTAGTTTTTGTTAAGTTTTCAGGGTGTATATACTACTGCTTACACTCTTCGTAGGGCTAACTATTCTTCGCGAAAAGTTATTTCTGTGAGCTAACATTATGCTTTACATGTTTTAACTTCACCTAATATTTTTCGTGTCAGACCTGACTATTACTTATGTAATGTGCTTGGCACAAGACCAAGCATAACTCTCTCTCTCTCTCTCTCTCTCTCTCTCTCTCTTTCTCTCTCTACTACTACTACTACTACTACTACTACTACTACTACTGGAAAATGAATCTCCGCCGGGTGGTCAAAAGCCCCGGCGAAGGCCGGAATCCAGCTCGGCGAAGCCTTCGCCGAGAGGGGCACTCGGCGACCCACACTCGGCAAAATTTGCCTCAGCGAAGCATCTTCACCGAGTGCTTTTTATCGGGGGTGCCGGCGAGGCTTCGCCGAGTGCTTTTTCTCCACACCCGGCAAACAAAAGAAGATCTCGCCCATCCCTTGTCAGATGAGTGTCAGGCGTGTGTCAGACCTTCGCCGAGTCTTCACCGCCGGCACTCGGCAAAGAACTAAACACAGTTGCCCGCCACGTGTACATAACGCCGATGCTCGGAAAATGGCTTCGCCAAGTGCCAGGACCGTGTCTCGGTGAAGGATGTTCTCCGAGTGCCCATGCTGGGTTCGATGTAGAGATTTCGCCGAGTGGTATTTTCGCCGAGTGCCGTAGTACATAGGTCGCCGGTTGTGGAGATTCGCCGAGTGCCTCCGCTCCGTGCCGGGCTCGGCGAACCTGGCGCCAAATGGTCACCTGGGACACCATTCGCCGAGTGCCCCACCCGGCAAAGACACCTACTCGGCAAAGGTCGTTCCCAGGTGAACATTAGGGCGAAGAAAAGGAGGCAACTCTTTTTTTTCTGCGGCATCTTTGTCGAGAGGGGCACTCGGCGAAGATCCCGCTCCATCACAATGACGTGGGGCCCACTGGCAGGCGCCACGTGTCCATCCAGTTTGCCAAGAGTGGAGGTTTGCCGGGTGCCTTTTCCTGTCTTTGCCGACAAAATGTACTTTGCCGAGTGCTTTTTCGGTGGACACAAGGCAAAGACGCTCTTTGCCGAGAGTCGAATATTCGCCGAGTGTTTGTTGGCTGAGTCTCGGCGTAGGTGCTCGTTGTCGGGTGGCCCGCGTTTTTGCACTTGGCGAAGGCCGGACCACCCGGCGACGTTCCATTTTCCAGTAGTGATCTCTCTCTCTCTCTCTCTCTCTCTCTCTCTCTGTGCAAATAAAATGCGTTATGACAGAAAAGAAAGAAAGAGAGGCGGCGGCCTAGGGTTTCAACCCTAGCCGTCGCTGCCGGCGCCATCTGCATCTTCATCATCGCCCTCGTCTAATAATTAACGGGTCCTCGCCCCTCCTCTAGTTGCCGCTCTGGCACTAGGAGGGGTGGGGACCTCGGACCTGCGCAAGGCGCTATACAAAGGTCCTTAATGTTAAAGATTGGTTTTGGTTGTTATCTTCTTCGTCAATGGAGATGGCATCGTCTGCAATAAGTGATCTTCCTCGCTTCGTTCGACGGCGAGATCTCCTTCCCGACGTCAATGGTGACTTTGGAAAATTAAGTTTGTCTAGGTATGGTTCTTCAGATCTTGCTTCGCCAGATCAATCTTGGAGTGTTTCTCATGTTTGCCGCGAGGAGGATTGTCCTCGCAATATCTATCTCGGCTACTATGTCTTCGGCAATGGTGATTCGTTCTCTCGGCTCCCAACGACGTCGACAAAGTGGTTCGGTTATTTGTCCCTGGAATATCAGTGGTGGTGCTCTTGCCGATGTTGCTTGATTAATTTAATGGCTGCGTGCGTGCACAAAGCCTTGGTATTACGGCTCAAAATTAAATGGGGAGAACCTTCGTTGGTATTCACAGGTATGTGGTTTGGTGTATTCGGCGTTGTTCTACGGCTGCCTTCAGAAAAGTATAAGATTGTGTCATGGAAGAAAAAAGAGCTTGAAGATCTCATAGATTTGCTCGTCTCTTTTAGTTTTGTTTTTGTAATCGTGTACTCTTTGTTGGTTTAATATACATGGTAAAATTCAAAAAAAAATGCGTTCTGGCAATGTTGCAACGACGAGTTTTTCCTTTCAAAAAGGAAAGATAACCCCATCCTCTATATCGGTTGATGCACACAGTTATATAAACTCCAATGCGGAGTGATGTGCCCATGTGGATCCTTGGACATGATAACTTTGTTGTCACCTACTGGCTACTATCTAATCAATAAAGCTCTGATTTTCCATGAAAAGAAAGTTGCTAGGCACATCTTCAAGCGATAGCAAATTATGGAATTGTCTCAGGTTCCTTTCCGGTCCCTAAAGAACGATGCTCAACGCTTGCGGAATTCACGGATTCAACTGATGTACCAGCTAGAGCAAACCTGGCTATGTTCATATGCTGAGTTGAGAATAGCAAGTTTATGATCGTGACTGTCCTCCCTTCCCAAAAAGAACATTATTCAGGTGCATGCACGGTAGTAGCATTGTCACGTACGCACAAACCCTTATTGGACAAATATGCATCGCCAGCGCCGAGCGGCTTCGGAAAGCCGCATACATCTCGAAACAGAGAGGACAAATCAAAGAGAGAAGCTTCCAAGTGGTGTCCATGGCGGAAAGCGAAGCATCATCTCCGAATTAGAGTAGTTGTTGCCTAACCGAAGCTTTACGCATGGCGGCAGATTGAGCAGAGTCGTCCAAAAGTAGTTCTCAACTTCCTTTTTTTTAACAACAGTTGTCAACTCTTCGCAGTTCTCTATCAATTCCTCGTCAGAATGTACAGCAAACTGGAAACAAATTAAAAACGATTCTCTTCTCAGCTAAACCAGATCTGACGACTTCTACACATGGTTTTGCAGAAATGCAGTCTAACATGCATGAAAGAAAAATTACTCACTCCGTTCACTAATATAAGCACACCGGACCCATTTCAATTTTGACTACTACATAAGTACATACTAATACGAGTGAATCTATATACAAAATAAGTTTAAATACATTTGAATCAAGAAAATTGAAATGATGAGTCCAGTGTGCCTTATATTGAACCGAGGGAGTAGTAGATTTCGCGTTAAAAAATGCCAGAACTCCTGGTGCCACATGCACTTGCGCCGACAGCGGTAGTATAGTGGATCCTCGCGCAGTTCGGTGGCAGTAGATGGCAAAGAGCTCGGAAGAACAATTTCAACTTTCCCTTTTGCAATCGGCGTCAGTCACGCACTCACGCTTGTAGCTCGACACGCCCAAAAAATCTGGGCATGTGTAATCTTGGCCAGTGCATATAAAATAGTAGAACACCAAAGCCAATTCAACTTGCTGCATGCCTCGCTGAACTTTCCTGATAAGCTACCAATCTCAACTAAGCCTACAGGTCTACTATTTGGAGAAATATTACATTTATCTTTGGTCTACAAAAGCATCACATAGTCATGAACTTATCACTCCATTCACAATTTCACATTTCGCAGTGAAATATCTTGCTGAACCCAGGTTTAGCTGGACCAGAGAATTTCACCACATTGTTTTTTCGAGGAACACCAAGTATATATAAAGTAGACATGCACACACACTAAATTAAGACCCAAAGTGGTCGGATTCAAACTGGATCAAGAAATCAGTCAAATCACCTTATACATTTTTTTCTTTAGAAACACGAAATACAAAGCAGGCACACCTGCACACATACACACGCTCAAGCAATGTTTAATAGAGCCAAAGCTTTTGCCCCTGTTTCAAAAAGAAAACAAGGAGTTGCGGAGCTGCAGACGTCAAAGTTGAGGTTCGATCCCATGTAAGCTTCGAGAGAATGTTAATTTGGACATTGAAACAAATGATCTTGTTTTTGAACTTCGAAAAAAAATATCGTATTTGCAAGTTTACAAAAAAAACATACATGCATGTAGAGGTCACGTACAAACTTTCTAGCTTTTTTTGGTAAACGTGACCATTCGCGACCTTTAAAAAAAATCATAAAATGGACTTACTCGGCACATATTATAACTTTTGACTCAATTCCACTGAATTCACTGGTCATATTTTCAACAACAAAATTATAAAAGGTATAACCAAATACTTACATGTAGATTTTTGCTGCATTTCAAAAGGTGAAATTATAAGGACCTAAAAATTCCCACGTTAGCCCCCATGCGTGGAAGAATTTCTAGCCCACGCATTAGTGCAGTGAAAGCATGTAGTGGCAAAGTCTACATGAAAGAACAAGTGATGACATAAAGAAAAACTAAAAGCTAACTTTGAAGTTAAAAATATTATAGGCTAAATAATCATTTTCATCGTTGGCTTTGTATCAACGAGGTGAGTTGCGGTACTATTCACTGTAAGCGAGGGTGACAACACAGGGATACTTCATTTATGATGTTGCTCTTTGAGTACTGAGTTTTGATCTCTGGGTGAGAACTCTAGTCTGACTTTCATTGGTTGTACTTGCCAATTATAAACTTCTAGCTATTTCCTTGTTGAGGACATTGTGTGGATATTGATCAGACTTTTTGTCGGGTGAAAATCGATGATCTGTTTTTTGTGGTTAGATCGGACAACAACGACACTTGTGCATTGTTCCCGTCCGAGATGTCGCTGATGGAGGACCTTTTTCAATGTTCGGATGTAGCCAACAGTGGTGGTTGTTTCTTGCTGATGCGAGTGTATGATCGCTTGGGCAGGGTCATGCATGTTTTTTTTGTGTGCATCCATAATGTCTAAACTAACTCTTGACATTATATTGTTGCAAAGGTCGGGTGTAATATAGTATTCTTGATATTAGTATATTTTCTTTTTCAGAAAAAAAAACAACGAGAACGTCAAAATTAGATCTCATAATAGTATGTTTCGACTAACTTGTTTCGGACTCTTTTATTACCCCACAATAACACTTGTTTTTTTGGCAGGTAGGACAATAACACATTAGCTGCCATCCTATTTTTGTAACAACTTACCACGCGGTAACTTCTATACGAAGCAGGGGCGGAGCTAGCATGTATTCACTGGTGTCAAATGACACCAATGAAATTTTACTAGTCCCCTTTGTAAATGAAGAATACTCCTATAATTTCGAAATGACACCAGTAAATTCAAAGGAATGACACCAATGAAATTTCTTGCTGGCTTCGCACCTGTTACGAAGACAACTTCATAAGCTTCAGTTCCAACAAAAAAAAAACTTCATAAACTTTGGGTAGTAACTTTGAAGGCAAAAATAAGTTGTCGAAATACATACCAACATCGGGTCTAGATTTAAAGCTACAACATTTTAAATTTTAGAGTTACAAAGAATATCTGAATACAGCACCATATCTAGAAGAAAACCAGTCAGATTCCGACATCAGATAGCACCGCCGGAACAGGCTAATCTGGAGATCGATCGACCTCGGCATCGGAATGTCACGTCGGAGCTGGACAGCAACGTAGCTACACGCGTGCATGCACTGGTGATTAAAATATCGTCGATCAGCATCTGCGTGCGTCACGACACTTGAGTCGAATCAGCAGAAACCACCCACGATTTAACTGACGATCGAGACGACGGACGACGTCCCGGCGGATCGATAGGAAGTCGCCGTGGTTGGAGATTCGATCGGTTGCGCACAACGGCAAGTGGCCGATAGCTCTCCCTTGGTTCGGCAGCTTTTCTTTAATTCTGGCCAGGCCGGTTTGTTTATCCGGCGCATGATGATGATACATTGTGTTGGATATTTGCATCGACGGCACAACTTGGATGCTTGAAAGTTACATATATAGGCGCAACTTGGCCAGGGTCTAGTCGTGTTAAAGAAACGAACGACTGCGGGGGAAAAAGGGATCGATGCTCGTGATGTGCATTTTTTTATTTGATCATACTCGGCTATTGATGGATTTGTTATGGTGAGACCATCACAATACGCAACCGGTGAGAGAGTACTCAGAAGTTGTCGGACGTATAATACCGCCGTAATGAAACGATGAGCCATGAGCCGGTGTTCGTAGGATCCACTCCAATGTACACATGATTTTACTTGCTGCCATTACCAATCTCCTAGTTGGCCAAGATGAACAAACGAACTGATGAAACTCTCGAGAAGGCCTACGCCAAAGCCAACTCTTCACCTTCCAGAGAACACTAGTTGTTGGAGTTTTTTTTTCTGGCAGTAGATTTATATTTTAGTATGATGCCAGGATCCGAGTGGTAGCACACGATGTAAGAACTCTACTCTTGTTTGATGGTGGTTATTAATTCATCTATGAAAAAGTATGCTCAATGGGTACACGTATGCGTGAGAGTTGTGTGAATGTGTTTGACTATGTCGATGTAGGGGCATTCTCCGTCGGCCTTGTATGCATATCACAATGGGACAACCCTAGGTTAGCGTGTGCGATGACAGGGGTGGTTACATGGGATCATGTTGTGGGATGATGACACGATTTAATGCCCCATGATCCGGCCATTTGGCATACCGTGGCCTGGTCCGATTTTGGATCTATAGAATCGACTAGTTTTCATGTAAGATGTGCTCTTTCTGGTGGCATGGCCCATCCCTTTAACATGAGGCTTCTAGACTGACGTGGCCCACTTGACTAGTTGCTAGGGTCCATTCATTCTCTTTGGGTAAAGGGTAACCCATCTACTCCCTTGAGCCCCTTAAAAAAAAGGAAAAGCCTTGTAGCCCCCCGGGGGATCTTTTCCTCCGCGTCCTCCCCCTTGCTCTTCGTCCTCCCCTTTGCTCTTGTGACACGTGCCCCCCGTGGTGGAAGGAAACGACACAGCGAACGTGGGGGGCCCGCCCACCTACCTTATCTCTTCCGTCGGTTCCTCCCCTCCACTCATTTCTACTCCTATCTCATCCTTCCTTTTCTCGCTCGACGCCGGCGTGCTCCAGCGACTCGCCCGATCTAGCGATCCCCGCACCAGCACGGCCTCCCGGCGGCAGCCTTTCCACCGCCGGCGAGCATGCTCCTTCCTTTTTTCCCACCTGCAGCTGCAAGGAGGCAGGGCCACAGCTGCGAGACCAAGGGCCGCTTGCTGCAAGAGATGACAGCTACTGCTGTCCGGCGGTGCTGCCCGGCGGTGCTGCATGACGGTGCTCGGAATTCGCTGGTGCTACCACAGGCTGGTGGCGGTGCTACCAAAGGCCATCGGAAATGCTACATCTAACCGGCGGCGCTGCTACTAAAGGCCGGCGGCGCCGCGGCGGAGCTACGTCTGACCGACGACGGTGCTACCAAAGGCCCGTGGTGTTGCTACCTACGGCGAGCAGCGGTGCTACCTAGGGCGAGCGGCGGTGCTACACGAGCTCGCCGGCGTTGCTACCTACGGCGAGCGGCGGTGCTACACGCGCCCGCCGGCGTTGCTACCTACGGCGAGCGGCGGTGCTACAAAGGATCGAGGGTAGTGCTACCATGCTCCAGCGGCTTTGCTACAAAAGTTTGACGGCGATGCTACCGTGTGCCAGCGGCGGTGCTACAGAGCTGCGACGGCTTCTTCTCCGGCGACGGTGTCTTCTCCGGCGACGACATCTTCTCTAGAGACGGCGGGCGGAGCGACGGGGGGTGATGGTGTGCAGCGGCGAAGCTGCGACGCCGTCTTCTCCGGTGACGACGCCTTCTCCGGCGACGGCGTGTTTTCCGACGACGGCGACGGGGGGACGGGGAAAGGTTCTGCATCGTGCCGGGGCGCCATGGGCGAGAGAGACTTTTTGTTTTGCTTTTTCCATGCGAGGGGACGGGAGGTTCACGCGACCTATTTTTCCGCGTTGACTAGTAAAACGGACACGTGTCGGCCTGTCCACCCGGGGGATCGGAGGAAAAGATCCCCCAGGGGACGCCTAGTCCTGTCCTTAAAAAAAACTCCCTTGAGACGAGAGGCTTGGCTCGTTGGTCCCATGCGTAGAACCCAACTAAGTGCACTCCCGAGTTACCTGTGAACAAATGGTGAGGGATTCAAAGACTCCTAAACAAGAGAAAGGCCGCCGACTATCGAATGATAGAAGTTGCACTCGAAGACTATCGAAGGCAAAGAGTGTCGCGGCAACTTATGGCCAACCGGAGCCTGGCGTGCAAGTCAAGCCTCGAGAAGCTCTCCTTTTAGTTTAGGGACATAGCTAAGAATCATGAGCAATTGAGATTCGAAGTAGCCATAACGCTCCAGAATGTTGGTCTATAACCCTACAACGACTCAGCCGACGACCTCGACACAGGCGACATTGACCTTTTTGACTTTGTTGAGCTCTTGTCGTGTGAACCTGGGTCAAGAACCGGGGTTGGTTGCCACTGCATCAGCGATGACAAGAAGTGACGGTTGCTACCCCTACCTCTTTCGCGAAGAGTTCAATGGCACCTTCTTTAATGGTTATCTAAATAACAATCATACTCCACTATGTCCTAGAACTAATTGTGTTTAGGTATATACCTAACACAACAAGAAATATGTTGATACATGATCAATGGCACCTTCTTTAATGGTTATCTAAATGACAATCATCCTCCACTATGTCCTAGAACTAATTGTGTTTAGGTATATACCTAACACAACAAGAAATATGTTGATACATGATCCTCTATTTTTGTCATGAAATCATCACTAGTTTTCATTTATGACGATTTGATGACCAAAATACATCGTCATCAATCTACATCAAAAGTTATGACATTTTTTCCAAAACCGTCATAATCGTCTATGACGATTTTGGATCGTCATAACCTTTATTATGCTCCAATAACGTGACTAGCAGTTTGCCCAGGCCCCAGTCTAAGGGAGTCTTTGATTAGCCCAAAGTCAGCCTGATTCAGCTGACCTACTAGCCTACTACCTCAGATCTTGGGCCATTTGGATGTTCCAACCCAGCAAGAGCATAGATCCCCATTGTTAGAATTGTACTCGGTCTAGTGTACGTATACGTACCGGAGTCTGTTTGTAATATGTACTGATCATTATATATACATGTGGAGAGTGGAGGCATAGCCCCACGAAACCCTAAACCAATACTCAAACTTGGTATCAGAGCTTTAGAGCCTTTCAGCCGCCGCCGCTCCAAAACCGAGCTGCCGCGATGGGTACGTCCGCGCTTCAAATCGCAGAAGCTGCTAGCTCCTTGATCCCCTCCGCCAGCGTCATGGCCATGCCAACCATCCCCGTACGTTTGAACATTACCAATTTCACCTTGTGGAGAGGGCTAGCTTTGCCCAACCTCTCGGGAGCCAATCTCCATGGCTACCTCGACGGGTCCATGGCCGCTCCGGCGAAGATGCAGACGGAGGGCACCGGCGACAAGGCCGTGTCCGTCCCTAACCCGGCGTATCAACGCTGGTGGATTCAGGACCAGAAGGTCATCGGCCTCCTCCTCGGATCGATGGATGAGGATATCGCAGCCCAGCTCATTGGCTGCAAGACCGCGGCGAACGTGTGGGAGGCCGTCCACGCCATGTTCGGCGCCCAGAGCCGCGCAAACGTGCGCCACTTCCGCCGCCAGCTCCAGTCGCTGCGGAAGGATGACTTGTCCGCGGCTGTGTACATGCACAAGATGAAGGCGCTGAGTGATGCCATGGCGGCTGCCGGCTCGCCCATCTCCGACGATGAGCTTGTCGACTACATCATCACCGGGCTCGGGTCGGCGTTCAACTCCATCGCCGCCTCCCTCACTGTTGACAACAAGTCGATCTCCTACTCCGACTTCTACGCGAGCGTGTTGTCGTTTGAGGCCTTGCAGGCACAGCAGGCCCAGGCCGAAGGTTGGTCATATGGCAACGCTAACCGGCCACGAGCATCGGACTACAACCCCGCCTATCAAGGTGGGGGCTCCCCCTATCAAGGTGGAAACCATCCCAGCGGTCAGCCAGGGCAAGGCCGTCCCAACGGCGGGTACGGCAATGGCGGCGGGTACGGCAACGGCCGCAACGACGGCGGCAATGGCCGTAACGAAGGCGGCAACAGCCGTAACGGTGGCAACGGCGGTGGTGCAAACCGCAATGGTGGTGGTGGCGGCAATGGACGGCGTTGGAGGCCTCGTTGTAAAATTTGTGGCAATTGGGGGCACGAGGCGACGGACTGCCGCAATCGCTACAATCAGGAGTACCAGCGCTCTGGTAATTCTGCCTCGACAAACGCCACCGACCACAACCCCTGGATCATGGACACGGGGGCCACCGATCACTTCACGAGTGATCTCGAGCGACTTCATGTCCACGAGCGGTTCGCTGGGAAGGAACAGGTGCAAGTGGCCAACGGAACAGGTTTGTCTATTTCGCATATTGGCCATTCAAATTTAACCGGTTCATCTCTTCGTTTGCACGATGTTCTTCATGTTCCAAATATTCGTCAAAATCTTCTCTCCGTATACCGTCTCGTTTCTGATAATGACGTGCTTGTTGAATTTCACCGTCATTTTTTCTGTGTCATGGACAAGGCCACGAAGAGGGTAATCCTTCACGGTAGGAGTCAAGATGGACTCTACCCCGTTCCGTTCTGCAAGGCATCATCGTCCTCTCTTCGTGCATCCGCTAGTGGCAAAGCCACGCCTACGCAGTGGCATCAGCGTCTTGGTCATCCCTCAAATAATGTAGTGCATTCTATTGTTAAAACACATGAGCTTTCGTGTTCTACGTCAGACAAATTATCTTTAGTGTGTGATGCTTGTCAGCGTGCTAAAAGTCATCAGTTACCTTACACTGCTTCTTCCCGTGTCACTACTATGCCTCTTGAGCTTGTTCACTCCGATGTTTGGGGTCCTGCTCGTACTTCTTCTGGAGGGTACAAATATTATGTTAGCTTTGTGGATGACTATTCTCGTTTTTGTTGGATTTATCTTCTGAAGCATAAGTCTGACGTTGAGCAGGTTTTCTATGCCTTCCAGGCTCATGTTGAGCGCCTCCTAAACGCTAAAATCAAAGCAGTTCAATCTGATGGAGGTGGTGAGTACCAAAAATTGGCTCGCTATTTTCAGCGCACGGGCGTGTCTCATTGTGTGTCATGCCCGCATACTTCGCAACAGAACGGGGTTGCTGAACGTAAACATCGACATTTAGTAGAAACTGGACTTGCCCTCCTAGCACACTCCTCTCTTCCCCTTCACTATTGGGATGAGGCTTTTCTCACGGCGTGTTATCTTATTAACCGTATGCCTACGCCTGTTAACAACAAGGAAACACCTCTCTATCGCCTTCTACATGTCCAGCCAAATTACTCTTTTCTTCACATTTTTGGTTGCGCTTGTTGGCCTAGTCTTCGCAAGTATAATTCGCATAAACTCGACTTCCGCTCTAAGGCTTGCGTTTTCCTAGGCTATAGTCCAATGCATAAGGGGTACAAGTGCTTGGATCGCTCCACAGGGCGTATTTACATATCCCGTGACGTCGTTTTTGATGAGACCGTGTTTCCCTTTTCCACTCCCGGTGTGACCGTAGACGTGTCCGCTCTTGCTGAGTCTATCACTTTTCCAAACGATGAACCGGTTACGAGTGAGCCTATGCGCAAATATGACTTATCTTATTTGTCCACTGATCTTCCTATGCCTGGCACTGTCTCGTTTTTGCAGGCACCAGCGATCGCAGATGACCTGGTCGACGTGCAGCAGGTCGCTGCTGCTCCCAGGAGACCGATCAACATGCATGTGGATGGCCCGATCGATGTGCATGCAGGACCGATCAACATGCATGTGGATGGCCCCATCGATGTGCATGCAGGAGACGATGTGCATGCCTCTGATTTGGCCTCGCATGAGCATGCCCATGGGCCGCTGGGTGCCTCCCCGCTGGAGACCGCTTCTTCGGATCAGCCTGTGTCGCCTACTGCCGGTCCGTTGCCGGCCGCGACACCCTCGGCTGCCCCGTCTCCACCTGCTGCTGCAGCTCCGACACACACGATGGTAACGCGGCTGCAGGATCATACGCGAAAGGAAAAGGAATTCAAGGATGGCACTGTTCGGTATGACCCGCGACGTCGAGCATTCCTTGCTGCTCCGCACTCTCATCGAGAAGCCCTGAAAGAACCGGCGTGGCACACGGCCATGGCTGACGAATTTGCGGCTCTCTGTCAGGCCAACACTTGGGTCTTGGTCCCCCGTCCACCTGGCGTCAACATCGTTGGTAGCAAGTGGATTTTCAAGACCAAACACCGTCCAGATGGGTCCATTGATAAGCACAAAGCCCGACTGGTTGCACGTGGATTCACTCAGCAACATGGCATTGACTATGGTGACACATTCAGTCCAGTTGTGAAACCTGCTACGGTTCGTCTGGTGCTCTCTCTTGCAGTATCTCGTGGATGGACTCTTCGGCAGGTCGATGTCAGTAATGCTTTCCTTCATGGTTTTCTGACCGAAGATGTCTACATGCAGCAACCGCCCGGTTTTGAGGATGCAAGGTTTCCCTCCCATGTCTGTAAGCTTCAGCGGTCTATCTATGGTTTGAAGCAGTCACCACGGGCGTGGTATGCTCGCTTGAGTCAGCTCCTTCATCAGCTTGGTTTCATCTCTTCCAAGGCTGATACATCCATGTTTATCTTTTCTCGAGAAGGGGTTCACATCTACATGTTGGTGTATGTTGATGATATTGTCATTGCTGGCTCTACTCCGGAGGCTGTTGACCGTCTGGTGCGTTCCCTCTCGGATAGTTTTCCTATTAAGGATTTGGGTAGGCTCGAATACTTTCTTGGATTGGAGGCGTCTTACAATTCATGGGGTATGACGTTGACTTAACGGAAGTATGCTCTTGATCTTCTTCATCGAGTCAACATGGAGAATTGTAATGCCACCACCACACCGCTCTCCACTTCTGAGAGATTAGCCCGTGACACGGGTACGCCGCTTGGTGCTGATGATTCTTTCCGGTACCGTAGTGTTGTTGGCGGCCTGCAATATTTGACTCTTACTCGTCCGGACATTTCCTTTGCGGTGAACAAGGTGTGTCAGTTTCTCTCTCAGCCCACTGATATACATTGGGAGTCAGTGAAGCGTATTTTGCGGTATGTCAAGGGAACACTGCAGACAGGTTTGCATATTCGCAAGTCACCATTATCTGGCATTAGTATTTTTACAGATGCAGACTGGGCAGGTGACGTGGATGATAGGCGTTCCACGAGTGGTTTTGCTGTGTTTGTTGGACCGAATCTCATCTCATGGAGTTCGAAGAAGCAACCTACAGTCTCGAGGTCGAGTACTGAGGCTGAATATAAGGCATTGGCAAATGGCGCTGCTGAAGCAATATGGGTAGACTCTTTACTCAAGGAACTTGGTGTGACTCAGCAGCGAACGCCCATCTTATGGTGCGATAATCTTGGGGCTACTTACCTGACGGCGAATCCAGCAGCGAACGCCCATCATATGGTGCGATAATCTTGGGGCTACTTACCTGACGGCGAATCCAGTCTTTCATGCTCGAACTAAGCACATTGAGATCGATTTTCATTTTGTGCGAGAACGAGTAGCTGCCGGTGCATTGGATGTCAGGTTTATTTCCACTAATGATCAGTTGGCTGATGTATTTACTAAACCAGCCACACGACAGATGCTAGACAGATTTAAGGCCAATCTTAACCTTGTATGTACATAGCGGTTTAGATTGAGGGGGTGTGTTAGAATTGTACTTGGTCTAGTGTACGTATACGTACCGGAGTCTGTTTGTAATATGTACTGATCATTATATATACATGTGGAGAGTGGAGGCATAGCCCCACGAAACCCTAAACCAATACTCAAACTCCCGTCAAAAACAAAAAAAGCAAGAGCATAAACGGATCATTTTTCTTCATCCTCTGTCCGCTTCCCCAAAAGTTCAACAACTCCCAAACTTTGTCCCGGTGACCAGCACTATTGCTGCGTCTGTTGAGTAATGGAATCCAGTGTTCCAAGTCTAAAAAAATCCACAACTGGTCAGCATCGGCGGATCTCGAGGTAGCAGCCACCACCACTCCACGAGGCCGTGCCTCCAATGGCGGACAGGCGGAATCCCCTCACGACTCACGATTCACATGGCCAAGCAGGCACGCATGCAGCATTGTCTCTCGCTTCCGCGCAGCCCCCTCCTAGCTAGCAAGCTGGGCATTCCTCCGAGCCAAAGAGGAGAGCAATAGGCTTCGTGGCGGCAATGCCGCCGTGCCACTTCGTAGCCGTCCCGTACCCGGGCCGCGGCCACGTCAACTCGATGCTGAAACCTGTGCCGCATCCTCACCGCCCGCGACGGTGTCTCGGCCACCGTCGTCGTCACCGAGGAGTGGCTCGGCCTGCTCGCCAATGACCCCGCGCTCGCCGGCGCCGCGCGCGTCCGCCTCGACGCCGTCCCCAACGTCATCCCCTCCGAGTACGGCCGCGCCGCCGACTGGGCCGGGTTCCTCGAGGCCGTGTACACCAGGATGGAGACGCCGTTCGAGCGCCTCCTCGACCGGCTCGACGAACCCCCAACGGCCATCGTCGCCGACACCTTCGTGCCCTGGGCGGTGCGCGTCGGCAACCGGAGGGGCACCCGGTGTGCATCCTCTCGGCGGTCGGCGCCAACATGTTCTCCGTGCACTACCGCTTCGACCGCTTGCCTGTGGCTGCCGGCGATCGCGGATCTCCGGCGGATGCCGTGATCGCGGGTACGTGTACAAGTTGTGCATCTCAGCGCTTCCCTTCTTCTGTACTGTATTCTTCTTTAGCTTATTAACAAATTTGCAATCTGCACATTACTCCAAGTCTCCAACGATTCATGTTATGCAGAGGGCACTGATCCTAGTTGATTAATCTTATGCAGATGGCACCGATCCTAGCTTGATTGAGAACTACATTCCTGGACTCAAATCGATCACGTTAACCGATCTTGAGCCGTCACACTACGACAAGATAAAGTTGGACAAGATCCTTGAAGCCTACCCTTATGTGAGGAAAGCACAGTGTGTCATCTTCACCACCTTCTACGAGCTCGAGAGCAGTGCCATTGACTCTCTAAGGCCAGAGCTCCCTGCCCTGTGTTCGCCGTTGGGCCTTGCATCCCTTTCATGGCACTCAAAGAACAGCATTCCAATTCAGAAGAAGCACAAGGAGGCTACATGGCCTGGCTGGACGAACAGCCGGTGAACTCAGTGTTGTATGTCTCACTCGGCAGCTTCCTCTCGGTGTCGTCCGCCCAGCTCGACGAGATCGCCACCGGCTTGGCGCAGAGCAAGGTCAGGTTCCTGTGGGTTCTCCGCGACGCGTGTTCCCGTGTGCAGGATTTGATCCGTGGAAGCGCCGGCGTGGTCGTCCCGTGGTGCGATCAGCTGAAGGTCTTGTGCCATCCTTCTCTCGGCGGGTTCTTCACCCATTGCGGGTTGAACTCGACGCTCGAGGCACTGTACGCCGGCGTGACGATGCTGACTCTGCCGATAGCTTTCGACCATTAAGTCTGCATTTGGGATTGTTTAGGTCCAGTTTCCTTTCCGCATCAAGCAGAAGATCAGTAGATCTTAGTTTGCCTGGTGTTTTGTTTTTAGCTTCTGCATCTCTGGGACGACATCTCTATCGTTTTATTCCCCGAAAGCTGTAAAATGGTTGTCTGTAAGTTTCGTTTCGTTGAAATGGAACTGGGGCGAGGAGCCCTTTATTTCTAAAAAATAGCTTTCGACCAGCCGATCAATAGCCGGCTTATCGTCGAAGTGTGGAAGGTTGGGTACAACCTGAAAGAGAAGATCCAGGCAGATGGCGTTATCGGTAGAGAGGATATTGCTCAAGCCGTGAAGAAGCTGATGAATTGTGATGACACTGACACAGAGGGTGTGAGAAGGAGGGCTTCAACGATGAAGGAGGCATCCCGCACTGCAGCTGAAGTGGATGGCTCCTCGTTTCGAGATATCACATCTTTCATCAATTACATTTCACAGTTCAAGAGCTGAATTGTTCGTAGAGACCTCATTTCCGAAATAAATTTAGTGTGGTACTCACTACATTGTAATATTGTAGTAATGCATTAAAATTCGATTTGTTGTACTCCTGCTAGTACTCCACAATTTCGAAATGAACTCGTTTTCTCTCTCTGAACGGGGAGGAAAAAAGAATGATCCCATTTGTGGTAGATTTCTAATACATTCAGAACCATTTGTTTGGTGTAATTTCTTCAGGAACTTGGACGTGAAACGTGATACAGTTGGTCGCGTGTGTTAAACATTCAAGTCAAAAAAAAATTGTGTAATAAGTAGACTCTAAGGCCTTGTTTGCTTTCCTGAAGCATTGATTTGATTTGGCCGAGCAACTAAAGCTGCTACATATACATCAGTAGCTCCTTGACGAACTCCTCGTCGTCTGGGAACTGCAGGTCGCAGCTGTGTTCAGGCGATAGAGACGTGTTCAAGACTCTCTGGGACATAATGCTATTCAAAATACAGACGTTTTCAGATAAAACCAAGATCCTGAATTCTGGAGAACCTCTTAGAGGAACCGGAGAAAACACCCACGCTCTTTGTGTTGGCATTTTCGATTTAGGTGTGTGTTCACTAGCTTTATTTCGGAAATAGACATATAAAATCTGAAAACGCTATTCACAATAGCCTATTTCAACATGTAGTCACGCCATTCACTTTGGCTTATCTAAATCTGCGAAATACGGAAACGGATAAGTCATTTGAATCACTCCATTTGCATTGCGTTTTTGTAATCTCAAAACCTGTGGGATTCAAATGACTTAGCAGTATTTACATTTCGCAGGTTTAGATAAGCCAAAGTGAATGGCATTACTACCCGTTGAAAACGTCTTTTAATGCGTCATTTTTGGGGAAGGGCCATATTTGGTTTAAAATTTAATGAGGGCCATTAGTGATGAAAGTTTGTCAAAGGGCCATTTATTTAGAACAAAAGATACCATAACTGGGCTTCCCCTTGACAATGATCTTGTAACGATACACTCCCTCATTCCTAATTAGAATACTAGGGAAATTCGCGCGGCGACACGCCGCGCCCGTGTGGTGACACAACATAAATAAATTGTGGAAGGTCAGATTGCTCAAAAGTAGTGTAATTGCATCAAAATTCTGTATTATGTATTTATATATTATATATTTTATTATTTTATATGTAGCAAATTTGTAAGGAAGAAAACATAAAAGTTCTTGGATTCTCCATTTATTTTGTAAAAAAAGAGATTCGCCGCCCGTGTGGTGACACAACATAAATGAATTGGAGAAGGTCGAATTGTTCACAAATAATGTAATTGCATCAAAATTCTGTATTATGTATTTATATATTATGTATTTTGTTATTTGGATGTAGTAAATTTGTGAAGAAGAAAACATAAAAGTTGCTGGATTATCCATTTAATTTGTGAAAAAAGAAGATTCTCGTTCGTAGAATCTCGATAAAGAAAAAAAGCCGACTATGGTATTTGAACCTGTGACCCTCGCATTTGATATGAAGTAACATATTTCTAAAAGTGCTTTATTTCGAGCAGTGCTTGATTAAAAAAGTGATCTTCTTCATAGACCATAACCAAAGTTTGCATGGGGAGTTAAAAGACATGTGTCAACTATTAAAGTGTCGGAAGAAAAGACATATACTGTACAATTAGCGAGAAGTTAAACATGTGTTAAAAGATCGGATTACAGTCCTTTTATTTGTAAGCTAAAAGTACGAAACAACTGTACAAAAGACCTAACTTTCAGATTTATCACGACTGGACAAAAGATATCGTAATCCATGAGACATGAGTGCAAACACAGGTTGGATATTGATGGAAATAAGTTGGGTGTCAAAAAAAACGCTATGTATTCTTAAAAATGTCTTGGATTTGATACTGCATTTGGGCGCCAATGTCTAGATTAATTGTCGCCACATAGCTGAGTTTTCTTCTAACATCATTTGCATCATAGGATTAGGTATTGTATAAAAGGTCAAAACAAAACAGGCACTACATAAGCAGAGAATTAAATAGAGTGAAATGAAAGGAAAGTAAGAAAAACACAAATCAAAATTAGAGGAATCCATAGGAGCAACGGCTGACAGGAAGAACGGTGAGACGGCGCCGCCGGGGGACAGGAAACCAGACAACACACCGTGAAGCCTAGTACGGACAGACCCAACCGACGTAGCCAAGAGGGGCAATATCCTGTGACACATTCCAACGACAGGCGAAGCATCAAATTAATTAGTACTGTTCACCACACAAATAATCTTTCCGGAGGGCCGATTCACAATGTTTATATTGAGGCGTTAGAATTGGTGAACAGTGAATAGTGCGCGATGGCTGAGGATGACTGAGAATCGGTGAATTTGGATCAAAATTGAGGCGTTAGAATCGACAAAACTTGAAACCGTTCAGGGAAATGGAACCTACTCATCGACGCGCATATATTTCTTGTATATAATTTTTGGAAGAACAAATTTAAAAAAAAACCTAATTTTTTTTCGCAAACAATGATATGCATGTACTCGTGTGAGGAAAATTCAGAAGGGATGACTGAGTGCGATGAATTTGACGAAATCCGTTGAATGTTTTTGCGAATCTGGATCCAAAATTAAGGAGTTAGAGTCGACCAAACTCGAAACCGATCACGGGAATGGAACCTACTCGTAGGCGCGCATATATTTCGTGTATATGTTTTTATCAAAAGGAGGGCCGTCGGAGCCAGATCGGACGGTGCGGATCGGCCGCGCACTGTGGAAGCGAATCGATGAATTTGGATCAAAATTGAGGAGTTAGAATCGACAAAACTTGAAACCGTTCAGGGGAATGGAACCTACTCATCGACGCGCATATATTTCTTGTATATAATTTTTGGGAGAACAAATTTTTTTTAAAAAAAAACCTAAAAAAAATTTCGCAAACAAAAAAAAGAACCAAAAAAGAGCACTGTAGTACTGTTCATATGAACAGTACTTTCTGTTTATATGCACAGTCCCCCGAGCGGTACTGTTCTTCGAACCGTGCGCGATGGCTGAGGATGGCTGAGAAAAAGGCATAAGTATATCACCTTAATATATAGTATCTATGTTTTAAATATTTTATTGTGCACTACATATGAAGAGAAATGAGTAAATATACACGCTAAAATGGGTATAGATACATGTGAATCTGAAAAAAAATCTTATATTTATAAACGGGTGAGTATTTGAGATGGCGGAGCTAAACCTTCCGGCACCGACTTGGGCCGCATATGGCCCAATATGACCCAGAGGGTTACGAATCGCTCCAGCCTCCGGCCTCCACAGAAAATGCTAACGCCAGTTTAAATCCCAGGCTTCACTCAACAAAGAAAAACAAAGACTAGGAATTAGGCATAGCGGCAAGGATTTAGGCCTAGACTAGCAGAATTCATTACTATATACATCTAGGATTTTTCAATAATATTTTGAAACTTGGAAATGCCTTTTTGAATTAAAAAAGGCTTCATGTAACCCGAGCTCCAAAACTTTACTATTAAGGGAATCACATTAACGGAAAGACCAGTAATGCAATCGTAAAGTACAATACAGAGCTTGGGAACTTCTTAGTATGTCAAAGTTGATGGTGCTAGCGAATCTAATCTGGATGTCTTATATTCGTGTGTGAATTATAGTGCGCAGATGACGGGTAACTCGAAACATTCATTTAGAGATGATAATAAAACCTCAAATCACATAGGTTCAACAAAAACTCATATTCAAATGGCGATTCATGGTGTCATGCCAAAAGATATTCAATGGAAATCGACAAATGGGAACACAAAGGTATACTATTTTGTGGAAAAAAAAATCTAGAGCATACAGGCAATGGGCCAAAAGTGTTATTGGAGCCCGTGCTCCTAGAGCCCTTTAAAAATGTAAAAACTATATTTTGAAATATAAAAAAAAGAAAACATATACAATGTAGTAATATACTAACCAAGTTTCATCGAAATATAGTATCATTCATAATCTACACAAGAGAGTTAAATGTGACATCTGATAGCCCTCAAAGGCGTAGGTTGAGACCCCAATAGCAGAGTGTACAGTACGGGCAAGACAATTTTCCCCACGAAGGTGACTCGAGGGTTTATATCGAACTCTCGGGGAATCAGTAGTGGAAGCTTTACCTCCTTATCCTTCCCTTGGAAACCTGCAAACAAAGATAAATTGTTTTGTGCCCTCAACCTCACCAAGTGGTTGTCAAGCACAAGGTGTGAGTAAGTTATGAATACAAAACAATAAATAAAATATGCAATGATGATAAATAAATATGCAAGGATGATGGAAACAATGATAAATGATATTTTTGGGTTTTATATGATGAATGAAAGATGCAAAAGTATTTTTGTATTTTCGGATTTAATTATGGCTGAAAATGAAAAGTGGATGAAAGTTGTTGGAAAGTTGTTTCTTATGATTAAAAATGGACCGGGGTTCATGGTTTCACAAATGCACTCTCTCTTTAATGATGTGGTGGACAATGGAACACAAAAGTTAACATATGAGATTGCAACAAAGTTTCATGACAAGTTATAATCATATGGGCATCACGTCCTAACATAGAGATCTTTTGGTTATTAATCTCTCTTATACTCCACTAAGATGCGAACTAAATCATAACACCTTAGTATTAAGATAAATCAGAGCATAGCAATAAGTTTCATGACATGAAGTTGAAATAAGAACATGCTAGATCTAGTCATGGAGTAGTGGCATGGTCACACCCACATCTCCGGTAGCAAGGTATTTCTTTTTATCCCTAGTGAGGCAACAAAGTAAGGTAAAATACCCAAGTGGATCGCGGAACTTTCTCTCACGTTCACCGCACTAGCCACCCCCCGTTACTCCATCTAATGCACACGTTCCCCCTCACACGCTCTCATAAACATGCTTGATCATAACAAGTAAACAAGAACGGGGTACATAATATGCATCTACTTTCATAACTGAAGTAAAACAATTGCAATCTCACACATATATTAACTCATAAAGATCCACCACAAAGGTATTACATAGATGACCGTAATCATGTTCGGCAGCTCATACGGTGCTAATTAGTGAAGCACAAGAGAGAGAGATACATAAGTTACTTCCACAAACCCATAGTCCAGGGGTGGACTACTCCCTCTTCATCATGGAGTCGATGGAGATGTCGTTGGAGGAGGTGGAGACCTCTCCGGCAGCGCCCCGCCGGAGTTTTCCCCCTCCAATCTGCAGCTCCTGATCTCTGTTTCGGTGTTTCTGTGTTTGTGCGGCGCTCCTCCGAAGAGCCTCGGGGACTATTTTTATAGTCGTTTTTAGGTCAAGACGGAGTCGTGGGGAAAAGATCGACGGCAACGGAGCTCGAGGGCCAAGATGGTGGGTCCCACGCGGCTACAGTACTGGCCGCGTGGGCCCCCCTCTTTTGGTTCTCGGACCTCCGTTTGTTTGCTTCCTTCGCTCCCAGGTCTTCTTCCTTCCAAAATATTGACGCCTGTATTTTTCCATTTTTGGACGTCGTTTGGGTCCCTGAAACATAAAAGGAAAGAAATAGGGTTTTCTGCCTGCGCAGGGTTAATTCCAGAAAAATAGGGGAACTTGTGAATTATTCCCAAAATCATTATAAATCAATAATATAACCCTTATATGATGCAAATATGATGGAATATGAATAAAATAATGCAAAGTTCATGTATGCATTTTACATGCATCAGCATCCCCAAGCTTAACCCATGCTCGTCCTCGAGTATGAAGGTGATAAAACTAACATGGACTTTGCATTTCAATACTATCAATGGATATCAAAGATGATTACTATTGCTACATAGAGTCAAATGGTTCATTCTTAATAAGATGTAACAATATGCAAGATAGTTTATGAAGTGATATCAAATATTCAATGTAAGGATGTTCAATGATAATTCACAAAGTGTAACATAAATGAAAAAGTACTATGGACCAAGTATGCATAATGATAAGTAAGAACATCCTATAATGGTCATAGAGTGTAGATGAAAATCTGAATATAAAAGGTGGACACTTTGGAAAGATATATATGAGTAGAGGTAAACATGAATAAGTTTCATCTAACTTCTGAACTTCTCTACTTAAGTTAATGATTGTAATATGGTATCCTTGGTGTCAAGCTCTCATTGCCCCTATCATAGCATCTTGAATGATTAAGTTTAAAGTGAAAGCAAATATGAGTAATGTGCTTGACAAAGTATGGTTGAAAGTCTCATGCCCCTTGAATACGAGTACCTACACCATGTGTTACTCAACTCGGAAAACAAAGCAAGTTCAATTTAAATATCATTGTAAGTAATATAGTATCATCAAGAGCGTCAACTGGGGTACCTCTTGTCCCAGGATATGGAACAAGCCCATATCAAAAACAAGACAAACAAAATGAACAATCTCAACACCCTTTTTTTTACCATTGGTAGCTTTTTATTGTAAGGTGCATCACAGAATGTTCACTATACGCTGTAAATTTCCACCATGAATGATGCATGGCTTAGATTAGCGGCCCAGGCGTCTCTCTAACCATTATACAAACTCATTTAAACTACTTCATTTCACATTTATTTCACCATGTAAGCATCCATAAACAAAAGTACATGACATCAACTAATATAATGAAGTGCAATGTTGAAAGCGTTCCATGTGACACACATTTCTGCTAACTCCAACCAAAGACATTTGTCAAGCTCATAACATCATAATTTTAATCACAATGGGTCATGTTTATTAGTGCAATAAAAGTAAAGTGTGCATCAAGTTCGTGAGAGCTATATAACCAACTTTTCCCATAACAATCAACAACATAAGCATTTTAATTCAGAGGTATAGATGATACAAAATAACATGTAAACATACTCGGAATAGCATAAAGCTAATAGGTAGATATGGTGGACTCACTGGAAAAACTTTGGTTGAAGGTGTTGGAAACAAGTTTTTACTTGTTGGAATTTTTGGGCTAGCAAGAGGGAGAAAGTTGACCATCTAAATGCATGCATGAGTGTCCATAGAACTAACTAATCCATGTTAAACAAAGTAAAGTAACATTCAGCATCAAAACATGAATAAAAGATAGCTCTTGATAAAACACTTGCAAATTATTACTCATTAACAAGCTCATGAATCATGCAACTATATGTATCTTTTAAAATCAACTCAAACATCCCTTTTCCCAATCTTATAATAGCATCCAACATATTCAACCCAATTTCCAGTAGCTCTCTCATATATAAATGATATGTGGTGGTCTCAAAAATAAAAATCAAACAAAAAACAAAAAGACGCTCCAAGTTTATGCGATAAAGTGTTTGATCGAAAAACAGAAGTTAGACGTGTGCAAACCGAGAGTGTGTAGGTCCAGTGGGGTTGTCTTCACATCCCCAAGCTTATGGTCTTCACCATCCTTGGATAGCTCTTGGTGCATCTCCTCTAATCCCTGTGAAAAAACTTCAAAACACCGTTTCTCCCATTTCTTTTCTGTGGGGTGACATTAGTAGTGATAAACAAATAGGTTTCTTGCTGCATATAATCCTTAGACAAAAATTTATATGAATGTCCAGTAAGTGTATAATGTTGTATGCCTACTCATAAACTCAATTGGATCAAAAAGATTCAAGTTAAAAGTTCTAAGCATGCATCAAACAAAATGGGACAGAATCTGTCCAGAAAAACAGCAGTAGCAAAACGTATTTTTCTACCCTACAAACTTTGTCGAAAAATTCCGAAAAATTCATGCATACAGAGGATGAAAAGTTGCAACTACAGTTCAAATATGAGCTCATTCGGAGTTACAGAATAAGAATTAAAAATCATACCGTGCACAGATTCGTGCAGGAATAAAATCTCCGAACGCTATAAGCAACTTTTTCAAACCAAAATGGGTAAAACTTGGCACTTTATTAAAAATTCCAGAAACAAAACTAAAAAAGTCTCTTGTTACAGCAAGAGGACACAAAGAAAATCAAAAATAAAAACAACCGGGTTGCCTCCCGTAAAGCGCTTTCTTTATAGCCATATAGCTAGGCTTCTTACTTGATGTTTAGTGGACGAAGCTCATGAGGGAGCTTGAACTTTGGTGTGTCCCTCTTCCTTGGAAGTGTTCATGCATAATACCAGGATCCCATGGTGTTCTCAAACCAATCAAAATAATAGTCAAGTTGAACCCTAGTTGAGAGAAAAACAAAACACAAAAGTAATAACAACGAAGTCTAACTTTCTTTCTATGCATTGGCATTTTGTATATGAATGAATCACATAAATAGAAGTTTTCCAATGCATATTAACAATAGTTACTTGCAGCATAATTATTAGTAGCATAAAGAGGGTTCTTATCACCTCCTCTTTCATAATAGTTGCAAGTAGAAGAAATTCAACCATATAACCACAAGAATCATTCAACTTAGATAATTTAGGCAATAAAGAGGATCATTAAATTTATTATGGAATTCATTAGCATGCTTCCCTCTTTCAAAATAGTTATAAGATCAATATCAAGTTTAATATCATGGTTGCAACAAATATTTGGAACTAAAGATAATTGCAAACCACATAAGTATTTCTCAACATAAGCAAATTTCTCCTCTATGGTGTAACTAGGAGAATTTAAGAACAAAGTAGGACTCTCATGAGTAAGAGTACCATCACAAACAGCAAGTATATCATTTTTATCCTCACATAATTTAGTAACAACTAAACATGGAGGTTTATCAATAAGCATAGGACCATCATCTAAAGCATTATCATATAGCATATTTAAGCAATACTCCTCATTATCATCAATAAGTTCACTAGTAGCATCATTAAAAAGTAAAGGAGCATTATTAGTTTCATCATAATAGCATGGGTTATCATATAGGACCATAGCATTTTTAGTTTCACACTCATCATAACATGGATTCTCATAAATAACAAAAGATTTTTGAGTTTGAGTGTTAATATCATTTGTTTGGTGAAGCTGGGAGATCCAACTCTTCCCCAAGCTTAGATTGGAACACATCCATTTCAATCTCCTCTTCACATACTTCCTCTTCCAAGCTTATGTTTTCATCATCCTCTTCCTGCAAAATATTAGTACTTCCATGGAAGCAAGAATTCTTTCTTTAACATAAACATTATCACTAAATTCCTTTTTGCAAAGTTGGAGAAGAATAGAAATGTGTCCTTTCATTACACGAGCTTCATGACTAGTTGCAAAAAATTTATCAATAAGAAAGTCTATCTCATGGGCTGCAACATAAGCAATATATTTCTCAACTTGTTCTATATCATGGCATCAAATTTACACTCTTGATAAGAAGCAATAATAGGATCACTGTTGTGCTTACATTGATAGGGAGAGTGTTTATAGTCTTTTTAAAGCAGCAAGTTACATCATGTAATTCACAAAACTCAATAGCCATATCATTGAGATGTTCAAGTAATTCAAGCATTCTATTTCCTTCTTTGGTTGATCGATATTCATAGTAAGCTCCCATAGTTTTGACATAACCATTAGGCATAGAGATTCCAGAAAGTTCCTCCATACTTTAACACACATATTAAAAACAACACTATTTTTTTTTGTTTTTATGATTATAAATGCAAAACTGAAAATAAAATATGCAACACAAAATGCAAGACAATAACAAAACAAAATAAAATGGTTTGCAAGTAAAGATGGATAAGATGGTGCTCACGTAGGTGCAACCTCCCCAAGCTTAGTTGTTTGCACAAGTTGGGGATGAAGTTGACATGTTGTGAGATACCCTTGGATAAAACTTTCAGCAATGATTCCCCGGCAACGGCGCCAGAAAATATGTCTTGATAGCCCTCAAAGGCGTAGGTTGAGACCCCAATAGCAGAGTGTACAGTACGGGCAAGACAATTTTCCCCACGAAGGTGACTCGAGGGTTTATATCGAACTCTCGGGGAATCAGTAGTGGAAGCTTTACCTCCTTATCCTTCCCTTGGAAACCTGCAAACAAAGATAAATTGTTTTGTGCCCTCAACCTCACCAAGTGGTTGTCAAGCACAAGGTGTGAGTAAGTTATGAATACAAAACAATAAATAAAATATGCAATGATGATAAATAAATATGCAAGGATGATGGAAACAATGATAAATGATATTTTTGGGTTTTATATGATGAATGAAAGATGCAAAAGTATTTTTGTATTTTCGGATTTAATTATGGCTGAAAATGAAAAGTGGATGAAAGTTGTTGGAAAGTTGTTTCTTATGATTAAAAATGGACCGGGGTTCATGGTTTCACAAATGCACTCTCTCTTTAATGATGTGGTGGACAATGGAACACAAAAGTTAACATATGAGATTGCAACAAAGTTTCATGACAAGTTATAATCATATGGGCATCACGTCCTAACATAGAGATCTTTTGGTTATTAATCTCTCTTATACTCCACTAAGATGCGAACTAAATCATAACACCTTAGTATTAAGATAAATCAGAGCATAGCAATAAGTTTCATGACATGAAGTTGAAATAAGAACATGCTAGATCTAGTCATGGAGTAGTGGCATGGTCACACCCACATCTCCGGTAGCAAGGTATTTCTTTTTATCCCTAGTGAGGCAACAAAGTAAGGTAAAATACCCAAGTGGATCGCGGAACTTTCTCTCACGTTCACCGCACTAGCCACCCCCCGTTACTCCATCTAATGCACACGTTCCCCCTCACACGCTCTCATAAACATGCTTGATCATAACAAGTAAACAAGAACGGGGTACATAATATGCATCTACTTTCATAACTGAAGTAAAACAATTGCAATCTCACACATATATTAACTCATAAAGATCCACCACAAAGGTATTACATAGATGACCGTAATCATGTTCGGCAGCTCATACGGTGCTAATTAGTGAAGCACAAGAGAGAGAGATACATAAGTTACTTCCACAAACCCATAGTCCAGGGGTGGACTACTCCCTCTTCATCATGGAGTCGATGGAGATGTCGTTGGAGGAGGTGGAGACCTCTCCGGCAGCGCCCCGCCGGAGTTTTCCCCCTCCAATCTGCAGCTCCTGATCTCTGTTTCGGTGTTTCTGTGTTTGTGCGGCGCTCTCCTCTGAAGAGCATCGGGGACTATTTTTATAGTCGTTTTTAGGTCAAGACGGAGTCGTGGGCGAAAAGATCGACGTCAACGGAGCGTCGAGGGCCAAGATGGTGGGTCCCACGCGGCTACAGTACCTGGCCACGTGGGCCCCCCTCTTTTGGTCCTCGGACCTCCGTTTGTTTGCTTCCTTCGCTCCCAGGTCTTCTTCCTTCCAAAATATTGACGCCTGTATTTTTCCATAAATTTTGGACGTCGTTTGGGTCCCTGAAACATAAAAGGAAAGAAATAGGGTTTTCTGCCTGCGCAGGGTTAATTCCAGAAAAATAGGGGAACTTGTGAATTATTCCCAAAATCATTATAAATCAATACTATAACCCTTATATGATGCAAATATGATGGGAATATGAATTAAATAATGCAAAGTTCATGTATGCATTTTACATGCATCAACATCCAAACCGAGTGTTTTTCCTTTTGAGACCCCCTCTTTTTTAGCAAAACTTTGCAAATATGTAGATCACATAAGCAGGTATCTATGTACAAAAAAAACTAACACCTCTAAATCATCTTTTTTTTTCTTTTTTTTTCAAAATAACGGGCTTAATGGAGCATGGGTGCCAACTTGCTACGTTTGCCTTACTAGCAATGTGCACGTGTAATAAAGATAATACCAATAGTATCTAGGATAATTATATATCTAGAATACTTGTTGAATGCACAACATTATATAATTAGGTTGTGTCTAAAACTCACTCGAGTGAGAATTATCTTAATTCTCAATCATTCGCAAAAAAATCTTAATTCTCAATCAAATGGAGACACACCGTGATTTTGTTTCATGTGGACATTTATTTGGTACTTGAACATTTTTTGTTCAACTCAAAAAATCGTAGTTGCATCCCATATACAACTTTCAGACCACATGGAGATGTTAGATAAAGCTCATGTGGTCTGACTATATGTTCGTTTTCTGGGTAATTGATCCGATCTTATATGTCTTACTTTTAGTAATTGATGTCATATTTTCTTACTTCTAGTAATGCCATATGGCATGAAGAGTAATTTACAATAAAAAAATTTAGTCGTGGAGAACTGATGCCACTAATTAGACAAAGAAAAAATAACAGTGTTTCTAGCGTTTAAGAAAAAGCATGGACTGGCAGGCGATTCTTTGGAAAAATTATGCCATTTTGGGATAGAGTCAGGTTAGGTCTTGGTTCAGCAATTTGTCCGGTTCAACATTTCCTCTAGTTCAACATTCATGATGTACAACATGGTTAGAGCAACATGTTCTCTCGTTTTTCATTATGCCGAGAGAAACGTGTAAAACATGTCTCTTTATTGCATTGCCGAGGATACACGTGGAACAAGACAATGCATAAGTGCGGAGAAAAACAACATCATGCTTTGTTGGTTGTAAAAAAGACTACTCACTCAGCCTCGACGGGAGATTTAGGAGAAAGCCAGTGCTTGGTTGTGAGGAGCCATCCGTTGCGTTGCTACCGGCGATCCAAATGAACTCCGCCGCCATGCGTGGCGGAGCCAAGGATTTAGATTTCGTTTTTGCAAATTTACCGGTCCTGACCGAAATGTCCGAATTTCGTAAATTTCAGTTAAATCTCGGACGAAACGAGAGAACCAAAATTTGAAACTTAGAACAAAAATAACCAAAATCTGACTTGAAAACTGAATTTGCAAGCAAATTGGACTAAACTTCAAATTTCTTAATTTATTTTACCAAAATTCACTAAAATTAATAAATTTTCGTCCGGTAAATACTTATACCGGTCCTGACCGAAATGGCCAAATTTCGGCCGAATTTTGGTTTTTTCCAGGCGAAATGCAAATCCCGGTGGAGGCATCTCGTCGTCGTGCTGGCATATCAGCATCCTGATGTTCACATCCTACCTTGCCTACATGGCCAGGATGCTCGTGTGCGTAACCAGAGAAGCGGTGCGGTTCAGAGCAAGATGCATGGGGCGGAGGCATCGTGGTGGATGCCAGAAGTGGCCTGGTGTACGATTTCTGCCGCACGTACTGTGCTGGAAGACGGCGACGGCGGCGGGCGTCAATCAAAGGGAGTGGCACAACGACCATGGGAAGAAGACGGCGCGATCTAGGCGGAAGAGATGCATGGATACGGCATGGGCCGCCAGCAGGGCGAGGTTTGTGGCTTTATTAATTTTGTGCGGAGGGAAAACAGTCTGAGGAAAACCGGAAAGGAGGACGGATAAAACCTAGGAAGGCAGGTAGGCAGTGCTGCCCACAAAACGTACGCTGCGAGACTAGACACGCACGGGCGACGGGCGTGACTGCCCACGACGCTAGCGAAGTCCCTTGAAGATCGATCCTCCCTCCGCACGCAGCAGCTGCTTCCACGGAGATCAGCACGGCGGCGGCGTCGGCGGCGTCCCGTGTACAGGCGCGAAACTATCATATTTTGATCTGATCTCGCAAGGTCGGTCGAGCGACGAAAATCGGCATCGATTATCCAACTACCTACCTGGTCCGTGTAAGTTTCCCGCATTGCTCCAGTACATGCACCAGTCTGTAATCAAATCTAGTGTTTATGGTCTCTCTTCTATGAGTGATTTTTCTGCCTTTACTGCTTCCTCCCCTTTTGTTTACACGGGTGAGCAATGTGTTATAGTAGTAGTAGCTTGCTAGCTGTGCGAGTTCTTCTTTTGGTTAGGATTTTTTTTTTTGAGAACACAGTACAACACAGACGCTCACAAATACGCACATACACTCACCCCTATGAACGCACGCACGCACACCCTACCCCTATGAGCACCTCTGAAGGACTGAGCCGGCAGATCTTGAGGTTGACGAAGTCACCACAGGCGCCTCGCTGTTGACGGGCACGTCACCTACCACTGAAAGAATAGCGCCGGATAATCCTAGAATAAATCCAGGTAAATGCAAACGCCCATGCCAAGTCTAGGACTTGAACCTGGGTGGGCTGGTTCCACCACAGGGAACCCAACCATCAGAGCCAAGCTCCGTTTGCTTCTTTTGGTTAGGATTTAACCTCATTAACCCTACAAAAACTGTTTTTTTGTTGTTCTGTTGTATCATTGTATTAGATGAACTTCCTGTAATTTAAATTTTTTGGTCAAAACTTACACGGCGTGTTTTTTTAATGTTCATATTTTATACTCTGCTCTTAACACTAGAAATTGAGGTATACCTTTTTTCAGTTTGCTGCCCAGCGTTCAGGAGTCATTCGTTCATCATGAAACAACCACTGTTGAACCCGGCCGATTCTTCCTCATTTGAGGAAACCAGCACTAAATCACTTTTCACAGATGCTGGGTGGTTTAGTATTATCACTTTTTCTTGGATGGGACCTTTACTTGATCTTGGCAAAAGGAAAACACTAGATCTTGACGATGTTCCGTTCTTGGATGACAATGACAGTGTCCATGGGGTCCTGCCTAACTTTAAGGCAAAGAATTTCTCAAATTCTGCAACAGGGCAGTTCACTGACGTTACAACTGCTAAGCTGGCCAAAGTTCTTGTGCTCACAACATGGAAACTAATCCTCATCACTGCAGTCTATGCCCTGCTCAGTACTGTTGCTGCATATGTTGGTCCCTACCTGATTGAGTACTTTGTCGACTACCTAAATAAAAGCTCAAGATCCACTAAAGAGGGGTACATTTTGGTGTTTACATTTGTTGTTGCACAGTTCATCGAAGGCTTCGCAACAAGGCATTTGCAGTTTAAATCAAAACAAGTAGGCGTGCGTGCACGTTCATCACTTGTTGCTACTATTTACCAAAAGCACTTGCCCTCTCAAATCAGTCCAGGCAAAGCAACTCAACTGGAGAGATGATCAATGTTGTGAGCCTTGATGCTGAGTGTGTAGGAAATTTCAGTCGCTCCATGCATGACGTTTGGCTTCTTCCTTTGCAAGTTATTCTAGGCATGCTCATCTTATACTCAGCACTTGATTTGGCAGCATTTGCTACCCTTGCTGCCACTGTTTTGACAATGGTGGCTAATATACCTTTAGGGACCATCGAGCAAAATTACCAAGAGAAAACGATGACGGCCAAAGACGCAAGAATGAGGGCTATGTCTGAGATCTTACAGAACATGCGCATTCTCAAGCTTCAAGGATGGGAAATTATCTTCTTGTCGAAGGTCAATGAGTTGAGGAAGGTAGAGATGAATTGGCTAAAGAAGAACGTATATACCTCGGCTATGCTTCTATCTGTCTTCTTTTGTGCTCCTGCTTTTGTTGCTATGGTCACTTTTGGAACTTGTGTGCTTTTGGGCATTCCATTAGAAACAGGTAAAGTGTTATCTGCTCTCGCAACATTTAGACAGCTGCAAACACCTATCCATGGTCTCCCGGACACGATCTCTATGATCATTCAGACAAAAGTATCACTTGATAGGATAAGCTCATTTTTCTGTCTTGAGGAACTACCTAGTGATGCTGTAACTAAGCTGCCTAGAGGTACCACCGATGTATCAATTGAGGTGAGGAATGGTCAGTTCTCTTGGAATACATCGTCTCAAGTGCCTACTCTTCAAGACTTGAACTTCCGTATACAACAAGGGATGAGGGTTGCTATCTGTGGAAGAGTTGGATCTGGTAAATCAAGTTTATTGTCTTGCATACTCGGTGAGATACCAAAATTATCAGGAGAGATTAAAACTTGTGGTATGATTGCCTATGTTAGCCAGTCACCTTGGATACAGAGTGGGACAATAGAAGGTAATATACTATTTGGCACCGAAATGAATAGGGAAAAGTATGACAAGATCCTTGAAGCATGATCTCTTATCAAGGACCTGGATATATTGCCATTGGGTGACCAAACGATTATCGGAGAGAGAGGCATTAACCTTAGTGGTGGACAAAAACAAAGGATACAAATAGCCCGTGCTTTGTACCATGATGCTGATATCTTTCTATTCGATGATCCATTTAGTGCGGTTGATGCTCATACTGGATTGCACTTGTTCAAGGTATGACTTGATAATGTGTATTTCATTGTTCGTTATTTCAAGTTTCTTACAATTTATTTCTGTTAGAATATTTGTTTAATATGAAGTGTCATTCTATCTGAGTACTAGTATTTGTTCAATATGAAGTGTCCAGTTTAGCCAAACAATTTTGAATTAATACACCCTTGAGAGAGATTCTAGGGTGCGAGGGAATACTACTTACTGCTATTCAATGAACTTATTGACTATAATTTGTATTTTCCAGGAATGCTTGCTTGGACTTTTAGCTTCAAAAACAGTTGTGTATGTTACCCACCATGTCGAATTTTTACCTTCAGCTGATCTTATCCTGGTATGCTGGCAACACATGTATAATCTATTATTCATTATAAATGCAAAAAAAAATTCAATACCTCAATATTTCAGGTATTGAAAGATGGGAAAATAACACAAGCAGGGGATTACACTGAAATTCTCAATTCTGGAGAAGAATTCACCGAATTAATTATGTCCCATAAGGATGCGTTATCTACTATGGACATGTTGGAGCTCCCAAGTAGCAATTTTGGTAGTAATCTCCATCTTAATGTCAGCGGAAGTTCCGTGTCCATAGCAGATGAGCAAAAAGATGATAACAATGCAGAAGTAACTGTTCAAAATGGTCAACTTGTACAAGAAGAAGAGAGGGAGAAAGGCCGGGTTGGCTTTGTTGTCTACTGGAAATACATTACAATGGCATACAAAGGAGCACTTGTGCCACTTATTTTGCTAGCTCAGATCATTTTTCAATCTCTTCAAATTGGAAGTAATTTATGGATGGCTTGGGCAGCTCCAATATCTAAAGATGTGAATCCTCCAGTCAGTACCTTGACGATGATAAATGTATATCTTGCATTAGCTCTTGTTACCTCATTGTGTGTCTTCATACGATCCGGTCTTCTTGTCATGGCTGGATTTAAGACTGCAACCATGCTATTTGACAAGATGCACCAATGCATATTCAGAGCACCCATGTCTTTCTTTGACTCCACTCCTAGTGCCCGTATCTTGAACAGAGTAAGAAAATTACGTTCACAAATTAATTTGCAACGATAAATTAATATCTCATGTCCTATTCTCCCTTTTATTCTTTAGTAATGTTGAAAGAACAATAAATTGCAGGCTTCCACTGATCAGAGAGCAGTGGATACTCAAATTTTTGAATTGATGGGCTACCTTCTATTTCCTGTCATCGAACTTCTTGGAACAATTGTTCTAATGTCACGGGTTGCATGGCCAGTCTTTGTAATTTTCATCCCCGTTATTGTTGCATCTCTATGGTATCAGGTAATATTTCCCATCTAATTTTGTTCGATATGAATTTTTTGTTGGCACCAACTTCTAAGTAATGATGATGCACGAGAGTTCAACCTTAGAAGACAAAATACAGAATTGCTACAAATTTAGTTTGCAGATCTCAGGAATTGATCACATATTTGTACAACAATTTGCGTCATTGGAAATATTCATATATTTTGGCAATGATAAATGGGTTAGAGTAGTGGTGATTTTTGTAGCACACTCCACATATAAGTGTGCAATGCTATTAATTCAAGAAGCTCTGTTTTTGTTTCTGTAATGAGAAGTACAAAAAATTCCATGGTTTCTCATATATGTCCCTTAATATAATACATTGATCCCAAGTGAGTTTTTTTTTTGCGAAACACAGTACAACACAGACGCTCACATACACGTGCACACACTCACCCCTATGAACGTACGCACGCACACCCTACCCCTATGAGCACATCCGAAAGACTGAGCCGGCGGGTCAAGTCTTGAGATTGACGAAGTCACCACAGGCGTCTCGCTGTCGCCTCCCACTGAAGAATATTCCGCCTAAATGAGAAACACAAGTGTCAAACCTAGAGTTTGAACTCTGGTGGGCTGGGGGTACAACCACCCTCCTAACCATCTTGCCACAGTCAAGTTCTCATCCCAAGTGAGTTAGAACAGGTCCAATCTAACTTACATTGGGCATGGCACTTTTACCTTATTGAAGTACAAGTGCTGAAAGATGACTACGCGAAAAGATTATAATTTTAATTGAAGGAAAAGCCAATAATTTTGTTCAATGGACTTTAATACCAAGTAAATAAGGTTTAAACCTATGCTGAAACATTTATACAAGTTAAAGAACCTGAAAAGGTGCACTTCGCATGTTCAGGACGTAACTGTTACAAGTGCAAATTTGGGACCAATGGTGAACTTTTGGTTAAGCAGATAAGATAATTTTAATCTACAACATTTTATTAATGTACAATATGTAGCATGTTGTATCAGAAATTTATAGTTACGTCTTACGTGCATTATACAAAATTAATCATTATTTTTGTTTTGTTATTTTTCCTAGAATGATTTTATTCTTAATCATAATAGTATTTCTTGTATTCCAGCAATTCTACATAGATGCTGCTAGGGAGTTGCAAAGGTTAACTGGTGTTTGCAGGGCTCCTGTGATGCAGCATTTTTCTGAATCAATAGCTGGCTCAAATATAATTAGATGCTTTGATAAGGAAAGACAGTTCATCAGTTCTACTGGCCATTTGATGGATAATTTGTCTCGGCCAGATTTGTATAATACTGCTGCGATGGAATGGTTGTGCATTCGCTTGGAATTTCTTTCATCCTTTATTTTTCCATTTGCCTTGATACTTCTAGTCACCTTGCCAGCTACTCTAATTGACTCAAGTAAGTAAACATGATTATGATATGCAAATAAAATTAGAAAATAATGTGTATTAACATCCCTGATTACTATGTTAACGTATTATCTGTTTACGATTTACAGAGACAGCTGGTCTTGCAGTCACTTATGGACTAAGTCTGAGTATGCTGCAAGGGTGGGCTATTGCAATCCTCTGTAGTTTGGAAAATAGAATGATATGCGTGGAAAGAATATTGCAATACATGACCATTCCTTCTGAACCACCCTTGCGATACCAGAAAGTAGACCGGACGGCCATTGGCCATCAAAGGGTGAAATTGAGCTTCGCAATCTTCATGTTCGTTTCTTGCACTTCGTTATTTAGTTTGAAAATTTGTGCTGCTACATATTTATTGATCTTCTGAACTTCTATGAGATAGTTTTTAGGTTAATATTACTATTGCTTAAAAAAATTACCTTCAGTATCAAGGTATTCCTCCAACAATTGTATGTAGTATTTTTACCGATTAGTAATGGCAGTTCTGATGTTCTGCCTGCTGCTAACATAATGTTGCAGTTATCTTTCTTAGTAATCTTAGAATAGTCTAGAAAATTTGATCTGTCTTCAGGAAGTCAAATCAGATTTCTAAAATGGATGCTGCCGTCAGTTGCATTTTCTCCTAAGTGCTTGAATGCCATGCAGGTACAATATGCGCCACACCTGCCTTTAGTTTTGAAAGGTGTGACCTGCACCTTATCAGGAGGTATGAAGACTGGTATTGTTGGAAGAACAGGTGGAGGAAAGTCAACCTTGATTCAAGCACTATTCCGCATTGTCGATCCGTGTACCGGGCAAATATTGATAGATGGCATCGACATCTCCACCATCGGACTGCATGACCTACGGACAAGATTGAGCATCATTCCACAAGATCCTGTTATGTTCGAGGGGACTCTACGAAGCAACATCGACCCTCTGGATGAATATAGCGATGAGCAAATCTGGGAGGTACTTCAGTTTCAAATTTAGTTCACGTGTTCAAACAAATCAATTCGCTCATTGGTTTAAAGACAAAATTTTACTTTATCGGTTTAAAAAAATCAAATTTATTTCTTCTTTCTTACTCCTCTATGCATAAGCTACATGCTTTTCTTAATAGCATCTGTAATTTTCTGTTTGATGGCTAAAGTAGTTTGTGTGTTATCTACGTTTTCTAGGCATTGGACTGCTGTCATCTTGGAGATGAAGTTAGAAAGAACGAGCTTAAGCTCGACTCTACAGGTTAGATATCTATGAGAAACTCCAAAGATGCACTGCTTTGCTTTATGATGTCAATCTTTGTTAGGCAATTATGATGGGGAGCCAATAACTTGATCTTGTGAACTGAAATGCAGTCACAGAGAGTGGCGAAAACTGGAGCGCAGGTCAGCGGCAACTCGTTTGTTTGGGAAGGGTGATACTAAAGAGGAGAAAGATCTTAGTTTTGGATGAGGCAACTTCTTCTGTCGATCCAAAGACCGACAGTGATATTCAGAAAACCTTAAAACAGCAGTTCGCCGGATGCACCGTGATTACAATTGCACATCGTATTACATCGGTTCTTGATAGCGAAAAGGTCATTCTTCTAGACAACGGTTAGTCCCCTCCACTCTGCTGCGTTGCAGTTTGAAGCGACGGATCATATGCGTTGTTCTCATCTGTTACTCTGTTTTCACCATGTTCTGTTACTCTGTTTTAACCATGATGTCCTATAACAGGTGAAATTGCAGAGCAGGACTCGCCAGCGAAACTGCTAGAAGACAGTTCATCCTTATTTGCTAAGCTTGTGTCGGAATACTCTATGGGGTCAAATTATAAGTAGAGGATGCAAGAAGAGAGGTGCGTCAAATGTCGACAGTGGCATCAAATTTCAGAGCATGACCCTTACAGTTCTGGCCTAAAATTGAACGGTTGTTCAGAACTCATATTTTTTTTTGAGGATAAAGCAGTCGTTTGCTATTCGATTAGGTAGAAAAAGAGTTTAATTACAGGAGGCCCTCCGAGCCAAAACGAAAAAAAAAAACACAAAGGCCCTAGCGGCCACTACTATCCCGCCACAACATCCCCAGGATCCTGGGTGTGCGCATACGCCCTCTGATCGATGTCCTCCTTCACCAAAGCGGCCACGGCAAGGGGCAGAAGCGCGACGTTCTGAAAAACGCGGCGATTCCGCTCCTTCCAAACCCCCACATGGAGTAAATAATCGCCCCGCTCGCCTGCCGGCGACTCGTCTTCGGAAGACCCGCGATCGTATCATCCCACCAAGTATCTAGGATCCTCCCACCGGCGGGGTAGGGACCCCAATGGTGCCAATCCAAGCGAAGACCTGCTCGCGCACCTCCTTGGTTTCGCCAGTCGCTCTCCTAGCCTCGTGTGAAGAACCCACAAGTGTTCGCCATGACAACAGACAACCTCGATCAGCAACGCACAGTTCTCCCTGTGCCCCACAGACACAAAAAAACACCTCCTCTCAGCATTTGCAAGGAGGAGTGTCCAATCAACAGAAGCTTCATCATCTAGGCCTCCCCCGGCGGCATCTGCCGCACCATCGTGGTCCCTGACGTCGTCTTCTTCTTCTTCTTCTTGGTCTTGTTCACGGCAAGGACGAGGTCGTCGATGGCCGTCACCTCCTGGTCCGAGAAGGTCCGAGACATCTAACAAGGCCAAGAAGTCCTCTCGCCGGCGCCCCGAGGGGTGGGCCTCCTCGGTCAGCGAGCCGAGACGGCGCGCCACGGTCTCCCTGGCCAGCTGCTCGATATTGGCGCCCTTCGGCTGCAGCTTGGCGAGTCTCTCGCTCCTCCACACAGATGGCGCCTCCTTTTCCATCTCGTGGACCGACGCCTTGCCCGGCATGTCCAATACGGAGACCTCAAGCGGCGTCGTGATCCGGGCGAGGAAGCCCGACAAGGGGCACGTAGGTGCACCCACCTCCAGGTCCTGTTGCCTAGGGCCGGTCCGCACCGGCGTGACGATGTCCTTCTCGAACCGTTGCCATGCCTCCTTCCCAGCGTCATGTCCACCCTGGTCGGACAGTAGGACGGATCCCTCTCCAGGTTCAGGAACGCCCTTCTCTTCATGCCCCATCTCCTTGTCGACCAGCAGCACGAACTGCTCCCCCAGCTCGTCTCCCAACTCAGCGAGGCCTGTCACCTGCTGCTGCATCACCCCAACAGACTCAGCCTCTTCAGAACTCATATTCCTGCCTCAGCAGAGTAACTTTTGATATAATGGTTTATATATCTCTTATATTATCTTGTGTTTGGCGTGTGTAGTTCACAAATAAACGTACAAATACAGTGTTTACTTAAGCTAGATCGCACTGCCCAGCTAGAGTTCACCAGCAGCTACCCACAGCACATACTTCTCCGGCATGTAGTGGCAGACCGGCTCGCCGCGTGTCCCGTTGAGCATCGCGAAGTACTCCGGGTCCCACCCACCGGTCTCCTCGTGGCACACGGCGATCGCCGTCGCGCCCAGAGAAGGGTCGTCCTGGCCGACGAGCTCCACGCGCAGCGCCTCCACGCCGCTGGGCCGGTGGCAGTACAGCACGTCCACCGGGTACGGCAGCGGGTGGCATGGCACCACCTTGCTGCCGATGCTAGTGATGCCGTTCGGCGCCACCACGTACCTGGGTGGCTCCCGGCCCCGTGGAGGACCGTCCTCTCCGCCCGTGGCTCCGGCGTTCCCAGCGCGGCGGCGGCGAACTCCATGGCCGCTCGCTGGGTGGCGGCGCAGACGTGCGGCTCCTCTTGCTGCTGGCCGCGGCAGAAGAGGAGCGTGGCGGCGACCTGCCGGGCTCGCTCCGAGCCTGGCGCTATGTTGTAGAAGGCGAGTATGTTTCCGAGGTTGTGTAGGCGAACGCCGGCGGCGCGGTGGCCGTGGTAGAGGTCATCGCACTGGGGGAACTTGGCTGTGTGTCGACGTGTCCTAGCTCTGTGTTCGCCGGCAGAACTGCACCGTCGAACAGGTTGCGCTTGAGGAAGAGGATCCCTCGCTTGGCCTTGAGCTGCTGTCTCGGGGGGTTGCACCAATTTCTGGGAGCCACGCCACCGTCCGACGCTGCACGTACAGGCACAAAATGATCATAAAGATAAGGCAGCGGATGCATGACATGACATCTACCAGTGGTTGAATAAGGATGAGGTTTACGGACGAGAAGGGGGTGACCAATTGACTCCGTACGCGGCTGCAGCGAATGGCCCGTCTACAAAAATAATCAACAATAATCAGCAGATAAACGGGACTGTCTATCTGAGATTAAATCTTTTGTTTCCTGAACTTATATAGTGTGTTTTAGTATTCTTTGAAAAAACCATTAAAAATTGATATAAACCAGCTAACAATCACCGAAATTCAGCTACAAAGAGCGAACCTGTGAATTTACCTGAATGGGCATACATCTGTTGCTCTCCTGCGACGAACCCAGCGACGAACAGCGCCAAGAGAAGTGTCATCGTCGTCATAATACCCTCTTCGTTTCCTTTTCTTCCGAGCGAGGTGTATTTTATAGTGCCAACCTTAGGTTTGTAATTGTAGAACATACGAAAGCTGGCTGAGCGCATGGTATGTTCTTGCCAGACGACCAAGGACGTCTCCTCTCTCCCTCCACTGTAGCAGGAGAGGCGATTTTTAGATCCACCCGTCCGATCCACCTCTTCCTCGTCGATTCGCCGGATCTCTCGCCCTCCGCCGGCCGCTTCGGCGGCGGGAGGGCGGGGGATCCACGTCTCACGGGTGTATATATGGTAGGGTTTGCTGGGTTTGGCGCTGGCGGCGGTGTGAAGGAGCTTCGGTCGCCGGCGTGTCTTCTGTTGTAGGTGTGCGGCTCCCTCGACGGCGGTGCTCGGTGGTGCACCTGCTTCCTCCACGCTCGCGAATCGGAGGATTCGTGCTGCGTGACATCTCCCGGCCAGGTTCCGTGCGGTGGCGGATCTGGAGTTTGAAGGTTCGGAAGACGACGACGGGGTGCTGCGCGGCGGAGCTGAAGATCCACGGCGTTACCCTTTGGGGGCGGTGAGTGGGGACTTCCCGGTTGCCAGGGAGCTGGTTTCGTCAATCCTTGGAGTGTGTACGAGCAGCGGCAGCGGCGCTTCTCTCTCTCGCCATGGATGCAGGCGAGGTCGGAGTCCAGAAGGAGCTTTGTGTAATTTCTTTCGTTTTCTGGACTTTTCTGTAAGATCGCAGTATCAGTGATCGTCTTCTTCCTCGCAAAAAAAAAAAGAAAGCTGGCTGAGCGCAACTCTTGTGATATCTGTTTCTCTCCTAGAATTCAGTGCACACTATCGGTATCTCTACTCCTATAAAAATCACAGTTGGTGATGATGGTGTGTCTGCCATCTTTTAACCACGACCGTTCGATGTATATCTAACGAACAGGAAACAATCTTGGGCAAATTTGCAGATAAGCCCTTGTATTTCTATCTCTCTTCCCACCTCATCCAACCATCGGGATACATCTAGAAAAAGAGGAAACGCCTCCGTGACCAGCAGCCGCCGGCAGCATCGGAGAAGATATGGTGCGGTGGCCGCTGCCGGTGCCGTCCGCCATCGTAGCCTCTAATGCCTCCCTCAGCTCCACCGCCCACCACCACCTCCCCCTCCTCCTCGCCATCCCGTCTCTTCCGATGCCGGCCTCCGCAGGCACGCCGGCGGCGCCGTCCGTGCCCCAAGGCTTATTGTGCCTTCTCTCTTCTTGCTGCAGAATCCCGCCCGCCCACCACCATAGAAACCACTCTTGCAGACCATCGTCCGAGGCCGCGCGCGGGGCTCGTCGGCGAGCTGGAGACGGTGCTCCTTCTTTCTCCACCGTGTGCCCGCAGATTGAGGCTGCGGCGGCTGGGGAACATTCTGGCGCTAGGCAACCCGCGCTGGGGCTGCTTTCTCCACAGCGTCCCTGCGGATTTTGAGGGTGCGGCAGCGGGGGAATAGCCCCGACGCAGGGAAAGCCCAGTCAAATACTCCTATTTCCGCCATGAGGTGAGCTTTACACATTGTAATCAGTGTTTTTAATTAGTTTGGCTAGCTTTGCAATTGGATCAGCCTCGCATAGTTAACCACAAAATCCATGTGAATTTCGTCTCCATAGATTAGTTGCTGGCTAGGTTTGTTAAATTAAGTGGTACGCTTGGTACATGCGATTCTTTGCCTGATTTCAGATTTACCTCCAATGTTGACCAATGTATTCCTATTAATTATATGACTGTCCAACTCAACTTGCAAGTTGAGGTGATTGAAACGACATGAGTTAAGCTGCTGAAATTTAGTCGTATTTATTCTGTCGATTGTGTAACTCTTTTAACCGCTTGGAAAGTCCTCTGGTAAGCCAATATTAAGAATGTCAACCGTTGCTGTTGTTGTTCCAGTCCTCCAGTTACATGTATATCATGCCAATGTCATGTCTAAGAGAGGATAATACATAATCCATTAAGTTTCTTTTTCTACACCTTAAGGGATGGAAAGTTGCTTGTTTAATTCAACATCTTGGAGATGTCTAAACTAAAGTAGCATGATCAGTCATGCAATATGTGTTTGGACATGTCAAGATTGTCTCAGCTTATGCCATTAGCTTGGAATATTGTGTCATCCCAATGCATAGAACATGTGTTTTATGTACTCTTGCATTTTCTCTTTATGCACATTTGCATTGGTAAATTCTTTTTAGGTGAAACGAAAATACTGTAGTGACCAGTGAATAGTTATGTCACCCATGATATTCCAAGACATTTCTGAATTTTATGTTGTCACTTTACAGCTTTGATTTCCTTTTGAGCCTGACAGAGCATATTCTGTTCTATATTGGAGCAGAATAATATGAATATCATCACTATGTTGGACGCCAAACCAAGAGATGTTCTGCTCCTATTTTCACGTGTTGTGATTATCTACTCAGGACACAAGTGAGGTCCCTTGTAGACGTATCAGTTGCACAAGTGAGGTCCCTTGTAGACGTATCACTTGCACAAGTGAGGTCCTTGGAGATGTATATATGACTGATGAAGAAGTCGATAATTTAGCTTGATGTGCGTGAGAAACGATTTGTGTTAAACCACTAAAATATTTATACTCCCGTTGCAACGCACGGGCAATTAACTAGTGTTTGCTTGATGTGCCACGCGTCATAGCACACTTGAGACAGGCGGAAGCGATTGGTGATGGTTCTGGGAGTAACTCTCATCGTGCTTGCCTCCAATTTACTTTCGTCGGTGTGGACTTAACCTACTCAAGATTTTAAATTTGTTGACATTTATGTGTTATCTTATTTTATTTGTAAATATGGATTAACTCTAATTATGGTCTTTCATCTCTTCTAGAAAAAAATTGTCGACTTTGGAAGAGGTTAGGCTTGATGGACAGGTGGTACCTGAGAAAGACACCTTCCGATATTTGGGGTCTATGCTCCAGAAGGATGGTGATATCGATGAAGATGTGAGTCATCGAATCAAAGCTGGTTGGATGAAGTGGCGCCAAGCTTCTGGCGTCCTCTGTGATAGGAAAGTGCCACAAAAGCTAAAAGGCAAGTTCTATAGGACGGCGATTCGACCTGCGATGTTGTATGGCGCAGAATGTTGGCCGACCAAGAGACGACATATCCAACAGTTAGGTGTAGCGGAGATGCGCATGTTGAGATGGATATGTGGCCACACAAGAAAGGACCGGGTTAGGAATGATGATATACGTGAGAGAGTTGGGGTAGCACCAATTGAAGAGAAGGTTGTCCAACACCGTCTAAGATGGTTTGGTCATATAGAACGTAGGCCTCCGGAAGCGTCATTGCATACCGGACGGATAAAGCGGGATGAGAATGTTAAGAGGGGTCGTGGTAGGCCAAACTTGACATGGGAGGAGTCTGTTAATAGAGATCTGAAGGATTGGAATATCAGCAAAGAACTAGCCATGGATAGGGCTGCGTGGAAGTTAGCTATCCATGTGCCAGAACCATGACCTGGTTTCAAGATCTTATGGGTTTCAACTCTAGCCTACCCCAACTTGTTTGGAAAAAAAGGCTTTGTTGTTGTTGTTGTTGTTGTTGTTGTTGTAGAAACTTGCCCATTATGACAACTAGCTAGCTAAGTGCACGTATGTTGATGTGAATCTCACTGCAGACAATGAAATGACTATTAGTTAGGCACCAGAATCATTTCGTCTTGCTTGTTTGAGACACTGGACCGAACACAAGATGGAAGTAAGAGGCTGGTGCCTAGTAAAGATGGACCATAGCCGACATAAGTTGGCGGAGAACTTTCTTCCCTGGAAGGCCACGCCGCCGCCGCCACCGACCTAGCGACGACCGAGCGCCGCCACCCTGCCTCCTCCCGCCGGAAGAAGCCGCCGCCGAGGCGAAGGCGCCCCGCATCGCCACCCACACGGCCGCGGCGAGACAGCTCATGCGCTCCCGCGGATTGCGCATCTCGAGCGGCGCCCCCACACATGGCCATTCTCCGCCCGCCGGAGCCGGAGACCAACGGCGGCGCAGCAGCCCCCGCCCTCTCCGCCGCCGCCGCGCTGCCCCGGCGGCGCTAGGGTTTCGGAGGCCAGCGTCGACGAGGCGCGGAGAGACGCGTGCGATGCTGGGGCGGCGCCGCGCCACCCTTGCGCCGGCGGCCTGGGGGCAGGTTTGTTCCGGCTCCAGGTTCTCCTGCCTCGGCGAGCTGACGGCGAGTTCGCCGGACGATGTCCATGGCTCGCTGCCGGAGGAAACGCGGTTTCGGCGGATCTGGGCGCGGCGACGTTTGATGGCCTCGACGCCGGCCATGTCGCGGTGCAGATCGCTCAGGAGGCCGTCATGGATTGCCCGAGTTCGTCGGACCAGCGAATCCATCATCGCCCGGAGGCGGACCCTGTCCAGCAGTTTTGGATGGCCGCTGGCTTCCCTTCGCCGGCGAGCAGGACCTGGGGGCGATTGACTACGGCTGTGGCTAACGCAGGTGAGGGTCTTGTGTTGTCTGTGTGCAGGGAATCTCCAGTGCCTGTTCAAGCGGCGGTGGAGCCAGCCACCACGCTCCGCCGTGGTCATTCTTCCTCACCGACGGGGCTGAGGCTGTCGCGCTCGCCGCCTCGCATGGGACCGTGGCGGGGTCCTCTCCCTCCAAGACGAGTCTCTCCGCCGCCCATCCTGGGGACCTTCATAGACAAGGCGCTCCAGGGCGACGGCAATGGCCGGGACGACGGCGACGGCACCTCTGACGATAGCCTCGGCGATGACGACGAGAGCGGTGCTATCCAGCGACCTTTTCTTTCTTTTTCATTTCCGTCGTTTATTTCTAAGTTTATTAGTGTGTCAACTAAGGTCTTGAGGCTTATGAAATTCGACCGTCTTACGGTTATTTCTAAAGTTTCGACTGGGTTGACTGCCACCTATTTGAATGAAAAAGAAGCGAATGCCACATCAGATGGTCAGCTTCTTTCTCATTTAATTGGTGAAGTGTCGGAGAATGCTTTGGATGAGGACGGGTTGTGCTCATTGTATGAGTTAAAAGCAGCCTGCCGGAAATCTAAATCTGCCTCTAACAATTTGCCTCGGAAACGGGCTAAGTTTTCCAAATCTCCCATAGTTTCCCAATGAATGGCATGTTCGCAAATAGCAGAGGTTTTGGTGACCTGGCTAAACATTTGCACTTTGCTGGTTGCATTCGGGACCATAATTTGGATTTCTTAGCTATTTCTGAGACTGGAAGACGTGAGTTCTCGCAATCTCTATTGAACCGGCTTTCAGGCGGTATAGACTTTGATTGGTACTCGCGTCCTCCCCATGGCCGCTGGAGGCATTTTACTAGGTATCAGGACGGATACCATGGAAGTGTTGGATGTTACGGATGGTGATTTTCATATTAAAATGCACATCCGTAATAAATCTGATAATTTCATTTGGAGTCTTGTTGCCGTGTATGGGCCGGCCCAGGAAGCGGCTAAGACTTCTTTTCTCTGTGAAATGGTAAACTTGGCAAAAGATAACCCACACCCTCTTATCATTGGTGGGGATTTCAACATGCTACGTTTTCCGTTTGAGAAAAGTAAGGGTCGGTTTGACAACCGTTGGCCTCTTTTGTTCAATGCAGTCATCGACAGCTTGAACTTACGAGAGATACAATGGTGGGGAGACAGTTCACTTGGGCTAATTCTCTCCCTGAACCCACATACGAGAAACTAGACCGTGTACTGATGGATACTGATTGGGAATCTAGGTTCCCACTGGTGTCGGTACGGGCTCTAGAACGTATTGAGGTTTGTCAGACCATGCTCCCATTCTTTTGACTACTGGAATACCTAGACCACAGTGTAAGCCACGGTTCAAGTTTGAGCTTGGGTGGCTGCACCGCGAGGGTTTCCATGAGATGGTTAAAAGAATTTGGGAAAGACCAGTTGCGGGTGATACGCCTATCCAGCGGTGGAACAACAAGATACGTGCTTTACGCACGCACCTCGTTGGTTGGGCTCGTCATACTTCTGGTTTACTTAAAAAAGAGAAGGAACGACTTTCCTCGATTATTGATGCTCTAGAAGCATTAGCAGAAGTTCGGTTACTATCCGAGCAAGAGATTGAGCTAAAGAGCCAATCCAATGCACAGATAGCGAAGCTACTGCGAGAGGAGGAGTTAAAATGGTATCAACGTTCTAAAGCCCAATTCATCCTAGAAGGGGATTCGAATACACGCTATTTCCATAGTATTGCCAATGGCAGACACAGGAAAAAGCGCATTCATTCTCTAGTCCAGGATGAGGGAACGATTGAGGGCCATGAACAACTAAAGTCGTACATTACAAATTACTATAAAGGCCTGTTCGGTGCTCCAGAGGAAGGAAATTTCACTTTGGATGAGTCTCGAACAGAGGATATCCCCCAGGTTTCAGATGCGGAAAATAGTCTACTTACTAAACTCTACTCAGAGGAGGAAGTGAGGATGGCGGTTTTCCAAATGAAACATAATACAGCACCTGGACCTGATGGTTTCCCGGCTGAGTTCTACCAGAACTTTTGGGATGTTATCAAGTCTGATTTACTTCAACTGTTTGCCTGTCTTCACAATGGACAGCTAGAGTTGTTTCGTCTCAATTTTGGTGAGATAATTTTATTACCTAAGGTTAACGAGGCAGAAAGGATTCAACAATTTAGACCTATATGCCTTCTTAACGTTAGTTTTAAAATATTCACCAAAGTGGCTACGATTCGACTGAACAGTGTGGCAGATCATGTAGTTCGTCCGTCTCAGACGGCTTTTATGCAAGGCCGCAACATCCTTGATGGAGTTGCGATCCTACATGAAACAGTTCACGAGCTACATAGGAAAAAGCTGAATGGGGTAATTCTTAAAATTGACTTTGAGAAAGCTTATGATAAAGTCAAATGGTCTTTCCTTCAGCAGACCCTCAGAATGAAAGGTTTTTCTCTGAGTGGTGCGCGTTAATTAATAGCTTTGTTTCGGGAGGAAGTGTAGCCATTAAGGTCAATGATGACACTGGCAAATACTTTCAAACGAAAAAAGGCCTCAGACAGGGTGACCCGTTATCGCCAATACTATTTAATATAGTGGCTGATATGTTGGCTATCTTGATCGAACGCGCTAAATCTGAGGGTCAAATTGAAGGAGTGATTCCACATCTTGTTGATGGTGGTTTATCGATTCTTCAATATGCTGACGATACAATTCTTTTTATGGAACATGACATCGAAAAAGCTCGTAACCTTAAGCTGATCTTGTCAGCATTCGAGCAACTTTCGGGTCTTAAGATAAATTTCCATAAAAGTGAATTGTTTTGTTTTGGCGAGGCTCGAGAAAACGCCGCCTTGTATGCTGAACTTTTTGGCTGTGAGCAAGGTCAATTTCCTATCAACTATTTGGGTATTCCGATTCATTATCGGAAACTTACAAATGCTGAATGGAAAAAGGTGGAGGAAAGACTTCAATTACGCTTAAATAGCTGGAAAGGCAAACTCTTATCCCTGGGTGGAAGATTGGTTCTCATAAACTCGGTACTAACAAACATGGTACTGTATATGATTTCATTCTTCCAATTGCCTAAAGGAGTCTTAAAACGATTGGATTATTTCCGATCAAGATTCTTTTGGCAAGGGGATTGCGAGAAGAAAAAATACCGACTGACTAAATGGAGTGTGGTTTGCTGCCCTAAAGACCAAGGAGGGCTCGGAGTTCATGACCTTGAGGTCAAGAATAGAGCCTTGCTAGGTAAATGGCTCTTCAAACTTCTATCGGAAGATGGAGTTTGGCAAACCCTCCTTAGGAGAAAGTATGTGGGAGATCAAGCTGTTTCTCAGGTTCTTTGGAAACCTGGCGATTCACACTTCTGGGCTGGCCTCATGGCTACAAAGAAGTTTTTTTTCCAACATGGATCTTTCTCAATTAGGGATGGATCGGAAATTCGTTTCTGGGAGGATAAATGGCTAGGCCATTCTACCCTTAGAGAACAATATCCGGCTCTGTACACTATTGTACGAAACAAAAGCGACACGATCGCGAAGGTGTTGGGTACCTCCCCACCAGATGTTTCGTTCAGAAGAAGTTTACTTGGAACAAGACAAGCATCCTGGAATGCCTTGCTCATCCGATTGGATTCTGTCCAATTGTCGGAAGGTCCAGATAAATTTCAATGGAATCTTACGAAGAATGGTAAATTCTCGGTTGATTCTATGTATAGAGCACTAATTCTACCCGAAGTGCCAGTCGATATTAAGGATAATAACAAAATTTGGAAGATGAGATACCGCTTAAAACTAAAGTGTTTGCGTGGTATCTTCGTCGGGGTGTAATTCTTACAAAAGACAACCTTGCCAAGCGTAATTGGCACGGAAGTAAAAAGTGTGTTTTCTGTCAACATGACGAGACCATTACACACTTATTCTTCCAGTGCGAATTCGCCAGGTCTATATGGTCAGCCGTCCAGATAGGTTCTACCTTACATCCACCGCGTACTGTTGCAAACATTTTTGGCAACTGGTTAAATGGCGTGGATCCTAGGTTTAAACTCTTCTGTAGGATGGGCGCGATTGCCGTTATTTGGTCGCTGTGGCTATGTAGAAATGACAAGGTTTTTAACGATAAAAATGCTTCTGTTATGCAGGTTATCTATCGGTGTACAGCTACGCTACGAGCATGGTCGGCCCTGCAGCGTGTGGAGCACCGTGACTTTTTTTGGAGGTGGCGTTGAGGCTGGAGGCTGCGGCCAGGGAGTTATTTCCCGGCATGGATGGCAACATAGACTCCGGATAGACCTACCAGCATCTTAGGCGGATCTGCATTATCTCATTATGATTTGTAATTCACATTTTTAATTTTTGTTCTGAATTGGTTACTGGTGAACTGGTGGCTGTGTGCATCTTAGCTATGCAGAGGCCGGGTGTAATGCTTAAACTCTTAAGTAATAAAAGCCCTTTATCTAAAAAAAAAATCAGAATTGCATCTATTATCAGTGATGTGATGTAGATCACCAAATGAAATGTACAACGTGGACCAGGCAGCCTACCAATTACGGCCCACGAACCAAGCTGCGGGAGAGACCAAAGCGATGCAGCCTACCAATTACGGCCTAAATATCGGAAAGTCATTTTGGCTCCCAGCACGAGTGATCCATTATTTTATAAAATTCAAAAACATATTTAAAGTTTCAGAAAACCTGAAAAAACTTCCGCATGTTTTTCAATGATGTATACTATAAGCGTGAAAAATCACATTGTGAAATGTTTTGCATTATGGTTTACACAAAAATGACAAAAGTTGGAGATTTGAAATTATACATTCCTTCAAACTATACATTGTTCACCATATTCAGATATGTACGTTTGTCATTTTTTGTAGCTCAAAACGTAAAATATTTTGCATGGAGATTATGCATGCTTGTATGATATATCATGAGAACGTGCTATTTTTTTCAAAAAAAATAAACTTTTAAATATATTTTTTGATTTTTTTTAAAATAGTAAGATCACTGAAATTCGAGAGCACAAAATCTCCACTCCTAAAGCTCTTACAAAGATTCTCAAACAAAGCTATACCACACGACTATGAAGAATCAACACTCGCCAAAACCGCGACAAAACATTGAAATGATGGTGGTACAAATATGGCCATCTGCCCAACGTAATTGTCAAAAATGGCCCCCTCTGAATTTTATTGTCAAAACTAGCCCTGGCGGGATGTAAAACGGCGACACGTGTACTTCGTGCCGGCTCAGATGGCGGGAGTCACCTTCCGCCACCTCAGTCGGCGGAAAGTACCCTGTGGTTGAGTTTCTACCGACTCTGTTGGCACCAAGTGTCGCCGCCGGGGACTTTCCGCCAATTGGAACGGCGGAAGGTGACTTCCCGCCATCTGGGTTGGCACGAAGTACACGTGTCGCTTTTTCACATCCCGTCAGGGCTACTTTTGACAATAAAATTCGAAGGGGACCATTTTTGACAATTACGTTGGGCAGGAAGCCATATTTGTAAAAAAAGGAAAAGCATTGGAATCCTCCGGGGGATCCAGCTCTCGCGTCCTCCGGACGGAGCGCACGCCACGCGTCCAGGCGCGTGAGAGGCAGCGAGGAGGGCCCCGCCAACAACCTTATCTCTTCGGGACAATTTTCTCCACACATCTTTCTCCTTCCTCTCGTCCCTTCTCCTCTGAATCCTCGTCGAGTTGCGCCCCGCGTCCCACGGCAATAGCCATGACGCCATCTCTTCCCTCCGACACTGCTGCAGCGCGCCGCCGCAGCTGAAAGGCGCTCCGCCGCAGAACAACTCGAATCTCGTGCTGCAAATGACGCCTTGTCTGCTGCCCGACCCGTGGCTCAAGCTCGTCGCCAGCCCCAATGGCGGAGGTGCTCCTAGCGGCGGGCACCGTTGCTGCAAGGGCTACCGGCGATGCTACTGACGGCAGCCGGCGTTGCTACCGTCAGCAGCCGAGAGTGCTACTAGCGGCGAGCGGCGTCGGCGTTGCTACCGACGGCAGCCGACGTTGCTACCAACGGCAGACGGTGTTGCTGTCAATGGCTGGGTGACGCTACCGTCGGCAGCCGGCGGTACTCTCAGCGCGCGCAGCGGGCGACGTTGCTGCCAAACCAGGGCGCTGCTGCTACAAAGAGCTACCGGCGAAGCTGCCGACGGCAGCCGACGTTGCTACCGATGAAGACGGCGGTGCTCTCAGCGGCGAGCACTGTTGCTGCAATGGTACATCAGCTATGCTACCGAAGGTTGTCGGTGGTGCTACGATCAGCCACCGCCAATGCTACGAGCGGCTGGCGACGGGCGGCGCTCACGGAGGAACGGCGGTGGGTCGTCTTCTCCGGCGACGGGCGGTGCTCACAGAGGAGCGGCGGGTGGTGTCGTCTTCTCCGGCAACGGGCGGCACTCCTCGATGGTGCTACAAGTGCCTCGCGTGTTCTGCTATGACGGTCTTTATCTGCCGTGTTGTCCATGGATTTTTTCGGCTAGAGTGAGCGGCGAGAAAGGGCAGGTGATTTTTTGAAGAAGACGAAGCAAGGAGAGAGGAATCATGCGGTGAGAGAGGAGAGCGACGTGAAAAAGGGGTCCACCCACGTGGAAAGCGGACTGAACGAAAGCGATGTGAGTTTGGATAGCATCCAATGGTTTGTCGACCCGGGGGATCGGCACGCGAGATCCCCGGGGGACACCTAGCGCTGCCCTAAAAAAATCCACTACCAATCAGCCTCAGCAGCATAGTCTTGTGGTGGTTGATGCGTATGGCGGCGCCAGTAGGGGGTCGAGCCTGGTTGGTCGACCCGGCTCAGTTTGGGCTAGGGATGGCAATGGGTACCCATTAACCTTTTATCCTGCGGGTAAAAACCCTATTAGGGTAAGGGTATGGGATAAAAAATTACCCATGGGTACATAATTGGGAAAATATCATACTCATTGGGTAGAGAGGGTACGGGTATGGGATCGTATAACCCATACCCGCGTACCCATATACCCATATAATATTTGACAAGTGAATCTGAATTTCCACGCACGAATATATAGTAGGGTCTATGCATGAGGCTACAGTCGTAATTCACAGATATAGGCAGGGATTGCTCGCTAACCCTCTGCGGATGGCGGACCATCCGGTGACTGCCTCACTATACCGATAATTTAGCTATCCATAATATTATATCTAATCTATCTGATTCACGTGATCACGTCTCGACTCCCGATATAGCAAAACAACTAAATATATCTTTTCTGCATGAGTTATGTGTTATTTTTACAACTATTTTATGCTTAATTTGACGTGTTTTAAACGCGGGTATTTTTACCCGTGGGTACCCATCTACCCTGTCGGGTGACGGGTATGGGAAAAAGTTGTACCCGTTGACGGGTATGGGTAAGGGTGGCGGGTAAGATTGGGGTCGACGGGTAAGGGTATGGGGTGGCTCCACCCTTACCCATACCCTGCGGGTGCATCCCTAGTTTGGGCGGAAAAAAAATCACATGGGAGAAAAAAAGAAAAGTCAAACGAGGTGGAGTCGAACCCGTTCCCGTCCGTGCCCTGCCCTGCGCCTTCTTTCGGTCCTTCCTCTCTCGCCTCAGCCCGCCCTGCTCGATCTCCAGCGCCGCCATCCGCCGCCACGCCCTCGCCGGCCACCCGCCACGCCCTCGCCGGACACCGCCCTGCACCGGCCGGCCGGCCCTCTGTCTCCCGCCGCGAAGCCCCGCACACGCCGCTCATCTCGCCGCCACAGCCCCGACCCAGCCTGCTCGCTCAATTCGTAGTTGCCAGTAGCCACTCAAGCTCAGTACGCTGAATCCCGCCACACAGCTCACAGGAATTCGGCTTCGAGCCTACCAGGAGGCCACCGGGCGGAGCAACGGCCCCATGGACACCGTAGCCGCGCCGTCCTGCCACGTCGTCGCCGTGCCCTACCCAGGCCGCGGGCACGTCAACGCGATGATGTGCCTGTGCCGCCTCCTCGCCGCCCGGGACGGCGTCTCCGCCACCTTCGTCGTCACCGAGGAGTGGCTCGGCCTGCTCGCCGGCGACCCCGCGCTCGACGCGTCGCGCGTCCGCTTCCAGACCATCCCGAACGTCGTCCCCTCCGAGCACGGCCGCACCGCCGACATGCTCGGGTTCGTGGAGGCCGTGTTCACCAGGATGGAGGCTCCCTTCGAGCGCCTCCTCGACCGGCTCGACCCCGCCACGGCCATCGTCGCCGACACTTTCGTGCCCTGGGCGGTGCGCGTCGGCGACCGGAGGGGCGTCCCGGTGTGCGTTCTCTCGCCGCTCAACGCCACCATGTTCTCGCAGCTATACCACATCGACCGCCAGCCCGTGGCTGCCGACGGTAGCGCTTCTGCCTTGTCTGACGACTCCGGTACGGGTTCTCAAATCAATTTTGTTAAAATTTCTGCACACTAAAAGTTAATCTTTTGCAGATGGGACCGATCTTCAGCTAACACACTCCAACAAGATGGCAGTGAACATGCTCCTTCAAGCATATCCTTCTGTCAGAAAAGCACAGTGTGTCATCTTCACCACTTTCTACGAGCTTGAGAGCAGCGTCATCGACTCTCTGAGGCGAGAGCTCCCCTGCCCTGTGTTCGCCGTTGGCCCTTGCATCCCCTTCATGGCACTCGAAGAACACAGTGCAAATTCAGAAGAAGAAGAACAAGGAGGCTACATGTCCTGGCTGGACGCGCAGCCGGTGAACTCCGTGCTCTACGTTTCACTCGGCAGCTTCCTCTCGGTGTCGTCCACTCAGCTCGACGAGATCGCCATTGGCCTGGCCCAGAGCAACGTGAGGTTCCTGTGGGTGCTCCGTGACGCGTGCTCCCGCGTGCAGGATTTGATCCGTCGAAGCAATTGTGTGGTCGTTCCGTGGTCTGACCAGCTCAAGGTCTTGTGCCATCCTTCTGTTGGTGGCTTCTTCACCCACTGCGGCATGAACTCGACGCTCGAGGCGCTCTACGCCGGGGTACCGATGCTGACTCTTCCCATAGCTTTCGATCAACCAGTCAACAGCCGGCTCATCGCCGATGTGTGGAAGATTGGGTACAACATCAAGGAGAAGATCCGGGCTGATGGCGTCATCGGTAGGGAGGAAATTGCTGAAGCTGTGAAGAGGCTCATGAATTGTGATGATGGCGAGGGCACGAGGATGAGAGCTTCACTGCTGAAAGAGGCTTCCCACGTCGCAGCTGAACTGGGCGGTTCCTCGCACAGCGACATCACATCTTTCATCAATTACATTTCAGAGTTCAAGAACTGAATGAATGAAGTGGGTGGTTTCCTTGCTTCATTTGCGCAATGTATTCGAATTGGATAGGCTGTATTTTGAAATGAAGTGAAATCTGTAAGATGTAGGACTATTGGCTACACCATGTATTCCTTTGGTGTAATTTGCTTTCAGTTTGTGTGATTTGGTGAACTGAAATTTGTATTGGAAAGTAATAATCCCATTGCTGACAAAATTTCTTCAGTGTAATTTGCTTCAGTTGGTGCAACATTTAAATGATCAAATCGTTTTTCCCTCCACAGCTTCTTTTCAGCACCAGAACAGTTGCAAGTACATTATTGTTTGGTCCAGGAAAAAATCAGAAAATTCAGGATAATTCAACCACTCAAAAGTAAAGCACCAAATTCTATTTAAGGGGCATCTTATAGTCATTGTTTCAGGTAAGAAACATCCAGATCTGTAGTTCTACATAAAGACAATTTGCACTTCCATCAAATTTGTGAAGTATGCAAAAAAAAAGTGCAATTCAGATTTCCAGGGACAAGATATTGTATGCGTTCCTTGTATTTTGGCTGTTCCAATACCTTGTATATCTGACACGCACTGTATGTTGTTGTGCTGCTACCTGATAAATACGTGATACCTGAATCATGGATGTAGTTCCTAACTTACTATATCACTGGAAGTGAGTCTTGTTTCCTGGGGCCCGCGAACCGAGGCCTAGCCTGGATGGCTACCAGGGTGATGATACCTGTGATGCCCCCCCGCTCGAGTTCGAGTCCCGGTACTCACTCGCGGGCGCGTACGCACCGTTGCACTTCTGTGCGCTGAAAGCTTAATACAATACCGCCAAGGGCTAGTCCTGGCTGGTCTCTTTTTTTTTTGGGGCCCGAAATGATAATTTCAGCTCATATGTCAATATTAATAACAAATAATGTTGACAAAGTTCAGACGGAGACACAACAGTAGCAATACCAAAAATCATCATGACATTCACATAGGTGTTGGGGTACGTTTCACATGAACAAGGCCACCATGAATCTTCAGGCATCGCTCCAGGTCAAGATTTACCAAATTGACTAAATTTGGAATCTTTACAGCAGATTAACAGCATAATTATGTATTCATAAGATCAGACCTTAGTTAACAAGGCCATATGAGTGATGAGCTGCGAAACATAGGCCATCATAGTAAGCCGGTATGGAAGAACATCTGACTGAAATTGGGTGAGAAGGAGCAGCCAATATCTTTACCGAATTAAAGAATAAAAATGACCAAAAAACAAACCGATTTACAGGGATTGATGGTTCCTGATGAAATCTGTTCTATCATGCACTAAATAAAGCCAAACCACTTGACTTGTCCAGCTTACTGAAGCTCTAGTAATATGACTGAAATAAGGCAAGTAATTTCAGTCAACTACTTGTACCGGAAAAGTAAAGAAAATTTCATTATACATGTGAGGATAGATCATGTGATGAGTAAATCAGTTAGTACATTTATTGCAGAAATACATACTTAATATTTCTAGTGGCATATCAAGGGCCATCTATTAGCAGAATAAACCTTTTCAGCATCCTTTAATGAGTAGGTTACTCCTACCTAATGAACTCGACTGGCGAGATCTTAGTAAGTCAAAATTCCATTTTTCTTTCTCCAGAAGGCATTTAACTTCCCGATCAAATATGGAAAAAAATCATTGCAAGAAAGAGTATAAAATATTATTTTTGTAATACAATTTCCTTTCATTGTCATGTTTGAAACAATAATTAATACATAGGCTGGTAGTATATCTTCTTTCTTATCAAGCAGCATAAGAGATTTAAAGGAAAGGATGTGGCATATCATAATATGTGACTACAAACGGAAAATAGCTCTTATTTTAATAGTGCAAGAATGGAAAGATGCATCTTTACTCAACTGCAAACCAAAAGCACAACAGGGAATGCACATGGAAGGTAAGTATATAGTGTAGCCGTGAAGGTGTCAATATCCTGGTAATAAAATAATTATATTGAACCACGAAGAAAGGCCGTGGAGAAGTTTCAGTCCATGGCTAATAACGGTGGAAACACTTCAGCAATGGCAGGAAAATGAGTGGTGACAGCTGAACTATCAAAGTGACGAAACAGACAGAATTGACCAATATCACCAAGAAAAGTTTCAGCATCATTTGTACAAACAAGGGACATCCATCAAAGTACTGGAACAAGCAGAAACGTTTAATTGTAAAACGTTCAGAAACATGAACAAAGCAGGCACATAGATTAAAAGCCATGCACAACACCCACACTCATGATAACACTTGCAAACAACAGAAATGACAGGCAACACATGTGAAAAAGAATACTTTGAATTCGATTTAAACGTATGATCTGTTACACCCTGGTGTATCAAACACATGAATAGTACTTTGAATTTGGTTCAAACACTAAGCCCCTGGTGTATAAAATTAGCAGAGCAGCATTCAGTCACGTGAACATAGTAAGTAAACCAAGCTTTCTTGATTCGAGAGACAAGCAAAACCTAAGATGACTAAACACACTAGGCTCGGCCTTGAGGAGGAGCAGCAACTGCAGGAGGGTGCAGAGCCACACGACCGAAAGGCTCACTGCAGTACTTCTTGTAGACGGCCTTGAGCTTGCCCTGTGGGGCGGCGGCGTGCGAAAGGATGAGGGCCTTGGCAGGCTCCCTGAAACCAAAACAGAATTTACATGAGTTCCAGTTCAACCAAGTTCTTCAGGCAGGCACACACCACATCAAATTGAAAAATAACAAGGAGAACAGTAGCTTGGATCGAAGAGTGGAGGACTTCTTACATCAGCTGTAGCTCAGTAAAGCCCGTGTGGTGCTTGAGAGTGTCAGTCCAGATGGGACTCTTCTTCAGCGTGCAGCGAGCGGCGTACACAGCGGAGGCGGCCACCAGCGACGGGCACAGCAAGACCAGCCCATATTCCATCAGCGCCAGCTCTGCGAAGAAGAACACCATGTGCTCCAGCTCCTTGTCATTGTTCCCAGCGGCCTTGGCGAACCGCACCAGGAAGACATAGTGCGTGGGGACGGTCAGATTCCACGACATCCTGTTCAGGATGCCCTTCTCCATGCCGAGGACCTGCTGACGCGAGTAGGCGTTGTCTGCGATGTGAATGAAATCATTGACCTGCAGCAAATCACAGAAAAGCAGATGAGCTCTTGGATTTCGACAGAGTTCATTCACAGACAGATAGACACGAGCAAATGAGCTCTTCGATTCACACACACAAGCAGATGAGCTCTTGGATTCAGAGTTCAGAGTTCGTTCACAGACTGACATGACAGACTCGAGCAGAAGGCAGATAGAAACGAAAATGCCATACCTCAGGCGCCCAGATCTCTTCGTACTTGCAGGCGATGAGCATCGCCGCAACCCCGACGAGCTGCAGCTCCCGTCGAGGCACCGCCTGCTTGGAGAGGAACATATCGATGATGTAGATGGTGAGGTAGAAGGTCTCGGGCATCAGCTCGAACTTGTGGACGACTTCCACCAACCAGTCCACCAGGATCGCCCTCATGCTGGGCTTGATCTCGGGCTGTCTCCCCATGTAATCATTGACCGGATGCTGCGGCACAACACAACACATATCGATTCAGAACAGTTGCTGACGATGTCAAATCGAACAGACATGCTGAAGAGGAAGGAAGAGTGTAGTAACCTGAGCAGCCTTGTAGTAGGTGTAGATGTCCTCGATGTAATCCACAACGGCCAGCTGATTGTCGCCGTCGAGCTTGTCGATGTCTTCCACGAGCACCTTCGGCCTGAGATTGAGGCCACATGCTTCCTGTCATTGACAAGAACAGGCAAGCAGAGAGTCAGTCGACAGTCACAACACTGGATTCGTATCATACAGTGGAAAAGAGCAGTAGTACAGCACAGTACAGTGGAAAAGAGCAGTAGTACAACACAGAGGTGGGTGTTGGATCGATCAAGCTCACCTTTGAGCGGTGGGAGAGCACCGCGGTGAGCGTGTTCACCACCTTCTTTCTGGGGACCTTGTGGGCAGAGCCGGCGGCTGCCACCTTCTTGTTCTCATCGGAGGCCTTGGCGACCTGCTCAGGACGAGGTGCGGGCTTGAGAACCGGCTTCCTGGCCACCGGCTTCTGGGCCGCTGCGGGAGGAGCAGGAGCAGCGCCATTGGCCTGAGCCTTCTTCAGGAGCTGAGCGCCGAAGCTACGAGTGATTGGGCGATTGATCCCCCTGTTACAGAGAGCAAGACGGGATTCAGGTCAAGACACAGAACTGAAGTAAGAAACAAGATTGAGGGTTCCTGCGCTGATTTCCTTACCCGTCCAGGACATGGGGGTGGACGAGGTTGCCGATATCACCGAGGGCTCGCCGCCGAGCGTTTCTTTCCTCAGGTCGGCCGGCGGCGGCGGCGGCCTTCTTCTGGACGGCTGGACCTGACCATCCCAAAAGAGAAAGCAGAGTTAAGATTAAGAAGTGTTGACGCACGAATCGGGCAAGAAGGGCAAGGAAAAACGATCAGAAATTCGCATCCGACGACCCTGGAAACATCAAAAATCCATTCTTGGCGAAGGATTCGCATCAAGAACAGCCGACGAACAGATCAAGAACTCGAGCCAAACAGGACGTGCTACCTCAAAAGCACAACCGTTCTCCAAGAATCGCACGAGAGAAGAAGAACAGCTAACAGATCAAGAACCTAGGATCGAATTCCCCATCCACGCAAGAACCTCAAGATCCTTCCCCGCCCACTCAAGAAACCCCCACGACGGAGGCAGGACCAAATCAAGAACGCGCCCAGAACCAGCGATCGATCCCCACCACGAAGACGCGACCAGAACGCCCAAGAAAGAAAGGAAGGAAAGAAGATCCGGCTCACCTCGGTTCGCCGGCTGCGGAGCGGCAGCCGCGTGCTGGTGGTGCCTCGTCGCCATGGGGTTGATCTCGGGACTTGCTCGACCGCCTCCTCCCAAAGTTCCGGCCTCCGGCGAGCTCCTGATCGAGGCGAGCGGAACTCTTTCTTCCTCCGATTCCTCTCTGCTACTTCTTGCTCTGGGCGGTGGGGGATTGGATGGGATGGGGAGGAGGAGGTGTCGGGGACTCTGACGGGCCGGAGCTTTATTGCGGAGCGGGTGGCTCCAACGGTCGGGGGATCGGGAGAGCTGACGGTCCGGACAGGCACGGGGGAAATCGGACGGCTAGATTGCGGCGGCGGCGGGTGAGACTAGCCGTTGGGGTTATGTACAGTTTCCAGGACCGTGAGTTTTTACACATGGAAATGAGTTGCGTGATCCGTTCCTGGATTTCTTTTCTTTTTGTCCGTGTCGACGCAGTGAGAAGTGAGCAAAGCTGTGACACGGTAGAAAATTGTATTTTGAATTTTGTTGAGAAAGAGGAATACTAGAGTTTTTGAACTTCTCAAATCTCAATTGTAGTGGTCGGTCTTGTACGTGGCTATGTCGCGGGACGTTGGAATGGGAAAGGCACTGCATTGTGGTACTGTTTTTTCACTTAAAATGCTCTTGTGGAAATGTTGGGATGGGAATGGACCTAGTCGACCCGCCCAAAAATTCGAGGCCAATGGGCCGTGTGGGTTGGCCTTAAGTAAAATTTGGGCCAATAAAGCTAGCAATGAGCAGCCCAATGGGTCAGCCAGGTCGACCCATCTGGCGGAGCTACGCTCGAAGTCACCCTCCCCCTGGTGGCTTGAACTGCTGCCAAGCATGATTAAGACTAGGCTCCACATGGTCTGTTTGTTTTGTTGCGCGTTAGATGCATGGTAGATTGTGTCCTTTTGAGATCCATTTGAAAATATACATGTAGTACCTCTATGTATTGTTTCAGTTTCATTCTGTAATTAGTGATTCTAGTACGACGTCAACTAGTAGTAAGTCAAATTGTTGCGTTGTTTGGTCATTTTATTTTTAGTTTGTTATGTGCTTCAAACAGTTGAAAAGAAAACATGTTATCGGCTTTGTCATTGTGATATTTTTTTTATGTGTAAACATAGTTGAAAACGTATATATTTCAGCTAAATTTGGGTCGGCCCCGGATACCCACCGGGCCAACAGGCCAATACATTTTTTTGAAACGGTTCGACCCATGGCCTCGCAAAATGGCCTTGGGACCACAGGGCCAGGTCCGCGTCGACCCATTCCCATCCTGGAAATGTGTGGAGGGGTGGAATAGGATGCAATGGTGATGGGACAAAACAACTCGTAGACACGGATGCCAAATCATGTGGTGGAGCCATGGCATCAGGTAGGGCCGTCTCCAGAAATTTGGGGCCCCGGTGTGAAACATATGGGGCCCAAAATTACAATATGTCGCCAGAGCCTAGAGACGAAGAATTATGGTCGATCGGGTTTTTTTATATACCAACCGATTTTTTATATATTATGAAATTTGGTGTGTTGATCAGAGCGAACTTAATTCAAGTTAGCTAGACGATTTGTCGCTAGACTGGAGAGAACAACAAATCACTTGTTAACTTGCATTGGAAACCAGAACTATGTATATAAACTAGAACCTAGAAGTTCATCATAAAGACATTGCACAAGTATCTAATCACACGAATTTATTGTATACCTAGTTATTTTACCCGCAAGTATCAACCGAGACGACACAGAGAATAAACAGAAATATAAGAGTCATGTGTACCTTGAGTAAAGGAAGGATTGTTTGAAGAAGACCATGTAGCAAGCATGGAAGGATGGTCGACCTTTCGAAATGCACGACTCGACCCTCTCTCTCGAACGCATCCGTCGCCCCCGTGGCGGCGGCGCGCTCCTCGGCTCTCCCCCGCCTCGTCCCTCCCTCTCCTCTCTCCCTCGTCGCCGCCGCCAGCAGAGGCTTCCGGGGCGTTGCCCGGGGCGGCGGCGGATTGTCTCTCCCGCCCGCGCCGGGTGTGGGTGGAGGCGGGGATCCCTCGGCCTAGCGGCGGTGTCTCTCGGGCGGCGGTGGTCCTGCTCCGGCCGGGGGCTGGCGTGACGCGGCGGAGCTCGCAGCACTGCGTGGGTGGCGCAGGGTGGCCGGCGACAGTGGTCACAGCGGCACAGGACTGGGCCCTGTGGCCCAGATCTGGGCCCGCCGGGCCCAATCTAGGTCGTGGCGGGCTGGCTGGTCCTGTTGGGGCGCTCTGCAGCTGGAGGAGAGGAATAGAGTGCAGGGGACAGCGGCGTCGCGGCCGGCCTGTGTTGCAGTGTGGCGGCGAGCTTCACGAGCCCGTTTTGGGACCGGCCGAACCCTATTAGAACTGGTGTGCCCCTGTGGGGGCTTTACAGGCCTGCTCGGCCTGGCCGATCTGACGGGGACTGGTGTGCTCTGCTGCCGCGTCCGGTCGACTACCGCCCTCGGCGGTGGAGTAGTTGCCTCCCGCGCGGCTGCGGTACTGCTGACCCCCGGTACGCTTCTCCTCAACTCCGTCTTGCAGACCTCGTGATGATAGCTTCGGCGCGACGACGATGGTGGCTTCGTGGCCGTTTTGGCGCATGTTGGTGGGCGGCTTGTCTGGTGGAGTCAAGCTCGTCCTTGCGGGACTCCTGTGCTATGGATCGCCCGAGGTTGAGGATAGGGTTTTCGGGAGAAATCCTTGTCATTTCATCCGACACCCGCGGTGCCACCTCGGGGTGGCATCTTTCCTTCTTGAAGGGCGTCGTGGCTACCCTTCGTCCACTCCCTTTGCGTGCCGGGGAAACCTAGGACCAGGCGCTGGTCCGGGCAGTAGCGTAGCTTCCCTTCTTGAAGGTGCTGCTTGGTACTTGACGCTCCGGTGCTAGGAGCGTGGTGGTTTTCGGAGGGCGCGGCGGTTGCGGGTCACAGTTGTTTAGTCAATCCGCCTATGTCTCCATTTGTTTCTTATTTTTTCTTTCTTTTGGTGCTTGTTGGCTGCCACCCCCGACCGTTGTTGTTGGTTGTATCGGGTGTTTGCTATATTAATATAGCGGGGCTTCGGCCTATTTCGTCGAGGAAGGATTTTTTGGCGAGGTCGGTGGTATGAGAGCTCTGCCTCCCACTCGATCTTCATATGAGGCGTTACTTTTTCTAGTAATCCGTCATTAGCAGTTTAGCACAAAGGCAACATTAGGATAGTAAAACTGCGACACCCACGCGCTCTTTCACGCACCCTGGCGTTTTCCTCCAGTTCTGGCCGTCCAATCCGTTTTCTGGCCGTTTTGGCCGTCGGATGCCGCCCTCTCGCGCGTGGGCCGGATATCCATGACGACGCTGATCTGGGCATCATTTTTTTACGTTGTGGTTCGTTTGGGCCGACCACGGGCAAAGCCCAACAGTTTCTCAAAACAAAAAAAAAACAGTTCCTCGCGACCCGTCGGGCTCTGGTCAACGGACGAGAGCGGCGACGCGGAGGCGATCGGCTGGGCGACGGAAGGGCGAACCAGCGGCTGGGCCACGGGAGGGCAGGGCGACCGTGCGAGCGGCCGACGCGGAGACGAGCGGACGGGCAGCCGTGCTACGACCGGATCGAGGTGATCCACCGCGAGGCGATCGATCGAATCGATCCACCAGGAGGCGACCTGATTGCTGCGATGGATCGACCGCGTCTGCGAGCAGAGGCCCGGCCGCACGAGAATCGGTCCGTGACAATCCCACTCCTGCCCATCTTAATTTCCCGAATTCATGACGATTAACTGACGGGTCGCTCGTCATTGCTCTTCATGCCCTCCACCGGTGAGATTGGTTTAATTTTCAGTTCGTCCAGCCCTGTAATGGCAGCCATCATGGCCATATCGCCGCGGCGAGTGAATACGGTGCGTTACACTCTCCTCTAATCTCCTATAAAGTGATTTCCCAATCCTTTCCATACAACTCCCATTCGAGCAGAGCTTCCAGTGCCAATGTCCTACTGCTAGGTTGATGTTCTGTCCTCCCAATTGCAATTTCCTCATATTATGCATTGTGTCCATTGCGGCGTCTCTAACATCGAAAAAACACTTCCTGCAGGTTCTGCCATACTGGTTCTGGAGTTCTTCCAGCTTGGTTCCATTTTATTGACTCGGATTTCATAGGCTTCGGACCCACTGCCTGGCCGATTTATTCCCTGTCAAAATTATGAAATACGGAGCTAGAAACGGAGGCAACTGAAATTGTTAAACGGGCGCGACCAACATCAGCAGCGTTGGGGTTCTCGCTGCTGAACCATTGCCATCATCGTGTGTCTCAAGTAGGCTGTTTTTCTTCTGACGATAGTGTGGTAGCTTGATTAAATGCCACTCTTTTGTGTTCTGGTCGATATAAATCGCAATCAGGGTGACCAATTGGCTTAGGCTTTGGTCGAAAATTATTACTATAGGTGGAGGTTTGATCTCTGACAAATTCTTATGCCCTCATTCTCTGTCCTACTAACACTATCTTATCGTCTATAATCAATTCACCTAGCAATAATATCAGCTCGGTATGTGTTTGGCTATTTTAGATCTTGCACAAAGTCTACTAAATTTGTCTGCTTCCAGTCAATTTGCTAATCAATTCACCTAGCAATAATTATCAGCTCGGTATGTGTTTGCTATTTTAGGATCTTGCATACAAAGTCTACTAATTTGTCTGCTTCCAGTCAATTTGCAAAGTTGTTGTCTTTAGCTGGTACCTTCATAATTTACTAGAAAAATAGATGTCCATGGCGTCAATAATCTAACATTTCCTGAACTTATTATCTAGAAAAGGAGAACATGAAGAATTGGTCCCTAACCTATTGACAATGGTAACACAGGGTTCTTTAATTATCGTCTAACTTCAAAGTGCTTTTCATTTGTTTAGATGATGAAAATCGCTTGTACCAGGAAAGATAAACTGAAACTTCAAGGGTATTGGGCTATCAAATGATAGGTTCAGCTGCAACACTATCTTCAGTTTATTTTCTCCACTCGTCGATGTCGACTTTACATGTACTGTTAGCTTACCACAAGGAATATGATTCAGGCTTGTGTTAGGATTAGGCTAACACTTCAGAGGCCTCGAAGTTGAATCTGGAGAATGCCAACATAAAAAAATGTCTCCAGTAATCATCATTCATTCCAATCACACTTGCAACCTCGGGTAGACACGCACTGTACATCATCGTTATACAAACTTGTGCACGTCTGTTTTGGCTAGGCACAATGTTTCCTGAAGGAGCTAAAGGTGCGTTCCTGGAGGAGCAGAATGTAGGACTGCACTTTCTGGGAGAAGATTTTGCTATGTGATATACACTGACATCAAGCCAGAGGCCAAAGGAGCAGCGGCAAAGGCTTCCACAAATTTTCAACCTGACTCGGAAGAAGAGAGAACGTCAGGGAGCAGAACTTATGGTTTACTGAAGAGAAGGCTGGACAAAGTTGCAGGGCAGAACTGGTGCAGTTTCTTGAGGAGGAGGACGAAGGTGCAGCGCTACAGTCCAATTACACTTCAGTTTTTAACCTTTGCTTTACTATATCAAACTTATTTGTTTATACAACATTTGCAACAAAATATATTTATATAACATTTGTCATTTCCTACCCTTCTATATTACTAAAGGACGGGCGCGGCAACGCGCGCCTAAATGATCTAGTACAACAAATATAAGTATAAGCCAGAAACAACGAACGCCTGAAAAAACAAACCCAATCAAATCACCACCTACCAGCTTAAAAATCAGCATGGAATCAGGTCGCCCAACGCCCGTTGCCACATCAGATATTAGATCTTGGCGATGCTGCGCTTCTACATCAGATCTTGCCGAAGGCCAATAAGACAGGAAGAGCTGTTTTTTGCAGTACCATATGGGCCGCCCAAAGTAATCTTCCATTGGCGGCGGCGTCGCCGGCTAATGGCCTTCGCACTATCGATCGGTTCGAGTTGTCCCAGGAGGTAGTTGGAGAGAGAACGGAAGTAGTCGCACATGGCATCCGTTTTTTTTTTTTTGCGTTGACAGACGCAAACCCCGCACCAGTTGGTTGAACCGCACGAGTAACTTACCCTTTCGCTGGTGGGGCCCGAAGGACAGGTCCATCTCTACCTCTGACCTTTTCTTTCCCCAATACACGAACTGACGCATAGTTTCAACCTTAAAATCCATGGCGATGCACACAACATGTAGGGGACCCTAATTTTTGGGGCCATGTGCGGTCGCTCACCTCGCACACCCTCATCGACGGCCCTGGCACCAGGTCGGGTTACACCTGCTATGCTCATTGTCACTTTCTCACGATGTAACGAGTGAGTGTCATCTCGTATGCCGGTCCAGGTGGAGCCGCGTGCGTCCGCTCAGCGGCACGACTAATCGTATTGCCCACACCGTACGGAGGCAACACGGACCGAGCGAGAGAGTGGTCACCTGGGTAGTTTGGTCGTTACACCCTACTTGGAACGTGCTACGCAAAAAAAAATAACGTACACGTCAACTGAGATCTACTAAGAAGCAGCATGTAACTGTGTCATACCTCGACGAACACGTCAACGTAGCGGAGATCATTGACGTAGTTGATACCGACTCCCGCATCTAGGTTATCCCCTCCTAGCCGCAAGAGTTTCTCCTCATGATAGCTAGCCCGATCTAGCGTCGAATAAGACAATGCCTCCAAAGGATCCACGCGTACGATGAAGCGACACCGCATCAATGTTACACATAGAAGCGTGGAATATATATGATGAAGATCTAGATCCAAATCTAGATTGAGAGAAAAGAGGGGGGGCCCCTGAGGCCTCGCGGAGCCCTAGAGTTTCAGCCGACTAGAGGAGGAGTGCTGCCAAGGGGCTGGGTGAGAACTCATTGTTTATACTAACTTAAGATTAGCTATATGCGTTGCATCATACACGTGAAATATGGAAATTTAAAAGTCTTTTTTTATCAACTACAACATAGATCGAAGTTTTTCTTAACTCGATGAGTTTAACGTTAGATCATCGGTCCTAAGTGCAATAGATTTAGACATGACCTTGTGTATCCAAACTGGGGTAAGATTTAAATTTGATTTAAATTTTAAAAATAAATCATGACAAAGTCATGTTGACATCATCACATACAATTCAAACTGACTATGAATTTCAAATATTGATAACGAATATATGATGGCCCTTGACGTAGTTACCTGCGTCAAAGAATATGGTTAGGTTGAGACTCCAAGTGCAGAGTGTATAGTATAGGAAAGACAGTTTTCCCCACGAGGGGTGACTCGAGGGTTTAATATCGAACTCTCGGGGAACCAGTAGTGAAGATTTATCTTCTTATCCTTCTCTTGAGAACCTACAAACAAAGTAAATTGTTTTGCCCTCAACCTCACCAAGTGGTTGTCAAGCACAAGGTGTGAGAATGAATATAATAAATGCAAAACAGTAAATAAATATGCAATGATTAAATAAATATGCAAGGATGGTGGAAATGAAATATTTTTTGGGTTTTATATGTGAATGCAAGATGTAAAAGTGTTTTTGTATTTTCGGATTTTTAAATGGCAGAAAATGTAAATGGATAAAAGTTGTTGGAAAGGTGTTTCTTATGATTAAAAATGGACCGGGTTCATGGTTTCACAAATGCACTCTCTCTTTAATAAAGTGGTAGACAATGGAACACTAGAATTGACATATGAGATTGCAACAAAAAGGTTTCATGACAAGTTACTAATTATATGGGCATCACGTCCTAACATAGAGATCTTTTGTTTATTAATCTCTCTTATACTCCACCAAGATGCGAACTAAATCATAACACCTTAAATTAAGATAAATCAGAGCATAGCATTAAGTATCATGACATGAAGTTAAAATAAGAACATGCTAGATCTAGTCATGGAGTAGTGGCAATGGTCACACCCACATCTCCGGTAGCAAGGTATTTTTCTTTATCCCTAGTGAGGCAACAAAGTAAGGTAAAAACCCAAGTGGATCGCGGAACTTTCTCTCACGTTCACCGCACTAGCCACCCCCGTTACTCCAACTAATGCACACGTTCCCCTCACACGCTCTCATACACATGCTTGATCAAACAAGTAAACAAGAACGGGGTACATAATATGCATCTACTTTCATAACTGAAACAAAACTATTGCAATCTCAAACATATATTAACTCATAAAAAGATCCACCACAAAGGTATTACATAGATGACCGTAATCATGTTCAGCAGCTCATACGGTACTAATTAGTGAAGCTCAAGAGAGGAGGATACATAAGTTACTTCCACAAACCCATAGTCCAGGGTGGACTACTCCCTCTTCATCATGGAGACGGTGGAGAAGTCGTTGGAGAAGATGGAGACCACCGGCAGCGCCCCGCCGGAGTTTTCCCCCTCCAATCTGCAACTCCAGGTCTCTGTTTCGTGGTTTCTGTGTTTCTGCGGCGCTCCTTTCCGAAGGGCGTCGGGGACTATTTTATAGTCGTTTTTAGGTCAAGACGGCTCGGGAAAAAAGATCGACGGCAACGGAGCCACGAGGCCCAATGGGGGTCCCACGCGGCCAAGGAATCTGGCCGCGTGGGCCACCCTCTTTGGCCCTCGGGCCTCCGTTGTTCGCTTCCTTCGCTCCCACGCTTTGTTCCTTCCAAAAACTGATGCTCGTAAATTTCAGGTCATTTGGACGTCGTTTGGGTCCCTGAAACATCAAAATATAGAAAATAGGGTTTTCTGCCTGTGCAGGGTTAATTCCAGAAAAATAGGGAAACATGAATATTCCCAAAATCAATATAAAACAATGATATAACCCTTATATGATGCAAATATGATTGAAATATAAGTAATATAATGCAAAGTTCATGTATGCATTTTACATGCATCAACATCCCCAAGCTTAACCTATACTCGTCCTCGAGTATGAAGGTGATAAAACTAACATGGACTTTGCAATTTAATACTATCAAAGGATATCAAAGATGATTACTATTGCTACATAGAGTCAAATGATTCATTCTTCAAAGGAATAGCAATATGCAAGATAGATTATGAAGTGATATCAAATATTCAATGTAAGGATGTTCAATGATAATTCACAAAGTGTAACATAGAAGAAAGTACTATGGACCAAATGTATGCATAATGAAAAGTAAAAACATCCTATAATGGTCATAGAGTATTCTTATAAATCTGAATATAAAAGGTGGACACTTTGGAAAGATATAAAAGTAGAGGTAAAACATGAATAAGTTTCATCTAACTTCCAAATGCTTCTACTTAAGTTAATGTTTGCAATGTGGTATTCATTGGTGTCAAGCTCTCATTACCCCTATCATAGCATCTTGAATGATTAAAGTTTAAAGTGAAAGCAAATATGAGTATGTGCTTGACAAAGTATGGTTGAATGTCTCATGCCCCGTGAATACAGTACCTACACCACGTGTTACTCAACTTGGGACACAAAGCAAGTTCAAGTTAAGGTCATTGTAAGTAATATAATAGCATCATCAAGAGCGTCAACTGGGGTACCTCTTGCCCAGGACATGGAACAAGCCCATGTCAAAATGACAAGACAAACAAACAAATGAACAATCTCACACCCTTTTATTTACTATTGGTATAGCTTTTTATGTGGTGCATCACTGAAGGTTCATATGTAAGTAAATTTCCACCATGAATGATGCATGGCTTAGATTAGCGGCCCAGGCGTCTCTCTAGCCATTTATACAAACTCATTAAACTTACTAAGTTTCCACATTTATTTGGCACCATGATAAGCATCCATAAACAAAAGTACATGATATCAACTAAATATAAATAGCAGTTGAAAGCTTGCCATGTGACAGCACATATGGCTAACTCCCAACCAAGACTTTGTCAAGCTCACAACTTCATAATTTTAATCACAATGGTCATGTTTATTAAGTGCAATAAAAGTAAAGTGTGCATCAAGTTCGTGAGAGCTTTTAACCAACTTTTCCCATACAATCAATAACATAAGCATTTTAATTCAGAAGTATAGATAACACAATAACATGATAAACATACTCGGAATAGCATAAAGCTAATAGGTAGATATGGTGGACTCACTGGAAAAACTTTGGTTGAAGGTGTTGGAAAACAAGTTTTTACTTGTTGGAATTTTTGGGCTAGCAAGGGAGAAAGTTGACCGTCTAAATGCATGCATAAGTGTCCATAGAACTAACAATCCATGTTAAACAAAGTAAAGTAACATTCAGCATCAAACATGAATAAAAGATAGCTCTTGAAAAACACTTGCAAATTAATATTCATTAAAAGCACATGAATCATGCAACTATATGTATCTTTTTGAATCAACTCAAACATCCCTTTCCCAATCTTTTAATAGCATCCAACTAATTCAACCCAAATTTCCAGTAGCTCTCTCATATATAAATGATAGTGGTGGTCTCAAGAAAATAAAAATCAAACCGAAATAAAAAAGCAAATAAAAACGCTCCAAGTTTATGCGATAAAGTGCATTGATCGAAAAACAGAAGTTAGACGTGTGCAAACCGAGAGTGTGTTGGTCCAGTGGGGTTGTCTTCACATCCCCAAGCTTATGGTCTTCACCATCCTTGGATAGCTCTTGGTGCATCTCCTCTAATCCCTGTGAAAAAACTTCAAAACACCGTTTCTCCCATTTCTTTTCTGTGGGGTGAATTAGTAGTGATAGACAAATAGAATTCTTGCTGCATAAAATCCTTAAACAAAAATTCATATGAATGTCCAGAAAGTGTATAATGTTGTATGCCTACTCATAAACTCAATTGGATCAAAAAGATTCAAGTTAAAAGTTCAAAGAATGCATCAAACAAAATGGGACAGAATCTGTCCAGAAAAACAGCAGCAGCAAAACGTATTTTTCTACCCTACTTAAACGTCAGAAAAATCTGAAAAATTCTTACAGAGGATGAAAAGTTGCAACTACAGTTCAATCAGCTCATTCGGAGTTACAGAATAAAATTAAAAATCATACCGTGCACAGATTCGTGCAGGAATAAAATCTCCGAATGCAAATAGCAACTTTTTCAAACCAAAATAGGTAAAACTTGGCACTTTATTAAAAATTCCAGAAACAAAACTAAAAACTAAGTCTCTTGTTACAGCAAGAGGACACAAAGAAAATCAAAAATAAAAACAACCGGGTTGCCTCCCGTAAAGCGCTTTCTTTATAGCCATATAGCTAGGCTTCTTACTTGATATTTATTGTGGACGAAGCTCATGAGGGAGCTTGAACTTTGATGTGTCCCTCTTCCTTGGGAAGTGTTCCATGCACTTCTTGTGTGGAAACTGAAACTTCACATTCCCTTCTTTTGAATCAATGATAGCACCTGTGGTACGAAGAAAAGGTCTTCCAAGAATAATTGGACTAGAGGTTTTATTCCCCATATCCATGATTAGAAAATCAACAGGTACAAATGTCATATGCAACTCTACCATAACATCACTTACTTTTCCTAAAGCATGTTTAATGGAATCATCAGCAAGTGCAAGTTCAATAGAGCATTTTTCAAGATTTTTAATTCAAGACTTCATATAATTCTTTAGATAAAACAGAGACACTAGATCCTAGATCTAATATAGCATGGTGTGTCTCTTTTCCAATGGTTACTAGTACTTTGGGAATCCATATATCCCCAAGCTTAGGTGGTATCATAGCTTCTTGGTTGTACCTAGCAATCTTTTCTTTTAAAACATGATTAGCAATATAAGAACCAAAACCAGCTTGGTTAACATTAATGGAAGGATCACTTGCAAATTTTTGTAAGATAGATATTAATTCATGCAAGCTACAATTCTCTAAATCAACAAATGGTTCCTTGACTTCACTAAGCATTTTAACTTCCTCAACTTTTTCCTTTTTAA